>CM030358.1:372843641-374043641 GCA_017893485.1 Hemerocallis citrina | reverse complement strand
TCTCCTTAATCATGGTAACAAACATAAAGCAATATTTTCTTGTTTATTCTAATGTGATGACAACCATAAACCTAACATGGTAACTAGTTAGAAGTATGAAAAAATTGCCCACCTTTATGGAGAGAAACAAACAAAAGAACTCCTAGTACCCTCCTAGAATGCACGAATGGATCCTTCTCCTCCTAGATTGTGCCACCAATCATCGTCTCCTCCTTGCTTGAAGAAAATCCGAGCTCCCTCCTAGTTGTTGGCCGGCCTCCTACAATGGGTGCAAGAATACACTAAAACTCTCAATCTTTTAACTTACAAATACTCTCAATCTTTTAACTCACAAATTGTCTTTTTCTTTCTTTCTTTACAAATTTTTAAAGTGCTACACGAAGAGAACTAGAAGGGGTATTTATACTTATTTTGGGTGAGAATAGATGGCTAGGATTAGATCAACTAGTTAGAGATCAAAGGCTAGGATGAGTTAGGGAGTTGTAGCAACTACCCATGATGGAGAAACCACCTCACCACTACTCCCATCTCTCCCTCGTTCTTTGTGAAATCCAGCCACTCTCCAAAGGTGCTCCTGCACGTGCTAGTGCAATGCACATGCTACACTAGTACCACCCCCATTATAAGTTTGTTCATGTAATTTAATTAATTGTCTACTAAATTAGTCTACACTACAAGTTAGACTAATTAAAAGGGGAATTAAGTGAATGGGCTCACTTATGGGCCAATTAACCATGGGCTCTAATAAATAAATAAATAAATAAATTATGGTGGGCTAGAAAGAGACAATTAGGCCTAGGATTTAATTAGGCTTTTTAGAAAATAAAGAGAAAGACTTAAAATAATTATTTGTTCATGTTATAAAGAGAAAATTTTCTAGGAAAAATGCATATGAATTTGTACGTGCAAAACACGTAAAATTCAACAAGTTCTTTATTTAATAATAAAATTCTGGATGTTACAGGGAAATACCCCAGATTTTTCGTGGATATAATTAAAGAGTTTTCATGCTGTTTTCCTAACTGTGAATACATAATACTGATTTCCGACTGAACACGTTTTCTGGATTCAAATCTGTTTTGGGACTTGATTTTGTGAAATACTATATAACTTATATATATTTGCTAGATTCGGCTGGAAGTTTATTTTCTAGATTCTTTGACGGATCCAGATTTGTACTTTTGTAGCAACGGAAATTTCTATTTTAGTACAGTAGTGTCTTGCTGTCCTGAGCTAGCATTTGCATTAATCTATTCCTTTATGAACTGTCTATCATCTGTACATATTTATCTGTCATCCTGAACCTGTTACATGTTTGTACCATGTTATTCTTACTCTGTTTTATACATATACATGCCTGTCTGATAACAATAATAAAATAACCAAGCCGGGGTTAAGGAAAAAATCTAGTAGTGGGAAATTATAGAAATGTGTACTTGGCAGGGGGCCCGTGTTGCCCATATTGAGAATATGTTATATTGTTATACTGATTACCTGAATGCACACTTCCCTATAGCAAGGTGTACTCGGAGGAGGACCAATAGGTTCTGACTGTCTGATTACTGTTACTAATTACCTGACTGCACACTTCCCTATAGGAAGGTGTACTCGAAGGAGGACCATTAGGTTCTGACTGTTATCTGTTACTGTCTGATTACTGATACCTGAGTACACGGCCCTATATGATCCCCTACGAAATCTAAACGAAACTGTATGAATGTAGCAACCATGTGATAAAAGCTAGGGCGCATGAACTGCTACCTAGTTAGTAATAAATACAAGACCGTAAGAACATGACATCTGCTACACTGTTATTTGTTACATGCTACTAAACATTGTTACCTGCTATCATCTGACTGTTACTTGACACGGTTATCTGTTACTGTCTGACTGTTACCTGATACTGTTACACGTATATCGACTGCATACTGTTGACACTTGACACATGTTACTTATACCTGTTAGTATACCATACTATCCGATTTGTTTTCCTAATTTATGTTAGATATTATATTCGGATGATATGCCTATACCATGCCATGTTTGTTCTGTTATTATTTTATATCTGTTATTTATCCCATGTACTTGTATCATGCACTACAAGCGGCTCGTAACTTGATTTGACGGGAGTTTGTTTTCTTTTTTCTATTCCTGTAATTGTTAAATTACAGATTTTGGAGAACATGTACCAAATGGTGTTGGTGATATGAGATATTAGTGCTGGAGTTTTTATTATTATTTCTTGTTGCTTATTTTTAACAATTGTATCTTGTTTTTAACAATTGTATCTTGTACTTGTATTTATTTGTATTTAGGCAATGTGACCCAGGATATTATTGACTTATTCAGATCTGATTTATTTGTAATTATATTATATTTTGATTTCAAGTAAAGTTATGTCGGTATATCTGATTCGATTATGTATACTTGGTTGATTCTTTTGCTTTCGACTCTGATTATTTCTATGAGATGTTGTAAGGATTCTGAACAGCTTATGGATGATGAAAATCATTCACTGGGCTTAGTCACATATCCGTATTTCCTATTTATTTTTGGAAAGCGGGGTGTGACAATAGGTCCGGTGCAAGCCCTTATCGTTCTCCACTTTATAGGGTTTAATCACACCTTATGCAACCTACTACCATGACTACTACAAGATTTAGACATTTTGCAAGTATTGGCTCTCGCCCTTACAATACTGGGGACCAATCCCACTCTATGGATCATTCCGTGGCCTATTTCATCCATCGCCCCAGAATACTGAAGACTGTCTCATTCCGAAGGTCATTTTGGAGCTCTCATTGCACAAATATCCCATGAGCATCACTCTTGTCCCGGAATACTGGAGATTGCCCACTCCGTGGATCTTTCTGTGGCCTATTTCATCCATCGTCTCAGAATACTGGGGATTACCTCACTCCACAGATAATTCTGGAGTCCATAACTCACGTTTGCACTTGTTTCATCATATCTGTAATACCCCGTAATTTTGAAAATAATATATAGAGTATATATATATATATATATATAATAAAACACAAAGAAAGCTATCAAGTGGCTCTCCTTCAATTTCCCCAAAAATCAAAGGCCTAGCTCTAACCTCACAAAACATATTTCCCCCCAAAAGTTTTCCCCCAAAACTCAAATTCAAATCCCCCACCCAAAACAACTCCTATATTTATTTAATTTTTTTTCTCTCTCTCTCTCTCTTCCTCCCTCTTCTATTCAAAAAATTAAGAAAATAAAATTTTTAAAAATTGTTAAAAAATTAAAAATTAAAAAACTAAAAGAATAAAAAATTAAAAATCTTTTAAAATAATTCAAAAAAAATCAAAAAAATCATATTATATGTTTTTGCTGGACCCCCAAAAGTTCCTTATATAATATGTTTGCTACTTCAATTAATTTGCTGGACCTCCAAAACTATTTTATATGATCAAACAAGGTGCACCGGTCCGAAGATGTGTCGTAGGCACATGTCAACGGGCAAACCTAGTATATATATAAAAAGGAGAGAGGTAATAGGGGGAAGGGCCCACGGTAAGAGGTAAACACACAGACGTTTGTGTGCTGTGTGTTGAATTGTTGAATTGTGATGATGACGTCATCATCCAAGGAGGGCCCCCGGCTTTGATTTCGGAAGGAAATTTAGAAAAGTTACTATGTTGGGTTGGATTTCGATAACGTGGCATTCATATGTGCACGAGATTTGACTGGAGTATTGGTTGAGATTATCCCATATCGGGAGTAGAAAAAAATTAATTGAGTATAAATAAAATTTCCTGTGATCAAGAGTCACCTAATTGGTTAACCACCTTTTGAGAGGCAGCCTGTGGTGGGCAGTTGTACTACATAGTATCTAATTTGTCTTCTAAAAATAATAAAAATTGTCTGAGTATTGGGGCGGGGCGTTACAAATGGTATCAAAGCCGACTTTCGACATCGAGTGTGGAAGAGGGCCTCAATATGATCCGCGGTGTTGAGAGCCATTGATCTCCGGGATCTGGGTAAGATCTGTGGATGTTGAGAGTGACTGATCTCTGGGATCGAGGACGACGCCACATCGACTAGAAAGAAGGATCCTCCGCTAGATGGCATGCCCCGTACTCAGCGAGGATGTTGATTTCTAAAGGTGGGGTGTATGTAATACCCCGTAATTTCGAAAATAATATATAGAGTATATATATATATATATATATATATATATAAAGGAGGAGAGAGGTAATGGGTGGAGGGGCCCACGGTAAGAGGTAAACACACATATGTTTGTGTGCTGTGTGTTGAATTGTTGAATTGTGATGATGACATCATCAACCAAGGGGGGCCCCCGGCTTTGATTTCAGAAGGAAATTCAGAAAAGTTACTGTGTTGGGTTGGATTTCGATGACATGGCATTCATATGTGCACGGGATTCGAGGGGAGTATTGATTGAGATTATCCCATATCGGGAGTAGACAAAAATTAATTGAGTATAAATAAAATTGCCTATGATCAAGAGTCACCTAATTGGTTAACCACCTTTTGAGAGGCAGCCTGTGATGGGCAGTTGTACTACATAGTATCTAATTTATCTTCTAAAAATAATAAAAATTGTCTGAGTATTGGGGTGGGGCATTACAATATTACCGTCTAGTGCCTGTCCTTATGCATACATTATAAGTAACCTGAGCCACCTAAAGCTGGCTCCACCCTACCGAACTTAAACCCACAAAACTAGGAAGACTAACCCTTCCTGGCCAAGTCCCACAAACAATTAGTTCACTGCCGGTAATTCTGGGTCGTGCTCAACTTCTAGTGCTCACAAAAAAAAATCCTGAACTAACTTTCTAGGGACCACAACATAACCCTAAATCTCAAATCAAACCCAACTTGGTTCAATAATACAAAATATCCTTTCTCATATGGAAAACAAATTCAACTTATGGAAATTATTTAAACTCAACCTTTTGAATCTCACTTTCTATTCATTCATAAAGTTCAATAAATTCAACTACAAATTCATTCGATCTCAACTAAAACAAATCTCTTAAAAACTGAGAATTTCATCAACAAAAATATCGATTTATTCCCACAAACTATTACTTGAATGTATCGAAAATTGAACTAGAATTTCATCAAAATCTGAAAATTACATGATTTCATTCGTCATAACAGTACACTCTAAAATAAATATTAAATTCTGAAAATTTCATTTAAATCCATCATATATCAAGGAACTCACAATAATAATTTGGACTCAAATAAATTTATTTAAAGGGTTCATATCTAAGAGATTCTGAAAACTCTCTTTTATCAAAAATCTGAAAGTTACATGATTTCGTTCTTCAATACAGTATACTCTAAAATCAATATTAAATTCTGAAAAAATACATTTAAATCCAGCACACAATAGGGAACTCACTACAAAAATTTGGACTCAAATAGATTAATATAAAGAGTTTACATTCAACAAATTCAGAAAACCATCCGTTATCTAAAAATCTGAAACTTGTAGCTTCTTCTCCTTAAGACCAGTCCATTCAAAAATAAATATAAAAATCTGGAAAAATGATTTTATATTTTCTTCATAAAAATAGATCATGTCACCAAATTTCTAATCCAATTGCACAAAATTTGGAGCTCCAAATCGTAAATAAACTGAAACTAGATATTTGTAAAAAGCTGAAATTTAGCAATTTCGAAACTCAACCAAAACTGCAACGATTCTCACATAAATATCAGATTAAATACATACATATGCACTTCTATATGTATACTAGAGTTTTTCCACCATAGCACACTAGCCCCACACGCAAAACCCCTCTAAATTCGTGCCCAAATGCTCCAAAACAGTAGCATTGTTGCTGCTGCCTTGTTGGTTGAACAGTAACCCACGGTTTATTGTTCACCCTAGGCCCAAACATCCCAAACTGAACCCTAGATCTAGGTCAAAACCCCAAAATACTAACCCTAGGTTCTCCACCACTTCTTGCATATTTTCAGAGGATTTTTAACATGGAAACAATATATAAAAAATCTAGTTTTTAACCCATCATAAGTTCATATGAAAATAACGAATAATTCACCATGATTTCATCTTTTAATTAGTCAAAATATGTTCTTTATGTATGCATATAGATCTACACCACCACAATTACATATAGGTTTATTAGATCTAATCTACAAACAAAATTCGATTTTTCGTGCATAAATTTTTCCACTATTCAAGAGCAACTTAATTTAGATAAACATGAATATTTAGATCGTGTGGCAACTCTAATCATCCACAATAATACATGTGTTCCAATAAAAATTCCACAAATAAACATGATCTTTCATACATTAAATATTCATAATTCAAAGGGAATCAAAATAAGCGTATCATGTCATCAAGATTAGAATTTTATTATGTAAATAGACAAATTTTTATATAACAATCCATCTCTACAATATCTCATCAACAAACCATCATATTCATGCCAATAATTCTAATCTCACAAAATCTAAACCCTAGCATAATTCTATATTTTTCATGAGAATTAGAAAGAAAAAAAACATCCAGAGAGTCAAAAGATTACCCACCTCAATGAAGACCAAATGAAGATAATAATAATAAGAAAAGAGACTCCTCATTCTCCTTGCGAAATTGAGATATCCAAAGCTCCAAACTCCCAAAAAATGATTAAAATGGAAATATTTTTGTTCACAACAGTAGGGGGTGGCCATGGCTACTGCTATTATAGGTCGGGATGAATATTTGGGATTTTTATGAAGATTTTACAAAAAAAAGTCTTAAGGAAATTATATTTTTGCATGATTAAGTCTTCGAAATCAATTAATTAGGTCAAATCAAATCAATTAGAGTAAAAATATAACCCCCCAGCCCCGCATAACTCCTCCAACATGGCCAACCTTCACTGCTGTCCAGATATTTCGAATTTCAAAAAAATTTGGCTCTGAATGGCAATTTTGCAAAAAAAAACCCTTCATTTTGAAATATTAGCCAATATGTCAAAAATTATTCATAACAAAACCAGAAAATTTAGAATTACTGTCTACTAATAAAAATTATATTTTCCAAATAAATTATCTGACTTTTTATTTCCAAGAAAAATAGTTGTAATAAAGTCCCCAACAATCCCAAAATTGCATAAATATATATATACTCAATAAAATCAAATAAAATCAAATTAGAGGGATAAAATCTCTCCCCAAGTCACACTCTCCTGTTAAAACTGGCCTACCAAACAGCTCAACAAAATTTTGAAATCAAATTTTGGCCCCAATCGACATTTTGCACAAAAACCCCTTTCTTTCAAAGTATTTTAAAAAATAGTTTCTTTATTCAGAAAAGTCCCAAAATATAGAATATACTCAATTATATACAGGGGAATTTATTCATCAATTCAAAAGTGGAAATTTGATTCTCAAAAATATTTGCATGTGTGAAAAATGTCAATTTTACAAAAAATCAAAATAATTAAGAAAAAATTATTTATTAATTCAAATATTATATTAAAAATTACAGGGCGTTACACCAATATCCTTGGGGTTCGACTCCTCGGTAACTACGTGTTGGAGTATATTTATTGGGTTAGGTGGCATAACGTGATTGTAAACCCTATAATGGGGAGTACATTAAGGGTTTGCCCTCGGACCTATGTAGTATGGAATACATAGAATCCGAACAAGTATGTATTAGTATCATCATAAGTATAAATGACTGCGTTAGGCATTATGCTTATGTCATACGCTGACATGACTAGGATAGTCACTTTTCCTGTTTGCATTCAAGTTTGTGTTTGCTAAATTAACGAGTCGCTATATTGTAGCATTGCGTCTGTAATATGAAACTGACGTGCCCACAGTTTTCTAGTTGCAGGATTGGATTTTGCATGGATTTGAAGTCACTGTAAGTGATGTTACAAGATTGAAGAGCTTTCATTATCATATGTGTATACTATTTATTTATATCCGCTATACTACTGTAAAGAACGATGTTGTAAATGAAAAGTTTTAAATTCCATGTATTTTTGTACGAATTGAAGTATAAGTTCCTGTATTTGTTACGAATTCCCTGTGTTTGGAATTCGAGGCGTTACAGAGTGGTATCAGAGCCAACTTCAACAAGTAGTACAAAACTATAAGGAAAACACAAATAGGGTGGACAATAGAGTGTGAGTGTCAGTTTGGAGTCATGAATGATGTAGTTATTGAACTTGCATTCATGATACTCTCCTTGCATACATTGATGTGATATTGTATGTGAGCATGTCTTCTTTTGTGCCAAGAGTGTTTTGGTGGGTTTGAACCTACATTCATGATCACTTATACATAGACTAACTTTTTCCCTTAATTTTTCTTCGTATACTTTCCTCGTTACACTTTTCATTTTTAACGTTTAATTTTTTTTCTCAAAGAATTATTTTCTTATACTATTGATTCACTTGGACATTTATTATTCTATCTATCTTCCTTAGTCTTAATCGTTAAGTTTGACTTACTCATTTTTCTTCCTTGGTGTTTTTATTCTTCTTACTTTATGTGCTTTTACGTTACTAATTTATTTTGCTATTACTTTTATGTATTACATTAAGTTTTAAATCACTACAAATTAAGTTATTATTGCTACTGCCATTTTCTTTCATTATAATTTCTATTATATTATAAATTTTGATTTTTTGCATATTTACTTTCATTTTATATATGCTTTGATTTTACAATACTATATTTTCCCACTATTTTATATTATCTTATTTATTTCAATGTATTTTAACAAGATTGAAATATTTTACTTAAACATACTTCTACACATTGTAAAATTTCATTTCCTACTAATTTTGTTTTACAGACTATATTCGATACTATGGTTATTACATATTATTTTCTAGTTTGTTTAGTTATATTTACTTTTCACTATTAACAGCTATTCATTAATTTTGTCGCTTTATACTTCTCTAACGTACTATGTACACTCACTAATTATATTTTATATTCTTGATTACTATATATACTTTCCACAGCAATCTATATATATCTATATAATAAATTACAAAGAAAGCTATCAAGTGGCTATCCTTCAATCTCCCCTAAAACCAATGGCCCAGATTGATTCTCACAAAAAATATTTTTCCGCTCAAAATTTCAAACCCCAAAACACATTAACTCAAACACCCCTCTCTCTCTTTCTCTCGCTCTCTCTCTCTCTCTCCCCCCTCCCTCTTCCCCAGTTCTCTCACTCACTCTCTCATCCATCCCGCAAACAAAAATTCCCTCAAACAAAAAAACAAAAATATCAGTCTTTTCGGTACAATTTCCTCAAACAAAAATAACCAGTGGATGACCCAAACCCAAAACCCCAACTCAAAAGTCTCCATCTTATTCCTCTTCATCGTAAAGAAGAAAACTTCGATCCGCCATTAATGGCAGCGTCACCGAAGATCAAACCACCGAGCACGCTCCGCAACGCGTTCGGTGGCGTCCTTTGCTTCTTCATCCTCCTCCTCATCGGCGTTCTCGCCTTCTCGATCTGTCTATTCTTTTTAATTTTATCGGTTTTTTATGCCTTCTTGAATTGAAACCCTAGATCTGAGTTGTGAGAATCTGGTGGATGTTTTCTTCTTGAATTGAAACCCGAGATCTGAGTTGTGAGAATCTGGTGGATGTTTTTTCGTTTAAATTTTTTTTTAGGGGTAGGTTATCAAGTACGAAAGTGTGATCCATGAGTTCGATCCGTACTTCAATTACAGAGTAACTCAGGTCAGATCTCATTTGATATGGCAAAAATGGGTATGTCTAAATTGGCTTCTTTTGTGATGGGTAACGCGTAGTTTTTTATTTGGTGGAGTTTTAGCATCTGGGTATGTGTTAATTGTGGGTTATTTCGCTTAGAAATGGAGTTTTAGATGTATTAGAATACTTGGGGTGTATGAGTAGGGTTTATATCTATGCTTGCATTCATTTGTTTAGATATTGGTTGTAGTTGAACTTTGAGAAATTTGTGATTGAGATTGAGAACACTTTGAAACAACTGGAATGTGAATGTTGACATGTAGTTTGTTTAGATTGAATTGTTATTGCATTTAATGTGGATGGAGAGCTGAACACATTGATTAGAGATGGTTTGTTTCATTGTCCAGTTTTCTGTTTTTGTTTGTTTAAGCTATACTTTGCAGTAGCTATTTTGATATTATGAGTTTGTGCAATGGTGTAGTAATTTGATATGGCAATTTGGAATGAGGATTTCTTCTTCTACTTCTTCATGTTTTCAATATAACCAAAATGAATTTAACAATTCAATAATCTTTAACGGAGAGTGTATGAGTCAAAACTGTGATGCAAGGTGTAGGAAATCTCTTTTGTGAAAATGCCAGTTAAATTCTGCCATAAATTGAATGTTGTAAATGTGTTTGAGGTCTTTGTATATATATGGGGATCATCGAGTGTGGTTGCAATGCTTAGTTGAATATGTTTTGCATCAAAGTGCGCAAAGTCAAACTTTTAATGTTAAAATCTTCTTTTTAGCAACAATGATCCAGTCCAAATTAGGAAAACTTTCAAATATGCAGAGAGGAAGCATATGTACGTAGGACTAAGACCATGGAAGCAAATTTCTGTCTTTGGTATGGGTTATCTGTTGCTATGGATTGGTAATATTTGGCATGAGTTACATAACGTGAGTTTCGGTAGAAATTTTTTTAGTCTGGCCCTGGTCAATCCATCTTTGTATTGGATGAGATGTGATACCGATCTAAAACCTCTCAAGTTTTCACATGAACACCAGTACGATTGGTATTAAAGTTGGGACTTCTAGAATTTTCATATAATCCACTACTATTTTCTGATGTAGTGCTTTAATTTCAGTTTCTTACAAAGAAGGGAATCTATGACTTCTGGAACTGGTTTGATGATCGAACCTGGTACACGATCCATGTCCATAATTTATTTCTCATATTTATGCTGAGTATTAAGCATGTAGTAAAGCTCTGATTTGTCGACTATTAGGTATCCTCTTGGATGTGTCATAGGTGGAGCTGTGTATCCTGGTTTGACTTTGACAATTGGTTCTATGTGGTGGTATGTTGTTAATTTACTTTTAAGCTAAACCCTAATCTGCATATCAGAATTTTAATGATATCTGCTGTATTGGAATCCTTGCTTTTCCAAATTCACAGGCCCAGATCTAACCTCACAAAATACATTCCCCCCCCCCCCCCCCAAAACAAAAAAAAATCTCCCCAAAACTAAAAAACTCATTACTTTATTACCATCTCTCTCTTCTTTCTTCACTTTTTCATATTTCTCTTTTCCTATCTTTCCCTATATTTCTCTCCCATTCTTTCTTTATTTACTTAGAAATTTAGATTTTAAGATTTAAAGTTTGTAAATTTTCAAAATTTTTATGTTTTTTTTATTGTACATGTTATATTGAAAAAACAATTATAATTATTTTCATTGTACAGTTAAATTTTATCATTTTCCACACTTAAAGTTCTAAGAAGTTAGATTTTACACCCCCATTTATAATTATTTTTCAACATATACTAATGGAAACATGGACTTTTATTTACAACTAATTATTGTCATACTATTTAAACGTGAGCTACATAATTGTTGTTTTATTGTTTGCAAGGATTTTTGTGTTTTGTATCGTTCCGAAGACGTGCCGGCATGTGCCCACAGGCAAATCTAGGTTAAACATTGATAGTACATGAAATTTTGTTTTGCTTTAAAGTTAAATTGACTTATACCTTGAGTTGTGTTACAGATTCTGACAGTGAAAGTTCTTCTGCGCGATCTGATGCATCCGATGCAACTCAATCACCGAAAACATAAACCATAATTCAGGTCAGAATTAGTATTATTCGAGAAATGTATTTTGTACGGTTATTTACTGTGGTTATACTATTTATGTTGTGTTCTGTAACTCCAAATTTCTTTAGTTTCTGTAGTACGTTCACTATTCACTGTTGCTCATTATGTATTCCATTCAATATTTATGTAGTATGTTTACTGTTGCAATATAAAAACCATTTATACTTTTCACCATGTGCCTTACAGTGCCTTACAGTATACAACTTGCTAGAATAATTTCACCATGTGCCTTACAGTATACAACTTGCTTTTTCTCATTGACAAACAAAACAATTCTTTTTCCCATTCCATTTGATGCTTAAAGTCGAGATTTTTGCGGTTGAATGCTATTTGCATTGTTCGTAGTGCGAATTTTGATGAGTATGAATTCTGATTTGAGAAGAAAGGATAAAGCTTTAATCTTTTGCATTTTTCATGTTTGTTTTGTTCATTTTAGTTTTATGTGTCCATAAAAGTATATAGTTCATTTTAGTTTCATGTCTAAATCTAATCTTGATTGTCAGTGATTGGAGATGGAAAATAAGATCAGAGTTTCTCAGATTTAGTAGAAATTTAGGGTATACAACTTGCCTTTTCTCATTTCTAATTTCTTTTTGTTGTGTTTTGTCACAGGGCTTTCGTTTTTTCCAGTTCTCCTGTATCTAAAGATTTGGTCTCCTACATAGAGAGTGACCCAAGTGTCTTGCCTTGCATAGGTGCACTCAGTGAGGTTAAGCTTTTTTCATTTTTTCTATTTCCTAACTTGCAAAAAAAAAAAGAAAAAGAAGAAGAATTACATCATGGATGTGTTGAATATTCATGGTTATTGTTTGTATATATGGATGTGTTTCGAGAAAAAGAAGGTATCCTGTAATTTTAGGTTATTGAGTTAGATTGTAACAACTGAGATAATAAAATTTCTAGCATGCTTTTTTATATTCACTCCGCACATAAGGGATCCCTTTTTCTTTTGGCTGTGTAGGTTACAGAAGAAGCAGATGTTGAAGAGTTTGAAGCTAACTATAGAGGATCAGATACAGAAAAGAAAGATCTAAAAGATCTATATTTAGGTTTGACTTGGGAGTATCTGTTTATGTTGGCTGTGTATATGGAGGACATCTGCAACTTATCTGACCTGTCTTTGTTTTACGGACTTTTTTGTTCAATGCTTTGTTCTGAGCCAAAGCTTGACTCACACCTGCTTCAAGGATGTAATTGATGAAGCAATAGCTGAAGGTATGACTTGAGTATTTTCTATTTTATTTCATCCTAATATATATTGACACGATTATGAGTCCTTCCAAAATCAGTGCAAATTTAGTTCTTATTCATGTCAATTATTCTATTAACAATCACTTCAGATATGCTACTTTGATGTCCAAACTAATGCTGGATGCCACATCACTTGATAATTTTTAGATCTACTTCCTGATTAGGCTTATTTTCCTTTTATTTGCTTTCTTTTGATGTCAGAAGTCTCTTGCTTACCCCACTGTGAATCTTCTCTGTGATCTTATCTCAGCAGAGTCTAGATATACTTTCATGTAACTAAGGAGTAGAATATGCAACTTTGTAGGTATCCTAAGAAGTATAACTCTGTAACTAAGGAGTAGAATATGCTTTCATGTAAGAAGTAACTAAAATAATATACAGAGAGAGCATGAGATGAGGTGAAGTATTTTGTATTTGAATCCCTCACTTTTTAGTGCATGATCTCCTGAAGCCAAAACTTAGAACATTTTAGTTATTAAATTTTTTACTACATGAACTCCTGAAGCTTAGAACACACAATTTTGAATAATACATGATCTCTTGATGCCAAAACTGTTTCATATGCTTAGACCACATAAACTTTTTAGTGCATGAATTTTTAAATTACATAAATTTTTTATCCAAGTTTGTTTTGATTTACTTAAGGCATCCTTGCTTTTGCTAAGTTACCACTATACTTTTTGGATTAATGTATGCAAAGCACAACCTTTATTGAGATTGCCCAAATGATCTTAGTTAAATACTCCTCATTCTATGTGGAACTTGAGTTGCCTCTACCCATACATGGTTATCATATTGTTTAGTGGTTTGACACTCGATCCAGTGAAATGTAATGTTCTCATTTCAGGTTTGACACATGATCATGTTGAAAATCTCACCATTACTGGGTACAGTTGATGTTAAGTTCCAAAGGTACAACTCTTAAATATTTCTTGGGCATCAGTGCAAATTGTTCTATTTTTCTTATAGTATTTTTGTGTATACATCTAAGTTCATCATTACCCAAATGCTGACTTACAATATTATTTTCAAATTTTTTTATAGTTCTAGATCTCTACCCAAGTGATGACTTACAATATTTCATCATTAGTATCCATTATGTTGAGCTCCAATGCCATTAAGAAAAAACTAATTTGGTGCTGCAAGTAGTTACATATACAAGTAATCACTTAATTGTTGGTGTATACTTGACAAATGTTCCCAGTGAACAAAATGTGTTCCATGCACAATTTAGGAATGATTGTTCGTTTTTTCACAATAAATTTGCCACAAAATTTTAATCTTACCAAATTAGCATACAAACACAGCAGGCCTATGACTGCTATAGACATCATTGACTCAATCACCCAGCTTTTCTAATATAAAAGTGTTTTTTTCCACAAGAACACTCTAATCATATGGCATAAATTTTCTTCCAAGTGTCGGAAGTATGTCTGTGAAGAAGATAAGACAATTGCATAACAGAAGACTGAATAATGATGTACTTTACATGTTCATTTAAGTCTCCATTCATTTAGAAGCTGAAGAGTTTTGGTTAGTTTGAAAAAGTTTCCTCGTAGCTGACCTGCTCCCCAGTAAGAGTACCCAAGTTTCAATGAATACGGAATTACTTCAAACTCGCATAACTACTTCAAAGAATCCACCACTTGACACGGAACGTCAGATAAGACTATTTCATTGCAAAATAGATCACTAATGCTAATTGTAATGATAAGAATATCAACAATATGTGAGAAATAAACTTTGAAATTTTACTATATTTACAAGATTAAGAAACCGAAAGAAACACATTTAAACTCAACAAATAAATCATCATTATTTTCCTTCCATGTAAAAACTATAATAAAATTTTAACCAGGTCTTTCTAAAACTAATATTGGCAAGATATCTCCACCTTGATCACATGGACAATTTGCCTCTATAGTCTTCCCTCCGCGACTATGTCTCTCCCTCACGTGTCGCCGCAGATTCCTATTACAGAATTGACCATTAACCCCTGTACACAGCAACACAAACACATTACCCTTATATATATGATATATCAGTCTCTGTATCAGCTCCCTCACCATCATACCAACTCGCAGAATGAGCATCCTGACAATAGGGTAACTGTTTTTGTATTACAATTAATTTTCTTATGAAATTGGGTAATTTTTGTTATGTTTTTTCTTAATCAATCTTATCATGTATATGTCATGTCCTTTTGGTGAAAAGGAACACCATAAGGAACACCATCTAAACAGACGAATTTGTTTACTGATGGTGTATTCAAAGCAAAGAGCTTTATTTATTAGCAATAGTATTTCTAGGATATTAGTCCCCTAAATTAAGTATCGTTAAGTAGCTATTTCCTCGAACTTTTATTGAATTGACATGAACATTGCTAGGGATTTTGTAATGTAAAGATGTTTCTATTAAGAGAAGCATTGACTTCGTTACTAAATGTTAGCAATATTCGTTGCAAGGGAGTTAGACACACAGAACTTTGGAGTTGGTTGATTGCAGAGTAAAGACTTATAGACTTATAGACTTGGTTGTTGGCTTGGGTGTGTATTGCTCTGTTTGGTGTTGTTGATGCTGCTTGCTTTCAGGTGGGAAGGTAATTGCTTACCTGGGTTTGAGTAGATATTGATTGGTTTGTTTATTGCAATGCAGAAAAGTGAGATGGATATGGATATTAAGATTATTGTGTGGTTTGTAGGGATATCTTGCTGAGGCATTAAAGAAGACATCGGTTGGATTGCGCAGTGTACATTTCAATTTGATGTTTATATTGATTTTGATAAGCATTTATCCGATTTAGACTGATTATATATATGTGCAATGTTTGTTGGAATTTGACATTGATGGTGAATGATTTTAGCCTAACTAGACTGTTGTAGCTTAATTGCTAATTGGGTTCCTTTATTTTGAGAACACATTTTTTATATAGGATGTTAAATAATTCACTATATATATTTTCTTATGAGTATTATTTTAATTAATGACTATACCTTTTGTAGGCGTGCATTATACTAGGTTTGCCCGTCTTCGGCTCTTACTATTTGTTTATATAAATTAGTTTGTTTCTTTAATTATCATTGGTTTTGATTGATTCTTGAAAAACTCTTACTGTTTGTCTAGGCTCATTGTTTCATCCCATATTGAAGACTCGAAGCTTTGTGTTTGATCCCTATTGTAACAACCCTGTAATCTTTTTTTTTGTAGTAGGGTTGGTGAATAATGTATTAGTTGTAGAATAAGGGATTATGTAAATTTGTGTAATATTTTGAATTTTGAGAAATGATGTAAGTATCTGTATAGGATGATGATATAATACAGTGATGTTAAAACCCGTACCCGCAAAGTTGTGGAGTATTGGGTTCTGTGTGTTGTTTTCAAAAGTTTTTCAAAAGGTTTTTAAAAAATTCATTACGTTTTCAAACGAATTCTTAGTTTTTAGTTTGTATCTTGCATCATATGAAGATTTTTTGCACCTAGAGCCATATATATATGATGCCTCTGTGATGTTACTTGGATTGGCCTGGGGAGGATTGATATTAACTGCTTGTGATGTTAGATTTTTAATTGTTTGCAGAATTCCGTAAGGAATTACTGTAAAATGGCAAATATTTTAGGGGAGATTCTGTCGAAATTTTTACTAAAATTCCTATAAATCCAATACGTTTTCAAACGAAATTTTGGTTTTTATTTTGTAACTAGCATCATATCAAGATTTTTTCCCCCATAGCCTTATATATATGATGCCTGTGTGATGTTGCTTGGATTGGCCTGGGGAGGATTGATATTAACTATTTGTGAGGTTATATTTTTAATTGTTAGCAGAATTTCGGAAGAAATCGCTCTAAAAGGGCTAATATTTTAAAGGAGACTGTTGAAATTTTTATTAAAATTTCTATTAGTATTCTACTTGATTTTGACTTGATTGATTCCTTTTTCATTATAATGATTTTTCATCCTTGATCGTCATTTTTGGCAGGTTGAGTCGTCAATCCATCTGCAATCTTCATGTTCTTTTAATGTTTGAAATGCCTGATAGTTAGGCTTATGTGTTTTGGTGTAAGTTATAGATTTTTTATAAAAAAAACAGGTCAAATATCTCATACATTGAAATATATCAAAAATTGGAGCTACCAAGTCTGTTTCAGATCAAATTTGCAGTAGGCTCTCCAGATTTGGATACTAAATATATTAATATGGAGATGTAATTATACTTGATCACATTTAACAAAAGGTCTTCACATGTACATCACAGCAAGCTTTCTCTCTCCCTTCCCCCCCCCCCCCTCTCATTTTTAACCTCTTTTAAAATCATACATGGTTTACTACATGAAAATATAACAACGAGGAATTAACTTATGCAGTTTGAGGCGATAACTGCATTACCAATTGAATTGTTACTCATGCAGTTTGAAATCTCTTATGTTTAAGTCACACATAGCAACTGATTTCGATCCACTATTGTTATAGATTCACAGTACTCTTTTTCAATTCCGAGCTCTTGACAAATAATCCTGCAAGATATAAACCAATAAACAACTTAATTCAGAATACAAAAATTTCTTAGTGAAATACACATCTATATAAATCATTCTTCACAGAAATTTCTCAGTCAAATACACATCTATATTTAACTTTTTACAGGCCTCTTTATATGCTGCAGCGTTCACGAAAACGTGCCGTATGCACGTGTCCACGGGAAAACCTAGTATATATATATCATGTAATTCAACATACTTACTATACATATCATTTTACACTTATCCAATTACTACATTACTATATTTTTTTTTAATATAATTGTTTATATTCATTATTCTAATTTACGACACTGCATAATTATTGTTCTCATTCACATTTGTATTTAAGTTCAGGCATATATTTTATTCTATTTTTGTTTTAATGTTATAAATCCTTTTCATTACTACTAATTTTATATATTCGATATTTACAATGTATACTTCTATTTTAATATTTTATCGTTATAATTTTCTACTTCATTTCCTCCTCTTACTATCCTAACTTTTACATCTATTTTTATATCACCAATTTCAAAAACATAATATCATACTTAAAGTTAAACATCCAATATCCAAGTACATATAGAAGATTACATCATTCCATTCACCGTTTTGGTGCAACCTGATGTCGAGAGGACAAGTCTGCAACTAGACATCAATGGAGGCAAACTGCAACTGGATGTCGGGGAGATAAAATCTGCAACCGAATATCCAGAAGGCAAACTGCAACCGGATGTCGTAGAAGCAAATCTGCAACTTGATGTTAAGGAGGCAAGCCTGCAGTTGGACACCAACGAGACGAACCCACAACAAAAGAAAATTTTCTACTTTAATAACCCTCACTTTTATTTATGTATATATTACTTACCACTATTCGATTTTTGTACTAGTTCTTTTACAACTTAGCTTATACTACTTCAACTTTATTATTTGTAATACATATATACTTATATAAGCATTTAATTAATTACCTTACTATTTATATTTGCTTCTACATCTGTCACATATGTGTTATTATTATTTTATTTATTTTTAAATCTATATTACTGGTTACCATTAATTATTTTATTACTTTGTATTTTTATCCAATTCCATTTTTATATTTATTGCTAACCTATCAATATAATATGATTTTTTTATTATTTATACTTTCGTTTACTATCTACATTTTATTTCTATCCCAATTAATATTATATATTATTTCAATTATATATTGCTACTTTTACTATTATTTTATTTTGTTTCTCCAATTGCTTACAACTTTCATGTTATAATATTGTTATTTCGTCATATAGTTTTTGCGCGTATTTACATACAAATATTATATATATTAATTTTTGTGCTATACGTGATAACTTATATATATTTTATATATACTAATCATTATTCTATAAAATTATTATGTAACTTTTACAAATGAAAATTTTATGATATTATTTTATACACATCATTATAATTTTTACTATTATACTTATATTATAATGTTTAATTTTTCAACTAAAATTTAACACTCATGATTTTTTAGATTTTTATCCAATGTCATTCTCTTAAATTACTAATTCAATTTTTATCTCGTAATATATAGTACTAGTTCAGTTTGCAATTTTAATCATTCTACCGCTTATTACTTTAATAAATTTTGCCTACTATGCCTATTAATAATTTATTTAAGTATCTATTTGACTATGCTTCTCTTTATTCTTTCCAATTTCTTTCATAATTGATAACTTAATTTGTATTTTCTTTATACTATATTATCTAAAATTTCAACTAATATTATTTTATATGAAAATTTCTTTCAATCAATATATTACCTAGAAATTTTTTCTTTTCCGAAGTCGTCCCCCTTCCTTCTCTGACTTCCCTTTAGCTGCTTCCCTTCCCTATTTTCTTGGGTTCCAGCTCCCTCAGTTGGCATCTTCCCCTCCTCCTGTGGTGTCAGCCCTCAGGCATGGTTCTCCACTAGCCTTCGGCAGTATTGAGGATCCCAAGTTTTGAGAGCCTTTCGTTTTCTGCTGTTTTCTCAGATCTCTAGTGAAGGTTTCGACATCCTCTTCTGGACCCTAGGGGCATCGATTCGCCTCCTCTTCAATATCCTCCCGCCTCTCACTGTGAGTATCTTATTACTAATTTTTTTTGTCTTCTGGCGGTGTTTGTGGTGGTTGCCGAGCGATTATCTTGTTTATTTTCTGTTGTGGGTCTAGCTGAGGGCTCAGTTGCTCCCAACACTGAGCACACGTTTCGTTCTTTTTGCTAGGATCTCATCTTAGCTTTAACTAACGTTCTTATTGTGTTTGTTCGACTATGTTTTACCTTGCGTTCTTGATCTATCTTACTCTCCCGGTTTGCTGTTGCCTGAGAGCGCGATCATTTTTTGATCCTTTCCCTCTTATTTTTAGAGGGTGTTTTTGGTGCTTTTTTGTCATCCGCCTAATCTCTATAGGAGCGGTTACTGTTTCTTTTCTGGTTCTCTTTTCTTTCTCATTTTCCTCTTCCTAGGCCTGTTTCTGGGCCTTGGGCTGCCATGGAATCTTCATTGATTGATGTGGTAAAAAAGAAAAAAAAAACCTCATTTGGAAAACATTATTTCTATTAATTCCTCCTTTACGGCTAGTTCTGGTGGGCTGTCTCAGCCCATCCGCTCTGCGCTGCCCTCTTTCTCTGTTAAGCCCGCCCAAAAGAAAGTTCTAGGGCGTCTACTACCTTCCTACTCCCGCCCTTTCCATTCCTCCATCACTTATCACTCCAAACTTTCATTGCCGTACTCTCTTCCTCAACCTCTGAGGTGCTTCTGCTGTCTCCAAGTTGGGCATATTAGGGTGTTTTGCAATGTCAACATGAAATGCCTATTTTGTTTGAAATCCGGTCACTCCCGTAATCGATGTTTCTCTTTACAACAAATTTTGGGTTTGTCGGTGGGAATGCCCATCTCTGACCAAGTATATCCGCGCTTGATTTTCCCTCTCTTCAATCAAAGCTAGCGGATCTTCAAGCCCCGCAGGCTAAGCGTCCTAAGTTCACCGCCTCTTCTCCGCTCCTCCCTACACCTCCCGTCTTGTAGCACATCCATGCTATAGTTCCTGCCGTCTCCCAGGTGGATCCTGCCCCCCCCTCGAAGACTTCCAAGTCTCAGGTCAATTCTGTGTTCATCCCTGATACTGAATTTTCCGACAAATTGAAGTTTTTTGAGCAATACGTCGCAGTTTCTTTCAAGGGAGGATCAGTCTCTAACACTAATTTAAATGCTTTCCTTAGTAACTTTTGTAATGTGCAAGACTGGTGTGGGCTTTCAATTGTTGTTCTAATGGTGAAGTGGTTATTAATTGTCCTTCCATGAAAATCCTGGAGGATCTAGTTGCATGCAATACTCTTACAATCGGAGTAATCCACCTTTCAGTTCGTAAATGGATCAATCGTGGTATCCCCCCTTCCCCCTTGATTCCCACTGCTGTTAAGGTAACTCTACTGGGCCTTCCTCCGTTTTGTGAATCACACCTTGTTTTTTTCCGATTTTACTAAATGTGTGGGTGAGCTACAACACATCTCTTCCTCTACTATGTTAGCTTCAGGGTGTTTGCAAGTCGATGCTGATTTCTTTTGCCCTGCAGTGAAAGAAAGGATTGAATCGTTCTCTTTAAGAGACCATAAAATTTTGTTTCTTGTCTCGGTCTCTTATCAAGATTTAGCTGGGACTCATCCTACCCCAGCACCCTCGCCTCTAGCTGTTTCCAATCCCCCTAAGAAAGCCTCGACTTTGCCCACCTCCTTCTCAGTCAACCACTCCATCGTCGAAGTGGAGGAGGTCTCACAAAGATCAACCAAGAAAAAATCTATCGTTCCAGCGCAGCACGGTTATCACACCTTCCAAACCCAAAATCTCTTCGTCTAAAGCTCCCAATTTGGTATGGATTAATCCTACTTTGGCTGTAGAGAAATCACTCCCTTCAATTAGGGGGCTACAACTGAGTCATCCCCAAAGCCCCTGGTGCAGCTTGCCAATGCGTATCCTGCATCCGCTGTCTCTCTGGTGCCATCCATCTCTCTGCCTATTAAGCATTTTCCTGTAGATGCTACCGAGAAGTGGCCCGTTTGGGAACCGAATTCGCAGTATTTTTCAGAATGGGAGAAATTCATTAGTGCAGTTCATCGCACCCACTCTTCTGGTCCTTCCTCCTCCTCCTTGCCTATTAAAGCTGCTTCCTCTCTAACTCTTAAGGCCGATGCTTGGGTTGATAAAGATGACCTTTTAGTGGACGAGTTGGTAGAGATGGATCAATCTCACTCTCAAAAGCAGGTATTCTTTCCTCCTATTTCTGTTGTTTATCTATCCCTTTATTGTTTGAAGTACTTCAACTTTGTCTTTTGAGAATTAGTCCAGTTTCGATTTCCTTGCCTTGTTTCAACATTGAATCCCATATCTCTATCTTTAGTCTCCCTTCCCTTCCTGTTTGGTCTCCTCTTGAACAGATGGCGGAGCCTTATCTCCCCATTAGTGGTAGAGGAACTATCAACGATTTGGGTGGAGCTATTGGTTCCGCAGGTTCCTCAATGGAGTCGGTGAGCCCAATAGTAGGTCCCTGCCCTGAGAGCCAGAGTACTATTAGTAACAAAACAAAAGGGAAAAAAGTCATTAAACAGAAACTTTTCTCTGTTATCCATTCTAGTGCTCGTATTTGAGCCAGTAGAGAATCGACTCTTATGGCAGATTCTCAGCTCCCTATTGTGAATCAAGTCCGAAAGAGCGATACTCCTCCCCCCTCTTCTTTTTCTCCAGGTAAGGAACATTTGGGTTCCTTATACCAAGTACACTTTGATTCTCTTTCCAATATAGAGATGCTTGGGATGACCAGGAAAATGACATTTCTGGTTGACTCGGATAACTTTGTTGATTTTGAGGCTATTCGCGGACGCAAAATTTCAAGAGCTTTTGAGGCTAATGTGTTCAATGATTAGCATCTCTTGGAACATTCGAGGGCTTGGGTGTGCGTCGAAGCAGCAAGCATTGTTTCAACTTATATGTTCCTCCCATTGTGACTTGATCTCTATTCAAGAATCGAAACTGGAATCCCCATCGACGTTCCTCTTACGTTCGATAGGCGGATCGTTAATCTCCCATTGGTTTTCTCTTGATGCTATAGGCACTAGAGGAGGTATCCTTTTTGGTTTCAAAGAGGCCAGTTTCTCTTTCATTTTGACTAGTCGTTTAACTTTCTTTTTGGTGGTGCGTCTTCACTACGTGAATTCGATCGTTTTCTCACTGTGGTGTCAGTTTACGGTCCATCTACTGCGGATCGATGTGATGCTTTCTTGAACAAATTTAATTCATTCCAACATAGCATCAACGGTTTCTGACTTTTTTGTGGCGACTTTAATGTCACCAGATTCTCTTCCGATAGATCGGGTGCCTCCTCTTACTCTTTGGACTTGTCCCGATTTAATGATTGCATTTGCTCCCTCCACTTGACTGATTTGCCCCTCAATGGAAGATCATTCACTTGGTCAAATATGAGGTCCCCTCCGACCTTGGCTAAGCTAGATTGATTTCTAGTTTCCATTCACTGGATCAATTTCTTCCACAACTCTTTCATCTCGGGTTTGCCAAATCCTTCATCAGACCACGTTCATATCTCTTTATCTTCGAACTATAACTTCTCCAGATCTTTCAAGTTTCGCTTTGAAATTTTTTTGTGCAAGACCAAACCTTCGACAATCTCGTCACAGAATGTTTTTCCACTATTACGGGTTCATCGGGATTAGGCCGCATTCTAATTAACCTTCATGCCATCAAATTTGGAAGCAAAATTTGGCATAATGAAAGATATGCCAATGATAACTTTCTTAAAAATGTTTTCCAGTTGACCATTGATTCCATTGATCGTATGGAGGAGATTGGCCCAATCTCTAAATCCCTTTGTTCTGAGCGTGCTTCGAGCAAAAGAAGCTACGTGGATTTACTCCATAACGATCACATTAAATGGGCTCAGCGAGCCAAGTTTTGCTGGCTTAAGGAGGTTGACGGCAACACCTCCTTCTTCCACAATTTTGCGTCGCATCGGCAGCGATGCAATTGGATATCTTCAATCCTTGATAATGACAATGAATTATCTTCGTCACCCGAAATTCATGATTCTTTCCTTCGGTTCTTTAAAGATCTGTTAGGATCTAATAAACATCGTTCTATCCATCTAGACTGGAAGCAACTGTATGGTCAGCAGTCGCACGATCTTTCTAGCTTGGAAGCTCCTTTCTCTTTAGAAGAAATCAAGCGGGCGGTGTTCTCTTTGAAAAGCGATTCCGTCCTAGGTCCGAATGGCTTTCCAGCCTTCTTTTTTCAAAATTTTTGGGATTGTCTCAAAGACGATCTCTTTAAAATGTTCTCTGACCTTCATCAAGGGAATTTCTCCTTCGATAGGATCAATTATGCACACATCGTTCTCATCCCCAAATTTGTTGGTGCTAATTTGGTCTTTAACATTAGGCTGATTAGTCTCCTTAACTCAACCTTCAAGATCATCATGAAAGTGCTCTCCCCTCGTCTTAGTGCCATTATCTCCCCTTTAATTGATCCCATGCAATCCGGATTCATTAAAGACTGTTTTATCCTTGATAGTGTGGCTGCGGTGTAAGAAATCATTTCTGATTGCCATAAATCCAAATCGGAAGGAATCCTGTTAAAATTAAACTTTCAAAAAGCTTATGACAAAGTAAGCTGGGACTTTCCTTTTGAAACTCTTTTCCACCGTGGTTTTGGTCCGAAAAGGATCTCTTATATCAAATCCAGTCTTTTTGCTGGCACTTCGTCCATTATTATCAATGGGACGAAAAGGCACAAGTTTAAGTGTAAGCGGGGTCTTCGTCAGGGTGATCCTATTTTCTCCATGCTTTTCGCTCTTGTTGCGGATGTGTTCAGTTATCTTCTTCGTAACGCATGGGATGCTGGGGTTATTGAAGGCCTCGGTAGTTCTCATAGTTTCCGTGGGGTTTTGAATCTCTAATACGCTGATGATACCATTATCTTTGCGAAAACCCAACGGGTGCACTTTACGTAACTTGAAGTTACTCCTCTACGTCTTTGAAAGTGTCTCAGGTTTAGCCATTAACTCTCAAAAGTCTTCGGTTCTCTGGCTTGGGGGTTCCCAAAACAGAAAACGGAAATTGCGCAATTCTTTAATTGTGTCTCAACCTCCTTCCCTATCACTTATCTGGGTATCCCCTTGCGATGGGGGAAGCTTCATAAAGATGATTGGTTGCTGATGATTGAAAAGGTTGAATCGAGACTCAACCGGTGGTCTGGTAAGCACCTCTGTTGCAGAGGTAGACTCATCCTCGTTAACTCCGTTCTCTCCTCCATACCTCAATATATGATGTCTTTGTATTACCTTCCGACTTGGGATATTAAGAGGATGGATCGTATAAGAAGGAATTTCTTCTGGTCTGGTTCGGATTTGTATAAAGCTGGCACTCACCTTTGCAATTGGAAGCTGATCAGCACTTCCAAGGTAGCTCGGGGTTTGGGTGTTCTTAATCTCAGACACCAAAATTTGGCCCTCTTAGGCAAATGGCTATGGAAATTCCTAAAAAAAGAGCAGTTGCCTTGGGTGCGCATGATCTCTTCCAATTGTTTTTCCCCATACCAATATGTGGGATCCCTCCCCTCACTCCCGCATAAATCCTCCTCATTCTGGAGAGGGTTCAGGAAGGTAGCCACCCCATTTCAATGTGGGTTAGTTCACCAGTGCGCTAATGGCACCAAGACTAGATTCTGGCTCGATTTATGGTTTGGGAACATCAAACTCGCTCTTGCGTTCCCTAAGCTCTACCAAAAAGCAACCAACCCCTCTGCCATGGTAGATGATTATGTTATTATAATTAACAACCAAAAGTTCTGGTCTATTTCTTTCTCAGACGTTCTTCCCCCGCCTCTTGAGACTGAGCTTCAAAAGTTGTTCGATGGTATTAACCTTTATTCCTGGCACCCGTTTGAAGACATCAAATGGAGATGGACCATCGCTGGTAACTACTCGGTTAAATCCTTCTACAATTTTCTAAATTTCAGGTGGGATTGTCTCCCCAAGTGCTAAGAGTTTATGGAGCACTTGTGCTCATCTCAAATCGAAAATTCTCACTTGGCTAGCGCTGAATAATAAACTTCTTACTGTAGATGTTCTTAACAAGATGAACCTGACAATTGGTCAGTTGTGTGTTTTTTGCTTAACTCATCATGAGGACGCCGATCATCTCTTCCTTAAGTGTGATTTCATTAAACCTCTTTGGTTGATCGCAGTCATCACCTGACAAGTGCCGAGTTTCCCCTCCGAATTCTCGTCTTGCTGGATGTTTCAATCCCCTAGAAAAGAATTTCGTAAATCGTGGTTTCTTTCTATTATGGCGATTATTTGGGTTATTTGGGCTGAACGGAACAAACGTATTTTCTCGCAGTCCATTTCTTCGATTGATTACATTATTGATGAGTTCTTATTTTATTCCAAATTTTGGCCTTCCAGTTTAACTTTGGATAAAGTGGCGGCATTGCAATTAAATCGTCTCGATAAGGCATTTATTTTATTTTGTTCTAATAGTTCTTAATCTTATTTTTCTTTTGTTCCTCGTTATTAATTGATGTTCTATCTACTTTGCAGATTTGAGATAGTTGGTTTGGGCCTGGAGGCTTTATTTTGGAAGGACTACTGTTTTTCTTTTGAAGCGGGTCTTTAGACTTGATTTTTGTTCTTGCTCTCCACCCTGTTTTGCTGTTTTCTGGACTGCACGGTACTCCTTGGCAGGCCCTTCACAGGAGGGTCTTTCTTGTGTTGTTGGCCTTCTCCCGGTTTATTCTGAGGCATGTATCGGACATTATTATGGCTTTGTTGTTATATTATTGAAGTGGTTCTGTTCTTGTGTTTGTGCTCCTCTTTGGTTTGTTTTGTGCCAGTAGTTTGTTGAGCTAATTGCCATTTTTATTGGCCTTATTTGGGTAGTCGGGCTCGTCTTGATGGACCGTGCCTTTCTCCTGAGGGATTGGCCTTTTTTCTTTCTTTTTGCGGTGTTTTTGGGTAATCTGGGTTGTTGTTAGTGGTTCGGGGGCACCCGGCTGCTGATGCGTAATGTACTTTGGGGAGCTCTCCTTGGATGGTGTATCGAAATTTTCTCGAAGACTGATCCCCTTCGTCTCATTTGCTTGTGTGTATTCTTGGGGTTTGTTCAGTCTCGATTTAAGCTCAGTACCACCCTGCCTGGGTTGCACTTTTTTTAACTTGCTTTTATTTTTTGTTGTTTATCTCCTCCTGTCTATTTTTGTTCTTATCATCGGTTTAGCGGCTTGGTGGATTGTGTAGTTTGTCTGTTTTTTTTGCTCAATTCTGAGCTTTTTTTTGGTCCAGTTATTCGGAGCTCTTTCTTTTCTTTCGGTGGCTCCCTCTTGCAGTTTTACTCCGCAGTGAGTGCGAGTGAATTGGAGCGGTTGTGCTTTGTTTCCTTCTGCTATTCTTTGAAATAACATCCTTGATGGGCTTCCTCTCTGTTTCATCCTTCTCCTATTTCGAGGGTGGGGGATGACCCTACGCTGATCGCGTGTTTTGTGGGACATTTTCGAGTTTTCTCCCTCTTGGATGCTGATTGGGGTGGTGCATGCCATTTCTTGGGTGCCTTTTCTTCGGTTTTTGCACTCTTCGTTTACCCCTCCGCGGTAGTGCGAGATGGTTGGCCTTCCCTCCGCGGCACTGCACGTTTTGATTGGCCCTCCACTCCGCAATCGCGTCCATGCTTGGCGTTTGTTTTCGGTGACCAGCTCCACTGCCAGCGCGATGGTGGGAGGATGAGTTGTAGGATCTTCTCCTTTGAGTACTCTTCAGAGGAGGCTGTGTGGCTAGGTGTCACCGGGGCTTGTGTCTACTTTCAGTTCGTTTTAATTGTAGTTGGGCCTTTTCGTTTTCGTTTTCGTTGTTGTTTGCTTTCAGATCTTTCCGACCTTGAGTTTGTCCATTTTTTGTACTTCTCCTTTGTTTTACTTCTTGTAAAATGGGGCTTTGTATGCTACTTATTTTTTCTACAATATATATTTCTGGCTGGAGCCGTAAGGCTCTATCCGTTTCATCAAAAAAATCTATATATTACCTTTCATGGTCATGTTTCTTTTCTACTATTTTTCTAGTTTTTCTTATTTCGTTCGTATTAAATTTAATACTCATAGTTTCCTTATATAAGTTTACTTTGTTTTCCACAATACATACTATATTTATTTTCTTAGTATTGGCAGCTTTTCTCTATACAATAATGAGTTTTTTCTTTGGTGTATACAAGATACAACTTTTACCCTAGTAAGTTCTGAGGACAGAACTGTTCTAAGGGGGGAGAGTGTAACACCTCGCAAAATTGAGTTATGACAAATTTTCACACGAGTGTTATGCACATATATTTTGTACTGTTATGAGTAATATCCGTGACGTAATTTAATATAAATGTGCTACGTATTTCTGCATTTCGATTGTTTATACATTTTCCACCTTCTCAAAATTCATTTTTATCATATTCTGAGCCAACTTAAACATGTATTTTAATATTTGTGTTTGACGTGCATTGCATGCGCTTTTAATACACATGTCGATTATGTATATTCTTACGTGTAATATTATCAAAACTGTACGTATTTCAATTATTTATTTTTATAATTTGTTTGAATTCGCTTTATAAATTGAATTTCATTTTTCTCCTATTTTGGACTCAAATATTTTTTTACGTGCGAAGCACATATTATCTATGTACGTGTTGATTACATTGTTGTATACATAAAACTAATGAAATATATTTTTACTATGTTGTATTTCGATTATTTATAAATATTTTTCCGTTAATCAAATCTATTCCGTATTTGAATATTTGTTTTTACCTACGACACACGTATTTGCAGTGCACGTGTTGGTTGTATTCTCTTTCAAAATAAAATTTATGTAGGGTGTGTGTGGTTACTTTTATTTGTGCATGAAAACTTTAATTATAATTAAATTAAACTAGTTCTATTAAATACATTTTACATAATATAACATATGCATTTAATTTAAATAAAAACTCTTAATAAATAGTGTGCACATACATTAGATGCACATACACGTGTTTCTCACGCATTTGAAGGAATGGCCTGCCATTGTGTGAGAGTGGAGAGAGTGGGTGAGAGTGTGGAGAAGTGGGGAGCTATTTTAGGAAGTGGGGAGTCATTTTAACCACTCATTTTTCCTATAAATAGCCCTCCTCTTTTGTCATGAACAACACTAAAACCAAAAGAAAGAAAAAGAGAGAAAGAGAGAGTGGAGCTTCGGGTTGTACTAGGAGAACGCAAGAAATTGCTTGGAGAGGAGCTTGGAGCTTTGGTGCATTATTTGTATAGGGATTCTACTACTAGGAGCTTTTGAGGTGGGTGTCTTTTTAATTTTTAATTTAGTTATATGATGCATGATATTGTGAGATAAATTGCTTTGTGTAATCTAGATTGTGATTGGTGGAACTAGATTGAGTATTCATGCACACTAGATTAAATAAACTAGACGAATACATGAAAATGCAATATGCAAGTTGATTTGTCATGCATTCAAAAATGACATTGTATAAGAGTTCTTGTATATTAATACCATGTGTGTGGTTCATGTATGATGATTTGTGTATGTCACGCCTCGCTTCCCAAAAGAAATACTGAATACGGATACGCGACTAAGTCCAGCGAGTGGCTTTCACCATTCATAAGTTGTAAGGATCCTTTCAACATATACAGGAATAAATAAGAGATATACAGAAAATAACCAACCACGCATGCATGAACAAATTAATATAACCAATAGAATTTACTTGAAACAAAAGAAATAATTCTCAAATAAACCAGATCTTGAAATAAGTTATAAATTACGGGTCAAACTGCCCAATACAAAATAATCCAAGTAACAATTACATTTATTCAAAAATAGCAGGAAATAAATATAGAGAGAACTCCAGCCGACTAGAAAGTTTGGTCACCTACTCCTTCGGGCATCAAGTCACCACAGTACGCAATTTAACAAATTGCAGGAAAAGGAAAAAGAAACAAAATGCCCGTCAATGCAAGTTACGGGCCACTTGTAGTGCAGACAAAGAGTATAGAAGGAAATTGATAGACAAGTACAGAGTGACAATGGAAGTACAGAATAAGCATGGAATGGATAAAATAACAAAACAGAATGACTAACATAAATTAGAAACAGATTCAAGTAATATGATGGGGTAGCAGAGTGCAGGTAACATGTGACAGGTGTCAAGTAGCATGCAAGCAGGAAAACATGTAACAGGTGTCAGGTAGCATGTACAAGTAACAGGAATGTGCAAGTGATCATGTCATTACAGGTCTTGTACCTAAACCTAACTAGGTAGCACTTCATGCATCCCAAAGTTTACCATATGGTTGCTACATTCAAACAAGTTACGTTTTAGATTTCATAGTGGACTGTATAGGGCCCTGTATACGGGTAGGACCTACGGGTCCCCTTCTGAGTACACCTTCCTATAGGGAAGTGTGTAGCCAGATAATAAGGTAAACAGAATCATGTATGATGTAATCATGAAACACGTAACAGGTGGGAACACTGTCCCCTTCCAAGTACACATGTCTATATTTTTCACTACTGGATCTTTCCCTTAACCCCGGCTTGATTATGTGTCATTTTTATTAAAGCAGGCATTCAAGTGCACAAACAGGGTGAGAAAAAACATGGCAAGGAACAAGGTACAACTCAGTTTGGGTAGAAGACATACACGGGTGGCAGACAACTCATACTAGACTAGGACAACGAAACTTTCAATTCTGGACAACAAGACAGTACTGCACCAAATCTGAGATTTTTGTTGCCACAGGCATGCAAATCTAGATCTGTCAGAATATCTAGAAAATAGACCTTCGGCCGAATCCAGCACATATATATAAGTCATATAATAACCACAGAAATAGGGCTCAAAACAGAATTATATACAGAAAACATGTTCAGCTAGAAATCACACGGTTGTATTTATAAACATGAAAATAGCAAAAAAACTTATTGATTAAATCTAAAAAAATCTGGGGTATTCCCTAGTATGTCTAGTATTAACAAATATAATTTCATAATATTCTGAGATAGATAGTATAGCCAAATAAATTCGGGAAACAACAAGAAACAGCAAGTTTGTAAATCTGGAACTTTAGACACAGCAGTACTAAAACAGCGATAGATTACGAAGTATATCTCGAAATCCAAATCTGTCAAAAGGGTTGTAAAATAGATACAGCAGGCTACATTTTATAATCATTGAGTTTTTGTCAACAACAACTAGAATCAGGCTGAAAACAAGGTTATTTACTGAACAGAGTGCACATCTGAAAATATAATAGTTTGTTCACGAGCATTGAATAGTGTAAAAATGTCATCAAATAAGTCTACAAAAATTTGGGGTTAATCCCAGTCAAGTCTAGTCATACGCAGCAAAATATTAGATTCAAATCTTAATTTTAACATCAATATTAAAATAAATAACTATACAGAATTCACATCAAACAGAATCTAGAATTTTGTACATATCTATAGTAAAACGGCCATAACTCATACCTCACAAATCGAAACTGCGATATGTCGAAAATTTATATTCACAAAAAATTTATTTCATTTATTGACCTTAACAGGGTCTAAAATACTGAAACAAAATGAGGTAGCAACAAAAATAAAAATATTCTTATGCATTAAATCAAATAGTTCATATGCAACAAATCCAAATTAGAACAAAATACAAGGCATGGTGTAATAGATATCCAAAACAACATGGTATGGATATTTTAACAAGTTTACCACAAGATACTACAACTAACACATCAAGCATGCAAGAATATACAACACATCATGGATCACGAAACAACATGCATGCATGCATCAAGAATCTAATCAGATATAAGTTATTTCATGTCGTGTGTGCGACAAATGATGACTACGGATGGATGAACAAATAGAGACAAGATCTAACAAGGGTTTTTCATGAGAATCAATCTAGACACAAAAGCTACACTTTAAGAGGTATTTAGTACTTGTATATACAACAAAAAATAATCCAAGTTACTTGCCTTAGGGACGACGATAAATCCGACGAGAGAATAACGGGAACGGATTCTCGGGTGATGAGCACGATCGGCACGGATGTAGATGATCAAGATGGTGATCGAGATGATGATGATCAAGAAAATCCGACAATCAAGATCTCACTTGATCTAACTTAATCAAACCGCAGCACGCAAGGAAGTGCAGTCAGGGTTGATTGTGTGCACACTGAGGAGGACGACGGCAGACTGGGGCGGCACGCTGGACAGGGACGACTGCATTGGCTGTTGCTGGTGCTGTCATTGCTGTTGGCTTCAGGAGGAGGAAAGAGAAGGGAGGAGAGGGGGCTATCGTCGTGGTGCATGGCGGCAGCGATGAGGCTGGGGTATTCATAGAGGGTGGCCGTGAGCAGGTGGGGGTTGGCAGGCTCGACTGGGTAGAACGAGGACGAAGAGGAGGGAAGCTCGGCAATGGGGTTTGGGTGGTGGTGTGCAGGGATGATGAGGGGATGATGGTGAGGGGAGATGGGGCGACAAAGGACGGGAGAAAAGAAATGGACGGGATGTTGAAGGTGCAGGGTTTTCAGAGGTAGGGGATGAGACTATAGCGGCTAGGGTTAGAGAAAAGTAATTAGGGTTTTGATTAAGGGGGGTTAGACAGGTGATTATATAGGGTGTATTAGGTTAAGATGGGGGTAACCGGGTTAGGGTATTATGGTTTTTGGGTATTAAATAGGATTCAATAAGATATATAGGATATAGGGTTTTAGGGTAGGAATGAATCAAAAAGAGATAGGAACAACAATAATAATAGGCCATGAAAAAAAAAGTCAACCAATCAACTAGAGCTGAAATAATAGGCAGACAAATTGAATCAAGAAGATCACATCACAGGCGACAAAACAATAGATGATTAAATACACGGTTTAGAAGGAACAGAAGGGTACAATATGAATAAATACTCAGAAAAAGATAAATACATTCAACATACAAAAAAAAAGGAAAACCAGGGTTACAAATCCTACCTACCTAACAAGAAGTATTTCGTCATCGAACTTCAAACATGAAGTACATAGGGTAACCCCGAAAGAAAAAGAGAGACCATCAACAAAACAAAAAGCTACTCAAACAGATGAGGAAACTTCTGCTGGATCTCCTCCTCTAGCTCCCAAGTTGACTCACTCGTCGAGTGAGGATTCCAAGAAACTCGAACCATCTTGATGACCATGTTTTTCAGCACTTTCTCTCGCCGATCTAAGATAGCAACTGGCAGAATCTCATAAGAGAGATCTGGCCGCACGGTCAACTCTGAGTAGTCGATCACGTGGCTCTCATCACGGATATATCTCTTGAGTTGTGAGACATCAAAAACATCGTGCACTCCTGATAAAGCCGGCGGTAATGCAAGACGATAGGCCACCTTGCCTACTCGTTCCACGATATCAAACGACCCGATGAACCTAGGGCTTAGCTTTCCCCCACCACCAAAGCGAATGACACCTCACCACGGCGATACCTTTAGGAAAACATGGTCACAAACCTCAAACTCCAGGGCTCTCTTATGGACATCTGCCCATCTCTGCTGCCTGTCTTGCGATGCCTGAAGATACTTCATGATCTGAGTCACCGCATCAACTATCCTGGTGATGAACTCCGGACCCAATAATTTTCTCTCACCAATGTCATCCCATCACACTGGTGATCTGCACTTCCGACCATATAGCGCCTCGAACGGTGCAGCTTTAAGACTGGCCTAAAAGCTGTTATTGTATGAGAACTCTACAAGATGCAAATTGTCCTTCCATGATCCACCAAACTGCAACACACAGGACCTCAACATGTCTTCTAGAGTCTTGATGGTCCTCTCTAACTGTCCATCTGTCTGGGGTGAAAAGCTGTATTGTACTTCAGTTTACTCCCCAAACTACTCTGAAGACTCTCCCAAAACTGGGACCTGAACCTCGTATCCCTGTCGGATACAATACTGACTAGAACCCCATGAAGTCTGACGATCTCTTGCATGTACTTTTTTGCTAGGCTCTCAGTAGTCTGTCCGACTTGGAAGGCAATGAAGTGAGCACTCTTCGTCAGTCTGTCAACAATCACCCAAATGGCATTATGACCCTTGGGACTCCTCGGCAAGGCGGTCACAAAATCCATAGTGGTGTGTTCCCACTTCCACTCTGGAATAGGAAGCAGTTGAAGAAGTCTGGTAGTTCTCTGATGCTCTGCCTTCACTTGCTAGCAGATCAAACACTGAGGCACAAACCTAGCCACGATCCTCTTCATACCATGCCACTAGAAGTGGAGCTTCAAGTCCCGTTACATTTTAGTACCTCCATGATGAATAGAGTACAATGACTGGTGGGATTCCTCAAGCAACCTCTGATGAACTTCACCCTTCGGAACACACAACCTGGACCCAAAATGCGATCCATCAGCATGAATAACCATATATGTTCTGAAACCTACCTCAACCTCTGCTCTGAATCCCTGCAACTGCTCATCACCAGCCTGAGCCTTTTTAATCTGATCGACAAAAGATGACTGAAGCTGAAGCATCATGCAACTCCGATCAGAACTAGGAAAAAACACATCCAACTCCAACCTCCTCATCTGCTCAACCAGATCCCTCTACTAAGTCGGGAACATGGCTGCTGGTCTCCTACTTAAATCATCTGGTACCAAGTCCATCTTGCGAGGATGATACTGCAGATTGATATCATAGTTGGCCATCATCTCCAACCAATGCCTCTGCCTCATGTTCAATTACTTCTGGGTGAAGACATAGTTGAGACTTTTGTGGTCGGTAAAGATCTCCACTCGGTCTCCAAGTAAATAGTGCCTCCACAGCTTCAAAGCAAAGATCATTATTGCCAACTCTAAATTATGAGTTGGATAGTTCCTCTCGTGCGGCCTCAACTGTCTTGATGCATAAGCAACAACTTGGCCCTTCTGCATTAGAATTGCACCAAGACACTTGCCAAAAGCGTCACAGTGAACCACAAATCTGCCTGAACCATCTGGAATATTCCACACTGGTGCTGATGTCAGCTTGCTCTTCAACTCGGCAAAAGCTCTGCTGCAATCCTCATCGCAGATAAATTTCTGATCCTACCCTGTTAGCTTAGTCAAAGGCCCTGCTATCTTTGAAAAGTCTTGGACGAATTTTCGTTAATATCCAGCTAGACCAAGAAAACTTCTCACCTCTGAAGCTAACTTGGGCACTGGCCAATCTCTCACTGCAGAAACCTTGGATGGATCAACTGAGATTCCCCTGCCCGAGATAATGTGGCCCAAGAAGGTAACTCGGTCAAGCCAGAACTCACACTTGTTGAGTTTTCCATAGACCTGATTCCCTCTCAAAGTATGTAGAACCAACCTTAGTTGCTTAGCATGCTCCTTCTGGCTCTGAGAATACACCAGAATATCATCTATGAAGACCACCACAAATCTATCCAGGAACGGGAAAAAGACCCTGTTCATCAGACTCATGAACACAGCTAGCGCATTTGTGACTCCGAAAAGCATCACTAGGAACTCATAGTGCCCATATATGGTCCTGTACGCTGTCTTCTGCACATCAGTTTCTTTCACCTTGTCCTGATGATACCCTGAGCGAAGATCCAACTTTGAAAAGACTGACACTCCACCCAACTGATCAAACAAATCATTGATCCTGGGCAGCGGATACCGATTCTTCACAGTAACACTGTTCAGTTTGTAATAATCGATGCATAGTCGACGGCTACCGTCCTTCTTGCTGACAAAAAGAACTGGAGCTCCCCATGGTGAAACACTGGGTCTGATGAACCTCAAATCTAGCAAACTCTGAAACTGCACCTTTAGCTCTGCTAGCTCAACTGGTGCCATCTTATAGGGACTATTCTATATCGCCGAACTCCACATCGCTATTAGGTGGTAAGCCAGGCAACTCCTCTGAAAATACATCCAGGAATTCCCGCACTACTAGAGGTGTAGCCATACAGCCTGTGTGCAACTCCAACCCACAAGTCTCCGGATCAACTGCAATCTCAGCTCGGCCTAGGGGTATCTTCCTGGCATGGAACTCAAACTCTGTGTGACCTGGGATTCGGAATACAACATTCTTAGTACAACAATCAATGATAGCATGGGACACACCCAACCAATCCATATCGAGAATGACATCGAACCCAGAATTCCTAATGACAATCAGGTTGGCCTTGAAATCTACACCACCAATAATCACGGGACTCGTTTTGCACTCTCGAGAACAGACGACAACATCGCCACCTGTAACAATGTTCCAAGCCTCTGACAAAATGCTGCACTCCAACTGATGACGATCCACAAAGCGGGAAGAGACGAAGGAATGGGTCAGCCCCGAATCAAAGAGAACATGAGGAGGGAAAGAACAAACTAGGATAACACCTAAGATATAGTCAAAATGCAAGGGAAAAGAATTGACGATTTAGGATTGAGGAAATAATAATGTAGAAAAGATAGCATGAATGAACAGTGCAAGATAAATGAAAGAACAAAACAACAAAATACAAAATTACCTGCAACAACTCCTTCTGCCGTCTCAGCTTCTGCAGCTGTCAGGTTGTAAGCCTGACCTCTTCTGGGGGCAGCTGTCTTCTGACCGACGATCTGGCACTGAGGGGGAAGCGGTGGCCTGACCGGATCACGAGCTGGTGCTACCTGCTGAATTGGACCCCCGGCTGGAAGAGCCATCCACTGCTGTAGGCAATCTCGTACTGAGTGGTCAGCCGTGCAACACCTAAAGCATTGGCGGTTGGCTCTCCTACAATCCCTCGATCATGCCCAGCCAGCTGGCAGAAGTTGCAGAAACTAGCTCCCCTAGGAGTAGTAAAAGAGTAGGGAGCTGCCCTGACCGGATGGGCTGGGACAGGCCTCCGAATCGGCCCACAAAAAGGCTTAGCAACAACAGCAGGGTGTTGAACAGTTCACTGGGGAGGAGTCAACCTGTTGCGAGCCTGCTCCTGAGCTCGGGCTACCTCAAGAGCCTCAGTGTAAGTACGCAGATGAAGGGAGACGAGATGCATTAGAATATCTTGCTCAAGCCCTAGAAGAAATCTCTGGGCTCGATCCTCTTCGTTCGCCACTAGAACGGCTGTGAAGCAGCCAAGCCTGGTGAATTTTGCCGCGTACAAATCCACTGACCTGGCACCCTTTTTCAAGAGAGTTTTATGTTACAACATTGCATGAACAATATGTAACAAATTCCAAAAATAGAACAACGACCAACTTGTTTCAGGACAAGGAACTGCTGCTCCATCTCAACTCTAGTGCTGCTAGGAAGAACTTCTCCAAGAAGCTCCTGATGAACGTGGTCCAAGCAATGGGCTGTTCGAGCCTCTCGAACTCAGCCCTCCACCATATGTGGGCAAGGTCCACCAACTGGATGATCACCACATCCACACGATCAGCATCAGCAACTCTTGCTGCCAATAACAACTGCTCTGTCCTCATCAGCCACTGTTCTCACTAGCGGAGGATCCAACTACAAGTCCAGATCGGGTTTAGAGCTATTAGTCACAGGAAAGAAAAAGATTGGGGGCATCTCAGTGCCGGAAAATTTTTCAGGGTGCAGCCTCATAAATCTGCCATTGTACCCGGACGAGGAGGAAGAGCTGCCTGCGTAGACACAATGGGAGTCAGGGTTCCGAGCAACCTTCAATGCGGCCATCACCAGATCACTGTGATTCTGCTGCATTTAGATCAATCGCTCCAACACATTCGTAACAGCATCTAATCCAGGCTATTCCTCCTGTGGACGGGAAGTGGGACCTCTCCGAGCCACGGTCTGCACAAAATCAAAAATAATTAGCATCCAGATCAAGTTGATTATTATTTGTTCATGTAATGCAGGGTCTGTGTACTGTTGAGCCAATCCTTGACTAAGCCCAACTTGTCTAACATATTAGTCAAACTAATACATTAGCTAACCTGTGGCTCTGATACCACTAAAAATATTGTCACGCCCCACTTCCTAAAAGGAATACGGAATACATATACGCGACTAAGTCCAGCGAACGGCTTTCACCATTCATAAGCTGTAAGGATCTTTTCAACATATACAGGAATAAATAAGAGATATACAGGAAATAACCAACCACGCATGTATGAATAAATTAATATAACCAACAGAATTTACTTCAAACAAAATAAATAATTCTCAAATAAACCAGATCTGAAAACAAGTTATAAATTCTGAGTCAAACTGCCCAATACAAAATAATGCAAGTAACAATAACATTTATTCAAAAATAGCATAAAACATATATAGTGAGAATTCCAACCGACTAGAAAGTTTGGTCACCTACTCCTTCGGGAAACTGGTCACCAAAGTCTACAATTTAACAAATTACAGGAAGAGGAAAAAGAAACAAAACGCCCATCAATGCAAGTTATGGGCCGTTTGTAGTGCAGGCAACAAGTACTGAAGAAAATGGATAGACAAGTATAGAGTAACAGCGGAAGCAAGTACAGAATAAGCATGGAATGGATGTAATAACAAAACAAAATGACTAACATAAATATGAAACATATTCAAATAATATGATGAGGTAACAGAGTGCAGGTAACATGTGAGAGGTGTCAAGTAGCATGCAAGCAAGAAAACATGTAACAGGTGTCAGGTAGCATGTACAAGTAATAGGGATGTGCAAGTGATCATGTTATTACAGGTCTTGTACTTAAACCTAACTAGGCAGCACTTCATGCTTCCCAAATTTTACCACATGGTTGCCACTTTCAAACAAGTTGCGTTTTAAATTTCATAGTGGACTGTATAGGGCCGTGTACTTGGGTATCAGGTAAACAGATACAGGTAAAGGTAAAGGTAAAGGTAAAGGTGCAGGTAGGACCTACGGGTCCCCTTCTGAGTACACCTTCCTATAGGAAAGTGTGTAGCCAGCTAATTAGGTAAACAGAATCATGTATCATGTAATCATGAAACACGTAACAGGTGGGAACACTGTCTCCTTCCAAGTACACATTTTTATATTTTCCAATACTAGATGTTTCCCTCAACCCCGGCTTGATTATGTGTCAATAATATTAAAGCAGGCATAAAAGTGCACAAACAGGGGGAGAAAAACATGGCAAGGAACAAGGAACAACTCAGGTTGGGTAGAAGACATACACGGGTGACAGACAACTCATACTAGACTATGACAACCAAACTTTCAATTCTGGAGAGCAAGACAGTACTGCACCAAATCTGATATTTCCGTTGCAACAGGCATGAAAATCTGGATCCATCAGAAAATATAGAAAATAGACTCTCGACCGAATCCAGCACATATATATAAGTCATATAACAACCACAGAAATGGGGCTTAAAACAGAATTATATACAGAAAACATGTTCAGCCAGAAATCACAAGGTTGTTTTCATAAACATGAAAATAGCATAAAAACTTACTGATTAAATCTAAGAAAAATCTAGGAAATTCCCTAGTATGTCTAGTATCGCCAAATATAATTTCATAATATTCTGACATAGATTGTATAGTCAAATAAATTTGGGAAACAACAACATATAACAAGTTTGTAAATCTGGAACTTTAGACACAACAGTACTAAAACAATGATAGATTACAAAGTATAACTCAAAATATAAATCCTTCAAAATGGTTGTAAAATAGATACAACAGGCTACATTTTATATTCACAGAGTTTTTAACAACAGCAACTAGAATCAGGTTGAAAACACGGTTATTTACTGAACAGCTTGTAGTTATGAAAATATAATAGTTTGTTCACGAGCATAGAATAGTTTATAAATGTCATCAAATAAATCTACAAAAATTTGGGATTAATCCCAGTCAAGTCTAGTCATACCCAGCAAAGTTTTAGATTCAAATCTTAACTTTAACATCAGTATTAAAATAGTCATAACTCATACTTCACAAATCGAAACCTGCGATCCGTTAAAAATTCTGGAAAATAGACAGCTAGGTTGACAATTTATATTTAAAAATTTATTTCATTTACTGACCTTAACAGGGTCTAAAATACTGAAACAAAACGGGGTAGCAAAAAAACAAAAATCTTCTTATGCATTAAATCAAATAGTTCTTATGCAACAAATCCAAATTAGAACAAAATATAAGGCATGGTATAATAGATGTCCAAAACAACATGGTATGGGTATTTTAACAAGTCTACCACAAGATACTACAACTAACACATCAAGCATGCAAGAATATACAACACATCATGGAACACGAAACAACATAAATGCATGCATCAATAATCTAATCAGATCTTAGTTATTTCATGTGGTGTGTGTGACAAATGATGACTACGGATTGATCAACAAATAGAGACAAGATCTAACAAAGATTCTTCATGAGAATGAATCTAGACACAAAAGCTATACTACATGCGGTATTTAGTACTTGTATATACAACAAAAATTAATACGAGTTACTTACCTTAGGGACGACGTTAAATTCGACGAGAGAATAACGAGAATGGATTCCTGGATGATGAGAACGATCTGCACAGATCTAGATGATAAGGATGGTGATCGAGATGATGATGATTAAGCGAATCTGATGGTCGAGATCTCACTTGACCGAACTTGATCAAACCGCAGCACACAAGGAAGGGCAATCTGGGTTGAGTGTGTGCACTGCGAGGAGGACAGCGGCAGACTGAGGTAGCGCACTAGACAGGGACGGTGACACTGGCTGTCATTAGTGCTATCATTGCTGCTGGCTTTAGGAGGAGGAAAGAGAAGGGAGGATAGGGGGTTGTCATCGTGGTGCAGGGTAGCAGCGATGGGGATTGGGGGGTTCACCGAGGGTGGCCGCAAGGAGGCGGGGGTAGGCAGGCTCGAATAGGTAGAACGAGGACGAGGAGGAGGGAGGCTCGGCAATGGGGTGCGGATGGTGGTCTGCAGGGATGACGAGGGGATGATGGTGAGGGGGAGATGGGGTGACGGAGGATGGGAGAAGAGAGATGGATGGGAGGTTGGAGGTGCAGGGTTTTCGGAGGTAGGGGATGAGATTATAGCGGCTAGGGTTAGAGAAAAGTAATTAGGGTTTTGATTGGGGGGGGGGGGGTGGGGGGTGGGGGGTATACAGGTGATTATATAAGGTGAATTAGGTTAAGGAAGGGGTAACCAGGTTAGGGTATTAGGGTTGTTGGGTATTAAATAGGATCCAATAAGATATATAGGATAAAGGCTTTTAGGGTAGGAATGGATCCAAAAGAGATAGGAACAACAATAATAATAGGCCATGAACAAAACAAATATTAAAAAAATCAACCGATCGACTAGATATGAAATAATAGGTAGACAAATTGAATCAAGAAGATCACATCACAGGCGACGAAACAATAGATGATTAAATACATGGTTCAGAAGGAACAGAAGGATACAATATGAATAAATACTCAGAAAAAGGTAAATAAATCTAAAATACAAAAAAGGAAAACAGGAGTTACAGTGTATGTTGATTTATGTTAGATTTTACTACATCATGATTAAATCGTATATGTGAAATTGAGTATGTATAGCAATTTGCAAAAATGAGAAATTCATGTTAGAATTGCTTGTAGATTTTCAAGTGGATTGGGTGTATGAGTATTTTCTCAATTTTATAATAAGTGGTGGAGCATTCATGCTAATTTTATTGACCTAAAATAAATTATAATCTAATTTGATTAAGAAGGAACATGAATAAAAGAAAAGTCAAGCTTTCTTTAACCTAAATTGATTTGAATAATTTCTAAGTCAAAATACATTATATTAGGGAGATTTTTCGTTCTGGGAGTTTTAGAGGTGCTGTGTACATCAATAATCATGGAAAATATTTAAAGAAGAAGAAAACTTGAAGTTATACGATTAGATAAAAAATAATCGAGAAACAGAGAGTTGGTATAAAAGGACTCTAATGGAGTTATGTTCAGATTGTGGTGTTGGACTCCTTGGTTAGCATTTGTGGGGTCTGGGCACCTCTGGTTGAGGGCGGGTTCGAGCCGCAGGGGGGGGGGGGGGGAGGGATTTGTTTCTTTTTATTTTATTTTATATTTCTCTTCATTAATCTTTGGGCTTAGTAAGAGAAATAAAAATATGGATTTAAGGTAAAGTTTATAAATGAGTAAATATAAAATTTAGATGTATTTGTGAACTAAATAAATGGAAATTTGTAATTTATTAAGATACATCTAATTATGTTATTATTAGATTCAAAATATGAATTAAAGGGGAAATTTTAAATTGAGTTATTATAAAGATTGAGGTTTATTTCGGAATTAAAATAAAAAGTAAACTTTTTTGAATAAGAGACATTTTAGTACTTTGACTAGAGTTGTTCTATTAGATTTAAAAAAAAAGAAAAAAATGTGCATCAAGAAGAATCGTTGAAATGGAGTTGATTATTAAAAAAAATTGAGTTTATTTTGGAAGGTGAATAAATAGTAACTTATGTTTGTATTAAGGGAACAATTCGAATAATGAAACTAGAGTTATATTGTGAGATTTAAATGTGGTTTAATTGGAAGAATATGTGGATTTGAGATGTATATGGTGGCTAATAAAAAGTAATTTATACCTTTTGATTAAGAAACAAAGTAAATTATTTGACTAGAGGTATTCTAGAAATTATATCGTGAATTAATTTGAGTTGTTAAAGACTAATTTGAAGTTGAATATCATATTATTTTGGAAGAAGAAATTTATTGAATATAATTGGTAACGTATTGTCAATTTACAACTTCTTTGAAAATCCATTTAGGAGAGCTGGAGAAACTATCTATTTTACATAGACAATGTTTAAGTTGAAATGTTGGATAAGACTATGAAATTAGTTATACAAGTAACATGAGTTATGTGAATGAATGAAAATTTTAAAATGTGAATAGAGAGGGTATGGATAACACATGATGTTGTGAACACGAAATGTGTAGATCCTAGAGGCTAAGTGATATCCAGAGTACTGGCAAAGTGATGAAAGTGAAAAGTGAAATTTGAGAAGTGGCCAATATGGGTTATCATTCTCGGTATATTTTTTGAGAACGGTAGGAGGGTCAGCTAGTTTTAGGTGGTAATATTATTCATGTTTGGACTTAAGGATATGCACCAGAAGAAGATATGATAGAAACAACGACGAACATGTCTGGTAAAGAATGTGCAGCTCCTAGGGATTCGAGATCGAGGAGTACGTTCTGTAAATCCATGTATATGGGCAAGAGGTATGTCCATCTATCAACGAAAAGACTGGTAAAGAGTCTGCAGTTCCTAGGAATGGTCGAGACCGATGATACGCCTGGTAAATCCACGATGTGTGGGATAGGGGTATGCCGGTAAGGTCCAATATCCTGGAGTGCAACTCCTCAGTGACTACGCGTTGAAGTATATTAATTGGGTTAGGTGGCATAATGTGTGATGTAAATCCTATAATAAGGACTACGTTAAGGGCTTGCCCTCGGACCTATGTAGTATGAGATGCATAGAATCCGAACAAGTGTGCATTAGCGTCATCGTAAGTATAAATGACTCATTAGGCATTAAGCTCATGTCATACATTGACACGACTAGGATAGTCACTTTCTTTGTTTGCATTCAAGTTTGTGTTTGCTAAATTAAAGAGTTGCTGTATCAGTTGTATGCACCTGATGTGCCCACAGTTTCTTAATTGCAGGATTGGATTTGGCATGGATTTGAAGTCACTGTGAGAGATGTTATAAGATTGAAGAGTTTTCATTAACATATGTGTATTGTACTTATTTATTTCCGCTGTGCTACTGCAAAAAACGATGTTGTAAATGAAAAGTTTTAAATTCATTGTATTTTTGTACGAGTTGAAGTATAAGATCCTGTATTCACTACGAATTATCTGTGTTTGAAATTGGGGGCGTTACAGTATTTGGTTCCATCCTATATATAAGAAATATTGTACTCATTTATAATAAATATAATAAAGTATTATTTTCTGCCTCTGAATCTAACACTGTTCTTTGTCATTTTTGAATGAAGAAAATGGATAACTTCCGTAGGTATTCATTGCAACAAAAAATCCGACTCAAATTTGTGTATGAATTAATTGTTGGATATCCATATCCATCCAGTATAAATAGGAATACTATTGAACCATCCAATACACTAAAATTTATTTGAATAATGGGATAATATTACCGGCTCTTTGAAGGAAATTGTAGAGCATTGTCATATTTTTTTTTTTGGGGTGATAAGATAGATGTGGACAAACCTCAGCCAATGCATTAAAAGTAAAATAGTATCAGTACAAAACATAGAAACAGGTTCACAATAAAGACCCAGGCTGTAAGCCAACAGAAAAGAAGATTACATCTAGAGAATTCATTACAATGACATCAGTACGAAGTCTCATTTTTCTTAGTTTCCAGCAAACTAATCTTCAGAATGACCATGATCCAGTCAGAATGGTCATCACTGTAGCTATTGCTTCCAGTAGAGATTGAAAGATGCACAGTGGATCGGCATTAGCATTTGCACTTGAAGAACACCTGCTCCTCATCATATCTGGGCTCGAACTAGTTGCTGTTGTAGTAGTTGGCGCAGGAACAAATTGAAGTACTGAAGTATTGTCATCCTATTTATTAAAGAGAAACTAGCAAAACAAACTGAGCAAGCTAGGCATATAATATTCAATGTTAAACTCAAATTATATTGGTTAATGGTAAGTATGACTTAATTTGTTTTTTTATAACATATGAACATATATAGTGCATAGGTAAGAGCAGATGGAAATATGATGATGAATCATTGGTGAAATTATGGTATTTAATGATAAAATTAGTTATGATCTTGACACATACTAGTAGAAAATCTCTATTAATAAACGCACTAAGCTTCAGTTATGGAACTCCAACATTACTTCCTTCTCTCTAAGCATCAGTTATGGAACTATGCGAGGCAGAACTGCGGGGATGTGGGCCCAATGAAGGGGTCTACAACCCTCTTGCCAACTCTGACAACCCACTCCCATCACCTCCACCCCCACCCCTGCTTTTCCACCACAGCCACCCCCACCCCCTCCTCCCTGTTCTCCCTCGCTGCAGCTCCTCCTCTAATCCAACCTGCCTCAACCAAGACGATCGTCATCTCCGCAGGTGGGCATGGCATTTCTCAGAGATGCGCACAACGTGGCTCAAGGAGCCCATCGTCGGCGCTCTGGGAAAACCCGTGCTCCTCATCATAGAACTACCTCGCCTCAGCCTAGAGGCAGGGCCAACGAGGGGGTCCTTCTAGCCACTATGCGAGTAAAAGGAGCCCCCTTTATGATCATCGGACCCTGAATATAAGAGACGAACTTATGGGAGGCAAGCTGGAAGGAGCTACGACAGGTTGCAAGGGGAGGAGATTAAAACATCTCTCAGAACTTCACACAAAAACCCTCTTCAATACTGTCACCAATACCAACATCATAACCGCCATCACCAACATTTACACCAACAACAGCAACACAAACATTTTCAACTATAACCACTTCATCACCGTCACTATCCACACCAAAAACAACAATGCCTTGATCATCACCAGAAATCAACACCATCCCACATAACCCTCCCTTCCAAACCATAACCTTCTCCTTGTGATCCAACCTCCAAATGTTACTCTCTAGCAACAGATCCACTCCCCAATTCCAAACACCTCCATCACCCCACCAGCTTCACCCCCTACTTCAATCCAGCCACCACCCCATACCACCAATTCTGAGGTAGTTAGGTCCCCGGAAGGGGGTCCTTCTATCTCGAAAGGAAATGTGGAGCTTGGGGATTAAAGTGGGGAGGCGGCTTAGGTGCAGGTGGAGCACAAGCCCCAAAGCTACTCAAAGAAAACTGTGAAGAATGGCGCATTTACAAGATACCGAAAAAGTGAAGAAGAAGGCAACGCCATGTTTCAACTGCGATGACTTGGGTCATGTAAGGGCTGATTGCACTAAAGAGATACAATGTTTGAAGTGCATGAATTAGGGTCATCTATCTTATGTGTGCACTAATGTGGTCATCAATGTGACAGAGGAGAACCGAGTGGTAATGTGAGGCCAATCACTTGAAAATCCTATACATATTAAGCTCGCACGCTGCCTCGCCACAATCAAACAGGAGGAAGGCTGGCTCAGGCATTGGTGCGCCTTCGCCAAGATCAATTCTGGCAGACCATCAGAGAATCACATCCTTGAAGCCCTAAATAAAAAATGGCCTATGAGATGCGATCGAGATCGGATAGTTAAAAAGATTTGCCAATTACAATTCCTCATTTTTTCTCGTCACTATAGAAGATGAAGGATGTCACAACTTTGGGAACTGTGGATTTTGGGCAATTCACCGCTTCATTCACACCATGGACGCCGCAGTTTGGGGCGGAGAGACCACAAGAGGATACTTATCGAATGGGTTCACAATCTTCCACTACATTGCTAGAAAATAGAAGCTCTAGAAGAGATTGTTTCTGAGTTCACAATGGTGTTGGAAGTAGACTCAAAAATAGTAAGAAAATCAGATCTGATCTTAGCAAAGATAATGATTTGAAGCCCTAATATCAGCCAAATAAGACCGAATTCGAAGTTCCACAGAATCTTTACACTTCTCTTCGTACAATTTTACAAGGAATTTAAAAAGTTTTATTACATCAAAGTTACAATTAAACAGCGAAAGCAAATTACAACAATTATATGAATGAAATAAACAACACTTGAATAATTCTTTAAGCATCAATTCCTCCGTAGTCTTTTTCATTCACTTTATCCTGCATAGAAACTATAGGCATGTCAGTTTATTCAACTGATGCTAGGATATAATACATCAATTTCTCTTACTTAGAAAGCACACACATGTCACAAAGCAAACTAAGGGGAACTACCCTATTGATGTCGTGTGTGAATGTGAACTTAATCCTTAATGCAGTTATTTATGTTATATGATACTAATGCGCACTTGTTCGGATTCTATGCATCCCATACTATAAAGATCTGAGGGCAAGCCCTTGATCGTTCTTAATCTTGTAGGGTTTGATCCCTCGCCATGACTAAAACTACTATGGTAACTACGGTAAGTATCCTAGATATTCTATGAATTACGAACCCATGTGCAGACATCCTGGAGAGAATCCCACACACTGACACATGACTCATCATGCAGGCATCCTGTGGTCAATTCACCTCCGCCATGGACCATGGCACCACCCGTAGTCACCAAATACCGCACAAGCTTCGCCACCGGGACGGTACTCTAAAGTACTATCCACGCCCTAATCATGACGCATCATGAGGAAATCCTATGAACACTCTCACGCCACCAATCCAATGGCCCTCATACTCATTTTTTTCTCTTACTTTCATCACATCTCTACTATGTATCTAAATCCTTAGGTAATTGAATCATGAATAAAAATCAACACTCTAGAATTTAGCGTCACCCCTACATCGGTCTTAAAAAAATATATCAATCATTATTAAAGACCAAACAAATTATCACATTTCTCTTTTTCCAAACTTTCATTCTTGCCGATGTGAGGTCTTAGCTAAAATTCTAGCATAAATTCTTTTTACATGTTCATTATGCTTGTTCACAACTTTCACAATTCATCATGTTTATTTTTAATCAATTCTCTATGCACAACATGCATATTCTTACACAATCTTACATTAAACTCTACTCAACCATTTATAAGTCAAAATCTCATTTTGAGCTCTTCACAATTTTCTCTATGATCAACAATATTTGTATCATTAATAACAAAAAGAATCATATCAAAGGAAATCTCATTACTTCTTCTTCTCAAAATTCAAATCATAATAAGTAACGTCATAGAAATACTTTTCATGAATAATTCAGAACTAAAAAAAATCAACAATCAGAACAGTTCAGTCGACTATTGAACAATGGTCAGTCGACTGTCCTGCGAAACTTCAAAACTCAAGAACAGACTGCCAGTTCAGTCGACTGTGAAAAATGGCCAGTCGACTATACTGTTTCTAGATTACTTTACAAAACTCAATTTTTCTCGAATAGTTCTTATAAAACGTAAATTTTTCCTGAGTATAATTTCTGCAGAAAACAATAACTTGCATTTTCATAATTTTCATGGAAATTCATTTTTTAAACACAAAACTCTTTCTCCCTTAGTTAGTTTAATACATAGATTAAAAATAGACCCATGTTGACATAATGACATTTGTTTCTACAAAATCTTCTTGTTAGCAATTTTCTTCATTCTCATTGAGTTAAAAACACAAATTTTCTTTTCTTCATTCCTTACTAAATATTTAATTGATCAATTTAATCTTAGTTTCCCAACTACAAAATTTAAGAGACAACTAGGGCTAAATAACTTCAATGATCACAATTCTACTTGTATAAAGCACATGAACACATTTTTATCACAATTTCATTTAATTAACTTTTCATGTCAATTAAATTAATTTCAATAATACATACATAATCACAAAGTCCACTTATTATATCGTTCATTTCATGCATAGACAAGTTTCACAACAATTCATAATTCACTCAATTTAGCATGCAATAACTACCAATTCATCATACACGATTTCACATGCACATTCTATTTATTCTACTATTTTTTTCCATGTAGATTATTTTGATGTTTTCTTCTTAATCTCCTTAAACAAAAGCATGGCAATTTCTTTCTTATTCATTTTAGCATGATCACAAATTCAATCCTAGCATGGTATCTAGCTAGAAGGTTGAGAAATCACCCACCTACTTTGAAGAAACACAAATAAAAAGAACTCCTAGAAATCTCCTTGAACAAAGAGCGATCCTTCTCCTCCTAGATTGTGCCACCAATTGCCTTCTCCTCCTTGTGCTTGGTGGAACCCGAGCCTTCCTTGCTCCTTGATGAATTGGCTGGCCTCCAATGGGGATGAACACACACAAACTAGCATATAACTCAATCTTTTTCTCACTTTCTCTCAATCTTTTTCTCACTTTTGTGTTTCTTTCTTTCTTTCTTTCTTTCTTTCTTTCTTTCTTTCTTTCTTTATAAATTTTGTAATGTAATAAATGAAGAGAAACTAGAGGGTATTTATACTAATTTTTGAGTGAAATGGAGGGCTAGGATTGATCTAGATGGTTAAAGATAAAGGACTAGGGTGTATTATGGAGTTGTAGCAACCACCTATGAACAGGTAATCACCTGTCCACTAAGCCAACTCACCCATCCCATCTCTCCCATTTCCGGCCTACTATTCGTGCACCAAGGCACGTGCTAGTGCAATGCACGTGTCAAGTGTAGCACCCCTAGTTACTAGTTGTACATGATTAATTAATTAATTGTCTACAAAACTAGTCTACACTACAAGTCATGACAATTAAAAGAGATTTAAACGAGTGGGCTTCAAATTAGTGGGCTTAGAACTCAATGGGCTATTAAAAATAATTAATAAATTAGGGTGGGCTTAAGAATAAACAATTAGGCATTAGAATTTAAAATAGGCTTTAAAAATAAAAGAGAAGGATAAATATTTGTTCATGTTATAAAAATAAATAACTTCCTAGGGAAAATGCACATGAATTTTTATGTGCAAGACACGTAAAAATCAACAACCTCTTTATTAATTACAATTAAAATTCAGGATGTTACACAGCCACTAATCCCTATTTTTCCAAAAAACGTATTTTTGTGTATTTTCTGTATTAAAAAAAATTTAGCAATTTATTTTTATTTTTATTTTTTCAGTTTTGAAATTCTTTTGTAAAGATGTATTCTTGACTATTCTATTAAAATCTAATTTTTCGATCAAAAATTTTATTGGAACTATTTTCTATGAATTTTACATTGTAATACAAATCTTATTTTGATATTTTTACTTTGACCTCTATTATTACTAACACTGTTATTATTAGTACTATTACTATTGTTTTTATTATTATTATTATTATTTCTATAAAATCTTAAATTGTATATTTTTATTGATTATTTTATTTTCCCAAAACCCAAACCCATTTTATTTCCCTAATGGATTTTAACACCCAAACCCATTAACCCTATCCTATTAAAACCCTTTTGGATCTTTGATTTTTGCCTATATCCAAACACAACTACCCAATTCATCCTACTGTTAAACTACCGTAAAACCCAACAACTTTAAAACCCATTTAACCATTTAACCCTATATTACTTTAACCCAACCCGCTACCCTATTCCCTATCGAGTGGATGTGTTTGCCATCCAGTTGGTGGATCTGGCTCATATTTGGTGGAGGTTCGAGTCCGAAAGGCTCGAATGATCGATCACTTGGGCCACTTTTACTAAAAGCTTCTTGGAGAAGTTTTTCCCTAACAGCAATAGATTTGAGATGGAGCAACAATTCTTGGCCCTGAAACAGGTTGGTCGTTATTTCTAGTAATGGAATTTTGTTACATATTGTCCAAGAAATGTTGAAACATGAGACTTTCTTGAAACAGGGCTCCAGGTATGTGGATGAGTACGCAGTTGAATTTACTAGACTCAGCTGCTTCGCTGTCATTCTTGTGGCAAACGAAGAGGACCGGGTTAGTAGGTTCATTTTGGGACTTGCTCGTGACATCAAGGTGTAGCTTGTCTCTCTCTGCTTGCGTACTTATGCTGAAGCTCCTGAGGCAGCTTGAGCTCAGGAGCAAGCACGTGGTGGATTGGCTCCTCCCCAGCGGACTGTTCCGCTCTCCTCTGCTGTTGTTAGGCCTTCTGGTAGGCCGATTCAGAGGCCTATTTCTACCCATCCTGTCAGGGCAGCTCCTTACACTCTTGCTGCTCCTCGGAGAGAGGGATTCTGTGATTTCTGCCAGATACCCGGGCATGTGCACAGAGACTGTAGGTGTGCCAATCGCCGCTATTTTGGTTGTGGTTCTGTTGACCATGCAGTGCGGGATTGTCCGCAGCAGTAGCAGATGGCTCTTCCAGCCAGGGGTCCCGTTCAGCAGGTTGCCCCAGCTCATGGTCCAGCTAGGCCACTGCTTCCTCCACCACGCCAGATTGTCGGTTAGAGGACCGCTGCCCTCAGGAGAGGTCAGGCTTTCAACCTGACTGCTGCAGATGCTGAGTCAGCTGGAGAAGTTGTTCCAGGTATATTTTGCAATTGTTGTTTTGTTATTTCTCTTTTGCTCCTTCATTTTGTCTTCTATTATTCCTTCATATTATCTTTTGGCATTGTGCTTTTCCTCACCCCTGTCCATCCATTCTTTTCTGCTTGCTGTGTTCGTTGGTCAGCATTGTTGGATCTTCTTGATCTATAAGAGTGGCTCAGTGGAAGCGTTGTGGGCCCATAACCCACAAGTCCCATGATTCTCTTGTTGTTTCTCCTTCCCTGCATTGTTGCTTCTTTCCTTTGTATTCATCTTCATCTGTTGACTGTTTGCTTGGTTAATCTCTTTCTTGTCCATCCTTTCTTCGATTCCAGCTCTATCTATTTTTTCATCTCTTTGCTCTGTTATTTTGCAAGTCTTGTGTTGTTTCTTCTTCATTTTTGATACCTGAAACTTCTTTCTAGATTCCATTCTGCCATCATGCACCCATTCAATATTTGATTCAATTCTTTCCTGTTCATTCTCTCTTTGATTCCAGTTCTACCTACTCCTTATCCTACTTTGTTATCCTTTGTCATTTCTCTCCTTTTGATACAGTTTGCTCTTTTTCATGCATTTCATTTGACATCATTATTATCCATTTTCTTTCTTTTTCTGAGGTTGCCCCTTCCTTGTTCCTTTCCCTTTAACCCTCTGTTTTGTTATCCTTCCCCAAGTTTGTTTTTGGCTTATCCTATGTACTGCCTAAACAAATTTCGAGAACGAAATTTTGTTGTAAGATGGGTAGGATTTGTAACCCCTATTTTTCCAAAAACGTATTTTTGTGTATTTTCTGTATTTAAAAATTTTTGCAATTTTTTTCGGTTTCAAATTCTTTTGTCGAGATGTATTCTTGTCATTTCTATTAAAATCTAATTTTCCGATCAATAATTTTATTGTAACTATTTTTTATGAATTTTACATTGTAATACATATCTTATTTTGATATTGTTACTTTGACATCTATTATTACTAGTACTGTTATTATTAGTACTATTATTATTGTTTTTATTATTATTATTAATATTTCTATAAAATCCTAAATTGTATATTTTTATTGATTATTTTATTTTCTCAAAACCCAAACCCATTTTATTTCCCTAATGGATTTTAATACCCAAACCCATTAACCCTATCCAATTAAAACCCTATTGGATCTTTGATTTATGCCCATATCCAAACACAACTACCCAATTCATCCTACTGTTAAACTACCCTAAAACCCAACAGCTTTAAAACCCATTTAACCATTTAACCCTATATTACTTTAACCAAATCCATTAACCCTATCCTATTAAAACCCTATTGGATCTTTGATTTATGCCCATATCCAAATACAACTACCCAATTCATCCTACTGTTAAACTACCCTAAAACCAAACAGCTTTAAAACCCATTTAACCATTTAACCCTATATTACTTTAACCCAACCCGCTACCCTATTCCCTATACCCGTTTACCCTATCCCCGTTCAGCCACCCCTACCATCATCTAACCCTAGCTCTGTAACCCATATATATATAAACCATCAACAGCCTATTCATCTTCCAAATCCCCTGTAGCCCCCTTGCTCTCTCCCTCCTGCACCCTTGCTCCCGCTCTCTCTTTCCCGACCACATAGACCCCCCGACTGCACCTCAACCCATCCCTTATTCTGCCAGTACCCCGGTGCTCCTCTCCTTCTCCCTCCATCGACAACAGCGTCACCACAACCCCTGTGTCTCCCTGTTTGTGCTCCCTCGGCAATAGCAGCATAGCACCGGTGTGCTATGCACTCCTTCCACCGACGCACAAGATCAGCCAGCACCCCCAGTCGCCTCCTACCATCTCTCTCCTCCACTGCATCGAGTGCGGTAGCAACAGCATCTGTGCGCTGTTCTCATCCTCCGGCAGTCAGCGCAGTACCGCAGCAGCACCTTGCTGTTGTCCCACTGCGTGCACTCGTCGTCGCTGACCTCTCTCGTGTACGGGTGTTCATGTTTGTGTTCGTTGGTTCTTTTGATCGGGTGTTCATTGCCCGTGGTTCGTTGCCGTGTTTGTCTTCGTGGGTTGTGCTCGTTTGGTTCATGGTTGTGTTGATCGTACGGTTGAGTTCGTTTCTGAGAATCCATTCCCGTTATTCTTGTTTGGAGTTGTTTTCGTCATCGGTTAAGGCAAGTAACTTGTTTTAAATTCCTTTGCAAATACAAGTACTAAATACTGCTTGTAGTGTAGTTAGTTCTAGATGGCTCCAGTGGAACAGGATGAGCTCTTCACAATTTTCTCTATGTTGAGGGACTATCCTGAGCTTTTTGCTTGATTGTATTTTTTATATCTTTTGTTTTGTTGTGTGTGTTGTATTTTGCTTGTTCTCTCGCTCTTGATTGTAGTTCCGGGGACGGAACTATTCTAAGGAGGGAGTGCTGTAATACCCTGATTTTTCAATTAATGAGAAATTATTTATTTTGCACGTGTTGTGCACGTGCAATATTTTTTTTGGACTATTTTATCATGATGTGTATGTTTGAATATAATTTTCTCAAATTATTTTAGTACAAAAGCCTTTCTTTAAAAGCCTTATTTGATTTAACTAAAAAGCCTTTTCTTAAAAAGCCCAAAAGCATTTTTATTTTAATTATTTTTATAAAATTATTTTGGCCCAAAAAGAAAGCCCATGAATTAAGTTATTTTTAATTAAACTTGTCATGTAGAAGACTTTTTTTTAAACAAATTATTTTTATACAATTATAGAATGTACAAGATTTGGCCTAGTTGCATGCACGTGCACTACACGTACACGTGCATTGCACACTCTATGTGAGGCCGGTAGCATTCTTTTGGAGGGAAAGTTGAATTTTTGGTGTGGAGAACATGGGGGTAGTTTCAAGGAGGTGGGTAGTTTTCCTAACTCCTACTTGAATCTAAGCCCTTCATTTTGCAACCACCAAGATGATCTTAGCCCTCCATTCCCCTCATTTTTTAGTATAAATACCTCCTTTCTCATGGCTAATTTTTCATATGCAAAGTGTAATTTCTAAAGCTAATAGTATTATAATTGTGGGAGTTATAAAAGATAAGAGAGTGTGTGGTTCTTTGGGTGCTTGGAGCTTTCGGCCAAGGAGGGAAGCATTCGGCTAGGGCTTGGGAGCTTGGAGTGGTGCACTCTTTGGCTAGGAGGAGGTGTTCTCATCTACTAGGACTTATTGCTTTTGTGTTCTCTCCAATTAAGGTGGGTAAAACAATTCATGTTTCTAATATAGGGTTCATGCTAGTATATTGATAACACTATACATGGAAAATACTAATAAGAGACCACTCTAACTAAAAAGTTAGTATGCTAATGGCTTAGAATGATGTGATTAATTGTGTATGTGAATTGCTTGCATGAAATTAGGCCATATGAAGCACTTTCTATGATTATTTAGTTTAATTGAATAATGATGCAATGTGATTAGCATGATGTGTGAAAATCTTTATTAATTACTTGCAAATTGTGTGGTTGAAGCATGACAATTGATAAAGATATTAACACTATGGAATTTGAATAGGAAAGTATATTGAATGCTTGAATTCATGTGTAGTAGTGGCATAAATGAACCAAAGAATTGCTTGTTGTCATCAATTTAGAAATTTACCAAACTTAGTAATTGTTGAGTTTCACCTATTCATGGCTATATAAATTCTTTGGCTAGTATGAGTATAGGAAAATCCAAGTTGTATTGTGTTGTGAATGTAGATTAATGACCAGTAAATTATCATGGAAAATTTTGGGATAAAAGAGAGATTAGAAGATCAATCGATTATTTTCAATGTCGAAAATAAAGGATTTGCTAGTTTTAATAAACAAATAATTAATTTGGGTGGAGAAAATGTGTTTTTAGTACAAAATTTATTTTACACTTACTGTTTTGAAGATGGAATAAAGAAGATTAAATCTGGAGTTTTTCAGTGGTTTATATAAAGGCAATATGAACCAAATTGTTTTGAACATCGAATTGATTTCTAAAAACAGTGCGAGTATGAAACTAATGGGTTTTAACCTATACTGTGACAACCTGAGCCAGTGGCTCAGGCGGTCGGTGGCTCTGTTCGGTTTCCCTGAGCGGTGTGGTTCGAAACCCGGCCTCACCATCTTTTTAATTGACTGTGTATAAATATATATGAACAGCGAACTGACAGTATATATACTTAATTCCCCTCTTCTAATCGCTAGCACCGATTGGCCTATCGGCGGGTGCTCTGGCCTTCTTCTCTACCGTGCTGGGTTCGAATCCTTCCCCTAGCACTTAGGGAAAAACAATTTTTTTTGGGAGTTTTTGATGTCCAAAAAATGTGAGAAAAATATGGTAATTTTCATAAAAAATACAAGGAATTTTATGGGATTGGTTTGGGGATTATTTGAAGAAAATATAATATAGTTTGTGAACAAATGGTATAGTAAAGCTATGGTTCTAAAATACATACTTATGGAAATTTTCTCTTTATAAAGATATATTGAAATGAATTTATTAGAAAGTATTTGACACAAAAGAGTTTGTGGTGTGACATGATATTATAAATTTTTACTTGAAGATATTGTGCAAAATATGAAGTATGAGTGTATAATTATAAGTGCATGAGTCCATTGTATGATGATGGAATTTAGAAACTTTGTTGATGAAATTGTTGGACTTGAATATGAATTTTGAGTTATAAGTATTCACTATGGACTTGTGAACAAAGAGAAATCATGAATAAGAAAGAATATGAAATTGTGACATGAAAGTGGTTATGACTTAAAGATTGTGAAATGAAATTTGAAATAGAGTAGCTAAGTCTCCCCGGCATTGAGAAAAATGAATTGAATTGAAATTAGACCAAGGTGGGTCATGTTGAAATAAATGAATAAGTCCGGTTGATGGAGAGGCTAACTCTAGTGATTATTTTGTTCATGATTTTTAAATAAAACTAAGGACTAGTACATAGTGGAGATGTGATGAAAGTAGAAGAAAAACACGAGTATGAGGGCCAACGGATAGCGGTGTGAGAGCGATTCACAGGTTGCCTGCTTGATGCGTCAAGACAGTGCGTGGGCGCTACTCCGGAATTATCGTCCCGGTGGCGACGCTCGTGGGATGTTCGAGTGGCTATGGGTGGTGCCATTGTTCCATGGCGGAGGCTGAATTGTCCATAGGTTGCCTACTCGATGCGTCGTGACAGTGCGTGGGATTCCCCTCCAGGCTGCCTGGACATGGGCTCATAGATCATAGGACATCTAAGACACTACCGTAGTTACAGTAGTAGTTTAAGACATAACGGGGGATTGAACCCTATCAAGATGAAGAACGAATAAGGGCTTGCCCTCGGACCTATGTAGTATGGGATGTATAGAATCCGAACAAGTGCGCATTAGTGTCATGTAACATAATTAACTGCATTAAGGACTAAGTGCACAATCACAACACGACATCAATAGGGTAGTCCCTTTAGTTTGAAATGTGACAAGTTTGTGTTTGCTAAATATGGAATGTTAAGTTATACTATTTTCGGCAAGCGAGGACGGCCGTGTATAATGATCGTCGGTTGAATAAACTGACGTACCCACAGTCTAACATGCAGGTAAATGTCATGCTAAAGATTAAAGAAGATTGGGATGCTTAAAGATTTTATCAAGCTGTTGTACTTGTATTTAATTGTTGTATTTTACTTCCGCTGTGCAAAAGAAAGATGTAATTATGATGTAAACTCTGATGTATGATGAAAAGTTTTAATTTCCCTGTAAAAGTGTACTAAGAAAGTGAAAAGATCCTGTAGAACATCTCGAATTCAGTGTATTTGGGATTCGGGGCGTTACAGAGTGGTATCAGAGCCACGCTTTCTACACTTTCACACTTGTACAAATTTATAGGGAACGACACCCTAGAAGTGGACATTAGAGTGTGTGTCTGAATCTGGAGATTTAAATGTAAGTGACTTACATTTGTGTTGCTCTGAGATTTATGCTTTCTCCTCTCTATTTCTAAGATGGCTGATCACTTCGACCCTGCTGGAGGCGATGACTGGCATATCATTGAGGAAGAGTACCATCCTGGACAGGCTGATTCCGAGGATGAGTACTACCCTGGGCAAGCTGACTCTGATGACGAGGAGTACCCTGAATCCCGAGAGATCACCCCACCTCCGGATTCATCTGATGATTCTTCTTCCGACGAAGAGGAAGTACCAGTTCCTAGTGGTCTTGTGACTTCTCTTCAGAGGCAAGTGGAAACCCTGAAGGAGAGAGTTGGATTGTTGGAGGCTCAGCTGGAGAAGCGGAAGGCCGACTATTCTGTTCTTAGCCATCGGATTTGGGAACTTGAGAAGAAAAAGAACCTAACTGATGTGCTGAAGGATGAGGTTGATGAACTGCGGGAAGAACTTCGAGCAGCGAAGAGGACCCATAGGAGTTAGAGTGTTGTAGCTTCTGTTTCTTTCCGTTCTGATGTTTAGAGATGTTTTTTCCAATGTATAAACTTTTGGAATTCAATGAAATGGAAGTTGGTTTAAATTCTTGTTATATACTTCGAATTTGACGGATCTTTTGCATCAGAATATGTCGAGAAGAGGAGCAAGGAATGGGGAAGGTTTGGATCTGGAGACTGAGCTTGCTAGGGTCTACCAGACGTTGAATGCTGTGGCTCAGAACCAAGCTAGGGGGCCGGCAAATCCAGTGCCCGAGGCGATAAAGCTGGTGGAATCGTTCAAGAGAATGAAACCACCCGTATTCGAGGGAAAGTCAGATCCAGATTCGGCTGACAACTGGATACGGCAAGTGGAGACCATCTTCGAGGTGTTGGAGACACCGGAGGGTAGCAAGGTCAAGTTGGCAACCTTGCAGCTAGAGAAGGATGCAGCGGTTTGGTGGCAATCCGTGAAGAGGACCATGGGAGGTCTGTTGCTTGGCTGGGAGGAATTTCTGGAAGAATTCCGCAGTCATTATTTCCCCTCCGACGTCCAGGAGAAGAAGGCGATGGAGTTCCTGTCGCTTCAGCAAGGCAGCATGTCAGTGAGAGCCTATGAGACCAAGTTCACTCAGCTCTCTAGGTATGCTCCAGAACTGGTGGCGGATGAGGCCAAGAAAGCTCGCAAATTCGAGCATGGTCTGAGGCCTAGCTTGAGATCTCGTATGATACCCCTTGGTATCAGGAGGTTCGATAAGCTGGTCAAGAGGGCGGCAGCGACGGAGGCAGATATGGAGCAGTTCCAAGTTGTTCAGAACAGGAGGAACAACTGGCAGTCTGGTAAGAGGCCTGCACATTCGGGGAGTTTCAGGGGGCAACCATCTGCACAGAGGTTCAAACCGACAGGGGCGAACGCTGTTAGTGTAGCTGGGGGCCTGGAAACAATGTGGCGAGACCTTCTGCGGTGACTTGCTTTAACTGTGGGGAAGCGGGGCACTACCGATCTCATTGTCCCAAACTTCAGCGCAGTAATAGCGGCGCACCAACGCAGCAGGCTGGGAAGAGGCCGTACCAATCAGGGCGAGTATTTGCCTTGACAGAAGCTGATGCTGAGGAGGCGGATCAGGTCATCTCTGGTACGAGGGCTGGTACGAGGGCTGGTGTTTAGAGTCTTTGTCATTTCCTTTCCCTTTGTTTAGTGAGGCTGTTATGTAATGGTGTATATTATGTAACAGGCGAACTCTATCTTAATGGAATTAAAGCTGTCGTATTGTTTGATACTGGATCCTCTCATACTTTTGTGTCTCCAAAGTTTGCTAAAGTGTTGGGAGTGGAACCGAAGATTTTTCCAGGCAAGATCTTATCAGTAGCTACTCCGTCAGGGGAAACTTTAACCACTGATCGGTATTATGCTGATTGCGAGATTGTGATTGGGGATAGAATCTTTGGCATTGATCTGATCGAGCTGACTATCTTGGGAGTCGATGTTATCATTGGCATTGACTGGATGTCGGTGTACAGTGCGAGCATCGAGTGTAAGGCCAAGACGGTGACAGTGAAGGCTCCAGGTGGACCTGAAGTCATGTTCCAAGGGAAGCGAAAATGTTCTAAGCTGGTGGCTACTATCCGCAAGGAAGAGACTCCTGTGGAAGTGCAAGGGATTCCTGTGGTTTGGGACTATCCAACTGTGTTCTTGGAAGATTTTCCTGGGTTACCTCCGCATCGTGATGTAGAGTTCAGCATCACTGTTCAACCGGGAAGTGCACCCATTTCTAAGGCACCTTATAGGATGGCTCCAGTGGAACAGGATGAGGTGAAACGGCAGATTGAGGAACTATTGGGAAAAGGCTTTATTCAACCTAGTGCGTCACCTTGGGGAGCACCAGTGCTTTTGGTAAAGAAGAAGGATGGATCGATGAGAATGTGTATCGATTACCGGGAGCTGAATAAGGTCACTGTTCAGAATAAGTATCCGATTCCTCGAATTGATGACTTGTTCGATCGTCTACAAGGAGCAGCTGTATTCTCCAAAATTGATCTTCGATCAGGTTACCACCAAGTTCGAGTGAAAGCTGAAGATGTGCATAAGACTGCATTTAGAACTCGGCATGGGCATTACGAATTCTTAGTTATGCCATTCGAAGTGACGAATGCACCCGCAATCTTCATGGACTTGATGAACAGAGTTCTGAGGCCGTTTATTGATCTTTCGTCGTGGTGTTTATCGACGATATTCTCGTGTACTCCAAGTCTGAGGAGGAGCACACTGAGCATCTGGCAGCAGTGTTGCAGAAGTTGGAGGAGCAGCAGTTGTATGCCAAGTTATCCAAGTGTGATTTCTGGAAATCTGAAGTGGCATTCCTAGGTCACATCCTTTCTAAGGAGGGAGTGGCAACTGATCCTCAGAAGATAGAGGCAGTGAGAGACTGGGCGAGGCCTACTACAGTGAAGGAAGTCAGAAGTTTCCTTGGGATGACTGGGTATTATCGGAGATTCATTCAAGGTTATGCTCAGATAGCTGTACCGCTTACAGGGCTGACCAAGAAGAATGTGAGCTTCAAGTGGACCGAGCAATGTGAGGCGAGTTTTCAGGAGTTGAAAGATAGACTGACTACTGCACCTATTTTGGCTTTGCCTAGAGCTGGTGTCGAGTATGATGTTTATAGCGATGCTTCACATCGGGGGCTTGGTTGTGTCTTAATGCAAGAAGGAAGAGTAATCGCTTATGGGTCTAGGCAACTACGACCGCATGAGAAAAACTATCCGACTCATGATCTAGAGTTGGCTGCGATTATTTTTGCTTTGAAGCAATGGAGGCACTACGTGTACGGTGAGAAGTTGAATATGTACACGGATCACAAGAGCTTGAAGTATATATATCAGCAGAGGGATCTCAATTTGAGACAGCGGAGATGGTTGGAAGTGCTCGAGGATATGCGACCTGAGATCAAGTATCATCCTGGAAAAGCTAATGTTGTGGCTGATGCACTTAGTCGCAAGAGCAGTTTGGCCTGTTTGATTACGACTCAGAGGCATCTGATTGAGGAGCTGGACCGAGCTGGTATTGAGGTTATCTTGCAAGGATTGGGAGCATCTTTGGCTCAGTTGAGGCTTCAGCCTACTTTGAATGCCAGGATCATTGCAAGTCAGGAAGTTGATGCTGATATTCTGGAGATGAAGGAGCAGGTTGGTGCTGGCAGGTTGCCCGGATTTCAAATCAGGGATGGAGTGCTGTGGTTCGGAGACAGGCTGTGCGTTCCAAATCAGGCGGACCTGAAAGAAAGTATTCTTCAGGAGGCGCATGCTACTCTTTTGTCGGTACATCCTGGGAGTACTAAGATGTACAAGGACATCAAGCAGCATTTCTGGTGGTCAGGTTTGAAGCGGGATGTGGCTGAATTTGTCGCGAAGTGTGAGGTTTGTCAGCAAGTTAAAGCCGAAAATCAGAGACCCGGAGGTCTATTACAGCCGTTACCTATTCCGGAACGGAAGTGGGATAACATCAGTATGGATTTCATCACGGGATTGCCTAAGAGTTCTAAAGGCAATGATGCAATTTGGGTTATAGTCGATCGACTTACCAAGTCCGCTCACTTTTTGGCGATGAAACTCACTGCTTCGATGGACAAGTTGGCTGAGATGTATGTTGGTGAGATTGTCCGACTTCATGGCATTCCTTCGACCATTGTGTCTGATCGAGATGCGCGGTTTACTTCGCATTTCTGGAGGAGTCTTCAGGCAGCTTTGGGTACCAAGACGGATTTCAGCACTGCTTTTCATCCGCAAACCGATGGGCAGACCGAGAGAGTCAATCGTATTCTTGAGGATATGCTGCGGTGTTGCATACTAGACTTTGGAGGCAGTTGGGAAAGGCATTTACCTTTGGTGGAGTTTGCCTACAACAACAGTTTTCAGGCCAGTATTGGGATGGCGCCGTACGAAGCTCTGTATGGCAGGAAGTGCAGGACTCCTGTTTGTTGGTATGAAGTTGGGGAGCGTCAGTTGTTTGGTCCTGAGCTTGTGCAACTGACTTCTGAGAAGATTGATCTGATCAGGAAAAGGTAGCTGGAAGCTCAGAGTAGGCAGAAAAGCTATGCAGACAACCGGAGAAGGGACCTTGAGTTTGAGGTTGGTGACTTCGTCTTCCTGAAGGTATCACCCAGTAAAGGTGTGGTTCGTTTTGGCAAAGGCGGGAAGTTAGCCCCGAGGTTTATAGGCCCGTATAAGATATTGAAAAGGATCGGGAAAACTGCTTACCGGCTTGAATTACCGGAAGAGTTGTCTCAGGTGCACAATGTCTTTCATGTGTCTATGCTGAGAGGTTATATTCCAGACCCGAGTCATCATTTGCCTGAAGTGCCGGAAGGTTTGCAGTTAGACCTGAATTACATCGAGTCTCCTGTTGAGATTGTTGATCGTCGAGAGAAAGTCTTGAGGAATAAGACGATTCCGATGGTCAAGGTAGTCTGGAGAAACCACTTGGTTGAAGAGGCTACTTGGGAATCTGAGGAGAGGATGTTGAGGGACTATCCTGAGCTTTTTGCTTGATTGTATTTTTTATATCTTTTGTTTTGTTGTGTGTGTTGTATTTTGCTTGTTCTCTCGCTCTTGATTGTAGTTCCGGGGACGGAACTATTCTAAGGAGGGAGTGCTGTAATACCCTGATTTTTCAATTAATGAGAAATTATTTATTTTGCACGTGTTGTGCACGTGCAATATTTTTTTTGGACTATTTTATCATGATGTGTATGTTTGAATATAATTTTCTCAAATTATTTTAGTACAAAAGCCTTTCTTTAAAAGCCTTATTTGATTTAACTAAAAAGCCTTTTCTTAAAAAGCCCAAAAGCATTTTTATTTTAATTATTTTTATAAAATTATTTTGGCCCAAAAAGAAAGCCCATGAATTAAGTTATTTTTAATTAAACTTGTCATGTAGAAGACTTTTTTTTAAACAAATTATTTTTATACAATTATAGAATGTACAAGATTTGGCCTAGTTGCATGCACGTGCACTACACGTACACGTGCATTGCACACTCTATGTGAGGCCGGTAGCATTCTTTTGGAGGGAAAGTTGAATTTTTGGTGTGGAGAACATGGGGGTAGTTTCAAGGAGGTGGGTAGTTTTCCTAACTCCTACTTGAATCTAAGCCCTTCATTTTGCAACCACCAAGATGATCTTAGCCCTCCATTCCCCTCATTTTTTAGTATAAATACCTCCTTTCTCATGGCTAATTTTTCATATGCAAAGTGTAATTTCTAAAGCTAATAGTATTATAATTGTGGGAGTTATAAAAGATAAGAGAGTGTGTGGTTCTTTGGGTGCTTGGAGCTTTCGGCCAAGGAGGGAAGCATTCGGCTAGGGCTTGGGAGCTTGGAGTGGTGCACTCTTTGGCTAGGAGGAGGTGTTCTCATCTACTAGGACTTATTGCTTTTGTGTTCTCTCCAATTAAGGTCGGTAAAACAATTCATGTTTCTAATATAGGGTTCATGCTAGTATATTGATAACACTATACATGGAAAATACTAATAAGAGACCACTCTAACTAAAAAGTTAGTATGCTAATGGCTTAGAATGATGTGATTAATTGTGTATGTGAATTGCTTGCATGAAATTAGGCCATATGAAGCACTTTCTATGATTATTTAGTTTAATTGAATAATGATGCAATGTGATTAGCATGATGTGTGAAAATCTTTATTAATTACTTGCAAATTGTGTGGTTGAAGCATGACAATTGATAAAGATATTAACACTATGGAATTTGAATAGGAAAGTATATTGAATGCTTGAATTCATGTGTAGTAGTGGCATAAATGAACCAAAGAATTGCTTGTTGTCATCAATTTAGAAATATACCAAACTTAGTAATTGTTGAGTTTCACCTATTCATGGCTATATAAATTCTTTGGCTAGTATGAGTATGGGAAAATCCAAGTTGTATTTTGTTGTGAATGTAGATTAATGACCAGTAAATTATCATGGAAAATTTTGGGATAAAAGAGAGATTAGAAGATCAATCGATTATTTTCAATGTCGAAAATAAAGGATTTGCTAGTTTTAATAAACAAATAATTAATTTGGGTGGAGAAAATGTGTTTTTAGTACAAAATTTATTTTACACTTACTGTTTTGAAGATGGAATAAAGAAGATTAAATCTGGAGTTTTTCAGTGGTTTATATAAAGGCAATATGAACCAAATTGTTTTGAACATCGAATTGATTTCTAAAAACAGTGCGAGTATGAAACTAATGGGTTTTAACCTATACTGTGACAACCTGAGCCAGTGGCTCAGGCGGTCGGTGGCTCTGTTCGGTTTCCCTGAGCGGTGTGGTTCGAAACCCGGCCTCACCATCTTTTTAATTGACTGTGTATAAATATATATGAACAGCGAACTGACAGTATATATACTTAATTCCCCTCTTCTAATCGCTAGCACCGATTGGCCTATCGGCGGGTGCTCTGGCCTTCTTCTCTACCGTGCTGGGTTCGAATCCTTCCCCTAGCACTTAGGGAAAAACAATTTTTTTTGGGAGTTTTTGATGTCCAAAAAATGTGAGAAAAATATGGTAATTTTCATAAAAAATACAAGGAATTTTATGGGATTGGTTTGGGGATTATTTGAAGAAAATATAATATAGTTTGTGAACAAATGGTATAGTAAAGCTATGGTTCTAAAATACATACTTATGGAAATTTTCTCTTTATAAAGATATATTGAAATGAATTTATTAGAAAGTATTTGACACAAAAGAGTTTGTGGTGTGACATGATATTATAAATTTTTACTTGAAGATATTGTGCAAAATATGAAGTATGAGTGTATAATTATAAGTGCATGAGTCCATTGTATGATGATGGAATTTAGAAACTTTGTTGATGAAATTGTTGGACTTGAATATGAATTTTGAGTTATAAGTATTCACTATGGACTTGTGAACAAAGAGAAATCATGAATAAGAAAGAATATGAAATTGTGACATGAAAGTGGTTATGACTTAAAGATTGTGAAATGAAATTTGAAATAGAGTAGCTAAGTCTCCCCGGCATTGAGAAAAATGAATTGAATTGAAATTAGACCAAGGTGGGTCATGTTGAAATAAATGAATAAGTCCGGTTGATGGAGAGGCTAACTCTAGTGATTATTTTGTTCATGATTTTTAAATAAAACTAAGGACTAGTACATAGTGGAGATGTGATGAAAGTAGAAGAAAAACACGAGTATGAGGGCCAACGGATAGCGGTGTGAGAGCGATTCACAGGTTGCCTGCTTGATGCGTCAAGACAGTGCGTGGGCGCTACTCCGGAATTATCGTCCCGGTGGCGACGCTCGTGGGATGTTCGAGTGGCTATGGGTGGTGCCATTGTTCCATGGCGGAGGCTGAATTGTCCATAGGTTGCCTACTCGATGCGTCGTGACAGTGCGTGGGATTCCCCTCCAGGCTGCCTGGACATGGGCTCATAGATCATAGGACATCTAAGACACTACCGTAGTTACAGTAGTAGTTTAAGACATAACGGGGGATTGAACCCTATCAAGATGAAGAACGAATAAGGGCTTGCCCTCGGACCTATGTAGTATGGGATGCATAGAATCCGAACAAGTGCGCATTAGTGTCATGTAACATAATTAACTGCATTAAGGACTAAGTGCACAATCACAACACGACATCAATAGGGTAGTCCCTTTAGTTTGAAATGTGACAAGTTTGTGTTTGCTAAATATGGAATGTTAAGTTATACTATTTTCGGCAAGCGAGGACGGCCGTGTATAATGATCGTCGGTTGAATAAACTGACGTACCCACAGTCTAACATGCAGGTAAATGTCATGCTAAAGATTAAAGAAGATTGGGATGCTTAAAGATTTTATCAAGCTGTTGTACTTGTATTTAATTGTTGTATTTTACTTCCGCTGTGCAAAAGAAAGATGTAATTATGATGTAAACTCTGATGTATGATGAAAAGTTTTAATTTTCCTGTAAAAGTGTACTAAGAAAGTGAAAAGATCCTGTAGAACATCTCGAATTCAGTGTATTTGGGATTCGGGGCGTTACAGATTTACAACACTGTCGTGTTATGTTGTTTTCTGATTTTACTTGACTACTCTATTTTTATTGAAAAACTATAAAACTTGATTTTCTGTTACTATACCTATAGGGGAATACCCCAGAATTTTCATGGACTTAATTTGTGAGTTTTCATGTTATTTTTTTGTTCTTGAATACAATTTTCTGATTTCTGACTGAACATGTTTTCTGGATTCAAACCTGTTTTGAAACTTGTTTTGTGAAATACTATTTGACTTATATATGTTTAGTGGATTCGGAAGGGAGTCTACTTTCCATATTCTTCGACGGATCCAGATTTGCATTTTTGTAGCAACGGGAATTCCAGTTTTAGTACCACACTGTCTTGCTATCCTGAACTAGAAATCTCATTGATTTATCCTTTTGTGTGTTATCTTTCACCCGTACATGTTTATCTTGCAACTTAAACTTGTTACTTGTTTATACCATGTTATACTTGACCTGTTTATGACACGTACATTCTTGTTTGATAATAATAACAAATAACCAAGCCGGGGTTAAGGAAAAGACCTTAGTAGTGGACGATATAGGTATGTGTACTCAGAAGGGGGCCCGTGTTTTCCATTACTTGCCACCATATTTCATGATTACATGATTCATGCTTGATATTACTTGTTGCCATGTTTCATGATTACATGATTCATGCTTGATATTACTTGTTGCCATGTTTCATGATTACATGATTCATGCCTGTTAATAATATATGATTATATGTTGCCATGATTCGTGATGGTTCATGCTTGTTATTATATGCAGCCATGTCTCATGACTACATGATTCATGCTTGATACTAATTGTTGCCATGTTTCAAGACTACATGATTCATGCTTGATATTACTTGTTGCCATGTCTCATGACTACATGATAAATGCTTGATACTACTTGTTGCCACGTGTTCACGATTACGTGACTCGTTCTTGATACTACTAGCTGCCACGTGTTCACGATTACGTGACTCGTGCTTGATACTTGTTACTTGACTTGACACCTTAGTACACGGACCTATAGAAACCCAGCACTATGCCTAAACGTAACTTGTCTGAATGTAGCAACCATATAGTACAAACCGGGATGCATGAAGTGCTACCTAGATAGTAATAATATAAGAGTAGAACATGATCACTTGACACTCGCTACTTGATTACTTGTACATGATACATGATACCTGATACTTGTACTTGACTACTTGATATTTGTTACTTGTTACTTGATTTCGTGATACTTGATTCGTGATACATGATACTTGATTACATGATACTTGATTACATGATACTTGTTCCCTTGGCACTTGATACATGCTACTTACACTTGTTTATCTTGCCATACTAGTTGTTATATTTTGTTCTCATGCATATTTCATGTTATTAGTTAGTTTTTCCCATGTACTTGTATCCTGCACTACAAGCGGCCCGTAACTTGCATTGACTAGAGTTTGTTTTCTTTTTCCTCTTCTTGCAATTTATTAAATTGCAGATTTTGGAGATTAGCTACCAGATGGAATAGTCGAGATGAGATATTAGATGTTGGAGTTTTGCTATCATGTTTTTCCTGCTATTATTATTATTTGCTGTTTCCATTTGAACAAATGTATATTGTAGTTGGATTTATTTGTATTTAGGAAATGTGACCCAGGATATTCACTTATTCAGATCTGGATTATTTGAGATTAATATATTTGGTTTCAAGTATTCTTGTTGGTGTTTTGATCCATATATGCATGCTTGGTTGACTTTTTTTGCTTCTGACTCTAATTATTCTTGTGAAATGTTGTAAAGATTCTTGAACAACTTATGGATGATGAAAATTATTCGCTGGGCTTAGTCATATATGCATATTCTTTATTTCCTTTTTGGGAAGTGGGGCGTAACACAGCCTCATGCCAAGATTTGCAAAAGTTTTTACTTACGAGGATGCTTACATCATCAGATTCGTGCTTGGTGATGGTTAAGCCACTGGAGGAGGGAACGGTGGCAAAGCACAAGAATCTAGCCCTAAGGGATGACACAACTTACAGTCAAGAAACATCTCTGGTGCTAGACACCACAATTGACGGTGCCCATGGGATAGATCGTGCTCATCCGGAAGTTATCAGGGTGGTCAGGCAAAGAGAAAATGACGAGGACTGTCTTTGGAGGCCGCCACCCCTGTTAGATCTTCCAATGGTCCAAATCTTAGACCTAGATCAAAGATCAATGGCCAAGATCTTCTCAAAACCAACAACGGTTAACACCTGAGTGTTTTAGGGGACGAGAAAGGGACATAAAGGGAGGCTTCGATCAGAGTGCCACATGGAGGAGAAGCGGCCAAAGTTGACCCAACAAAAATGGAAAAGCAGCTCAAAAAGGGGGGGAACTCAGAGGAGAAGGCAACTCCGAGTAGCGAAGTCAACCCTCCAAAAGGCAGTGCCCTTGTGGACGTTGGAAGAGATCAGTATAGGCTTAGTGAAATCTCGCATATAGCGACTAAGAATGGAAAAAGTTGCACCACAATCGCTCTAAATGAAAAAGAAGGAGATAACGAAGGTGAGGATTTTGAGAGAAGAGGGCAATGATTTTGAGGAGATAATTAAGAAAGGAAAAAAAGGAGCTGCCATCATTCATAAGCAAAAAGAAGGAGAAGACGAAGAGAAGGATGAGGGAGAATAGGGCATGAGTTCTGAGGTGCATGTGGGTGTCGCTGCAGCAACCTATTGCGTTTCACCACGTGGAGCACAAGCGGAGGTTATGAAGTCGAGAAGCATCGGGTGCTTTAGCAGAGTCAAGGGTCCCTTTTGTTTCTTTTTTTTTGTCCTAATGGGCCCGGGCTTAAGAAGGAGCCAAGTAAGTATAATTTTTCCGGATTAGATGTGGACTTGGGCCCACAACAACGATTTTTAAGGAGTTTATTGAGCCTAATAAGAATTCTATTTCGATTGAGCCCATAGAGGGGTCCATGGTTATTGATTCGATTCCAAGCGTGAATTTTGAAACAATTTGAGTAGATGGGCCCACGGAGGGGTCCTGCTGTCCCTAACACTTGTGCAAGGGTGGATTTGAGCGTGCATCAGGTAGAGGGGCCTATCATGGGGTCCATATCGGTGCTACCTAACAGTGAGTCTGTGTTGGGACACAAAGTTGGAGTGTTACATAGGGACTCATCTATTAGTGGTGATGATATGGAGGCACGCTTAAATTTGAATGAGGAGGTCATTTACACTGATGATGAGTCCAACGACCCTAAGTTTATAGCTGATACGCAGATTGACGTCTCCCCGAAGATGGTTACTTCTACCTTCCCAGAGTCGGCAACACAGTGTAGTTCCAGGACATCGAGGGTGCCAGTGTGCTTTAAGGTTCAGCAAGTGGCTAAGAGGGCTCCTGTGGAGTCCTTGGACGACCACCTTGAGATTGTCGTGGTGGCCAAAATAGCCAAAAATGATGATGGAGGTACGGATAGGATTTTTAGCCTCTATTTTCAACTTTATGTCAGATTTCGATGATTTTTACATAGCTGAAACATGTGACCTAGTGGTGTGCGATTTAGATCAGAATGCTTTCTTGCTTAATAAAATTAGGGGATGGGAAAGGGAGCGAGATCACGTAAACAAGTTCATTATTCTCATTTCAAACCCTTCTGCAAAGGAAGTCTTGGAGGAGGGACACTCCCCAAGGAAGAATCAATCCTTGCACCTATTACTTTATTTTCTCTTACAGAGGAAGATCTGGAAATGGATCTTTGGGAGGAAGTAGATGCATTAAAGGTTATTAGCGTATTTGGATTAAAGACAACCTGAACCTCTCCATCAGCTGTTTGAGTAATCTGATCAACATCTTCATTGGTGATAGTACTAGGGTTGTATTGCGCGGGGTATTACCCAATTACTGGGAAAATTAATTTCATCCCATTTAATTTGTCTATTAGACGCAACTCGGGAAGATAAAAGATTAGTTTCTATTAAAACTGTCTTTCCTGGTGGCGTATGGAATCTAGCTTTCGAAGCCAGAGTAGATAAGATTTTATAATAAACTCGATATACTATGGCTATCATTTCAGATCCAGGTAGAAAATTATAACCATGTGTCTTAATATTAAGACTGACAGCTTCAAGTAGGTTAGGATTTGATAAGGACAGACTTAAATCAGGAAACACATTAAAATAAATTGGGCCACGACATAAACTAGTTCCCACGATACCCATCAGAGATTGTGCCCAATCAAGACACCTTGCATCCCTAAGGTTAGCTAATATAGATGCATTAAGCCCTTGTAAAGTTAATGGTTTAAAGGCGACTTGTATTAAGCCTACAGGAATATAATTGAACTTATTAGCATATGGTTGAATATCTTCTTCACTAAGATGTCTTATAATCTTTTCTTCCTGGGGTCATAATTCATTCCATGGTTTTTATAGCATATAAGGATTTTAAATCTAAAAATTCGACTTTATAAATCTCCTTATGAATAGCAGGAATCGACCACTTATTAAGTTGATCTAATTCGAAAGGAAATTCGGCTAATTTAGCATTTTTTATTTTAGTTGTAACCCCTGTGACTCATCATTGTATTTTGTGTGTATTTATTATTTTCCTGGGTATTTATTCCTGATTGTATTCTTCTGTCCCTTTTGGACCGCGTATTGTTGTTCCTCTCTTAATAAATTTGTTGTTGCTTTGATTCAGCGTTGTTTTCCTATCTGATTGATCTAAAAATTTGTTCTTCTTCTTGTTTATTGACTAAGCCTAATTCATGGCCTAATTATTTTATTATTTGACTTTTTCCCTTCCTATTGGATACTACCCAATAGCCCAAACCCATTTAGAACCCTATATAATTTGGTTATCAACCGGCTAACCCTATTACCCATTAATCCATTCACTTATTCTATAAAACCCACTGTTAATCACCCTAACCTTAATTATCTAAACCCTAAACCTAATTACTCTCTACTTCTTCAGCCGTCACCCCCTGCATCCCCTACCTCCCGACCCCTCTACTGTACCCCGTCTTCCTCAGTCCATCACTACCTCAACCCATCGCCGAAAACCATTGCTCCTCCCCTAACCGCTGTCCCCGATCCCCCGGCCACCCTGTCTCGCCCGTCATTATCGTCAGCCGAGCGCCCTGTCGTCTTCCCCCTGCATCGAGCTTCCCTCGACGTTGCTGCTGCCGCGATTGTCACCGCACCACCGCCTCATCGCTGTCCCCATCTTCTTCTTCCTCTTGACGTCGACTCCTCCACCGTCCCATCCTCTTCCTCCCTGTCGCTGCCACCGAGGTCGACCACCGTCTCTCCGACCAACGCTCCTTGATGTCATTGCTGCATGTTGTGGAGAGCACGTGTAGTGCACGTGTAGTGCACGTGTATTGGTGTTGGCCGCTTGCTATTGTACATGCTGTCTCTTGTGCACGTGTCTTGTGTTCGTGTGCCGGGATCCGTTCCCGTTATTCTATTTCATCGTCTTCGTCGTCTTTAAGGAAAGTAGCTTGTATGTTATTTGTTCTTTATACAAGTTAAATACCGTAAGTAGTCTTGCATGTTTCTTTGTTTTGTACTCCCATGTTAATCCCCGAAATCATATCTTGTTCGCCTGACCCTTTTCCTTCCTCTCATGATCATGATTACTCACAATAAGTCGACACACATTACACAAAAATAAATTAGATCTAGAAAGAGATCTTGATATGTATGTGCTAGTTCGTGATTTACTGTATGTTGTAGATAATTGTTACATGAATGATGTGCTAGATGTACTATATCGCTGTGCAATTGTTAACACACATGCCATGCTGATTTGAGTGATCAATATGCCATGCTTTGCATTACATCTTAAATTGGATCTATTGTATTTGAGTTGTTTGATGAAATGCTTAAAAGAAGTTTCTTTTACTGCTGAACTGATTTGATACTGCAATTGAGACCCTATTTGAACCAGTAAAATAAATTAATTTGTGACCATGATTTGTAGGCCTTGTTTTCTTGTTTTTAGAACTTTCGACGGATCTGAATTCTGATTTTTGATGTGCGAGTTATCTCTGTTTTACTACAGTTGTATCGAAATTTCCAGATTCTTAGACTGCTGTATGAATCAATATTTTAAAACTGATGTTAAGAGAAAAAATTGGACTTGACATTTTTCAGAGTGTGTTTAGACATGACTGGGATCAACACCTAATTTTTGTAGAATTATTTAATGGTCCTTTATAACTTATTTCATGATTGTGAAACCAATCAATATATTCCCAAACTGCATGCTGTTTAGTAAACAATCCGGTTTTAAACCTAATTCTAGTCATTTATGATGAATACTTTGTGAATATGAACTGTAGCCTGATTTGTCTATTTTAATACCCTTTTGACGGATTGGGATTTCGAATTGTATTTTTGTGAATTATCACTATTTTGGTACTGCTGTGTCTGAACTTTCAGATTTACAATTTTGCTGCGTCATTCTGTTTTCTGAATTATATTGACTATACTATCTGTAATGGAACTTCATGAAATTTTATATATTGAGACTAGACATTCTAGGAAACCTTCCATATTTTTCTCAGATTTAATTATAATATTTTTAGACCCTTTTCATGCTTATAAACAATACCTTGCATATTCTGGCTGAACATAAATTCTGTGTAAAACACTGTTTTAAACCCTATTGCTGTAGCTGATGTATAATTTTGTATATGCACTGGATTCGAAAAAGAGTATAGTTTCTAGATTTTCTGACGGTCCTAGATTTGCATTCTTTTGGCAACAGGAATCTCAGTTTCAGGTGCAGTAACGTCTTGCTGTCAAGAACTGGAAGTTTCGTTGTTCTAACTGTTATAGATTGTTTTGTCACCCGTTTATGGTTCCTATTTGACTTAAACTTGTCCCTTGTTCTTGCCATGTCTGTTTGCCCTGTTTGTGTTCGTTCACACCTATTTAATAATAATGACAACTATTCAAGCCGGGGTTTAAGGGAAAGATCTAGTAGTGGACAATATAGAAATGTGTACCGGAAGGAGATTCATATGTCTCAATTGTTTTCTCTGGATGCATGATTACGTGATCCATGACACTATTTACTGTTTACCTGACTACATACTTCCCTATAGGAAGGTGTACTCGGAAGGGGACCCATAGGTCTCAACTGTTTATCTCTGGATACATGACTACATGATCCATGACACCGTTTACTATTACTGTTATTGTTTGTTTGAGTACACGGCCCTAAATGTTCCACTACGAAATCTAAACGCAATTGCTTGAATGTAGCAACCATGCGGTAAAATTTGGGACGCATGAAGTGTTAGGGTTATATACTGAAAGCATCACTTTTGTATTAACTTTATTTCCTTATTTTTTTGAATGAGAATCATATGGGCATATGTTTGCATATTGTGTTTATTATAATATTAATGCAAGTGTCTGATATTCTATAAGGTTGATAATATGGTGTGAGGTGACACACAGAAGATCATATTATCAGTTCCCTATGGAATATATAAATAGTTCACAACCTAGACGGACTTGGACAATCCATTGAAAAGGTTGTAGTGTAATCTGGTATTAGTCTGTCTTGACTATAGGTTTACACTAGTACACTTTGTGTGTATTGAACAGGACCACTTGAGGTTGTTCTCTTTGTACTGACTACAAAAGAGAACAAACACTTCTGTTATTATGGATGCTTATGCTCTTAATCCAGATATAATAACAGACATGTATATGCAGTGTGCATTACTTTGACTCATAAAAGAGTGAGATTCATTATGGATCAACAACCTCTATGAATTGGGTAATAGCATTGTATGTATGATGGGTTGTTGATTGTAAAAGGAATCCATGTCCCGATACGTCGGGTTGATGATGTCCCCTTAAGGAGCTCATAAGGATTGTCATGTAAACCCTGTAGGTGGATTACATCCGACATGACAAATAATGTTGAGTGGTACTACTTAAGAATAAAAGATGTTGATCAATATAGTTGTCAGTAACTTAATTTGATCGATGGACATTCGATATCTTAACATGTGGAGTTGAACGAGCATATAATAAAAGGAGCCCATAAATATAATTTGGGATTAGGAAGGTAGTGCAACAATAGCTCCTTAGTGGACCGAGCTATTGTTAATGGGCCTGGGTTGTGTGTTCGGGCTGAACACGGGATACCCAGATTCGTTAGGAGACCGAACCCTAATTTCTCCTCATAGGTCCCTGGCGTAGCCTTATATATATCCTCTATTCTCTGGCCGTCATTGACAATCTGAAATATAAGATTTTTTCTCAAAACTCGTGATTCACGTAAGGAGAGAAAGAGAGATCAGCCAAGGAGAAGAAAGGTTGGGAGATCGTCGCCCACACGACGTCCAACCCAAGGAATGAATACGTGCAGAAGATCTTGGGGTCGCTGTCGTCTTCTTCTCATCGCAGGTATAATTCGTGAACCCTAGATTTCGCTATATAGGGTTAGATCACGTATTTAATCTGTTAAATTTTTAACAATCGATACGCACACCAATCCGTAGTCCTGGGAATCATCTCAGTTCCATCATGAAGTGCTACCTACATAGTAATAAATAATAGACTTAAGAAAAACTGTTTCACTGACACACCCTGTTACTGTTACTGTTACTGTCATCTCCACTGTTACTATTACCGTTATCCTCTACTGTTACTGTTACCGTTTTCCCCTACTATTATTGTTACTGTTATCCTTACTGTTTACCTGTTACTGTTTCCTGTCATATTTGTAAACTCTCATCAACTATTGTTTTCCTTTCTGTTTTTGTTTCATATTTTCCGTTTCCATCTTTCACTACTTGTACTACTTGCAGCCCAGAACTTGCAACTAACGAGCATATTGTTTTTATGTCTTCCTATTTTCTTGCAATTGCTATATGAGCAGGTTTTGGTGATCAACTACCCTAGGGAGTTGGTGAGTAAAGGTTTTAGGCCTCGCATTGGAAAATTCTGCTTAGAGTTTTGTTTTTGAATTATTCATTCATGTCGCTACTTTGGACTTGTAACGGGCTTGTAGTCCCGAAGTTGTTTGATTACGATCTTGTATTTGTTTAGGAATTTTATATTGCTGCAAATTAATGCTGTTGGTTAATAATTGTTTATGCATGCGTAGTTGAGTATATTGCTATAATTACTATTATGCTGAGTCGAGTAGATCTTTACAGCTCATGGATGGTAAAAACCATTCGCTGGACTTTGTCGCGTACCGTATTCCGTATTCCTTTTGGGAAGCGGGGCATGACATTAGTATTACCAGTATTACTAAAAATTCTTCTGGATGAACTTGGAGTAAGGCTCATCATACTGAATTCTTGTAGGTTTAATTACATAAAGTTTATAGAATAAAACAAGGACATTAAAATTTATCTTTTGTCTTTACCAGACCCTTAATCTGAGTAACATCTTAGCACTTCTGTCAACGATTTATGAGTTAAACAATGCCTTCTTGGCAAACAAAAGACTCAGTGCAACTTTAGTGAAGTCCCACTAAATTAACTCATACCAAGTGTGTAGCAAAACAAAAGAACTTATCTTAGTTTAATTGTTTTATAAGGTAAACCTCACATCTTTAAACCCACAAGAAAGAATTTAGCCAATCATTGCTCTGATACCGAATTTAGCAGCGTTTATCACAAACAACAAATAAAGAAAACCCACCTTAACTTACAGTTTATGGCCGCCTTGCTGAAGGATAACTTCTTCAATTTTAGTTAATTAAAGGATTATTACAAGATAGTAGTGAAAGAAATATTACAAGTAGAGGCAAAGAGATAAGAAAGTTTGACCTACCTGATCTAAAAGATCAGTATGGAGAAGATCTTTCTGAGAGAGATATGGAAAGAAAACCGATGCCTTGCTTATAAGCTTGGCTTACATATTTATAAAGGGGTTGAAGGGGGGAGATAAGAGAGAATCTGCTTTGGCGCTGACGTGGAAGGTAAGATGTCCTATCATTCTTTTGCATTGGCACTTTCCCTTCCATGGCTTTATTAAAGCCCTGCTTTATTAAAGAAAATCCTTATATTCTAGGTTCCACTGCTGCAGTGTTGCTACAGTGTTGAAAGAAATATTAAAAGTAGAGGGAGAGAGATCAGAAAGTTTGATCTACTTGATCTAAAAGATCAGTATGGAGAAGATCTTTCTAAGAGAGAGATGGAAAGCAAACCGATGCCTTGCTTATAAGCTTGGCTTACATATTTATAAAGGGGATGAAGGGGGGAGAAAAGGAAGAATCTACTTTGGCGCTGGGATGGAAGGTAAGATGTCCTATCATTCTTTTGCACTGGCACTTTCTTTTCCATGGCTTTATTAAATCCCTGCATTATTAAAGAAAATCCTTATATTCTGGGTCCCACTGCTACAGTATTGCTACATTTGTCGCTTCAGCTGATTAGACTCTAGAGCATCTTGGAATCTCTAGGGTCTTCTAGGCTTTAGAATTTGAGGGTCATAGACTCATCAAGTGGAGCCTTTCCCTTATGCCGATATGCAACTAAGGCAGTTAGATCCATTTCTTCGTCTTCATTTGGATCTTGTGAATCTGGCAATTGTACATCTGGGATAACTGAGCCTGGGGTAGAATTCTGAGATGCAGAATCCTTAGACCGGATTGATTCTACCGGCATTTTTTCATATGGTTTGAAGATGTCTGAGAATTGTTTGAGCTTGTGCTCTTGGCATCCCTTCATTATTTCTGCCTCTGATGCCTGAGGATACTTTCTTTCTATTATCTTTTTAAGTTATAACAACGAATTCGTTGTTTCTATCTCCGTCACTAAGGATTGATCTTGAACCTTCCTATTTCGCATAATGATTTCTTTGATTTCAGAAACCTTAGTGTCACTGTTAAGAGAAGTCCACCATTTTGTGTGAAACGTTCTTTTAAGACAGGTTAGATGATATTCATCCCAAGATGATTCAAAACTTGATTTCCAAATCTAGGGTATTTCAGTTTCTGTGAAGAAATACATAAGGCATAATCCATCAAATATTTCTTTTTCATCCATCCTACCTATAATAGGATGAGAGTCTACCCATGATTCGTATAGATCCAGTATAGGACAAGGTAGAATTTTGAGATCACCACCATATTTAGCCACCATTTGTGAAACCATGTAGGTATCCATTTATTAAGGGCTACACGACATAGCTTGATAAACCAAGTGTGTTTTCCCTTGGGATTATCAAGGAGAAAGGTTTCGTTAAATGCTGCGACATTATCCCAGTAATTAAATGAATGTGGTTGTCCATCTACCTTTATCGAAGGTTATACTCGGTGGGTAGTAAAACCCCAATCTTTAGGAGATAGGACCTCCTTGATAATACATTTGCTAAAATTAGGCGATAATTTTTCATTCGACAATGTTACTACCTTTTGTTGCAAAAGCAACTTCATCCAATGCCCAGGCTGATTAGCCCGAGTAGGATAGAAGATATTATCCAGATATTTCTGTAGCACCCCGAATTTCCAATATAATAAATTTAGAAATACGTGGCACAATTTCCAGCATCTACCTCAATGTAATAGTAAATATAGCCAAACATAGAAAATTCTTCAACTTTTTTTACACCAATTCTTTACAAACCACAGCGAAAAATTAAACACCTTGAATTACAATTTCTTTTACAACACATTCTTTTACAATTTACATAAGTCACATTGTCATTCTACCACATGCATCCAAATCCCAAGCTATAGGTACCTACCTATAAAACATGAGGCTAGAGATAACCCTAACCCCCAAAACTACAGGGATCAGGCATAATGGTCTGAGTGACATCAAAAAAAATGCAGCATAAATAAAACACAAAGAATTAAGTCATAATCAACACATACCAACAGTAGTAATGAATGGAATATGAAATAACAATAAATAAAGCATGAAAACATCAAGTGAAACTAGACTAAGTGTCAAGTGTTGGAAAACAGAAAACAAGCATGCATAATAACAAGTCAAGAAAACGTAAATGCAATATGATGACTCTCTAATGCATACTTGTCAGATTCTATGCATTCCATACTAAATAGGTCCGGTGCAAGCTCTTATCGTTCCTCACTTTATAGGGTTAGATCCCTCGTTATGCAACTAATCCTACTACGGTGATGGAAACAAGATCCAGATTACTCCGCGAATAGGCTTGACAACCCTCGATGTGCAAGCACCATGTAAGCATAGCTAAAAAACAGGAGAATCACCTCCGTGCTGTATACCCCACAAATAGGCTGGCTGACCATCGACGTGCAGATATACAATACATCCCGTGAATAGGCCTGCCGACCCTCGACACGCGAATGCACCGTATGTTCCATGAATAGGTCTACCGACCCTCGGCACGCGAACAAACCAACTATCCCCTCGGGACAAAACAACACACAGTCCTCGAACGCATCCGTTGGACTAACCCCCAGAGCATATACTTACGTTTTCCAAGTTCTATCACATCTCCACTAATGCATGTCCTTAGGTTGGTTATTATTAAAACACAAATTCTCCCCTCTCTAGAGTTAGTGTGTCCTGGCGAACTTAATTCCAACAAAACAACCCCAAGACCCAACTGGTCAAAATCCACAAAATCTCATCTGCCGGTTTATAGGAATCCCACACAACTCCTAGAGGCTCACAGTTTGAATATCAACACAAATTCCTTCAATAAAACTCTTAATTCTATCATCAAAACGTTTTTATTAAGAAAACTTCTTTAATCAACAAAATCAAAACTCACCTAATATACTTACAAATTCCCAGAAACGAAATAAGATATTAAATCCACTAAATAACTGAGCTTCGTATTTTGAAGTAGTAGAAAAATCACAAAACATCCATATCTTGAAATCCATATATATTTTTCTTCTTAAAGTCATAGAAATACAAACTAAATTCTATACAAATCAAAATATATCTCTGTGTAAAATATAGTAATCTATAGTGAAAACATCATCTAAAACAGTAGATCAATAATCCATAAGTTCGAAGAAATAATCGTTCAAGAAAAACGACGAAAACTCAACAAAACAACACATACGCAGCTGTCGGTGGACTGTCAAAATAGTTCAAAAATACGACGGTCGACCGACGTGCTAAAAATCGAAAATCTTGCAATTGACAGTCGACTGTCATTTCAGTGTAAAAAGTAGACGGTCGGCTGTCGGCTGATACTCAGACAACTTTAAAATTCATGCACTTTAATTGATACTTCGATAATAATCTCTAAAAGCATAAATTTGTAAAAAATTCCTGAGATGATCAAATACAACTTGTCTAACATACTGGAGTTCATAAAACATATCAAAATCTCATCAAGTTCATGAAAGAGCAATTTTTCATTAAACTTCTTCAAAACAGAAATAAAGAAGTGTATATGTGCATATATGTGTTTATATATAAGTTTAAAGCTTCAAGAAACATTGTATAAGAGTAGTATAAAGTTTATTTCGATCTCAGTATCAATACAAATCAAGATTCAATAAAAAACTTCACAAAAACCAACTTTCGCCCCTTCGGCCTGCACATCAGATCCGAACTCAAACCCTAAGCTTTCAATGTATAAAAACTTAACCCTTTTGATTCAAAAGTCCCTTTACAACTTGTTATCCATATATACAACTAGTTAGATTATTTTGTCCAAGATTATATGCATCTACAACTTCATTTAGTCAAGTCCATCTCCATCAAAATTAGATCATACAAACCCTTAATAGTAAAGTGTTCATCTACATTAAATTTTTGTGCATCTCAACATGTAATCTTAATATATATACAATCAACAGTAAGAATAATAAAGAATTAACATACCCATAATTCCTGTTAGGTACTTAACCATCTCAAGTCATCTATATAGAATTTTAATCATCAATTGCTTAGTTTACATGAAAGGTTCTATTTTTATTCATCCATCCATCAATATCTCATTATATCGTCATACAATCATCTAACATGCATTCTACTAGACAAATCATCATGTATAACATACATAGAATAACAAGAAATCAAACATATGTCACTCACCTTACTGAAGAATCAACCAAAAATAATAAAGAATAAGAAAAGTCTTTCCTTTTGCAAAAATCCAAGATCATCGCTTCGAAACTCCAGGAAATTATTAATAAAGAAAACCCTTTGTTTATAGTGCAGTAACGAGGCGGCAGGCCGAAATCTGGTTTTTAAGGTTTTGAGAAGATTTACAAAATATTCCTTTACAATATATTTTTACATATATAAATCATTATACTAGAAAATTAGATTAACCAATTCAATAGAGATTTAAAGTCAAAAATAACCACCCAGATATGGTCGGCACTGGTTTCAAACCCAGAAAAATAAGTTCTGTAATTTTGGCCTCTAAGTGGCAATTTTGCAAAAGGACCATTCTTTAACAAATTTACGAAATAAACCAAATCTATTAGAATAAAAAGTAAACTATTTACCTCTGAGTTGAAGAGCCATCATGCTCAGCCCAGAAAAACAAAATTATGGAGTTTTTACTCCAAGTGGTAATTTTTTGCGCAAAAGCCCCACTATTTTAATATTTGCAAATCTGCCAAATAAATATAAAAAAAATCTAGAAAATTCATAAATAATACCTAATAATAAATATTAGGTTTTTCCAAAAATAATTTCTAACTTTGAACATCCCAAAAAAAATTGCACGTGTTTTGCACGTGCAAAAAGATAAATTTAAGAAAATATTTATTAAATCACCAAAAATCATTTTAATTCATTTATCAATCTCAAAAACATCATTTAAAAAATATAGGGTGTTACAATTTCTACCTTAATTTTTCGACTTCATCCATCAGAGGAATATCCTCCTTCTCAATGTATATAATGATTTCAGAAGCATCCTTAGTATGACTGGGTTGCTCCTTTTGGACCGTTTCTGCAAATGTATTTGCAGAAGGTGAAGAAGTATTAGCTGGTGAAGCCACTTGATTATTACAAGCGGTTTGTGGGGTAAGTTCCAGGAAATCTTCAGGAGCAAGAGTAAAGGAATTATTAATTCATCTTTTTCGAATAGTTCTCTAAGAATTAGCATCATTAGTGGTGATATCAGTGGTAGTATAACTGCCTCTGCCTCTTCCCCTCCCCCGATTAGGAGGTGGATGGTTCCTCTTCATGGCGACCCTGTAAAAATTCACGAGTAAAGAAATTAGGTAAAGAATTGGAATCTCCTTTAATATACTCAATGGTAAAATCAAAAACTGATAACTCAGCTTGCCATCTAGCAAAGATTTGCTTAGAAGTAAGATTTTTAACATCTTTTTCAATAATACTCTTAGCAGAGCTAAAATCAATTCGTAATAAGAATTGTTGGTTTAATAAATCCTCATGGAATTTATGCAAACATTAATAATAGAAAGCATTTCTTTCTTAACAGATTGCAAATTGTTCGCAAAATTGCAAATTCTTGGAGTATAATCCGGACAGATTGCAAATTGTTCGCAAAATTCTCCTAATTGTGTTTTTTCAGACAGTTTTTCCTGTTTTATTTGCTTTCTTAGCTTTAGGTCATTACATAAGGATAAACCTTCTCTGATGCAAGCATTTATTAATGCACCATAAGAATACTTGGTATAATCTATACTCCCCCCGCTGGAAATTTGTAATTGATTGTGGACTCGTTCGGAAAAGAGAGTTGGAAAGCCATCAATAAACCTAAATTTCCAGTGGGTACTATAAGAATCTTTTAGGTTCATTACCCAGATTAGGAATGTATCCTTATACCATCTAAAATGGGATAATGTAGGACATTTTAAATTCTGTAATAATGTCCTGAATCTTTCTCCATGATCACCGAGATCACCAGTAAAGTGATCTAGTATAGACAAAGAAACGTTATTAACATCTTCTTTTTGCTGATCATTTTCTATTTTGACAGCCTTATAAATATTTTTTTGTCGTCTTCACTAAGGTAGTGATGCCACCATCCTCTTAAAGTACCTGTAAAACCTGCTGTAATTAAAGAAGCGGTTTGTTTATCTGTATTTCCAGTAGTTCTACTGACCGTAGCATACATTAACATATGATGTATTTCATTCATAATCTGGGTTTTAGTACAACCATCTATATTTCAGTCATAAATGGACGAGCCTGAAAAGTCTTTTGACATAAGGGCTTCATTTTCTTCAAACAACACATCCATTGGTGTTGGTTTTTTATAATAATATTTACCAAGTGTCATTTGTCTATGCTTAGAAATTTGATTAATTTCTCTAAACTGGTTCTCTATATTGAGAATTTGATGTGAACTAATAGATTCAATGACTAATATTTCAGATTTAATTTCTTCAATATTAGAATATTCTGATGGTGCTTTAGATGACTTTCCATCTAAAGTAAGAAGTTTAGCATCCTTTAGTCGCTTGGTTAAAGCGTTAATGACTTCTGATGTAATTCCTTCTTTATGTAAAATATATCCAGATATTTCTGGATTTGGTTGTATGGGAACTTCATTAGTAGTATTTCTTACAACAGACGTAGATGTAGATCCTCCAAATGTGAAATTAGGAATTGTAGTTTCTAATTTACTAACGAGTTTTGAAAGAATATCTTCCATTCTCGTTAATTGTTAACCTACAACCTGTAGGCAAACATTAGAGTAATTTTTTTGCTTATAAATCTTATTTTAAAGAAAGGACTAGCCTCTATGCCACCAGCATAAACTCCTGTGAGTCTTATTGGCTCGGGAGGCGGGTATAGCGCACTAACAGTATTACCAGTACTAGTCTTCCACTTTTTATAGTATTCTTCCAACACATTTATTCTCTGCTCTTGTTCTTTGACATAATAGTCAACAAAACAAGGAATGAAGTGTTTTAACGGTTTCTCATATTCTAGAATTTCATTATATCTATTCTTATAGAATAGTCTCTTTTCTACAGAATTATAAGCATAATACCATTCATGGAATTTTCATTGTATTTCTTTTGAAATTCCTTATTAAGGAATTGACTAAGTATGCTTCCGGGTTTTAAATCCATAAAAAAACAATTTATATATGGAAGCTCATTTCAGAAACTGTGGGAGACGTACTATCTCTCTGTTTATTTGATTTATAAATCGGATGCGGTATATTGGAATCATCAATCTTTGCACCTATTACTTAATTTTCTCTTATAGAGGAAGATCTGGAAATGGATCTTCGGGAGGAAGTAGATGCAATTAAGGTTATTAGCGTATTTGGACTAAAGACAACCTGAACCTCTCCATCAGCTGTTTGAGTAATCTCATCAACATCTTCATTGGAGATAGGACTAGGATGTATAGCGCGGGGGTATTACCCGATTACTTGGAAAATTAATTTCATCATCCCATCTAATTTTTCTTTTAGACGCAACTTGGGAAGATAAAAGATTTGAGTCTATTAAAACTGTCTTTCCTGGTGGTGTATGGAATCTAGCTATCAGAGCCAGAGTAGGTAAGATTTTACAATAAACTCGATATACTATTGCTATCATTTCAGATCCAGGTAGAAAATTATAACCAAGTGCCTTAATATTAAGACTGACAGCTTCAACTAGGTTAGGATCTGATAATGACAGGCTTAAATCACGAAATACATTGAAATAAACTGGGCCATGACATAACTAGTTTCCATGATACCCATTAGAGATTGTGCCCAATCAAGACACCTTGCAGCCCTAAGGCTAGCTAATATAGATGCATTAAGCCCTTGTATGGTTAATGGTTTGAAGGCGACTTGTATTAATCCTACATGAATATAATTTCGTGTATGACTGAAATCTTCTTCGCTAAGAAGTCTTGCAATCTTTTCTTTCCTGGTTGACCGTCATGGTTCGTTCCAGGGTTTTTATAGCATATAAGTATTTTAAATCTAAAATTCTGACTTCATAAATCTCCTTATTAGGAATAGTAGGAATCGACCACTTATTGAGTAGATATAATTCGGAAGTAAATTCGGCTAATTCAGCAATTTTTATTTTAGTACTACCAATTTACTAGAAATTCTTCTGGATGGACTTCGAGTAAGGCTCATCATACTGAATTCTTGTAGGTTTAATTACATAAAGTTTATAGAATAAATCAAGTACATTAAAATTTTTCTTTTGTCTTTACAAGATCCTTGATCTAAGTAACATCTTAGCACTTCTGTCGACGATTTATGAGTTAAACAATGTCTTCCCGGTAAACAAAAGACTCAACGCGACTTTAGTGAAGTCCCACTAAATTAAACTCATACTAAGTGTGTAGCAAGACAAAAGAACTTATCTTAATTTAATTATTTTATCAGGTAAACCTTACAGCTTTAAACCCACAAGAAAGAATTTAGCCAATCATGGCTCTAATACCAAATTTAGCAAAGTTTATCACAAACAACAAATAAAGAAAACCCACCTTAACTTACAGTTTAAGGCCGCGTTCCTGAAGGATAACTTCGTCAATTATAGTTAATTACAGGATTATTACAAGATAGTAGTGAAAGAAATATGACAAGTAGATGAAGAGAGATTAGAAAATTTGATCTACCTGATCTAAAAGATCAGTATGGAGAAGATCTTTCTAAGAGAGAGATGGAAAGAAAACTGATGCCTTGCTGATAAGCTTGGCTTACATATTTATAAAGGGGTTGAAGGGGGGAGATAAGAGTGAATCTGCTTTGGCGCGAGCGAGGAAGGTAAGATATCCTATCATTCTTTTGCGGTGGCACTTTCCCTTCCATGGTTTTATTAAAGCCCTGCTTTATTAAAGGAAATTCTTATATTCTGGGTCCCACTGATACAGTGTCGCTTCAGCTGATTAGACTCTAGAGCATCTTGGAATCTCTAGGGTCTTCTAGGCTTTAGAATTTCAGGGTCATAGACCCATCAGTGGAGCCTTTCCCTTCTGCCCATATGCAACTATGGTAGTTAGATCCATTTCTTCGTCTTCATTTGGATCTTGTGAATTTGGCAGTTGTACATCTGGGATAACTGAGCCTGGGGCAGAATTCTGAGATGTAGAATCCTAAGATCGGATTGATTCTACCAGCATCTTTTCAAATGGTTCAAAGATGTATGAGAATTGTTTGAGCATGTGCTCTTAGCATCTCTTCATTATTTCTGTCTCTGATGTCTGAGGACACTTTCTTTCTATCATCCTTTTAAGTTTTAACAACTGATTCGTTGTTTCTATCTCCTTCACTAAGGATTGATCTTGGACCTTCCTATTTCGCTGAATGATTTCTTTGATTTCAGAATCCTTAGTGTCTGTGTTTAGGGAAGTCCACCATTTTGTGTGAAACGTTCTTTTAAGATAGGGTAGATGATATTCATCCCAAGATGACTCAAAACTAGATTTCCATGTCCGGGGTATTTCAGAATCTGTGAAGATATACGTAGGACATAATCCATCAAATATTTCTTTTTCATCCATCCTACCTATAATAGGATGAGAGTCTACCCATGATTCGTACAGATCTAGTATAGGACAAGGTAGAAATTCGAGATCACCACCATATTTATGCCACCATTTGTAAAACCACGTAGGTATCCCTTTATTAAGGGCTACAGGACATAGCTTGAAAATTCAAGTGTGTTTTCCCTTGTGATTGTCAAGGAGAAAGGTTTCGTTAAATGCTCCGACATAATCCCAGTAATTAAATGAATGTGGTTGTCCATCTACCTTTATCAAAGGTAATACTCGGTGGATACTAAAACCCCAATCTTTACGAGATTGGACCTCCTTGTTAATACATCTACTAAAATTAGGCTGTAATTTTTCACTCGCATTTGGATGGTAGTGTTTGAATGTTACTGCCATTTGTTGCAAAAGCAACTGCATCCAGTACCTAGGTTGATTATCCCGAGTAGGATAGATGATATTATCCAGATATTTCTGACGTAATTTTCGACTTCATCCATTAGAGGAATGTCCTCCTTCTCAATGTATATAATGATTTCAGAAGCATCATTAGTATGACTGGGTTGCTCCTTTTGGACCGTTGCTGCAATTATATTTGCCGAAGGTGAAGCAATAATAGCTGGTGAAGCCACTTGAGTATTACTAGCAGTTGGTGAGGTAAGTTCCAAGAAATCTTCAAGAGCAAGAGTCAAGGAAATATTAATTTCTCTTTTTCGAATAGTTCACAAGGAATTATCATCATTAGTGGTGATATCAGGGGTAGTATAACTGCCTCTGCTCTTCCCCTCCCCCGATCAGGAGGTGGATGGTTCCTCTTCATGGCGACCCTGTAAAAATTCACGAGTAAGGAAATCAGATAAAAAATTGGAATCTCCTTTAATATACTCATTGGTAAAATCAAAAACTGATAACTCAGCTTGCCATCCAGCAAAGATTTGCTTAGAAGTAAGAATTTTAACATCTTTTTCAATAATTCTCTTAGCAGAGCTACAATCAATTCATAATAAGAATTGTTGGTTTAATAAATCCTTCTGGAATTTATACAAACATTTAATAATAGAAAGCATTTCTTTCTTAACAGTAGAATAATTGAACTGAGCTTGATTCCATTTTCTAGATGTGAATCTAACAAGTATCGCTTTCTTGGTTTCCGGATGGATTTGATTTAAAATACTTCCATAACCAAGTTAGAAGCAGCAGGCTCTACTATTTTAAACCACAGTGGATTAGCAAAGTGTGTACAGGGTAAGTGTACGACATTTGATTTAATTCTTCGGACTGCTTCCATATGTTGAATAGTCCAAGGAGTTGGATTATTTTTTAGTCTATTATACAGTAGCACTATATCTTCGGCAAAATCTTTATAATAGTCTGCCACAAAATTAAGAGCCCCTAAAAATCTTTGTAATTGTTTTTTATTCGTAATTTCATCAGGAAATTTAGAAGTAAATTCAATACTTATATCAATAGGGACTATTTTTCCTTGCTGAATGTTATGACCAAGAAATATGATCTCTGTCTAAAATATTTTCATTTTTGGTTCAGATATAACCAAACCATTTCGTATAACAAGGTTTCTTAGGACCTCAAGATGCTTAAAATGCTGATCTAAGTTATTCGAGAATACCAAAATATTATCAATATATGACAGAAGGAAGGTAGTATAAGGATTAAATATTTCATTCATAATATTTTGGAATTCAGAAAGGGAATTCTTCAATCCGAATGACATAACATTCCATTCATAATGCCCAAAAGGAACAGTAAAAGCTGTTTTGTATCTGTCATTTTCACTAATCGGTATTTGACAATCCTGATTTTAAATCAAAATTTGAAAATATTTTTGCATTATAAATACGATTTAGCAAATCCCTTTTATTAGGAATTGGATATCTAATCCATTTAAGTACTCTATTGAGAGGCATGTAATTAATAACTAATCGAGGAACTCCTCTTTCTTTTTCTGCACTGTTATTGACATAGAATACTGTGCAACTCCAAGGGGAGTATGATTTTCTTATTAATCTCTTTTCTAAAAGAGTTTCAATTTCTTTTTTACAAAGACCAAGATATTCGTGGTTCATTTGACAAGGTCTTGCTTTTGTTGGAATAGTATTTTCCTTAAAATCCTCTTCATATGGAAGAGATACAATGTGCTATTTTCTATCCCAAAAGGCAATAGGCATAGAGCTACATGTAGTAGTTTTGAATTTATTAAAAATTCTAGTTATTAAATCCTCTATATTTTTCTTTTGTAACCGCTTTTCTATTTCAGTATTGGAAATTTCTCCTTTAAGATAGCTGATTTGCTTTTCTTTGAGGAGTTACTTTTGATTTCATTTAATATCTTTGTTTGACGATCTGTAATAAATTCAAAGACTATTGGGCTATCCTTAAAATTAGCAGTTATTCCGGTGGTATTGAGCTGGCTTATTGGCATAATCTGGTGTAAAAAAGGGGTCCCCAGTATAACATGTTGAGTAAGATCTTTTACCAATAAAAAGGGAGTTGGGATGCACACATTGTTGCTACAGATATGTGCATTTGTTAATTTATAATTAACATCCAATCTCTTCCCACTTGCACCGCTAAGTGTTTGAGTGGTTTTTTCAAAATATACGGATGGAACAATAACCTCTCTTATACAATTCAAGTCAGCACCGCTATCAACAAGTGCTATTAAGTCGGGTATAAAATGGTTTTTGGCTATAGCCAAGGTGATGGATATATACCATTTTTGAGACGTTATTTGTTGTAAAATATTCATTAACTCAGAATTATGAGTTTTTTCAGAGTCTCCCATAGTTACTGGAATAGTGCTATTATCTCCTATTTTGGATAAAATTAATTCATTCTCTTGTTTCAGAAATTTAACTTCTTCTTTCAGATTATTAACCTCTTTGTTAAGGTCGGCTAGTGAAAATGTTTTAACTTGTCTATCTTGTCGTATATTCATAATTTCTGAAATTTTATAGACATTATCAATGACAGGAGTCCTCGTTTGAGGTCTCTTTTATCCTTTATTAAGAAGAGATTTTATTAGCTTTCTTTTAAATTAGAAGATATATCGTCGTCAGATAATATCTTTTCTAACATTTCCTTATTTGAAGAAATAACATTCACAGATAAACCATTCATTTCAACTATTGCTTTCCAATAGTCTGATTTATCTTGACTACAGCTATTAACCATGCATTTATAGTCTTCGTCAGATTCAAGAAGTGTCACTATTCTCATAAGAGTCTGAATTACTTCCCTCAGTATTCATGACCTTGTATAAAGATTTTCTCAAACCTTCATCTTCAATTTCATTGATCCTTTTTTTTGTATAACATTTATTAGCATAGTGGCCAATCTTTCCACATTTAAAGCGTTTAGCTTGTTTTGGATTATTAATCCTTTTATTAGAAATTTGTCTCTCTTTAGGATACCATTTATCTTTTTTTCTTTTCTTTCTTCGATAAGGAATGTAAGATTTTTTGTCTTTGTGTTTGAGGTCAGTTTTTGGAGTATAATCCGGACAGATTGCAAATTGTTCGCAAAATTCTCCTTACTGTGTGTTTTCAGATAGTTTTTGCTGTTTTATTTGCTTTCTTAACTTTAGGTCATTACATAAGGATAAACCTTCTCTGACACAAGCATTTATTAGTCCACCATAAGAGCATTTGGTATAATCTATACTCCCCCTGTCGGAAATTTGTAATTGATTGCGGACTCGATCGGAAAAGATAGTTGGAAAGCTATCAATAAACTTAGATTTAAAGTGGGTACCATTAGCATCTTTTAGGTTCATTACCCGGATTAGGAATGTATCCTTATACCATCTAAAATGGGATAATGTATGACATCTTAAATTCTGTAATAATGTCTTGACTCTTTCTCCATGATCACCAAGATCACCAGTAAAGTGATCTAGAATAGACAGAGAAAGGTTATAAACAACATCTTCTTTTTGTTGATCATTTTCTGTTTTGACAGCCTTAATAAATATTTTGTCTTTCATCTTCACTGAGGCAGTGATGCCACAGTCCTTTTAAAGTACCCGTAAAACCTGTTGTAATGAAAGTAGCAGTTTGTTTATCCGTATTACCAGTAGTTCTACTGACCGTAGCATACATTAACATACGATGTATTTGATTCACAATCTAGGTTTTAGTAAAACCATATATATTACATTCATAAATGGACGGGCCTGAAAAGTCTTTTGACATAAGGGCTTCATTTTCTTCAAACAACACATCCATTGGTGTTGGTCTTTTATAATAATATTTACCAAGTGTCAATGGTCTATGCTTAGAAATTTGATTAATTTCTCGAAACCATTTCTCCGTATTGAGAATTTGATGTGAACTAATAGATTCATTGTCTGATATTTCAGAGATAATTTCTTCATTATCAGAATATTCTGATGGTGCTTTAAATGACTCTCCATCTAAAGTAAGAAGTTTAGCATCCTTTAGTCGCTTGGTTAAAGCGTCAATGACTTCTGAAGTAATTCATTCTTTATGTAAAATATATCCAGATATTTCTGGATTTGGTTGTAAGGGAGCTTCAGTAGTAGTATTTCTTACAACAGATGTAGATGTAGATCCTCCAAATGTAAAATTAGGAATTGTAGTTTCTAATTTACTAACGAGTTTTGAAAGAATATCTTCCATTCTCGTTAATTGTTGACTTACAACCTGTAGGCAAACATTAGAGTAATTTTGTTGCATATAAATCTTATTGAACTCCTTAAGAATTTCATTGTCTTCATATATTTTAAAGAAAGGACTGGCCTCTATGCCGACAGCATAAACTCCTGCGAGTCTTATTGGCTCAGGTGGCGGGCATAGTGCACTACCTGTATTACCAGTATTAGTCTTCCACTTTTTATATTATTCTTCCAACACATTTATTCTCTACTCTTGTTCTTTGACATAATAGTCAACAAACCAAGGAATAAAGTGTTTTAACTGATTCTCATATTCAAGAATTTCATTGTATCTATTCTTATAGAATAGTCTCTTTTCTTCTGAATTATAAGCATAATACCATTCATGGAATGGTTCATTGTATTTCGTTTGAAATTCCTTATTAAAGAATTGCCTAAGTTTGCTTCCGGGTTTTAAATCTATAAAAAACAATTTATATCTGGAAGCTCATTTCAGAAGTTGTGGGAGACATACTATCTCTCTGTTTAATTGATTTATAAATCAGATGCGGTATATTGGAATCATCAATCCTTGCACCTATTACTTCATTTTCGCTTATAGAGAAGATTTGGAAATGGATCTTCGGGAGGAAGTAGATGCATTTAAGGTTATTAGCCTATTTGGATTAAAGACAACCTGAACCTCTCCTTCAGCTGTTTTAGTAATCTGTTCAACATCTTCATTGCAGATTGGACTAGGTTATATAGCGCGGGGTATTACCCAATTACTGGTAAAATTAATTTCATGCCATTTAATTTTTCTATTAGACGCAACTCGGGAAGATAAAAGATTAGTTTCTATTAAAACTATCTTTCCTGGTGATGTATGGAATCTAGCTTTCAAAGCCAGAGTAGATAAGATTTTACAATAAACTTGATATACTATTGCTATCGTTTCAGATCCAGGTAGAAAATTATAACCATGTGTCTTAATATTAAGACTGGCAGCTTCAAGTAGGTTAGGATCTAATAAGGACAAACTTAAATTAGGAAATACATTAAAATAAACTAGGCCGTGACATGAACTAGTTTCTATGATTCCCATTAGAGATTGTGCCCAATCAAGACACCTTGCATCCCTAAGGCTAGCTAATATAGGTGCATTAAGCCCTTGTAAGGTTAATGGTTTAAAGGCGACTTGTATTAAGCCTACGCAAATATAATTGAACTTATCAGCGTATGGCTGAATATCTTCTTCGCTAAGAAGTATTATAATCTTTTCTTCCTGGTTGACCGTCATAGTTCGTTCCGGGGTTTTTATAGCATATAAGGATTTTAAATCTAAAAATCCGACTTGATAAATCTCCTTATTAGGAATAGTAGGAATCAACCACTTATTAAGTTGATCTAACTTGGAAGGAAATTCGGATAATTTAGCATTTTTTATTTTAGTATTACCAGTATTACTGACTATTCTTCTTGATGAACTTGGAGTAAGGCTTATCATACTGAATTCTTGTAGGTTTAATTACATAAAGTTTATAGAATATAACAAGTACAATAAAAATTTTTTTTTGTCTTTACTAGATCCTTAATCTGAGTAATATCTTAGCACTTCTGTCGAAGATTTATGAGTTAAATAATGCCTTCCCGGCAGACAAAAGACTTAACGCGACTTTGGTGAAGTCCCACTAAATTAAACTCATAACAAGTGTGTAGTAAGACAAAAGAACTTATCTTAATTTAATTGCTTTATATGGTAAACCTTGCATCTTTAAACCCACAAGAAAGAATTTAGCCAATCATGGCTCTGATACCAAATTTAACAGCGTTTATCACAAACAACAAATAAAGAAAACCCACCTTAACTTACAGTTTACGGCCACCTTGCTGAAGGGTAACTTCTTCAATTTTATTTAATTAAAGGATTTTTACAAGATAGTAGTGAAAGAAATAATAGAAGTAGAGGGAAAGAGATCAGAAAGTTTGATCTACCAGATCTAAAAGATCAGTATGGAGAAGATCTTTCTGAGAGAGAGAGATGGAAAGAAAACCGATGCCTTGCTTATAAGTTTTGCTTACATATTTATAGAGGGGTTGAAGGGGGGAGATAAGAGAGAATCTGCTTTTGCGTTGGCGTAGAAGTTAAGATGTCCTGTCATTCTTTTGCGCTGGCACTTTCTCTTCCATGGCTTTATTAAGGCCTTACTTTATTAAAGCAAATCCTTATATTCTGGGTCCCACTGCTACTGTGTTACCACAGTTGCCGCTTCAGCTGATTAGACTCTAAAGCATCTTGGAATCTCTTAGTTCTTCTAGGCTTGAGAATTTTAGGGTCATATACCCATCAAGTGGAGCCTTTCCTTTAGCAGCCCCCAAAATGTTTCCCTATGAGTACCCTTTTCTGGAATGTTATGGGGCTGGGGAGATGGTACGAGAGAAATGGTTAGGGACATCATTATTACCTCCAAAGCGGATGTCATGGGTCTACAGGAGACCAAGCTCACATAGGGGTTTAAACTCTAAAGGTTAGGGGAAGTAGAATCAAGGAGCGGAAAGTACGTCCTTCTATTGGTGCTTCAGGTGGTAATGCTATCGGCTTTAACTCTGATATGTTCACTTGTCTAGATGAATTCTAATGTGATTATTCTCTGTGAGTCCGACTGATTCGTCGGACGGACAACTGGTCGCAAACGATTACGACTGTCTATGGGCCGAATCAATCTAGCATTCGAGGTGCATTTTGGAATGAGATCTTTGCAATCTGAGCACGATGGCTGAATGCCTGAGTTGTTGGGGAGGGGGGAGACTTCAATATAACTAGGTTTGCATTTGAACATCGGGGCAGAGGATCGAGCGGCACGCATAGGAAAAAGTTCAATAGGGTGATTACTGATGTGGAACTGATTGACATCCTAATTAATGACATGCTATTCACTTGGTCGAACATGCAAGCGACCGTTATTATGGATAAACTTGATATAATCCTAGTCTCACTGTATTGGGAAGCTAAATTCCCGATTGCATCTGCAAAGTCACTCCCAAAATCTATATCTGACTATGTCCCTATCTCTCTCTCCACAGTGGAGCAGAACTGCCATAAACTAAGGAAATTCAGATTCGAGAAGGCATGACTAGAGATTCAGGGTTTTCACCATATGGTAATGGAAAGCTGGGCATTACCTACTTGGGGCACAGATGTTGCATCATATAGGTGTGAAAAACTACGCAGATTTCGTAATAGTTTGCGTAGATGGAACTGCACTAGATTCTTGACTATTTGGTGTACAAAAGAGTCTTTCTTAGAGGGCATAGACGATTTGGAGAGATTGGAAGAGTCTTTTGTCCTATTCCAAGATGAAAGAAATAAAATGCTTGAGCATAGAGGCAATATTGCTAATCTTTACAAACTTGAGGAAATCAAATGGCAACAGAGGTCCAGGATTTCGTGGTTCAAAGAGGAAGATGCGAACATGTCCTTCTTTCATGGAGGCTAGTGCTAGGTGAAGGTCTAACCATATTCTCCGTATCCAAAATTTCTCTGGAATATCTCAAGACGAGATGGAAATTTCGAAGATCTTCCAAGATCATTACAAGCGACTATTTGGGAAAAAGAATGTTTTTAGCGTCCCACTTAGTGAGGACTTCTCGCTTAGCAATCAACATGAAGCTGATCATTCCCTAAGTGAGTTGGACGCACGTTTCATGGAAGAGGGAGTGAAAAAGGCGATTACCCAAATGGGAGCATATAAGGCGCCAGGCCCAAACTGTTTCCCCATGATGTTTTTCCACTCTGTTGGGAGGAAATAAAATAGGACATTATGGCTATTATGGATGATTTCTTTGAGCACACTCTAAAATTAGGCATGTTCAACTTTGCTAAAGTCACTCTCATCCCTAAACGGGAGGACTCCTTTTGAATGGGTGATTTTAGGCCCATTAGCCTCCGTAACTGTTCGGTCAAGGTTATCACCAACGTCCTAGCCAACCGTTTGGGGTGAATCATGGACAACATAGTTAGCTGTGAGCAGTCTGTCTTTATCAGGGGAAAATGTATTCTGGACAGTGTGGCCACTACAGAGTAGGTTATACATTAGTGCCATATTGACAATACTAAGAGCTTTCTACTGAAATTGGAATTTGAGAAAGCATATTATTCAGTGGATTGAGATTGCTTGCTGGAAGCTCTCAGAGGAAGAGGTTTTGGTGAAAGATGGACTAGATGGATCACACACTGTTTGCACACCAGTAAAACATCAATCTCGGTTAACGGATGTACTGGACATCCCTTTTCTTGTAAGAAAGGTCTTAGACAAGGAGATCCACTGTCGCCCCATCTCTTTACTCTTGTGGCTGATGTGCTTAAGGGTATGTTAGATAACTGCTAGAAAAAAATGGTGGTTCACCCCTGTGGCTAGCTGTAGCACACGACAGGGCTGTACGATTTTATAGTATGCTAACGATACAATCCTATTCGGTAATGGGATCATGGTGGAAATGATATGTTTTAAAGGTGTTCTCTACTGCTTTGAAACTTGGTCAAGATTAAGGATTAACTTCCACAAGAGTGCGTTGGTTTTGATTGCACTTTTAGAAGCTGAGGCGAAGTCACACGCTACCATTCTCAATTGTATATGGGAAATTTTCCCAATTAGACCAGGGAGGCTTCCTATCATTGACCAGGCTCCCTGGTCTGGGTTTGCCCCTCAGACCAGGGAAGCTTCCTATCATTGACAGAGTGAAGGTCCGGCTGCCAGGTTAGTGTCACGCCCCAAAAACATAACACATGGTTGTTACAACAAACATTTCACTTTTAGATTTTGTAGTGGACCATAATGGGGTAGTGTACTCAGGTATCAGTAACAGTAGCAGTAGCAATAACAGTAACAGTAAGAACCTAGTGGTTCTCTTCTCCTCTACACCTTCCTATAGGGAGTAATGTAGATAGGGTCAGATAACAATAACAGTAATAGTAATAGTAGCAGTAATAGTATGGAACACTAGTTCCCTTCCAAGTACACGTTTCCATATTTTCCACTACTAGATCTTCCCTTAAGAAACCCCGGCTTGGTTAATTTTATTATGGTCATCAAACAGGCACGAATGTGTACGAAATAGTGTCAAACTAATATGGTATAATCAGTATTAGGTTCAGGGAAACAATAAACATGCATAGAGGATATACAGTCACATAAACGAGCAAAACAGTGTATGTTCATATTCAGGACAGCAAGACAGAACAATACTAAAATAGCGATTCCTGTTACTACAGAAATCCATATCTGAATCCGTCAAAGAATCTGGAAAATAGACTTCCACACGAATCCAACGATTATATATAAGTCATATAGTAATTCGCAAAATCATAACTCAAACCTTTTTGAATACAGAAAATAGGTTCAGCCGAAAATTAGGAAAACGAATTCAAAGTCAGGAAAACAACAACCAAACTTCTCAAATAAATTCAGGAAAAATCTGGGGTAATCCCTTATATGTGTAGAATCAAAATAAAGAGTTTCATAATATTCCAGTAAAATTAGTTCAGTCATCAAAAATAAGAAAACATCAAGAAATGATACTTCGGCAAATCTGGAATTCACAATACTACTGTACTAAAACTATGATATCTCGCAACCAGTGAAACGAAATCCAATTCCACCAAAGGGATATGAAAATAAATAAAATATACTAACATTCATATTTCACAAATATTTTTCATACAGTAAAAGAAATCATAGTGAAAATAAGGTTCTTTACCGAACAACGAGTAAAATACAGTAAGTATGGATTTCATAAACGAGCATGAAACAACACATAAAACTCATCAATAAAATTCACCAAAGTTCTGGGTAACCATAAGTAGATAAAGAAATACTGACCAAAGTTTTGGATCAAAATAATATAGGTAGAATAGTTCTTTAAAATGGTTTGTCATCAAAATTACCGAAAAATAGAATCTGGAAAAGATCGATACCTCTGTAGTAAAACAGTCATAACTCAGTCATACGAAAACAAAATAAAGCAAGGTCAGAGGGGTTTGAAAATAGACAAAATTTTCTAAAATTCATGTTTTATACCAAAATTGAGATACTGACTCTAACATAGTCCAAACCAGCAAACAAAACAGAACAGCGACAAAATACAGATTTTTCCCTTAAGAACAACATTAACATTGATTCAAGAATACTGATCCAAACACATCCAAACATGAAATATAGTCTACCAAAAGTCTAAATATCATGAATTATGGTATCTAGCATATCCACATCAAGTATTTCACATAGGTCTCAACCAAATTACTAATTTTCACAAAAATCTCACATACATGATCCAAATTCAAGAATGGGTAAATCCTAGGTTAATTCATGTCAAGATTGTGTCGTGAGTCATCTATGGTCAAGTTTTCACAATAGAGAAAACGCATCAAAGAAAACACAAACAAGAGTCGTCTCTAGACCCAACTACACTATAGGTGAATTTTTTGACTTGTATCAAACAAATGAATTGGAGTACAAGTTACTTGCCTGGAAGACGATGAATCCAACGGAGCAAAGAGAATAAAGGGAACAAATTCTCGAGCACGAACTCAACAGCAACGAATCACGAACAATATCACGAATCCAAAGAACAAATAACCCACGAACACAATCGGACGGCTGAGATCTTGAGATCAAAAGATCAAGGCGATCGGATCAGATCGATGATCGGACAGATCGACACGGGTCTTGATGGTGATCAAGCTCAAGATGATCGAACGACTAGATCCAAGAGTTGATGATGATTGCAATCACAATTGAACGGCCAAGATCTAGATCAAAATCAACGGACGGCCCATAATCGAAGATGGGATCAAAACCAAGATAGATGATGATGAGGAGATCCGACGGCCTATATCACGACTTGATGATCATGTTGATCATGATGAAGATCGTCGGCTAGGATCACATAGCTAATGATCTTGATGATCAATATCAAACCAAACGGACGGCTCACGATTGAAGTTGATCAAAAACCCAAGCAACCACAACTCGGGCAATGGCTCTGGTAGATGGCGAGAACTGAGTTGCGGCACCGCAGGGTCTGCGATGTTGCTGCAAGCGCGCACAGGGAGGCGCACGACCAGCTGTCGCTGAGGCAGTGTTGTGCTACCGCTGGGTGGAGTCGCGACGGTGGGCGCGATGCATGAGGAAGCTATTGCAGGTAGGCTGCGGTGGAGGGGAGAGTGTGCACAGGGCTAGCGTGACTATCGTGCGGTAGCTGTTGTCGTAGCGACCAGGGAGGGTCGCGTAAGGCGGCGGTCGCCTAGCACCGAGGTCTGGTGGTCGAGGAGGCACCGGGAGAGAGGGCACGACGCGAGGGAAAGCTGTAGGGCGATGGGAGGTGCTGCTCTGGCGACAATGCGGAGGGATGAACGGGAGAGAAATGGGCGAGAGGGAGGAAGTCGAAGTGTTGGCAGCGGGGCTCACGAAAGGGAAGACGAACGGGTTGTATGGGGGTAATATATATATATAGGTTGGGTTTGGGGATGTAAACGGGTTGGGGTAGAGTAAACGGGACTGGGTAGATGTTTAGGGTAATTAAATGGGTTTTGGGTTTTAATGGGTTAAATGGGTTTAAACAAAACCAATAAGAATTAGAATAAGGTTTTAAAATAGGATCCACTAAAAAAAATTATAAATAGGATTTATAAAATACAAATTAACAATAGGAATAGATTTTTAATTAAATAATCAAATATAATAATATTGGTAACAATAATGAAAAAATATATATATCAATAATCATAATAATAATAATACAGAGAAAAATACAGTACAATAGTAATAAAAATAAGAAAAATATTTTCCTTAATAATCCAAGCATAATAATAATAATAAAAGATTTGTAATACAATATGAGAATCATTGGAAACTAGTTGCAAATAAAATTATAGCTCGAAAATATGTTTTAATAGAATATCCAACAATACATTTTGATAAAAGAATTTGAAAATTTGAAAACCGAAAAAGAAAAAATTTACAAAAATTTTAAATATAGAAAATATATTTTTGGGGAAAATAGAGGTTACAATCCTACCCACCTTACAACAAAATTTCGTCCTCGAAATTTGCTTAGGCAGGTACATAGGACAAGGCAGAAAACAAACTTGGGGGAAGGGTAACAAAGCAGAGGGCTAAAGGGAAAGGAACAAAGAATAGGCAATACCAGAAAAGAAAGAAGTGGATAACAATGAGCTCAAATGGAATGCAAGAAAGAAAATAAGCAGTATCAAAATAAAACAACAACACAAGATAACAAAACAATATAGGGAGTCGGCAGAACTGAAATCAAAGAGAGAAAAGATAGGGAGGAATTGAATCAAATAATGAGTCAACGGATGAGAACAATTGTAAGAGATAGGGGAAACCAAAACAATGCAAGGAAGGAGAAGCAACAATATGATCCTGGGACCTGTGGGTTATGGGCCCACCACGCTTCCGCTATGCCACTCTGATGGTGACAATCCAAGCTGCAGACATGTCGTTGTAGACCACGTGACACCAACTGAAGATCCGAGCAGGAAGAAAAGAATGAGACACCAGATTGAAATTGAATTTAGAGGAGGGCTTTAATTTAAATAATTAGGTCAAAACTAATGGGCGTTAACAAAAATAATATTTATAATACAAAAATCCACACATAATAAATAATAATGACAATAATAATAATAATAATAATAATAATAATAATAATAATAATAATAATAATAAAATATTAACAATACTGGTAAGGATAATAATACAAGACAGAAAATAATTTGGGGTTCACCATTTTGGTGAAAGTAATTCAATATCAACATCAAAAATAAAATAGTAAGAAAAATACAATAATAATAATAGTAATAGTAATAATGATAATAATAATAATTGGGGAAAACAATAATTATAGTAGTAGTAGAAATTCCTCGTGTGGGTTCGCCTCATTTATATCCATCTGTCGAGTTGCTTTCTCGACGTCAAGTTACAGATTTGCCTCCACGATATCAGGTTGCAGATTGCCATCTGGATATTCGGTTCTACATTTTGCCTCCCGGATATCGAGTTACAATTGGCCACCATTGACGTCTAGTTGCATGTTTACCATCTTGACATCCAGTTGCAACAAAACGATGAACGAGATGATGCCATCTCCCACACGTACTTAGATATTGATTGCTCAATTTAAGTACGAAGTTATGTTTTAAAATTTGTGATATTAAAATACACAGTTATTCGAAATAACAAAATTTTCCTTTTTAGAAATAATTTTGTAGAAGATCCAAAATATAACAAATAATAATCGAAATACACAAAATATTCGAATATATATATATATATATATATAAAGAAAATATAGGCAGGAGAAGAATGAATTTTATACTCAGTAAAGAGTCAACAATGGAGGACGACTACAAAGGATGAAAGAAAATAAGAAATCAAAGAATTGAATATGAAGGAAGAGGAACGAGGGGGTAGAAGCAGAATTGAAGAGGATACGGCAAAATGAATAACTAGCATGATACTCAAAATGAGTCAACAAATGAAGATGAATGAAAGAATCAAAGAAATATGGGTACGGAAAGAACGAAACTATACCTAATAAAGAATCAACAAATGAGAACGACTAAAAAAGACGGAAGAAACAAGGAATCAAAGAAATCGAATAAGAAAGGATCAAATGAATGGAATAGGACTAGTATCTAGATCAAGTTGATTATGATTCATTTATGCATGCATGGTTGGTGAAATGTTGAGCCGATCCCAGTTCGAGCCAAGCTTGTCTAATATATTAGGCAACTAATACATTAGCCAAACCTGAGCTCTGATACCACTAAAAACCTTGTCACGCCCGAAAAACATATCACATGAATGCTACAACAAACAATTTCGCTTATAGATTTCGTAGTGGACCATAATTGGGCTGTGTACTCAGGTATCAGTAACAGTAGCAGTAACAGTACCAGTAAGAACCTAGTGGTTCTCTTCTCCTCTACACCTTCCTATAGGAAGTAATATAGACAGTGTCAGATAACAGTAATAGTAATAGTAATAGTAATAGTAACAGTAGCAGTAACAGTATGGAACACTAGTTCCCTTCCAAGTACACGTTTCCATATTTTCTACTACTAGATCTTCCCTTAAGAAACCCCGGCTTGGTTACTTTTTTTATGGTCAACAAACAGGCATGAATGTGTATGAAATAGTATCAAACTAACATGTTATAATCAGTATTAGGTTCAGGAAAAACAATAAATATGCATAGAGGATATACAGTCACATAAATGAGCAAAACAGTGTATGTTCATAATCAGGACAGAAAGATAGTACAGTACTAAAACAGTGATTTCCGTTACTACAGAAATCCAAATCTGAATCCGCCAAAGAATCTGGAAAATAGACTTCCGCACGAATCCAGCGATTATATATAAGTCACATAGTAATTCAGAAATCCTAACTGAAAAACTAATTTGAATACAGAAAATAGGTTCTGCCAGAAATCAGGAAAACGAATTCAAAGTCAGGAAAGCAACATCAAAACTTCTCAAATAAATTCAAGGACAAATCTGGGGTAATCCCCTATATGTCAAGAATCAAAATATAGAGTTTCATAATATTCCAGTAAAATTAGTTCAGTCATCAAAAATAAGAAAACATCAAGAAATGATACTTCGACAAATCTAGAATTCACAACACTGCTGTACGAAAACAATGATATCTCGCAACGAGTGAAACGAAATCCAATTCTGCCAAAGGGATATGAAAATAAATAAAATATACTAACTTTCATATTTCACAAATATTTTTTACAGTAAAAGAAATCATAGTGAAAATAAGGTTCTTTACCGAACAGCGAGTAAAATACAGCAAGTATGGATTTCATAAACGAGCATAAAACAACACATAAAACTCATCAATAAAATTCACCAAAATTTTGGGTAACCCCTAACTAGATAAAAAAACACTGAACAAAGTTTTGCATCAAAATAATACATGTAGCATAGTTCTTTAAAATGGTTTGTCATCAAAATTACCGAAAAACAGAATCTGGAATAGATCAACACCTCTGTAGTAAAACAGTCATAACTCAGTCATACGAAAACAAAATCTAGTAAGGTTAGAGTGGTTTGAAAATAGACAAAATTATCTAAAATTCATGTTTCATACCAAAATTGAGATACTAACTCTAACACAGTCCAAACCAGCAAACAAAACAGAACAGCGACAAAATACAGATTTTTCCCTTAAGAACAACATTAACATAGATTCAAGAAAACTGATGCAAACACATCCAAACATGAAAATCGAGTCTACCAAGAGTCTAAATATCATGAATTATGGTATCTAGCATGTCCACATCAAGTATTTCACATAGGTCTCAACCAAATTACTAATTTTCAAAAAAATCTCACATACATGATCCAAATTCAAGAATGGGTAAATCCTAGGTTAATTCATGTCAAGATTGTGTCGTGAGTCATCTACGGTCAAGTTTTCACAATAGAGACAAAACGCATCAAAGAAAACACAAACAAGAGTCGTCTCTAGACCCAACTACACTATAGGAGTACTTTTTGACTTGTATCAAACAAATGAATTAGAGTACAAGTTACTTGCTTGGAAGACGATGAATCCAACAGCAACGAACTCAACAGCAACGAATAAAGGGAACCGATTCCCGGGAACGAACTAAACAGCAACGAATCACGAACAAGATCACGAATCTAAAGAACAAATAACCCACGAACACGATCGGACGGCTGAGATCATGAGATTAAAAGATCAAGGCGATCAGATCAGATCGACGATCGGACGAATCGAAACGGATCTTGATGTCGTTCAAGAACAAGATGATCGAACGACTAGATCCAAGAGATGATGATGATCGCGATCACAATCGAACGGCCAAGATCTACATCAAAATCAACGGATGGCCCACAATCGAAGATGAGATCAAAACCAAGATAGATGATGATGAGGAGATCCGACGGCCATATCACGACTTGATGATCATGATCATCATCATGAAGATCGACGGCCAGGATCACATAGCTAATGATCTTGATGATCAAGATCAAACCAAACGGACGGCTCACGATCGAAGTTGATCAAAAACCCATGCAACCACAACTCCGGCAACGGCTCTGGTAGATGGCTGGAACTGAGTGGCGGCACCACAGGGTCTGCAAGGTTGCTGCAGGCACGCACGGGGAGGTGCACGACCGGCTGGCGCTGAGGCAGTGTTGTGCTACCGCTAGGTGGAGTCACGGCGGTGGGCGCGATGCAAGAGAAAGCTCTCGCAGGTGGCTGTGGCGGAGGCGGGAGTGTGCACAGGGCTGGCGTGGCTATCGTGCGGCGGCTGTTGTCGCGGCGACCAAGGAGGGTCGCGCAAGGCGGGCGTTGCCTAACGCTGGGGTCTGGTTGTCGAGGAGGGATAGGGGAGAGGGCACGACGCAAGAGATAGCTGTAGGGCGATGGGAGGCGCTGCTCTGGAGACGAGGCGGAGGGCTAAACGAGAGAGAGATAGAGGAGAGGGAGGAAGTCGAAGTGTTGGCGGCGGGGCTCACGCAAGGGAAGACAAACGGGTTGTTTGGGGGTAATATATATAGGTAGGGTTTGGGGATGTAAACGGGTTGGGGTAGAGTAAACGGGTCTGGGTAGATGTTTAGGGTAATTAAATGGGTTTTGGGGGGTTAAATTGGTTTGAACAAAACCAACAAGAATTAGAATAGGGTTTTAAAATAGGATCCACTAAAAAAAATTATAAATAGGATTTATAAAATACAAATTAACAATAAGAATCGATTTTTAATTCAATAATCAAATATAGTAATATTGGTAACAATAATGAAAAAAAAATATCAATAATCATAACAATAGTAATACAGAGAAAAATACAATACAATAGTAATTAAAATAAGATGAATATTTTCCTTAATAATCCAAGCATAATAATAATAACAAAAGATTTGTAATACAATATGAAAATCATTGGAAACTAGTTGCAAATAAAATTATCAATCGAAAATATGTTTTAATAGAATATCCAACAATACATTTTGATAAAAGAATTTGAAAATTTGAAAACCGAAAAAAAAAAATTTACAAAAATTTTAAATACAGAAAATACAGTTTTGGAGAAATAGGGGTTACAGTTAAGAAGGAAAATCTCTCTCCCTAGGGGGAAGAGTGGTCCTCATTAACTCTATCCTGTCTAATCTCCCTATCTACTACGTGTCGTTCTTTGAACTACCAAAGTGGGTGATCCAAATGATTGACCGCATCCAGAAGCGATTTCTTTGAAAAGGTTCTGACATGGATAAAGGTGGTTACAACTTGATCAAATGGGGAAAAGCATGCATGAGGAAGATGCATGGTGGGCTAGGTATGATCGATTTGAGAGACATGAACCTTTCTCTCCTGGGTAAATGGTGATGGAAAGTGTTCCGCCTTAATCGCGAAGGCTGGTAGGAGTTCATTCAACCTTACTTACAGGGGAAAGGAGTGAGAAATTTATGTTTTCAGGTGGGTTCTAAGGTTTCATGGTTCTGGAAAGGGATAGCTCGCGCCAGTGGGTCTTTCAACACAGCAGTTATGACATTTATCGGCAATGGTCAGTGAACCAGATTTTGGTGAGATAAATGGTGCGGCGCCCACACTCTTAGAGAGAGATTTCCAGAACTGTATGAGCAGGCAGCCCATCCTCACACCTTTGTGGCTAAGACATGGAGGCTGGCAGAACTCCAAGACTACATCGCACAACATGGGGTGAAATGTTCACATGGCCCGATAGAAAATCTTGGGGACTAGAGAACAATGGTTCCTTCACTGTCTGGTCTCTGCATAACTGTATTCATTTCTGGGGATGTAAACCTAGTTGGGCACATATAATCTGGAAAACAAAAGTGCCTCTTAATGTTAGGGTTTTTCTTTAGTTGGTACTTAATAATGCCATCCTGATTAAAGAAAACCAAGCTAAAAGACATCCATATATCGTGACCAACTGTGTATTCTGCAACTTCCAGACAGAGTCGCTGAACCATCTCTTCATTGATTGCCAACAGAGTAAGGAAAAACTGGTAGAGGTCTTACGGGCCTTAGGTACGAATGGTTACCCCAACACATATGAGGATCTGTGGGTATGCCCCAAATTCGCCTATAAATGTAACGAGATGAAAGAAGCATGGTACATCGCCATCGCGGTCACAACCTGGGTTTTATGGCTGGTCAGAAATAACTTCTACTTTTGTGCAACTTGTAATAATATTTCTGGTATTTTAAGGCATATCATGCATCTTATTTCTTTTTGGGCTACAGCTGCTGCTGATGAGTGAAATTTACACATAATTTTATTACTCTCTTTATGCATTAAAATTATGAGTTCTAGTGTATTTCATTAAAATTTATATTCTTTCGTCTTATTTTTATTTGTTTATTTGATTGTGAAGGAATGAGATGAACAAGTGCAAAACGTGGGCATTTTGGTAAAATCAACGAAGAAAAGAAGGATGAAGATTTCAAAATTCAAATTGATTATATGTGAAGATTTCTGAAAAATTCGAGCATTCAAATACATGTTTTTATAAATTGGTCTTTTGAGGAACTAATAAAAAATATTTTAGTCAATTAGAGGTGGAATAAAATTGCGTAAGAAAAAATTTAAAAAAAATGAGAAACACAGAAAGAATACGGAAATAAATGGGTTTTGATAAGTAGTTGGTTGACTTAAGGTTAATCTTAAGATTTTAATTAATTAATTAAGAACCTTATCCTAATTTTAATTTAACTAACCTAATACCCTACTATTTATCTTCTCCTGTATAAGGAGCACGCAACCCTGAGATTGCGGTAGAGAGAAGTTGTGGTTGTAAAAGAAAAAAATATAAGGAAAGAGAAAGAAAGCATGAATTTCGAGAGAACCAAAAGGTAGAAGTTGTGGCTTTCTCAGATTTCGGAAGAAAGAGAAAAAGGACGATTGCGTTCTCACTTTGGATTTCATTGGCAAAATGATTTTTTCTTCGTCTCTTCTAATTTTTTCTATTATCATGCAATCAAAAAAATTATTTATTAGTTACAAATTTATTGTGAACTAAATTTATTTTTTTAGGGTTTCGATGTTGCATAGTTTTGAGAACACAATTATAATTTCTTGTTATTTGATTTTTCTATTTTTTCATGGTTGTGTGTTTAATTTTTGTTCTTAATGCGTGCAATTGTTTGACCAACTATTGTTTGATTTATTGAATCATGGGAAGACCGAGAGTTAACTTGTGATTTAGAATTATAGAATTAAATGTCATTGATTGAGCGAAATTAGATATAATTTACCACGATTAATGTAACTGTAAAGAAATTCATAAAACTTAATAAATCTTCAATTAATTAATTATGCATACAGATATGAAAAATTGTTCGTTAGGGCATATGTTTGATGTTGTTAGAGAGAAAACATTGAATAATTAGGGAATTTTGGTCTACAACGTGGAAAAGTAGAATTTTTTGTTACATGAAATTATGAATTGTGTGAGATTAACTAGGTGAAATCGAAAGGCCTAGAACTAGCTTTGCTATTAACAACAACAACAATAACAACAAAGCCTTTATCCCAACTAGTTGGGGTCAGCTACATGAATCCTGATTTTCCATTATGCTCGGTTTTGTGCAATATCTTCTGTGAGGTCACAATCTATCATATCTTTTTTTCACCGTTTTCATCCAAGTTAGTTTAGGTCTTCCTCTATCCCTAACTCTACCCTCAATACTTATCAAATCACTCTTTCTAGTGGGGGGGCACTACTAGGTCTACAACAAACAACAAAATTTCAGATTTTCATTCTTCTTAATTAGATTAGCTTTTCCTTTCCTTTAGTTGCTATTTTTATTAAAATTTTGATTTTTCAAATAGTAGTTAATCTAGTGAATTTCGGTACTCAATAAAATAATTAGTCTTTGTGGGTTCGACACTTTTTTCTTTCAAAACTATATTACTTGTTGCAATTTTGTACACTTACAAATTATCCCATCTACTGCCACAGGGGCGAGAGGGAGGATTGCCAGAGCTTTTCGGGTAGACGAGTACAATGATTGGGAGGTCGAGTTTGGACCGACACTAGATTGAGCGGAGCGACGGTTCCCTGATTCTCACATTCCAGAGATTTGTTGGAAAGACCGCTATGTTTGTTAACATCTATCTTTGTTCTTGTCTTTTGTTCTATCTGTAGTGCTTTTGCATTGCCCCACTCTCCATGATGTTGTTGAAGGTTTATAATTTATTTTATGCATTGTAGTTTCTTGTACTTTCCCCCGGTACCCAGGGATGTTTTATTAAAATCTTATTAATGAAACATAGTGGTGTTAGAGTATCACAGTGGTTTCTTATATTTGGCAAATTGCCATTTTATAGCAAATAGATCGCTGCAGTGGTTTTCTATTTTGCCATTTTTTTAGCAAACATGCTATATTCGTTTCTCATATGTGAGAAACAGAATAGCGATTCTCAAATTTTGAAAGACGGTACAACATATACCGTCCGATATATGTTATACCGTCCCATTTTTTAATTTTTTTTTTAAAAGTGGGTCGGACGGTATAACATATACCGTCCGGTATATGTTATACCGTCCCATTTTTATTTTATTTTATTTTTTTTAATTCTTTTCCAATCCAACGGTCAGATTTTGAGTATTAAAAAAAAAAAAAAAGGTGGGACGGTATAACATATACCGGCCGGTATGTTATACCGGCTGACCAAGTTTGTAGTTATTATAGTTTAATAGGTTTAGTGGGTAGGTTAGGTGTAGTTAAATAGGTTTAGTTAGTTTTTAATTAGGTTTAGTTATTATTATATTATTTAATTTATTTAATTAATATAGTTTAATAGTTAATAAGTAATTAACTTTTTTTAATTTATTTTTAAACGATGAGACGGTTTAACATATACCGTCGCTCGCTTATTTCAAATGAGACGGAAAATGTTCTACCGTCCCTCGCAATATTTTCTAAAAAATGAGAAACATATAGCAAACGACCACTGCAGCAAACATCGCTATTTGCTACTACTGTAACTGTCATTTTTTAACATATGAGAAACACGACTGTGGGTGCTCTTATTCCACATTTTCCCTAAAAAAACAACCACCACCAGAAGCTAACAGCACCAAGATTCCGAGATTAAAACATGGCAACCATACCAGGTTTCCTCACTGAATGGCCATGGCAGACACTCGGCAACTTCAAGGTATACCAGACCCCCTTAACACTTCCTACAAGTTTTTTGTGCGCTCCCATTATTTAACACCAAACTAACGAGTTTCTTAGTTTATATTTCTCATTATTATACCTAGGAACATCTTATGAACACATTATTCCTAGGCATTCTTCATAGTGCATAAACTAAAGAATTTATTATGATACTCATTTTGTTTTCCGATAGCCCCGTACTTGGTGTCCGTGCAGTACATCGTTCTGCTACCATGGGTGGTGCCCAGTATCCCGATGATGATTACACCAGCAAGAAAGGGAAAACAAGGATGGGCGGAGGCAGACATGGGCTACCTCATAGTCCCAGCACACATGCTCAGGATAATACACAACCAGATTTGGATCAGCATCACGTCTGACGACCCAAATTCTTTGCCTCAACATTTGTACTCTCTATTATTGCAGGATCAATTTTGAGTGCAATACACAAGTACAAAATTGTAGGAAATAAAATTTCTTTCATTGCATGTTCACTACCAACAAATTTCCTTTACTCAATTTACATAGATAAACTGCATAAAAATCGAAATAAGATGTTGGGCCTTCTAGGCTTGCAATCTCAATTCCAGGCTCTACAAAACCTATAAAACTACTCAATTGTGGGGTTCGTCAGCTCTTGAAGCTAACGATAAACTGCATAAAAAGGTAGAACTATATTGCTCTAACTATTAGTTTAGTATTTATGGTTTAGCTCAATATTCATTTCATAATTTCTCAATCAACATTACAACTCATTATAATATTAATATATTTAAAATGTGTCGGTGAGCAGTAACGTGCAGCTAATTAAGTGAATTTTTTATGCAAAAAGTGATGTTTATTGCACTCAGGTATTGATATGGTAAGTGCATATGTGACAATGTGTGAGTGATCATGATCTATACGTGGTATGTCTGCATAATGAACTCATAACAGGATACTCGCAACAAATCACATCTCTATATGCATGTGCAAGAATGCAAAACAAATGCAGTGCTTTTATGGAGGTTTATGTTGCCCATACAACATAAAATTCGAAATACAAGTTGATAAACACACTCCATATTGGGATTAAAACCCCCATAATGCCATGCCTATCTTCGTGCGACTTATTATGTTCTCGCTCGACACTGCTGAGTACCCAGTGAGGCTGCAGGCGCCCACTATGTTATGTATATCAATTGTACAAAAGTGTTTCCAGTCCAGTCGGCTTTACTGGGAGTCACTAACTGTAAATGTACAACGAAGGAGCTTAAAACCGATCACTGCCTAGAGTCACTGAGGTACATGCACTTCGGAGGAGTTTACAACCGGCCAAGTCAGGAGTCACTGAAAGGTATTCCCCAGCTTCATCCGCTTTATGACGGTCTTCCCCTGGAGGACATGCTAGGTGCCCTTGTTCCATTTTAACCTCTGGGTTTAACCCATAGATTAGACACATGTTTTACCATCCCGAATCCCTTGTGGGCAAGTTCAAGATTTACGACGTTGAGGGATCCTCTTATTCCCACCAACACCGAACATTTCAGTCACAATTCACGTTTCTATTGCAAACTATAACTATACTAAAGTAATAGTCATTGCGACACAGCCAATCTAGCATTCCACTTGTCTTTCTTATTCAATTTCAAAGTTCTTTGCATTAGGAATCACTCCACCAAAGGAGTGCCATCATTTTAATTTGCCTCATCACATGCCTAGACGTTTATATTTCTCACATTCGGGTGTACCACACTATTCAAAGGAGTGCCATCATTTTAATAAGCCCCAGCATATGATAGACGTCAATATTTCTCACATTCAGGGATACCACACTACTCTTACTTGACTATCAAACTAGCATTCGTGGACAACCCCAACCGATAAATATATGCTAATCTTCGTGACACATATCCATATTAAACATATCACTTCGACAAATTCAAAATGAAGATGAACGATAGTTTAATAGTAAATATATATTTTTAATTCCCATATCTAACATCATCATTTAAATACTCAACTCTATTTTTGGATAAAAAACATAGCATTATTGTGAAAACCACATAAATTTTCATACATATAAGAAAATTGATTGCTTAGATTCATACGAAACCTAAATGAGTCTACTACAATATTGTAGTTAATAACATTTCAATTTAACCACAAGTATTTTGTCTAATTTCCCACACAAGATAGTAACTCAAGGTTCTGGAAAATTGCAACTAGTGATACCTGTAAAAATCATCGAAAATACAGTACTTCATTAAAACTGGTGTTCTTTAGCTTAAATTGATGATATAGGAGTCCACTTTAATTTTTTAGTTATAAGTTGCTGTAAAATATGACATATGTAGAGCTAAAATCTCAAATTAAATAACATTTGAATATAGGATTTCAAACTTGTGCAAGCTAGGATTTCAACACACACAATTTTTACTTTCAAAATCAAATATTAACATGTACATAATTCATCTAAAAATGCCACTGATACATCTTGAAACCTAACATAACAACTTCATGTTAGAAACAACATGTACTTCTAATTTAACTAAATAAATCATAATAAAATTGACTATTTTTCAGGCAAAGTTGTCAAACCAGTAATAGGTTCAAATTTATTTAAAATACTAAACAATTTCTAAACATCATGAAATTTTGGGAGGAAGTTATAGACATACATAATATACACATATAAAATTTTTCGCTTCAAATTCCATGTAATTGAAAAGAAATTAGTTTTGAAAGTAAGCATGATATTCAGAGAAGAAACTGCAAATATATCCATATGATTGTACTAGCACATTTCACACTAAAAATTAAGCTTATAGATTGTAATAAAATAAAACACCATAATTGTTAGGGATTTCTACCGAAAACCCCCTTTAGGATCTTGGTGAGTTATTCGATGCAATCAACACAAACCATCAAGCACATATGAGATCATAACAAACACACCAAAGCACACACAAATTTGTTCCGGTTGGATCTTTCGCCTTACTCTGGGGGAGAAGAAACCCAAGATGTTATTTAACTAGAGAAGATACAAGAATACCACAATTCTCACCATGACCATATCTCAAGCTTCACATGCAAGTACTAGTTGTTCACAATTAGAGAACCACTCAATCTATCCTTCAATAAAGTACTCTCTCTTTTGGCTCTCAATGGAGGCCAATAACAACAATATACAGGAATCTAGAGAAATCCTAGTTTGATATTTTGATACAATACCATTGGATATTCATGAAGAGATAACCCTACAATAAGAGCCGTCAGATCTGACTTGAAGAACAAGTTGGGCTTCTCACGAATCACCAAGACCCGACCCGAATATTTCATCAGCGTCGCGTTCGGTCAACTGCACCACAAGGTCTGTCGACCGTCCCCCTCTCGGGAACTTTTGCAGAGTTGGGCGGTCGATCGCACCCCATGTACGGTCGATCGCAACTCCTGCTGCTATTGCTACTGACTGTTTCCCTTGTTTCCACTCCATCTCCGATCGTCTCGATTCCACCATCGTCTCATTGTCTTCTTTATCCAACATAGTACGCAAGACATAAATCAAACAATCTCCACATTGAATTGCATACTCATGAATCCACACCTGTCTGATTTAAAAACTTCTAGACTCTTTTTCTTCTCTTCTTGCAAACAACTCGTTTCGATGGCTTCCACTGCTAGTTGAATCTATATCCACCTGTTTTCCTTCCGTTGTATGCCCCCCTCAAGGACACACCCCAGTAAACGTAAGCATGGAGGTGCCACCCTCCACATGAACTCCACCTTCCTCAAGGCTCTCTCCACCTTCCGCGGATATTCGAATGTAGTCTCGCTCGGATGATTCTAGTGACGACATACTAGATGGTTCTTTAGGAACAATGGGTTCTGAAACACTTGCGCAAGTTTTTCTTGTTCCTCCAAAGCTGGTAGAGGTTGTGCTGAACCTGCTCAATCTCCATCTCACCCTTCATCACCTCACGATAACTTTTCCAAACTGAACGAACTCCACTTGGATCTGTGTACTTGCAGTCCCGATTTTCTAGAGTTCTCATGGATATAAGGCTCCGCTTCATCAAAGGAATATTCATGCCCTCCTCTAGTGTGTATCCTCTTCCGTCTGTCATCTTCGACTCATTTGTTTTCTCACCTCTTACTTCACAAGTCTTGTCAATCTTCGTTCTCACACAACCACATCAGGGAAACTTGTAAGTAGAAACCATTACTTCACAACTCTTATCAACCTTCGTTCTCACACGACGACATGATGCAAATTTGTAAGTAGAAACCATCTCCCTCTCGGAGCAAACTTGAGAAGAACTAACTGAATCAAAAGAACAACCGGAATTCACATCTAAAGAGCTTGAAACAAAAGCACTATTTAAGCCATCACCAGATTAAGCGGCACTGAATTTGGCATCTCTCTGACTGAACCGCTTGCAATAGACTTTCATGTAATGCTCAATCCCTTTACACTGGTGGCCACGAATCTTACCCCTACATACAATTTTCCTTCCAATCAAAGTATAATCCACCTCCAAACAACTCATAAAAGTTGATGCCAATTTCTGACTCCTTCCCTAGTGCATCCTCCTCTAACCCCTCGATCATACTTGCTATGAAAAACTTCTCCTTGGTAGATTTCTCACCTAGCACGGTCATCATGTTGGATGGATTTGGTGGTGAATATATCAAGTTGGAAACCTTTAGATCATCTGCATTGAACGTCCTCGGTTTAGATAACTCCATATTGAACTCCACTTCATGATCTAGAGGAGCAGTACTTTCCGTCATTGAGAAATTTTACAACTTTCCTTTCTGATGCATCCGACCCTGTAATGACGATCCCGAGTAGTCAGTTCTAAATCTTGCCCAAAGACTCCCCGCGCTTCTCCTACACCTGACTTCGCTCATAGAATATATAAGGATTAAACTCAAGGCTTCTGAACAGAATTCCTTCCAATTCTCCTACTTTGTGCCTATTGGTCTCCCTTTATCTCCTTCTAGGACTAGCTCCAAGTTCTGTTGAACTGATGCTTCATGCATGTCTACCTTCAAGAGATCAATGTTGATCTTGCCTTTGAACTGCTTGATCTTCGTGATCTGATCTACCATCATGTAACCCCTGTGACTCATTATTATATTTTTGTTTGTATATAATTAAATTCCAGGTTATTTCATTTTATTTCTTATTGTATTTATTTTCGTCCCATTTGAATCGTGTGTTATTCTTTCTCTTTATAATTCATTTCGCTTTGACTCAGCCATTATTTCTCAATTTGATTGTTCTAAATAACTGTTCTTCCCCTTTTGTTTTATCTAAACCTAATTCATGACCTATTTGATTAATATTTGACTATTTCTCTTCCTATTGGGTACTACCCAGTTAGCCCACCCCCCTTTGACTCTATATAACCCAACTAAACACACCCTAATCCTAATTATCTAAACCATAATCTCTCCCTCCTAACAGCCATCATCCCCCTATCCCGATCTCTCTCTCCCGTCTATACCCATCCTCGTCGTGCCCAGCATCCCCCGCCGTTGTCGTCTTGACCCCTCCTCACGGTGCCCCATCGCCCTGTGTCGCCGCTAGTCCCCACTCGAGCACCACGTCGCCCCTCAATGCTGTGCTAGCGCCGTCACTACCGTCGTCTTCCTCACTAGCGTCGAGCACCCCTCGTCGCTGTATCCCCCATCGTTGCGTCGTCTCACCGCTGCTGTGTTCGACAACCGCCGACCCACCCTCCTTTGTTGTTGTTGCCGCTACTGCTGCTGTCGCCACTGTGTGTGTGAGAGCACGTGCTCCGCACGTGTTATTATGTTGGTGTTGGTTCTTGCTCTTGTTCGTGCGTTCTCTTGTTCGTGTGGTTGTGTTCATTGTTCGAGATTCGTTCCCGTTATTCTTTCATCTTCTTCTCGTCGTTATCAAGCAAGTAGCTTGTATGTATTTATTCTTCATACAAGTTAAATACCGTAAGTAGTCTTGCATGCGTTTGTTGCCACTCTCATGATGATAATCATATCTTGTCAGTTGAATCGTTCCTTCATCTCTTGATCATGAGTATCTCACAATAGTTGTCACACATTACATGAAAATAAATTGGATTTGATGGACATCTTGATGTGTATATGCTTATTTGCGACACACCGTATGTTGTAGATAATTGTAACATGGATGCTTTGTTAGATGTACTATCTCATTATAGACTGTTAATACACATGCCATACTGATTTGAGTAACCTCGATACCATGACTTGTATGACATCTTATATTGGATCTATTGTAATTAAATTGTTCGATGAAATGCATGAAATAAGTTTTTTTTACTGCTGCAATTTCGACCCTGTTAACATTAGTAAAATAAATAAATTTGTGAATATAATTTATAGGTTTTGTTTTCTAGTTTCAGAACTTTTGACGGATCTCAATTTCGGTTTTTGATGTGTGAGTTATCGCTGTTTTACTGCAGTTGTATCGTAAATTCCAGATTATGAATTATATGATTTCTGTATGAATTATTATTTAAAACTGATATTAAAAGTAGAATTTGGACTTGGTATTTTTCTGGGTATGTTTAGTTATGAGTAGGATTAACCCCTAATTTTGGCATAATTATTTAATGACTTCTAGAACTCCTTTCATGCTTATGAAACCAATCACACAATTTCCAAACTGCATGCTGTTCAGTAAAGAATTATATTTTCAACCTGATTTTATTCATTTTTGGTAAAGACTTTGTGAATATGAATTGTAGCCTGAATTTCCTATTTTAACACCCTTTCGACGGATCTGGATTTCAAATTGTATTTTGTGAATTATCTCTGTTTTGGTACTGTTGTGTCTATACTTTCAGAATTACAATTTTGTTACACTAGTTTGTTTCCCAATTATATTGACTATACTATTTGTAGTACAATTTCATGATATTTTATAATGTTTTTCCCAATTATATTGACTATACTGTTTGATATTACTGTTAGTGTTTGTCTGAATTTATGGCCCTATAGGTTCCATTACGAAATCTAAAAAACAACATTATTTGAATGTAGCAACCATGTACTAAAATCTGGGACTCATGAAGTGCTACCTAGATAGTAATGAACAATACACTTAAGAATAACTATTTCACTGTCACACCCTGTTATTGTTACTGTTATCCTTTGCTATTACAGTTACTGTTACTATTATCTTTGATGTTTACCTACTGTTTCCTGTTATATGTACACTGTCACCTACTATTGCTTTTCTCCATGTCAGTACTTCCTGTTTTTGTTTCATATTTTCCCTTTCCATTTTCCTGCTTGTACTACTTGCGGCCCGGAACTTGCAACTAATGTGCATCATATCTTCCTGTCTTCCTATTTTCTTATAATTGTTATAAGAGCAGGTTTTAGTGATCATTTGCCTACTGGAGTTGGTGAGTGTCCCGCTCCGCTTCCCAAAAATACGGAATACGAGTACGTGACATTGGCCTAGCGAATGACTAACATCACCCATAAGCTGTTTATCCGATCAAATCAACAATATAAACAATACAGAATAATTACGCATGCAATAATAACAATCTCATCAACAATAATACTTGGAATGAAGCAATATAAAATATCCCAAGTACAATAATAGTCTAACATCTGAAAATAATAATAGCAATATTCGGGTCAAAAGCCCACAATACAATAGAATAATAATGGTCCAATAATTAAATCTCCATGATAAAAAAAATAATTTCTTAAGCGGCGATCATCTCAATTTCCTTCACCAATGTTTTTCTCCCAACCCATCAGGCAATTCTCCATTAAAACATGTAAACAATTCATCTAAAAAGAGGAGAAAAATTCTCCTTAGAGCAAGTCGTAGATAGCAAGTACAGAAAGTAGGGAACAATAGAATAACGGTATAACAATGATTTCAATGGATTAATAGGAATCAATAACATGGCACGATAATCAATATCACAGTAATCGATGCAATGGCTATAAACAATGTTTCAATATTCGGTAACAATAATCGATGATCAATAACAATAACACTTAGCCAATATTCGATATCAATAGGAACAATATTCAGTGTCGATGTCGTGTCAATTCTTAGGTCTATTAATCATTTGAATCCTAACTAATGCATGCACTACTGCATCCCATACTACAGGTTCGATGCATACAATTATTTTCGTTTACACTGAGTGGTGAATTCTATAGATCTTGTGATGGTACGGTAATCACTGATACGATACAATATTGTTGCACAATTCATTATAATAATACACTGATATACTGATTCATGAGTTCACGAGTTCACGGGTTAACGGGTTCACGGGATCACGACACGAAAGATTGGGGTGCCGTAGTCAGCACTCCACAATCAATCGATAAATATTGGCAGACACAGTTACTATATTATTCACTACTCAAGTCATTCCCTTAAACCTTGACTTGTTAACATTTTTATTAATACAACAATACAATATGTAATTCGAGACATTGGATGAACAGTAATAACAATAGAGGGATAATAAGGTGATAACATGAAGTATGACAATTAGAATGACGACAATAGGAAACTAGGATCATGCAATGCAACATACACAATTCGATTCATGCAATACTACGATGTAGGATTAATTAACTATTAAAAACTAGAAGATAAAATTCTGGATAGCAAGAGTAGTCTGTACAAAATGCAGTTTCCTGCTGTTCCAGAACTCGGAAACTAAATCCGTCAGATGTTCTAGAAACTAGACTTCCACATGGTTCCAACGCATATTTAAAGTTCGAATTCCGACAACAGTAGTTAGGTCAGACACATAATTCTTTACAGGTTTCATGTTCAGGCAGAATTTCAATGTCATATTGTTATAACTTTAGAATTAGCAAAAACTCGATATTAAGTTCATTAAAAATATTTTCTAGACTCCTAAACATGTTACTCAACAATCTGAAAATTTTTAGAGTTAAATTTTATCATTTGATCAGTCTTTTTACTGTTTAAGTATGTAAGATACAAGAATCTGAAATCTGAAAGTAAAAACACAGTTGTAGTAAAATAGGCATAACTTTTGCTACACAACTCGGAATTCAAAATACAAGTTGTTCTGGAAACTAGAAAGATAAGGATACAATTCATATTCAGTAAATAATTCATTTTAAGATCATTTATTGGTTCAAAAACAACAGTCAACTTACAGGCCAACAAGCAATAAACAGATTTTGTGTAGTTTTCTTGATGATAAATCAATCAAACATGATGGGTATCGGTTCTTTAGTCAATAAATTGTGTAATCAACATGATGAGTGTCAAAAAATGTTAAATAAAATTAGAACACATACATACACTAATTTATCGTCAATCAAACAACAAATAATCAACCAAACATAAAACATAGTAATTGGTTCTACAATAATTAATTGAGTCATCATTACACGGTTAACCCTATTATTAACTCTACATGAATGCATGAAAGATCCAATCTTTAGAGTCAAAAGTAGCAAGATGTCAAGAATATTGGGGTTAGCTCATGTAAACCCTCAATAGACCCAACGAAGTTAATCAATACAGCGATATGATAACGAATATGATCTCTTTGCAAGAATTTCAACAAAACTTGAATTTGATACAATTAACAATTCAAGAGGTCGGTGACTTGCCTGTTAGACGACGAAAATGAATACTAAGAATTACGGGATAAGAATTCCGAAGCAACGAACACACAATTTACGAGAAGGTTACAAAAGAATCCAAAAGCAACCAACAGCCAAAGCAACAACAAGAGTAAAGGCCGACACAGTAACCACAGAAAGAGTGCAAGGGGGACTTCGGACAACGGTCGAGAGTCAGAGGGGCGTCGACTGTCGCGGTGTCGGCGGAGATGCGAGGGGTCATCGACTAGAGCGTCGAGTGGTGGTCTAGGCTCAGCGGGAGGCGCTCAAGAGGAGTAGGGGGTTTCGATTAGGGAATGGTGGCACTGGAGGGAATGCCGGAGGTGTAGGGAAGGGATGCCGGAGGTCGGGTTGACTGCGTCGACAGGAGGTGGCCGGAGTTGGCCGGAGAAGAAGAACAGGGGTTGGGGCATATGGGTTTTGACGGGGAGAGAGAAACCAAGGAGGAGGGAGAAAGAGGAAAGTGGAGAGAGGAGAGAGGAGAAAGAATAGGCGGCTAGGATTTCAATTGCATAATTTTTAGGGTTTGCATTTGGGTTGTATTTGTAAGGTATAATTAGGATATTGGGTTAGAGGGTTAGGATCTAATAATAGCCGATTTGGGTTAAGAACAATAGAAATTGGGTTTTAGGGTTCAATTAAGAGATAGATCAAAATCAATAGGGTTCAAATAAAAATACCCACAATTAAATAAAAGATAATAGGTTCAACAAGAAAAGCTCAATCAAGAAGAACAAAAAATTTTCATGAACAAATTAATTAGAAGATAATAATCAAGAAAGAACTATAGAGTATTAAAATATACATACATATATATATATACATAAATCGAATAGTGAAATGCATATAAAATTGAGCATGTTCGGGCTTAAAACAAAATAATAATAATAATAATAATAATAATAATGATAAAAATAATAATACCAATAACAATAATAATAACAACAATAATAAAAAATATTAATATCAATAGCAATAAGAATAACAATAATAATAATAATAATGATATGCATCAAAGTAGGATTTGAGTTTAACAATTTATTAAAATTCGAAAATTAATAATATGAATAGTCGATTAGTTATGGATAGAAAACATGTTCAAATATACCATTATTCAAAATGAATAAATTCTCGATTAGAAAACACTGTCATACAAGATTTGAAATGAATCTTGCACAAAATAAATTTATAAAAAATCAAATTGTAGAAAATACACAAAAAATACTAATTGTCGGGAATGGGGGTTACATTGAGCAAAAGTCTTGAGCCGCGCATTGGAAAAGTTCTTGCTTAATGTTTTGTTTTGAACTATTTCATTCATGCTACTGTACTGAGACTTGTATTGGGCTTGTAGTCCCGGAGTATTGTTTTGATTCAGATCTTGTATTTGTTTTAGGATATTTATTATTGTTGCAAATAAATACTGTTGATTTATAATTGTTCATGCATGTGTGGTTGAGTATATTGCTATATTTAATGTTGGACTGAGTTAAGTAGATCCGTACAGCTTATAGATGGTGAAAACCCTTTGCTGGGCTTAGTTGCGCACTGTATTTCCGTATTCCTTTTGGGAAGCGGGGCGTCACAAGGTTTTTGGTGGTATCAGAGCCTTAGGTTTGACTAATGTCTTAATTTGCCTAATACATTAGACAGGCTTGACTTAGTCAGGATTTACTCAACTGCTAACAGGTCATGCACTACATGAAAAATTGATAATCAACTTGATCTGAAAGCTAATTATTTTGGGTTTTGTGCAGACTATGGCTCGTGGGACTGCTTCGTATTCTCGCTCACAAGATGACCATCCTGAGTTGGCAGCTGTTACTCAGGTGCTACATCATATTGCTTAGATGAAGAAGGAGCACAGCGAACTGGTTAATGCCGCATTGGAGGCTACTAACCGGAACGCTGCTGTCCCGACCCCCAATGTGCCTGCCCAGGTAGTTTTTCCCCCTCATCGGTACCGTTGCAGACTTCATGAGGCTAAACCCTGATAAGTTTGCTGGTACTGAAATGCCAGTTGAGGCTGAGCAGAGGCTGATACGGACGGAGAGTCTACTGCAGGCAACTAGGGTTATTGATGCCGACCGTATGGACGTGGTGTGCATTTAGTCGGTGGATTCGTCCCACATCTGGTGGAGGGCAGAATCCGATAGGCTATAGCGGCCTATCGCTTGGGTCACATCGCTCAGAGCTTCCTGGAGAAATTCTTCCCCTGCATCACCCGGGTAGAAATGGAGCATCAGTTTCTTGCCCTGAAGCAGGTTGGTTTGTTGGTTGTTTGGTGCCGTGTTTTGAGATATTGTTACATATTATATATATGTATTGTAACACCAAGATTTTCTTGGAGTAGGGCACTAAATCCGTGGACGAGTACGCCGCGGAGTTCACCAGACTGAGCTGCTTCGCTACCACCTTGATGGCGAATGAGGAGGATCGTGCTTGGAGGTTCCTTTGGGTCTTAACCAGAGGATTCAGGTGCACTTGGCCGCCCATCGTCTCCTTACCTATGCAGATGGCTTGGAGGCAGCTCAAGCGACAAAGCAGACTTGAGCTCGGGAGGCGCCTTCTCAGCGGGTTGTGCAGTACCCCGCTGCTGCTGCTGCCAAGCCCACTGCAGACCTGATCAGGAGGCCAGCTCCGGTCCATGCCATCAGGATAGCTCCTACCGTCCTGCTCCTCCATGGAGGGATTTTGTTTGCGACTTTTGTCAGATCCCTGGGCACTTGCGCAAGGATTGCTGGAAGGCCAACCGCCGGTGTCTCGGTTGTGGTGCTACTGACCACTTGCTCCAAGGTTGTTCTCGGAGGAGGCACGACCAGGCCGCAGTCGTGCCAGTCCATATTCAGGTCAGGCCGCCACTTCCCCCTCAGCATCAGATCATCGGTCAGAGGACCGCTGCTCTAGGGAGAGGTCAGGCTTTCAACTTGACAGCGGAGGAAGCTGAGACCGCGGAAGAAGTCGTTGTAGATATTCTTTTTTGTTTTCTTTTGTTGTTCTATTATTTGTTCCATGTTTTATTTATTTTCTCTTGCATCTTTCATTCATGTTGTCTTCCTGCACCATTTTTCTTATTCCTTGGTTATCTTTCATTAGTTCATCTCTTTCCCTTGTTTTTACTCTATCTTAGGTTTCATTCTTGTTCATTCCTTTCTTGCTCGCGTTTTGTTATATTCCAGGGCAACTCATTCCTTCGTCTCCTCCCGCTTTGTGCATCAGCATCAGTTGAAGTGCAGTGCTTTGCCGGTAGCATGGAACATCACCACAGGTGGCAGTGTTTTTGTTTGTTCCCAGGAGTGCAAGCAGAGTCCCATGGTGATTGAAGGTGCAAACTTCAGAGTAAATCTGGTTGTGATCAGAAGTTCAGGGTTTGATGTGATTCTCGACATGGATTGGCTGGGTGAGTCCCACTCTATCATTGATTGCCGAGCGAAGAAGGTTGTCTTCAGGATGCTAGGCCGTGCAGAGTTTGAGTTCCATGCTGGGGAGTTACCCCATGGTCGTGGTAAGGAAGTGGTTATCGATGCAGGTTGTGCAATGGATTTGCACTCAGGTTGTGAGGCTGCACCTCTTGTTGTGCGGGAATTTCTGGATGTGTTTCTAGAGGAGTTTCCTGGACTACCCCCGGATAGGAAAGTAGAATTTGGTATTGAGGTTAAGCCTAGTACTGTGCTAATATCGAAGATTCCATACCGGATGGCACCAGTTGAGCTAGCAGAACTGAAGGTGCAGGTCCAAGGATTACTGGATTTGGGTTTCATCAGGCCCAGTGTTTCTCCGTGAGGTGCTCCAGTCTTGTTTGTCATCAAGAAGGACGGGAGTGGTCGACTGTGCGTAAAATATCGTGAGCTAAACAGTCTTATAGTGAAGAACCGGTATCCACTACCCAGGATTGATGATTTGTTTGATCAGTTGGGTGGAGCTGCTGTCTTTTCAAAGTTGGACCTTCGCTCGGGTTATCATCAACTGAAGGTGAAGGCAGCTGATGTGCAGAAGACTGCGTCCAGGACCAGATATGGGCACTACGAGTTCCTAGTGATGCCTTTCGGAGCCACGAATGCGCCACCAGTATTCATGAGTCTGATGAATAGAGTTTTCTCTCCATTTTTGGACAGCTTCGTGGTGGTCTTCATATAAAACATTCTGGTGTATTCTCGAAACCGAAAGGAGCATGCTGATCATCTGAGGTTGGTTCTACAAACCTTGAGGGAGAATCAGCTCTATGGGAAACTCAGCAAGTGTGAGTTCTGGCTTGATCGAATTACCTTCTTGGGGCACATTATCTCAGGCATTGGTATCTCAGTTGATCCGTCCAAGATTTCCGCGGAGAAGGAATGGCCTGTCCCTAAGTCAGTTTCAGAGGTGAGAAGTTTCCTTGGTTTTGCCGGGTATTATGGAAATTTTGTCCAAGACTTTTTGAAGATAGCTGGACTGTGGACTAAGCTGACAGGAAAGGATCAGAAGTTCGTCTAGGATGGAGCTTGTAGTGGAGCTTTTGCAGAGTTGAAGAGCCGGTTGATGTCAGCGCATGTGTTGACTATTCCGGATGGTTCGGGTGATTTTGTGGTTCACTGTGATGCTTCTGGCAAGGGCCTAGGTAAAGTGTTAATGCAGAAAGCCGAGTTTTTGCTTATGCATCTAAACCGTTGAGGCCGCACGAGAAGAACTACCCTACCCATGATTTGGATCTGGCTGCAGTGATCTTAGAGACCGAGTGGAAATCTTTACCAAGCACAAAAGTATCAAGTATGTCTTCACTCAGAAGGAACTAAACATGAGGCAGAGGCGCTGGTTGGAGTTAATGGCTGACTATGACATCAATTTGCAATACCATCCTGGTAAAGTGAACTTGGTGCCAGATGCTTTGAGTAGGAGACCAATCGCCATGTCCTGACTAAGTAGAGAAAGCTTATTGAGCAGATGAGGAGGTTAGATTTGGATATGATCTTGCTAGGTTCTGATCGGAGTTGCATGATGGTTCAGTTACAGTCATCTCTTGTTGAGCAGATTAAAGAAGCTCAGGCAGGTGATGAGCAAATGCAAGGGTTCATAGCCGAAGTTGAGCAGGTACGAGGACCGATATGGTTGTTCACTCAGATGGATTGCTTTGTTTTGGGTCGAGACTGAGTGTTCCGAAGGGTGAGGTTCGTCAGAAGTTGCTTGAGGAAGCCCACCAGTCGTCGTACTCTATTCATCCCGGTGGTACTAAGATATACCGACTTGAAGCTTCACTTTTGGTGGCATGGTGTGAAGAGGGCCGTGGCGAGATTTGTCTCACAGTGCTTGATCTGCCAGTAGGTGAAGGCAGAGCATCAGAGGACCGCCGGACTTCTTCAGCCTCTTCCAACTCCGGAGTGGAAGTGGAAGCACATCACCATGGATTTTGTGACCGCTTTGCCGAGGAGTCCCCAGGGTCACAACGCCATATGGGTGATTATGGACAGGTTCACGAAGGGTAATCACTTCGTTCCCTTCAGAGTTGGATAGTCTACTGAGATCCTAGCTGAGAAGTATATGCAAGAGATCGTCAGACTTCATGGGGTTCTAGTCAGTATTGTATCCGATAGGGATACGAGGTTCAGGTCTCAGTTCTGGGAGAGTATTCAGAGTAGTTTGGGGAGTAAGTTGAAGTACAGCACAACCTTTCACCCTCAGACAGATATACAATCAGAGAGGACCATCCAGACTCTAGAGGACATGTTGAGGTCCTGTGTGCTTCAATTTGGAGGTTCTTGGGAGGACAACTTGCATCGTGTAGACTTCTCGTATAATAACAGCTTTCGAGCCAGTCTTAAAGCTGCTCCGTTCGAGGCGCTCTATGGTCTGAAGTGTAGATCGCCAGTGTGCTGGGATGACATTGGTGAAAGGAAGTTGTTGGGTCCGGAGTTGATCACCAGGATGGTGGACGTTGTGACTCAGATCAGAAAGTATCTTCAAGCCGCACAAGACAGACAGAAGAGATGGGTTGATGTCCATAGGAGAGCCTTGGAGTTTGAGGTGGGAGACCATGTTTTCCTTAACGTATCGCCATGGCGAGGTGTCATTCGTTTTGGTGGCAGAGGCAAGTTGAGCTCTAATTTCATCGGACCGTTTGACATCGTAGAACGAGTAGGCAGGGTGGCCTATCGTCTTGCATTGCCACCGGCTTATCTAGAGTACACGACGTTTTCCATGTCTCGCAACTGAGGAAGTATATCTGTGATGATAGCCACATGATTGATTACTCAAAGTTATCCATGAGGCCGGATATGTCTTATGAAATTCCGCCAGTTGCTATCTTGGACTGGCGGGAGAAGGTGTTGAAGAACAATGTGATTAAGCCGGTTCGTGTTTCATGGAATCCTCACTTGCCGGGTGAGTCGATATGGGAGCTAGAGGAGGATATCTAGTGGAGATTTCCGCATTTGTTTTTGTAGTTCTTGTTTTGTTGTTCTTGCTTTGTTGTTGTCATCTTTTCTTTACGGGGTTACCCTATGTACTTCTTGCTGAATTTCCAGGACGAAATTCTTATTGTTAGGTGGGTAGGATTTGTAACCCCTATGACTCATTATTTTATTTTTGTTTGTATTTAATTAAATTCCTGGTTATTTTATTTTACTTCTGATTGTATTTATTTTCGTCCCATTTGAATCGTGTGCTGTTCTTTCTCTCTTTATAATTCATTTTGCTTTGACTCGGCCTTTATTTCTCAGTTTGATTGATCTAAATAATTGTTCTTCCCCTTGTGTTTTGTCTAAACCTAATTCATGGCCTATTTGATTAATATTTGACTATTTCTCTTCCTATTGGATACTACCCAGTTAACCCAAACCCGCTTTGACTCTATATAACCCTACTAAACACACCCTAACCCTAATTATCTAAACCTTAATATCTCCCTCCTAACAGCCATCACCCCCTATCCCGATCTCTCTCTCTCCCTCTCCCGTCTGCACCCATCCCCTCGTCGCTGTATCCCCCCGTTGCTGTGCCGTCTCGCCGCTGTTGTGGTCGACAACCACCGACCCACCCTCCTTTGCTGTTGTTGTCGCTACTGCTTCTATCGCCATTCTGTGTGTGAGAACACGTGCTTCACACTTGTTATTGTGTTGGTGTTGGTTCTTGCTCTTGTTCGTGCGTTCTCTTGTTCGTGTGGTTGTGTTCGTTGTTCAGGATCCGTTCTAGTTATTCTTTCATCTTCTTCGTCGTCGTTATCAGGCAAGTAGCTTGTTTGTATTTGTTCTTCATAAAAGTTAAATACCGTAAGTAGTCTTGCATGCTTTTGTTGCCACTCTCATGATGATAATCATATTTGTAAGTTGAACCATTCCTTCATCTCTTGATCATGAGTATCTCACAATAGTTGTCACACATTACACGAAAATAAATTGGATTAGATGGACATCTTGATGTGGATATGCTTGTTTGTGACACATCGTATGTTGTAGATAATTGTAACATGGATATTTTGTTTGATGTACTATCTCATTATAGACTGTTAATACACATGCCATACTAATTTGAGTAACCTAGATACCATGCTTTGTATGACATCTTAGATTGGATCTATTGTAATTAAATTGTTGGATGAAATGCATGAAATAAGTTTTGTTTTACTACTGCCTTATTTAAGTACAGTAATTTTGACCTTGTTAACATCAGTAAAATTAATAAATTTGTGAATATGATTTGTAGGCTTTGTTTCTAGTTTTTATAACTGTCGACGGATCTCAATTTCGATTTTTGATGTGTGAGTTATCGCTGTTTTACAGCAGTTGTATCATAAATTCCAGATTCTGAATTATATGATTTCTGTATGAATTATTATTTTAAAACTGATATTAAAAGTAGAATTTGGACATGATATTTTTCTGGGTATGTTTAGTTATGAATGGTATCAACCCGTAATTTATGCAGGATTATTTAATGACTATTATAACTCCTTTCCTGCTTATGAAACCAATCACACAATTTCCAAACTGCATGTTGTTCCCTATTAATCTTAGACTTGTCATTTGCTCGTACCATGTCTTTAGCCCTGTTTTTGTTCGTTCACATCTGTTTAATAATAATGAAAAATAATCAAGCAAGGGTTTAAGCGAAAGATCTAGTAGTGGACAATATAGAAATGTGTATTCAGAAGGGGACTCGTTTCTTCCAACTATTTACTGTGGTACCAAATGTTTTTTCTCTGGATGCATGAGGGCATGATCCATGACACCGTTACTTTTTGCTATTACTGTTACTGTTACTATTTGTCTGAATATACGGTCCTATAGGTTCCATTATGAAATCTAAAAAACGAAACTGTTTGAATGTAGCAACCATATCGTAAAATCTGGGACGATGAAGTGATACATAGATAGTAATGAACAACAGACTTAAGAATAACTGTTTCACTATCACAACCTGTTACTGTAACTGTTATCCTCTACTGTTACTATTACTGTAATCTTTACTCGTCATGCCCTGCTTTCCGAAAAGAATACGGAATACGGATACGCGACTCAACCCAGCGAATGATTTGCATCATCCAAAAGCTGTTCAGGAATCTTTACCACATCTCACAAAGTAATCAGAGTCGGAAGCAAAAGACTCAACCACACACATGCAAAATTGAATTAATAAACCAATAGAATTTACTTGAAACTAAATGTATTAATCTCAAAATAATTAGAATCTGGAGAAGACAAAATCCTGGGTCATATCGCCCAAAATACAAAGTAATCATCCAAGTACTCAAAATACATTATTCAAAGCAACAATAATAGCAATACTAATAAGCAAGAAATCCAACATTAATATCTCATTTCGCCAATGCCGTCGGGCAACTGACCATCCTGATCTGCAATTAATAATTGCAGGAGAAGGAAAGAGAAAATAAGTACCCGTCAATACAAGTTACGGGCCACTTATAATGTAGGATACAAGTACATGGGAAAGGCAAACAAATAGCATAGAATAATGTATCAACAGTAATAACTTGAATGAATCAGTAAAACAAAGTCAACTAGCATGGTATACTACAGTACAAATGAATGTGTCAACTATAGTGTCATATGGCAACTAACAGTGTCCAGCAACAATAAGCTCGGTATATCAGTGTAACAGTATAACAGTATCAATCGAATAGTATCAGTCTAACAGTATCAGTCTTATATTCTTACAGTCTTGTGTGTATTACTAGCTAGGTACCACTTCTTGCGCCCCAAAATATATCACATGGTTGCTACAACAAACAGTTTCGCTTTTAGATTTCATAGAGGACCATAATGGGGCAGTGTACTCAGGTATCAGTAACAGTAGCAGCAGTAGTAAAAATAACAGTAACAGTAGCAGTAAAAGTAAAAGTAACAGTCACAGTAAAAGTATGGAACACTAGTTCACTTCCAGGTACACGTTTCCATATTTTTCAATACTAGATCTTCCCTTAAGAAACACCGGCATGATCATTTTTATTATGGTTATCAACAGAAAGGATAGTGCATGAAATAGTGTCAAACTAATATGATACAATCAGTATTAGGTTTAAGGGAACAAATAAACATGCATAGATGATGTACGGTCACATAAACGAGCAAAACAGTGTATGTTCATATTCAGGACAGCATGATAGTACAGTACTAAAATAATATTTTCCGTTACTACAGAAATCCAAATCTTAATCCGTCGAAGAATATGGAAAATAGACTTCCACACGAATCCAGAGATTATATATAAGCCATATAGTATTTCACATAATCATAACTCAAAACTGATTTGAATCCAGAAAATAGGTTCAGCCAGAAATCAGTAAATCGTATTCATTGATTGGAAAATAGCATTAACATTTCTCAAATAAATCCAGGAAAAATCTGGAGTAATCCCCTATATGTCTAGTATCAGAATATAAAGTTTCATAATATTCCAGTAAAATTAGTTCAGTCAACAAAAATCAGAAAACATCAAGAAACGACAGTTTGGCAAATATGGAATTCCCAACACTTCTGTACGAAAAATGTAATATCTCGCAAACCGTGAAACGAAATCCAAATCCATCAAAAGGGAGCTGAAAATAGACAAAATAAGCTAACTTTCATATTTCATAAATATTTTCCATACAGTAAAAGGAAATAGGGTGAAAATTTGATTCTTTACAGAACAGCGAGTAAAATACAGCAAGTATAGTTTTGATAAACAAGCATGAAATGGCATTTAAAACTCATCAATAAAATCCACCAAAATTCTAGGTAATCCCTAGATAGATATAGAAATACTATGCAAAGGTTCAGATCAAAATAATATATTTAGGACTAGTATCAATATAGTTTAATCATCAAAATCATCAAGAAACGAAATCTGGGAATAGAATACACCTCTGTTGTAAAATAGCCATAACTTACTCATACGAAAACGAAATTGATCAAGGTCAGAGGGTTTGGAAAGGAGACAGATTTCTCTATAATTTATGTTGAATAAAAAAATTAAGAATTCTGACCTTAATAGGGTCTAAAATACAAATCAAAACTGATCATCGACAAATACAGATTTTCTCTTGGAAACGAAACCAACATAAACCACACGAAACTCGTTCCAATCATAATCAAACATGGTATAGAGTCTACTAAGTGTCCAAACATCATGAAATAGAGTATATAAATATTCACAACCATCATATCACATGGTTCTCATCAAACACATAATTTCACCTAATTATCTCACATATATGAATAAATCAAGAACGATCAAACCTAGTTGTTTTCATGTCGGTTTTTGTGTCGTGAGGCAACTATGGTCAAATAGCACTATAGAGACAAAATCAATCAAAAATAACACATACGAGTTGTCTCTAGAACCCAACTACACTATAAGCGGTATTTTTAATTTGTTCCATACAAAGGAATTTGTGTACAAGTTACTTGCCTTAACCGAAGACGAAAACGAAGAACACCAAGAATACCGTGAACGGATTCCCGACCAACGAACACAACGATCGAATGAATCCCACGAACACAATCCGAAAGCAAGAGCTCGAGATAACACGTGCGAGACCCGTGCACGTGCAATCTCAAAAAGAGAGAGAGAGAGACCGGAGAACACCTGCGGGGACGACGGCAGAGCACAGCGCAACACAGTTGCTGCCACTGTTGCTATCAGACGGGGAGAAACCAAGGAGGGCTGGCAGCATCGGCGCTGGCTTCAGCTGGCACTGGCGTCGCTGGTCTCTAAAGGTGAGCGACAGAGGAAAACGGAGCGAGAGATGGTCGAGACGATGGGGTGATCGGGCTGTCAATGGGTGCAGGGTGGAGATGTGGCAGATGGGAGTTGAGGATGCAGTCGGGGTTGAAGGTCGGGGGTAATGGGGATGCAGGTTAGTCGAGATGTTGAAGATGATTGAGGGTGACAGGGTTTGTGAGGACGGAGTAGGGTTCAATGGTGTGCGGGGTTGAAGGAGGCTAGGGTTAGGCTTCGGGTTGCACAGGAAGGAGAAAAGGGATGGTTTACATAGGGTTGATTTTCAGGGTTAGGGTTATAGTTGTGGGTTTGGGTTTAGAGGTGTTAATGGGTTTCGGGTTTGGATAGTGTTAGGAGTTTATTAGTACTCTCTTGTATTTTCTTGGACCGTATATTGGAATTGTTTTCAGTATATATTAATTTTATTTCATTTTGAACTCTTGTGTCTGATTGTTTGTCTTTTTGCTTCGTTCCTTATCGATTGTTGTAATTTTCTCTTTAATGGATCTTGCTGTATTCTATTTTGCTCGTGTTTTGGGTGCTCGTGGTTTCCTTTTGGCAAATCCTATTTTAATCCTAATGCCAATTAAACCTAAAATCCTATTTTAGAGGTGTTAATGGGTTTCGGGTTTGGATAGTGTTAGGAGTTTATTAATAGGATAGAGAATAGGATTTGGTTAAATTAGGTTTAGCAATAGGATTTTAGGTTTAATTGGCATTTGGATTAAAATAGGATTTGCCAAAAGGAAACCACGAGCACCCAAAACACGAGCAAAATAGATAACAGCAAGATCCATTAAAGAGAAAATACAACAATCGATAAGGAATGAAGCAAAACGACAAACAATCAGACACAAGAGTTCAAAATGAAATAAAATTAATATATATTGAAAACAACTCCAATATATGGTCCAAGAAAATACAAGAGAGTACAAATACTCAAGAAGAAGAAAAGTACACCAAAAATACGCAAAACAAAAAACAGGGGTTACAATCCTACCAACCTAACAAAAAGAATTTCTTTCTCGAATTTCAAAAAGAAGATACATAGGGTAACCCCAAAAGAAAAGAAAATAAGGCAAAACAAAACAAAACAACCACTACTCAAACAAATGAGAAAACTTCTGCTGAATCTCCTCCTCCATCTCCCAAGTCGACTCACTAGGCGAGTGAGGATTCCAAGCAACACGAACCAACTTGATGACCTTGTTCGTAAGTACTTTCTCCCACCGATCCACAATAACAACTGGCAAAATCTCACAAGTCAATTCCGGCCGCACGGTCAACTCAGAGTAGTCGATCACGTGACTCTCATTGTGGATATATCTCCTGAGTTGTGAGACATGGAAAACATCGTGCAGTCCTGATAATGTTGGCGGCAAAGCAAAACGATAGGCCACCTTGCCTACTCGCTCCAAAATCTCAAACAGTCCAATAAACCTAGGGCTAAGCTTGCCCCCACCACCGAACCGAATGACACCGCGCCACGGCGATACCTTAAGAAAAAATTGGTCACCAACAACAAACTCCAGAGCCCTCCGATGGACATCAGCCCAACGCCTCTGCCTATCCTGAGCTGCCTGAAGATGCTTTCTGATCTGAGTCATACATCAACTGTCCTGGTGATCAACTCCAGACTCAACAACTGCCTCTCACCAATGTCATCCCAGCACACTGGTGATATGCATTTACGTCCATAAAGTGCCTCGAACGGTGCAGCTTTAAGACTGTCCTGAAAGCTGTTATTGTACGAGAACTCTATGAGATGCAAAGGGTCCTCCCAAGATCCACCGAACTGCAACATACAATCCTCAAGAATCTGAATAGTCCGCTCTGACTGTCCATCAGTCTGGGATGAAAAGCTGTACTGAACTTTAACTTACTCCCCAAACTATCCTGAAGACTCTCCCAAAACTGAGATCTGAATCTCGTATCCTTGTCGGATACAATACTGACTGGAACCCATGAAGCCCGACAATGTCTTGCATGTACTTCTCTACTAGGCTCTCAGTAGACCGACCGACACGAAAAGGAATGAAGTGAGTACTCTTCATCAAACGGTCGACAATCACCCAAACAGTATTGTGACCCTTAGAACTCCTCGGTAAAGCGGTCACAAAATCCATGGTGATATGTTCCCACTTCCACTCCGGAATAGGAAGCAGTTGAAGAAGTACAGCGGTTCTCTGATGCTCTGCCTTAACCTACTGATAGATCAAACACTTAGCAACAAACTGAGCTACAGCCTTTTTCATACCATGCCACCAGAAATGAAGCTTCAAATCTCGATACATCTTAGTACCGCCAGGATGGATAGAATACGAGGACTGATGAGTTTCCTCAAGCAACCTCTGACGAACTTCACCCTTGGGGACACACAAACGGGAACCAAAACAAAGCGAACCATCGGCATGAATAACCATGTCCGTTCTGGACCCAGACTCAACCTCAGCTCGAAAACCCTGCAACTGCGCATCACCAGCCTGAGCCTCCTTGATCTGATCAACAAGAGAGGACTGAAGCTGGAGAGCAAGAAAACTCCGACCAGAACTCGACAACAAAACCTCCAAATCCATCTTCCTCATCTGCTCAATGAGATCACTATGCTGAGTAAGAAACATAACTGCCGATCTCCTGCTCAAAGCATCTGGCACCAAGTTTACTTTACCAGGATGGTATTGCAAACTGATGTCATAACCGGCCATAAGCTCCAACCATCGCCTTTGCCTCATGTTTAATTCCTTCTGGGTGAAAATGTACTTGAGATTTTTGTGGTTTGTAAAGATCTCTACGTAGTCTCCAAGTAAATAATGTCTCTACAGCTTCAAAGCATAGATCACTGCCGCTAACTCCAAGTCATGAGTAGGATAGTTCTTTTCATGCGGCCTCAACTACCTTGATGCATACGCAACGACACGGCCCTTCTGCATAAGAACTGCTCCAAGACCCTTACCAGAAGCATCGCAGTGAATTACAAATCCTCCTGAACCATCTGGAATAGTCAACACAGGTGCTAACGTCAATCTGTTCTTCAACTCAACAAAAGCCTCATTGCACTCACCAGACTAACAAAACTTTTGATCCTTCCTAGTCAACTTAGTTAACGGCCCGGCAATCTTCGAAAAATCTTGAACGAATTTCCGATAATAGCTCGCAATACCAAGAAAACTCTGAACTTCGGAAACTAAGTTAGGAATAGGCCAATCCTTCACAGCTTCAACCTTGGCTGGATCTACAGAAAGACCAACGCCAGAAATAATGTTCTCCCAAGAAAGAAACCTTGTCGAGCCAAAACTCACACTTGCTGAGTTTCCCATAGAGCTGATTCTCTCTCAAAGTATGCAGAACAACTCTAAGATGCTCAGCATGATCTTCCCGATTCCGAGAATATACCAGAAAGTCATCAACGAAGACCACCACAAATCTATCCAAGAACTGAGAGAAGACCCGGTTCATAAGACTCATGAATACAGCTAGCGCATTAGTGACCCCGAACGGCATCACAAGATACTCATAGTGCCCGTATCTAGTCCTGAATGCTGTCTTCTGTATATCAGCAGCCTTCACCTTGACTTGGTGATACCCAGAACGAAGATCCAACTTCGAGAAAACAGTAGCCCCACTCAAGTGGTCCAACAAATCGTCGATCCTAGGTAAAGGATATCGGTTCTTCACAGTAACACTATTTAGTTTCCGATAATCCACACACAGTCGACGACTACCATCATTCTTGTTGACAAAAAGGACCGGAGCACCCCAAGGCGAAACACTATGTCTGTTGAAACCCAAATCAAGAAGCTCCTAAATCTGCACCTTCAGCTCTGCTAGCTCAACTGGTGCCATCCTGTAGGGACTCTTTGATATCGGTGTTTGATATGGCTAAAAATACGATTAAATCGGGACCGTTCACATCGGACTCGAATCTTAAAGCTCAGGGGTAAAACGGTAATTTCACCTACAAACAAGGTCCTGAAATGGGAACTGGGTCCTTATTCAAAGCCCAATAACCCATGAACGGATCCACCTCAACTAGGTACGGGTCCCAACCCGAAGCACACCCAGTCCAGAAAAGATAGAATTAGGGTTTCTGATTCATCCTAATCAACGACCCTGATTCACATCTATCTTTTCACCGGGAATTAGGGAATACATTCCTAATCTGTTTACTAGGAGAATATTCCTTATCAGATCATGGGGATTACATTCCTAAATTGATCCCTAAGACGCCTATAAATACCCCCCATCCATCTCCATTAAGAGGTAATCAGTATTTTCTCAATTTACGCTCTTTCTTAATCATTTCTGATTACTGACTTGAGCGTCGGAGGGTGCGTCGCCGGGATCAACCCCGGTGTCTCGCACTTTTTGCAGGTTAACGGCGGGAGTCAACGGTCAATCTCCAGCGGAACAGGTTAGAGGTTTGCTATTCAGGTTTTTCACGAATCCACAAATACTATCTGTTTACCCCCACACCAGATTTAGCGGTAACAGATTGGCGCCGTCTGTGGGAAAACCAAACGAATAGCAGCCCCTCCAGCCATGCCTCCGAGAAAAGTCAGGTCCAGAGGGTCCAACCGCGGGCCCAACCCCGCCGATCAGCAAGAGGTAGTCCCCGTCCAACCCGCTCCGCAGCAGGGACAACCCCCGCCTCAAGTAGAGGAACCTCTTCAACAAGATCAGCCTCCTCTTCAGAATCAGGAACCCCCCTAAGGGTCCCACCGGTCCTCAGAATGCCGGTGCAGGGGCTCCCGCATGAAGCAACCTCTCCATCAAGACCGCGTCTCCATACACAAAGCCTCTACGGATTCCATGGCCTCTCATAATCCTCAAAACCGGCAGAAGGTGGAGGACTTACGCCACCGTCTGGACGAGAAGCGGGCCCGAGAGGGAGCCTCCCGCCAACAACGTCCGGGTGAGCGATCCCCTCACCGCCGAGACTACAGAAGATCCCCTGTCCGAAGGGGAAGGAGGGAGTCCCCCGAGCATTACAGAAGGAGGCACTCCCCCGCAGATCGGCAACAGCCCAGGAATAATGAGGCACCAATCACCCGTGCCGAGTTCCAGCAGTTCCAAGCAATGGTACAACAGGCACTCAACCTCCGTCAAAACCCTAATGAGCCGAAGGCCCCGTCCCCTCCTCCAGTCCGAAGCCCTCGCCGACGGTCCCCATCTCCTCATCCCGCTCCTACCCACTCCCGGCGTACCCCAAGTCCTCGTCGCTCCCGAAGTTACCATCGCCACAGCCCTCGCTCTCCCTCCTACGAAGACGAGTCTGGAGGCTCGGCTGATTACCGTCGGAGGGACGACGCCATGTATCGCCGTCTTCATGAGGTAGAGAGGTGCCTGGGTCAGATAGGTCGAGAAGAAGAGCTTAGGGGGAGGACCCTACGTCCTACTCGACCCCCTTTCTCCCGAACCATTGTGGATGCACCTGTGCCGTTCGGCTTCAAACCTCCCCAATTTGAGACTTACACCGGGGAGACTGACCCCGTTGACCACATTGAGAGCTTCAAGACTCTCATGCTCATCCACCAAGCCTCCGATGCCCTGCTGTGCAAGACATTTCCTACTACTCTCAAGGGCTCGGCTCGGGAATGGTACTCCCGCCTCGCCCCGTCTTCCATATTCTCCTTCGAGCAGTTCGAAACACTCTTCATCACCCACTTCGTGAGTAGCAGGCGCACGGAGAAGACCAGCATCTCACTCCTCCAGCTCAGGCAAGAGAAAGGTGAGAAGTTAAGAGACTATGTGAAGAGGTTCACTGCGGAGGTCAGGTCCATGGCCTCCCTCGACCAATCCGTCGCAACGGCCGCCTTCCAATCCAATGTCTTCAATTCCAACCTTCGTTCCTCACTTGCTAAGAAGCCTCCACAGAACTTTGTCGACCTCCTTCTCAGGTGTGAAAAGTACATTCGGGCCGAAGAGGCTCTCAACCCCCTACTCTTGAGGAGACATCTTCCGGGAACAAACGGAAGAGCACAAGCGAAGAGGGGTCCCAAAAATCCAGAAGGACAGTAATGGCCAGCGCCGTTCGACTCCACGTTTTGAGAAGTTCACCCCCCTCATTGCTAATATATCAGAAGTCCTTATGGAGGTGGACAAGGAAGGACTACTCCGCGCTCCCCCTAGAATGAATACCCCTGGTAAAAAGAGGGACAAAGATAAGTGGTGCCGCTTTCACAGGGACCACGGCCACGATACGGATGATTGTCGGGCTCTCAAGGAGGAGATCGAAGAACTCGTACAGCGGGGACACCTGACCAAGTTCATCCAAAAAGGGGGGGGCCGAGCTTCCCCTCTGAGAAGCCAACAAACGAACCGGAGGGCCCGACGAGCTTCAAGACTCAGAACCTCCCAGCTCCCCCCAAGAGGTCTTCACCTTCTCATAGAAGTAGGATTTTGATTTTCAATAAGACCGATGCTTGTAACCCGGCCAATAGCATGTAATAATGGCTCGCCCTATTGAAGCAGCCACTTAGTTTATTTCAATAAAACTTTATATTTTTTCATTGGAAATTGTTGCTCTTGCGTCATCTCAATCTCTCCGAGTCACGACTCATTAAATGGTGATTTCGGAGTCCAGCTTCTTCTACATGGCTCCTACCGCAACTCACTAAACTCTAACGATGGTTCCGGAGTCCAACACTTGGTTCGATTCTGCTTCGAATAACCTGCTCTTAAGCGGGTTAGAAGTGGTTCGCCATTCGGAATTGCTCCCACAACCGTTGAATAACTCTAACGATGGTTCCGGAGTCCAACACTTGGTTCGATTCTGCTTCGAATAACTTGCTCTTAAGCGGGTTAGAAGTGGTTCGCCATTCGGAATTGCTCCCACAACCGTTGAATAACTCTAACGATGGTTCCAGAGTCCAACACTTGGTTCGATTCTGCTTCGAATAACTTGCTCTTAAGCAGGTTAGAAGTGGTTCGCCATTCGGAATTGCTCCCACAGCCGTTGAACTTTTCTAATGATGGTTCCGGAGTCCAACACTTGGCTCGATTCTACTTCGCAAGTTCGCTGTTAAGCGAGCTAGAAGTGGTTCGCCATTCGGAATTGCTCCCACAACCGTTGATTCCCTCACTTAAATAACGAGTTCGGAGCCCACAACTTTCTCCTAGGGTTGCTCCTCAAACTCGTCTCACAAAGGGCTCTCTCCCAGAGTCAAGCTCTTCGCTCCGCTCGCCTCCAAAAGCGGACCTCTTCTCAACGAGTTCGGAGCTCACCACTCTCTCCTAGAGTTGCTCCTCACACTCGTCTCACAAAGGGCTCTCTCCAAGAGTCAAGCTCTTCGCTCCGCTCGCCTCCAAAAGCGGACCCCTTCTCAACGAGTTCGGAGCTCACCACTCTCTCCTAGAGTTGCTCCTTACACTCGTCTTACAAAGGGCTCTCTCCCAGAGTCGAGCTCTTCACTCCGCTCGCCTCCCAGACGGGCCTCTCCTCGAACAAGTTTGGAGCACAACTCTCTCCTAAAGTTCCCCCTCACACTTGTCTCACAAATAGCTCTCTTCCAGGTCCGAGCTCTTTGCTCCGCTCGCCTCCAAAGCGGACCTCTTCTCAACAAGATCGGAGCTCACAACTCTCTCCTAGAGTTGCTCCACAAACTTGTCTTCCAAATGGCTCTCTCCTAAAGCCAAGCTCTTCACTCTGCTAACCTCAAAGAGTGGGTCTTCCCATGGCTCCTACGTGGGTCTTCCCAGCACATCTTCTCTGCCCCTAGGAGTGGAGCCCTTCTTCAAAAATCCCCAAAAACCAAAACTCCCCTCAACCTCATGAATACAAGGATGTTGCGGGGCTATTTTAACCATGAAGGAGGGTGAATCTTCATCCCATTCCTAAAGAGAAGTTGTAGATATTCGAATTAGCTTCGAAACAAGGGGTCGCACGCCCCAAGCCGACCTCCGTAGAACCGGGAATATCAAGAAGAACTCTGCAGGGAAAATTGGAGTTCGGCACCCGCTGCCGAGCGTTCTTGCCACCGACCGTTTTACGGGCTTGAGTTCGGCACCAGTTGAGTTCGGCACCCCCTGCCGAGCGTTCTTGCCACCGACCATTTTACGGGCTTGAGTTCGGCACCAATTGAGTCCGTCACCCCCTGCCGAGCGTTCTTGCCACCGACCGTATTACGGGCTTGAGTTCGGCAGCCAAGATCTCCAAAAAATCTTTAAGTCTCAAGCCTCGGCACCAGCTGCCGAGCGTTCTTGACACCGATCGTATTACGGGCGTGAGTTCGGCACCCGCGCCGAGCGTTCTTGCCACCGACCGTATTACGGGCTTGAGTTCGGCAGTCAAGATCTCCAAAAAATCTTTAAGTCTCAAGCCTCGGCACAAGACACCGAGCGTTCTTGACACCGACCGTATTACGGGCTTGGGGTCGGCACCCGTGCCGAGCGTTCTTGCCACCGACCGTATTACGGGTTTGAGTTCGGCAGTCAAGACCACCAAAAATTCAACAAGTCTCAAACCTCGGCACCCGCTGCCGAGCGTTCTTGCCACCGACCGTTTTACAGGCGTGAGTTCGGCTCCAGTTGAGTTCGGCACCAGCCGCCGAACGCTCCCAGCACAGACCCACAAAAAAACAAAAAAAAGAGTTGGAGGGTAAACGGGTCGGGTATGGATCCGATGAGGACCCGAACCTTCAACCCCACACTTCCCCTTCTTCTTCAGCCATTTTGGCGCCAAAACCCGAGCAAAAAGAAAGAAGCCAGTTCGTCACCTTTTTGCAAGCTTCAAACCCAACACACGCCGAACTGCCTCCTCCATAAAGCTCCGCCGCCATGGCCGAACTGCCTCCTCCATAAAGCTCCGCCGCCATGGCCGAACTGCCTCCTCCATCAAGCTTCACCACCTCGCCTCCGCTACCGAGCTCTGACGGCGAGCTTCGAAGCTCCTCCATGGCTGAACGCTTCGCCCAACGCCAGCTCCAATAAGGAGCACAAGCATCTCGAGCTCCCCCTTCGTCAATCATCAAGCTCGGCACCACCTCGTCAACGTCGAGCTTCGAAGCTCCTCCCTGGCCGACCACCTCCACTTCCGACGAGCTCACTCCGTCGTTGAGCTCCGTCGTCTTCAAGCTCCGAACCCACCTTCTTCGAACAATCGAGCTCCAACATTGTCAACACCTTCAACTTCGAGCTCCACCCACGCTCGAACCACGAGCTCCTCCACGGCGCGACCTCCGTTCGCAGCCAAGCCCCGTCGGCAACCGAGCTCTCCTCAACCTCGACACCACCGTGTCGTCGACCTACTCATCTCCTCGCCGAGCTCTCCCATGGCCGAAGCTCGAGCTCCACACCGTCGCCGCCGAGCTCTTCGCCACAGCAGTCGAGGTCCCCCGCTATCAAAGTCGTGAAGCTCACCAACGTCGGAGCTCTACCTCCGACGGGCTCCGTCACCAAGCTCCGAAGCGTCTCCAAAACCCAACACATCGACGAGCTCGAACGTCCACCACTGCGTCGAACGGACCCCTTCGCGAGCTCACCACTGCGCCAAGCTCCAACGGCGAGCTCGCCTCCGCTGCGAGCTCCGACGAAGAGCTTCGTCAGCTTCTTCTGAGAACAGAACCCACCTCCAAACTCCTCGACCAAAGCTCCAGTGCCTCCCTCGTCTCCCTCAACCGAGCCCCACTCCCTCCAAGCTCGACCTCTCCATTGCGCCAGTCGAGGTCGGAGAGGGTGCAAGTTCGAGGGCAGGGCGGCGTGGCCAACATCGAAGTAAACAAGCAGGGGAAGAAAGAAAGAACGAAGAAGAAGAGACAGCAAGCGCGCGGAAAAAAAAAAAAAAAAAGTCAACGCAAACCGTTGACTTCGCCACGTGTCGCCCACGTGGACTTCGGCCACCTTTGCCGAGCGTTCCTGCCACCGACCATTTTACGGGCTTGAGTTCGGCACAGTTGAATTCGGCACCAGCTTCCGAGCGTTCTTGCCACCGACCGTTTTACGGGCTTGAGTTCGGCACAGTTGAGTTCGGCACCAGCTGCCGAGCGTTCCTGACACCGACCGTTTTACGGGCTTGAGTTCGGCACCAGTTGAGTTCGGCACCAGCCGCCGAACGCTCTCAGCACAACACACAAAACAAAAAAAAGGAAGGGAAACGGGCCGGCAGTTAGGGTTCGGATCCATTAAGGATCCATACCCGAACCCAACCGCCACGTCACCCTCTTCTTCCCCATCATCCTACCAAAAACAAGCGAGCAAAACCGAGAGAAGTTCCATCTCCATCAAAGACAGCTCGTCACCTTCGAGCTCCCCCCTCCGTCGTCGCCTGTCTCCGACGCCAAACCCACTCGTCGACCTCATCAACGAAGCTTCGAGCTCCGACCACCTCCATGGCCATGTTCCGAGCTTCACAAAACGGCTCGTCACCTTCGAGCTCGACGGCGTTCGCCAAAGAGCAACACACCAACCGCCATGGCCGAACCACGAGCTCCATCATCGCCGTCGCCGAGCTCCAATGCGTCGAGCTCCACTTCCGACGAGCTCATTCAGTCGTCGAGCTCCGTCATCACAAAACTCTACGCCGAACAACTTCACCGAGCTCCAACATGACGAGCTCCACTTCCAACGAGCTCACTCCGTCGTCGAGCTCCGAACCCACCTTCTCGCGAGCTCAACCTCACCATCGCGGAGCTTCCCCCTCCGTCGCCGACTGCCTCCGACGCCGAGCTCTCACTTCCGTCTCCATCGAACCCCTCGAGCTCACCACTGCGCCGAACTCTCCCACAACCGAGCTCCATCACCACCTTGACGAGCTCCGAACTACGCGAGCTCCGTCTCCATCTAATCAATGGCCGAGCTCCATTCCTCCAAGCTCCATTCCGACGCCGTCGCAGCTGAGCTCCGCCATCATCACCACTTGCCGAGCTCCGAGTCTTCGCCTAGCTCGAGCTGCTATCGAGCTCCCCCTCTACTCACGATCACCACTATCGAGCTCCTCTCCTTCGAGCTCCCCTCGCCATGGTTCTTCGAAGACGAGGAAGAAAGAAAAAACGAAGAAGAAGAGACAGCCAGCGCGCAGAAGAAGAAGAAGAAAAAAAAAAAAAAAGGGGGGGGGGGGGGGGGGGGTTCAACAGGTTGACTTGCCACGTGGCGCCACGTAGACTTCGGCCACCTTTTCCGAGCATTCATGGCACCGACCCTATTACACCAAAAAATGGCCTCCTCTTTCTCCTCCCGATGCGCGCTCGCTTGATCGTGATCAACGCACACGATCGCACCACGTGTCCAGGTAATATTAAATTTATTTATTTATTTATTTATTTGTTTTAATTATTCAAAAAATTTGAAAAAATGTTTAAAAATCGAAAATAATTAAATAAAAATTCTAAAAAATAATTATAAATTCAGAAAAATTATTTTAAATTCTGAAAAATATAATTATTTAATTAGAATAATTATTTAATATTTTCAATAATTAATTATTTAATTCGGAAAATGAATAAAAAATTCAAAAAAAAAATGACAAAAAATTCAGAAAAATCTGGAAAAATCACCAAAAATCCAGAAAATTCTGAGGATATTTTTGGGTATATTACAAGCCCAGAATAACACCGTTACACCCCCGAACAAGATCCAAACTCCCTTAAGAACACCGATAAAATCCCGTACGCCATTAGAACAGTAAAACTACTCCTCAAAGGCTGATCAAACTCAGTCTTCGGGAGTGGGGGGCTCGTGATATGGCTAAAAATAGGATTAAATCGGGACCGTTCACATCGGACTCGAATCTTAAAGCTCAGGGGTAAAACGGTAATTTCACCTACAAACAGGTCTGAAATGGGAACTGGGTCCTTATTCAAAGCCCAATAACCCATGAACGGATCCACCTCAACTAGGTACGGGTCCCAACCCGAAGCACACCCAGTCCAGAAAAGATAGAATTAGGATTTCTGATTCATCCTAATCAACGACCCTGATTCACATCTATCTTTTCACCGGGAATTAGGGAATACATTCCTAATCTGTTTACTAGGAGAATATTCCTTATCAGATCACGGGGATTACATTCCTAAATTGATCCTTAAGATGCCTATAAATACCCCCCATCCATCTCCATTAAGAGGTAATCAGTATTTTCTTAATTTACGCTCTTTCTTAATCATTTCTGATTACTGACTTGAGCGTCGGAGGGTGCATCGCCGGGATCAACCCCGGTGTCTCGCACTTTTTGCAGGTTAATGGCGGGAGTCAATGGTCAATCTCCAGTGGAACAGGTTAGAGGTTTGCTATTCAAGTTTTTCACGAATCCACCAATAATATCTATTTACCCCCACACCAGATTTAGCAGTAACAGTGTTGTTCCAGGCTAAACATCAATACCAAACTCCACTTCCTTATCAGGGGGTAAGCTAGGAAACTCATCTGGAAAACATCCAAGAAATTCCGAACTACTAGAGGCGCAGGCTCACAACCTGAGTGCAATTCCATCCCACAATCCACCTGTACAATTGCAGTCTTTGCTCAGCCAAGGAAAGACTGCCCGGCATGGAACTCAAATTCAGCTCAATCTGAAATTCTGAAAATAACTTTCTTGGAACGGGAATCAATAATGGCATGGGCTTCACCCAACCAATCCATACCCAGAATAATGTCGAATCCCGAATTTCCAATGATAATTAGGTTGGCTTTGAAATCTGCGTCCCTAATAACAACGGAACATTGCCTGCACTCACGGGAACAAATGACAACACCACCACCTGTCATAATGTTCCAAGCCTCAGACATGTTGCTACAATCCAACTGATGGCGAGCGACAAATCGTGAGGAGACAAAAGAATGGATTGCCCCATAATGAAAGAGAACATGAGCGGGAAAATTGTAAACAAGGACGACACCTAAGGAATCCAAACACAAGGAGAAAGATAAAGCAGACAATCAAGGGTAAGGAAAACAACAATGCAGAAAGATAACGGAAAGAAAGCAAAACAAGACCAAAAGAAAGAAACAAAGAGGAAGCAAAACAACAACAAAACAAAAGCAAAAAGATACCTGCCAAAACTCCTTTAGCTGTTTCAGCATTTGTAGTGGTCAAGTTGAAAGCCTGACCTCTCCTCGAAACAGCGGTCCTCTGACCGACAATCTGACGCTGAGGAGGAAGCGGAGGCCAAACTGGACCACAAGCTGGGCCTGCTTGCTAAACAGGACCCCTGACTGGAAGAGCCACCTGATGCTGCTGTGGACAATCACGTACTGAATGATCAATGGCCCCACACCTAAAGCACCAGCGGTTGACGCGCCAACAATTCTTACACTCATGCCCAGACATCTGACAGAAGTAGCAAAAACCACCCTTCTAGAAACCAGCAGAAGGATACGGAGCTGCCCTGACTGGATGGGTTGGGACAGGCCTCCGAACAGGACCACCGGAAGGCCTAGCAGCAGGGTGCGGAACAGTCCGCGGAGAAGGAACCAAACAACCACGAGCCTGCTCCTAAGCTCGAGCTGCCTCGAGAGCTTCAGCATAAGTACACAAACGGAGAGAGACAAGAGGCCTCTTGATATCCTGCTCAAGCCTATTTGTGAATCTACGAGCCCTATCCTCTTCCGTAGCCACAAGAATGGCAGCGAAGCGGCTAAGTCTAGTAAACTCAGCTGCGTACTCATCCACTGACCTGGAACCCTGTTTCTAGAAGTCCATGTTACAACATTGTTTAAACAATTATGTAACAAAATTCCAAAATAGAATAATGACTTAACATGTTTTAGGGGCAGGAATTGATGTTCCATCTCAACTCGAGTGCTACTGGGGAAGAACTTCTTCAAGAATCCCCGAGTGAAAGTAGTCCAAGCAATAGGCCTCTCAAGTCGCTCGGACTTGGCCATCCACCAAATACTAGCCAAATCCACCAGCTGGATGGAAACCACGTCCACCCTATCAGCCTCGACAACATGTGCCGTCAAGAGCAAGCGCTCGGTCCGGATCAACCATTGTTCAGCCTCCAAAGGCTTCTCAGTGCTAAAAAAATGGTCGGGATGCAGCCTCATAAAATTTGTAATTGTTCCTGGACGAGGTGGAAGATTTGCCTGCATAGGCACAACGGGAGGCAGAACCTGGGCAGCTTCAAGAGCAGCCATCACTAGATCGCTGTGGTTTTGCTACTGATTAATCAGTCGCTCAAGCACAGCAGTGACAGCCTCAACCGGATCAGGATGAGAAGAATTCCCACGAGCCATAGCTGCACAAAAATCAAAACAATTAGCATCCAAAATCAAAGTTGATAATAATTCATTTGTGCATGCATGGTTGGTGAAATATTGTGCTGATCCCAGTTCGAGCCAGCTTGTCTAATATATTAGGAAACTAATACATTAGCTAAACTTGGGCTCTAATACCACTAAAAGCCTTGTCACGCCCCGCTTCCCAAAAAGAACACAGAATACGGATACGCGAATCAACCCAGCGAATGATTTGCATCATCCATAAGCTGTTCAGGAATCTTTACAACATCTCACAAAGTAATCAGAGTCGGAAGCAAAAGAGTCAACCACACACATGCAAAATTGAATTAATAAACCAACAGAATTTACTTGAAACAAAATGTATTAATCTCAAATAAATCAAAATTTGGACAAGACAAAATCCTGGGACACATCGCCCAAAATACAAAGTAATCATCCAAGTACTCAAAATACATTATTCAAAGCAACAATAATAGCAATACTAATAAGCAAGAAATCCAACACTAATATCTCATTTCGCCAATGTCGTCGGGTACTTGACCATCCTGATCTGCAATTAATAATTACAGGAGAAGAAAAGAGAAAACAAGTACCTGTCAATACAATTTACGGGCCACTTATAATATAGAATACAAGTACATGGGAAAGGTAAACAAATAGCATGGAATAATGCATCAACAGTAATAACTAGCATGAATCAGTAAAACAAAGTCAACTAGCATGGTATACTAATAGTACTTTGAATGTGTTTAGTGTCATATGGCAACTAACAGTGTCCAGCAACAGTAAGCTCGGTATACCAGTGTAACAATATAAAAGTATCAGTCCAACAGTATCAGTCCAACAGTATCAGTCTAACAGTATCAGTCTTATGTTCTTACAGTTTTGTGTGTATTACTAACTAGCTAGGTACCACTTCATGCGCCCCAAAATATAATACATGGTTGCTACAACAAACAATTTCGCTTTTAGATTTTATAGTGGACCATAATGGGGCAGTGTACTCAGTTATCAGTAATAGTAATAGTAGTAGTAAAAATAACAGTAACAATAGCAGTAAAAGTAACAGTAACAGTAACAGTATGGAACACTATTTCCTTTCCAAGTACACGTTTCCATATTTTCCACTACTAGATCTTCCCTTAAGAAACCCCAGCTTGATCACTCTCATTATAGTTATCAATAGACAGGATAGTGCATAAAATAGTGTCAAACTAACATGATACAATCAGTATTAGGTTCAGGGAAACAAATAAACATGCATAGATAATGTACGGTCACATAAACGAGCAAAACAGTGTATGTTCATATTCAGGACAGCATGGCAGTACAGTACTAAAACGGTGATTCCCGTTACTACAGAAATTCAAATTTTCATCTATCAAAGAATATGGAAAATAGACTTCCTCATGAATCCAGCAATTATATAAAAGCCATATAGTATTTGACAAAATCATAACTCAAAACTGATTTGAATCCAGAAAATATGTTCAGTCACAAATCAGTAAATCGTATTCATTGATAGGAAAATAGCATTAAAGTTTTTCAAATAAATCCAGGAAAAATCTGGGGTAATCCCCTATATGTCAAGTATCAGAATATAATGTTTCATAATATTCCAGTGAAATTAGTTCAGTCAACAAAAATAAGAAAACATCAAGAAAACGATAGTTTTGCAAATCTGGAGTTCCCAACACTACTGTACGAAAATTGTAATATCTCGCAAACCGTGAAACGAAATCTAAGTCCATCAAAGGGAGATGAAAATAGACAAAATAAGTTAACTTTCATATTTCATAAATATTTTCCATCCAGTAAAAAAAATTATGGTGAAAATACGATTCTTCACAGAATAGCGAGTAAAATACAACATGTATAGTTTTCATAAACAAGCATGAAACGGCATGTAAAACTCATCAATAAAATCCACCAAAATTCTGGATAATCCCTAGATAGATATAGAAATATTGTGCAAAGGTTCAGATCAAAATAATATATTTAGGACTAGTATCAAAATAGTTTAATCATCAAAATCATCAAGAAATGAAATCTGGGAATAGAATACACCTCTGTTGTAAAATAGCCATAATTCACTCATATGAAAACGAAATCGATCAAGGTCAGAGGGTTTGGAAAGGAGACAGATTTCTCTACAATTTATGTCAATTACAAATATTATGAATTCTTAACAAAATAGGGTCTAAAATACAAATCAAAACTGATCATCGACAAATATAGATTTTCTCTTGAAAACAAAATCAACATAAACCACACGAAACTCGTTCCAATCACAATCAAACATGTTACAGAGTCTACTAAGTATCCAAACATCATGAAATAGAGTATATAACATATTCACAACCATCATATGACATTAATCTCATCAAACACATAATTTCACCTAATTATCTCACATATATGAATAGGTCAAGAACGGTCAAACCTAGTTATTTTCATGTCAATTTTTGTGTCGTGAGGCAACTATGGTTAAATAGCACTATAGAGATAAAACCCATCAAAAATAACACACACACGAGTTATTTCTAGAACCCAACTACACTATAAGTGGTATTTTTGACTTGTATCATACAAAGGAATTTGAGTATAAGTTACTTGCCTTAACCGAAGACAAAAACGAAGAACACAAAGAATAACGAGAACAGATTCCTGGCCAATGAATACAATGATCGATCGAATCCCACAAACACAATCCGAAACCAAGAGATCGAGATAACACGTGCGAGTCTGTTGCACGTGCAACCTCAAAGAGAGAGACCGGAGAACACTTGCGGGGACGACAGCAGAGCACGGTGCAACGCAGTTGCTGTCGCTGTCGCTGTCGCAGTCGGACGGGGAGAAATCAAGGATGGCTGGCGGTGTCGGCACTGGCGTCGCTGGTCGCTAAAGGCGAGCGACGGAGGAAGACGGAGCGGGAGATGGTCGAGACGATGGGGTGATCGGGCTGTCAATGGGTGCAGTGTGGAGATGTGGCAGATGGGAGTTGAGGATCCAGTCGGGGTTGAAGGTCGAGGGTAATGGGGATGCAGGTTAGTCGGGAGGTTGAAGATGATTGGGGGTGATGGGGTTTGTGAGGCCGGAGTAGGGTTCAACGGTGTGCGGGGTTGAAGGAGGCTAGGGTTAGGCTTTAGTGAAGGAGAAAAGGGATGGTTTACATAGGGTGGATTTTTAGGGTTAGGGATATAGTTGCGGGTTTGGGTTTAGAGGTGTTAATGGGTTTCGGGTTTGGATAGTGTTAGGAGTTTATTAATAGGATTGAGAATAGGATTTGGTTAAATTAGGTTTAACAATAGGATTTTGGGTTTAATTGGCATTAGGATTAAAATTGGATTTGGCGTTTGGAAAAAGAAAACCACGAGCACCCAAAACACGAGCAAAAGAGAATGGAGCAATTTCCAATAAAGGGAAAATTCAACAATCGATAAGGAACGAAGCAAAAAGACAAACAATCAGACATAAGAGCTCAAAATGAAATAAAATGAATATATATTGAAAACAACTCCAATATACGGTCCAAGAAAATACAAGAGAGTACAAATACTCAAGAAGAAGAAAAATACACCAAAAATATGAAAAACGAAAAACAGGGGTTACATTACTGTTTACCTAGTGTTTCCTGTTATCTGTAAACTGTCACCTACTGTTGCGTTTCTCCAAGTCAGTACTTCCTATTTTTGTTTCATATTTTCCCTTTCCATTTTCCGTCTTGTACTACTGGAAGCACGGAACTTGCAACTACCGGGCATTATATCTTCCTGTCTTTCTATTTCCTTGTAATTGTTATATGAGCAGGTTTTGGTGATCATTTGCCTACTGGAGTTGATGAGAAAAAGTTTTGAGCTGCGCATTGGAAAAGTTTTTGCTTAATGTTTTGTTTTGGACTATTTCATTCATGCTACTGTATTGAGACTTGTATTGGGCTTGTAGTCCTGGAGTATTGTTTTGATTCAGATCTTGAATTTGTTTGGAATATTTATTATTATTGCAAATAAATACTGTTGATTTATAATTTTTCATACATGTGTGGTTGAGTATATTGCTATATTTACAGTTGGGCTCAGTTAAGTAGATCCATACAACTTATGGATGGTGAAAACCATTCGCTGGGCTTAGTCGCACACCGTATTCCGTATTTCTTTTGGGAAGCGGAGCGTGACACATCATCTCCAAGGAACTCGAACAAACCCTTGAAGCCGAAGCTCTGATACCAATTGTTAGGGATTTCTACCGAAAACTCCTCTTCGGATCTTGTTGAGTTATTCGATGCAATCAACAGAAACCAACAAGCACATATGAGATCATAACAAACACACCAAAGTACACACAAATTTATCCCGGTTGGGGCTTTCGCCTTACTCTGGGGAAGAGGAAACCCAAGATGTTATTCAACTAAAGAAAATACAAGAATATTATAATTCTCACCACGATCCTCTCTCAAGCCTCACCAGTAAGTACTAGTTGCTTACAATTAGAGATCACTCAATCTCTGCTACAATGAAGTACTCTTTTTCTTGGCTCTCAATTGAGGCCAATAACAACAATATATAAAGATCTAGAGAAACCCTAGCTTGATATCTTGATACAATAACCATTGGATAATCCTGAATAGATAACCCTACGATAAGAGCTGTCAGATCTGACTTGAAGAGCAAGTTGGGCTTCTCACGAATCAACAAGACCCGACCCAAATATTTCATCAGTGCTGCGTTCGGTCGACCGCACCACAAGGTCGGTCAATCGTCCCTCTCTCAGGAACTTCTGTAGAGTTGGGCGGTCGACCACACCCTAAGTACGGCCGACAGTAACTCCTGCTGCTACTGCTGCTGAATGTTTCCCTTGCTTCCACTCCGTCTTCGATCGTCTCGATTCCTCCATCGTCTTATCATCTTCTTATCCAACGTCGACTGCACCACAGGGTCGGTCGACCGTCCCCCTCTCGGGAACTTCTGCAGAGTTGGGCGTTCGACCGCACCCCAAGTACGGACGACCACAACTCCTACTCCTATTGCTGCTGACTGTTTTCCTTACTTCCACTCCGTCTCCAGTCGTCTCGATTCCTCCATCGTCTCATCGTCTTCTTATCCAACATAGAATGCAAGACATAAACCCAACAATAATCACAATGGGAGTTCTATCATCTTCTCCATCAACTCTAACTCCCTACCTATATAACTCTCAATCTCACTACTGATCAGACTCTGATCTACAAATTTATGTCTCTCTTGTTCAGTCCGAAAACCTCGCTTTTTCTTCCTCCTATAACTCCTTAATAGTCTCACAATACTGTTCATATTTGTCACCATCTTCAAACCTAAGTAAACACATACGTGGACCTTCACATGGAGTACGTGTAGTAAGTGGGCAGGTAAAAATTACACTTCATCATAAATCTTCCGCATCATGCTGTAGAGATAGAATTCAAAGGGAAAATTAGAAGAAGGTCCCTTCTACACTATTCACAAACAGATTCATTCAAATTCACCCTTCAGTTTTTCTTTCCCCACTGCAATGATATGGCAAAAGGAACATTACACAAAACACCCACCATAATTTAGTTATGCACTTTTGTCCTTTTGAAAATTTTCACCAGGTTCCATGTATATGTACGCGCATGCTGACACATTGATAATTTCGTGTACGGACAATATTTTCACAAACCAATTACAACAACAACTACAATAACAAAGCATTTTTTTCAACTAGTTGTGGTCAGCTACATAAATCATGATGTAACGTCCCGAATTCCAAGCATTGATAATTTGTAGCACAAAAAGGATTTTACTTCAATTTCGTACAAAAATACAAGGAATTTTAAAGCTTTTTTATTATATCATTATTCTTTACAATGCACAACGGAAATACACATATATAATACATCTTGTATCATCAAAATCTTCAATTTTACAACATTCTTTGACACCAAAACTCATGTCCACTCCGCTCGCTAATCTGAGTCCTGCAAAACTTGAGAACTGCAGGCACGTCAGTTAAATGCAACTGATGAAATATTATAATACATTGATCCTCAACTTTAACAATCACAAACTTGATGCACAAAACAAAAGTAATGATGACAATGATAAATTAAAACAGAAAGTGAATCTAATCTAAGTGTATGTGTATACCTTAAAACAGAAATCAAAATGAATAAAAAAATGGCATAAAACAAGTATCCAAGAAAGCAACAAATGTACACAATGCACACTAATGCACACTTATTCGGATTCTATGCATCTCATACTACAAAGTTTCGAGGGCAAGCCTTTAACATACTCCTCGTTATAGGGTTCAATCGCTCGTTATGAAATTCTACTACGGAGAATAATATAAGATATAGATATTCTATGGGTATCTGACCCACGCCCCGATAATTCTTGTGAATCATTCTCCTACCGCAAGGGATTTTGGATACCTTCCTCACACCCCGATAATTCTGGAGATGAAACTCACACCGCAAGCTATATGGTTCCTCATCTTACAAACATCCTATAAGCGTCGCCTAGATCCCAATAATTCTGGAGATAAATCCCACACCGCAAGTGATTTTGGATATCTTTGTCACACCCTGATAATTCTTGAAATGATCTCACACTGCAAATCATATGAGGCCGCCCTACACATATTTTCTCTCACTTCATCACATCTCCATCTAGCGTCTGTCCTTATATTCAGAACATAGGTAATAGTATCTAGACCTAGCTTATCCTACTGTACTTAAATCAACACACGAGAACATTAGCCCATACTGGCAATTTCTCAAATTTCATAAAAAAACACAACATGTCGGCACTTTGGGTCTCGCTCAGCCTCTAGAGTCATACATTCCAAATTCGCAAACTTTCTAGGTTATTCATAACCTCTTTTATAATCATTTCAAATTTCATTCATTCGTATACTCAATTCATCTCTTATTCATTCCATCTAACTAGTCATTCTCAAATAACTAGATAAAACTTCTCAAATTGTTATATTAGGACTTTAAAAGTCTCAATTCAATCAACATCATATATGTTACAATAGTTTAATTCAAATTACCAAAATCTGTGCCAAAATCGTTCATTCAACCCTGGAATATAATCCAAAATATTTGTATAAATTTCTGTCAAATCTTAATTCTCCAATATACTAGTATCCTTTAAAACCATCTCTATTCAAATCCTTCAAATCCCATTTAACCCATGTTTTCCATTTTAAGTATTTTTGGGTATATTTTTTTTTTCTTTTGTGTATTTTTTCTCATTGTATCCCTTTTTGGACCATATATTGAATCATCCATTTCAATAAATTCATTTATTGATTTGTCGTCTTCTTATTTGAGTTCTTGATTTAATTGTTCGCCATTGTTTCGTCTCTATTTGTTCGAGCCATTATTTTTTATCCTCTTTGTTTTATTTATTCATGCCCTGTGTTATTTGTTCGTCTTGTTTTCCATCTCTGTTTGGATCACCCTATATTCTTTTCTATTTAACCCTAATCCATTTGACTGTATTAGATCCCCAAAACCCTATATTATCCTATACCCCAATACCTGTTTGCTAAAAACCTACCCGAAACCCAAAATATACCATCAGCCGTCACCCTAAAAATCGTACTTCATCTACCTATATATATATGCACCCATGCTGCCTATCCCCTATTCATTAAACCTTAGCCGCCCTAGCCCGTTCTCCCTCTCCCTTGCACCCCGACTCTGGCCTTCAACCCCCTCCTTCCTGTCTTTCCTTCCGACAGCAGCGACCGCACAGCACCAGATCCCAGCCCCGTTGTCATGCCCCACTTCCCAAAAGAGAATACGGAATACAGTTACGTGACTAAACCCAGCAAATAATTTTCATCATCCATAAGCTGTTCAAGAATCTTTACAACTTTTCACAAGAATAATCAAAGTCGAAAGCAAAAGAATTAACCAACATGCACATATGAACCAAAATACCAACAAGAATACTTGAAACCAAAATATATTAATCTCAAATAATCATGATCTGAAAAAGTCAAAATCCTGGGTCACATTGCCCAAATACAAAAATTAATCCAAGTATAAAAATACAATTGTTCAAAGCAAGCCACAAGAAATAATAATAACAAGATCCAGCACTAATACTTTATGTCTTCAATACCATCTGGAACCTGTTCTTCGAAATCTACAATTCAACAATTGCAGGATAGGGGAAAAGAGAAAACAAGTACCCGTCAATTGCAAGTTACCGGCCTCTTGTAATGCAGGATACAAGTACTGGGGAAAACTAGCTAATAGCATAGAATAAGCATGATGATAATGTATAACAACTAGCATGGTAAGGTGAACGAGTACAAATAGCATGTATCAAGTATCATGTAAACAAGTATCAAGTATCAAGAATCAAGTGTCACGAAATCAAGTAAAAAGTAACAAGTGTCAAGTAGTCAAGTACAAGTATCAAGTAGTAAGTGTCAAGTGATCATGTATCATGTTCAAGTCTCATGTATCAAATCTTGTAGTGATTACTATCTAGGTAGCATTTCATACAACCCACCGTACATGGTTGCTACAACAAACAGTTTCGCTTTAGATTTCATAGTGGACCGTAGAGGGCAGTGTACTCAGGGACAAGTAATTCAAATCATAAACCAAATTCCAAATTAACCAAATCATATACCAAATTCCAAATAATCCAAATCATATACCAAATTCCAAATAATCCAAAATATATTAAATTCCAAATGTGGGAAACACGAGCCCCCTTCCGAGTACATATTTCTGAATTATCCACTATTAGATCTTTTCCTTAAACCCCAGCTTGGTTATTTATTAATATTATCAAACAAGCATTTATGTGTGCAAATCATATCAAGAATAACATGGCATGATCATTTAACAAGTTCAAGTTGCAAGATAAGCATGTACGGGTGCAAGATAACACATAAAAGGATAAAATAACCAAATTTCTTGTTCAGGACAGCAAGACCATATTGTAGTAAAACTAAAATTCCCGGTGTTATACTCATGCAAATCTGAATCCATCAAAAGGTCTAGAAAATAGACTCCCGGCTGAATCCAGAGAACACATATAAGTCATATTGCATTTCACAAAATCATAACTCAAAACTGATTTGAAACTAGAAAATACGTTCAGCTAGAAATCAGTAAATCGAATTCAAAGTTAGAAAAACAGCATCAAAACACCTCAAATAAATACAGAAAAAATATGGGGTATTCCCCTATATCTCTAGTATCAGAATATAAAGTTTCATAATTTTCCAGTAATATTAGTTCAGTCAACAAAAATCAGAAAACATCAAGAAATGATAGTTTGGCAAATCTGGAATTCCCAACACTGCTGTACGAAAACTGTAATATCTCGCAAACCAAGAAACGAAATGCAAATCCGCCAAAGGGGGAAGGAAATAAACAAAATAAGCTAACTTTCAAATTTCATAAATATTTTTTATACAAGAAAAGGAACTAGGGTGAAAATGTACTTCTTTACAGAATAGCGAGTAAAATTTAGCAAGTATAGTTTTTATTCGAAAGCATGAAATGGTATGTAAATCTTATCAAATAAATCCACCAAAATTTTGGGTAATCCGTAATCAAGTATAGAAATACTGTCCAAAATTTCAGCTCAAAATAATATGCTTAGAACTAGTATCAAAATGGTTTTGTTATCGAAATCATCAAGAAACAGAATCTGGAAATATAATACACCTCTGTAGTAAAACAATCATATCTCACACATACGAAAACGAAATCGATCAAGGACAGAAAGTTTGGAAAGAAGACGGATATCTCTAAAAATCATGTTGAATACTGATGTTAAGATACTGAACTTAATATGGTCTAAAATAGCAATCAAAACTGATCATCGACAAAATACAGATTTTTCTCTTAACGACAAATCAACATATAACATACGAATCTCGTTCCAAACACAACCAAACATGTTATAGAGTCTAATATGTGTCCAAACATCATGAAATAGGGTATATAGCATGTCCACAATAAGTATATCACATGGATCTGTAACCCCTGTTTCCCCAAAAATATATTTTTTGTGTATTTCAGTATTTCAAATTTTTGTAAATTAGTTTTCCACTTTCGAGCTATTTTTGTTAAAATGTGTTATTGGATCTTCTATTAAAATCTACTTTTGATCAATAATTTTAGCTGTAACAATTTTTTTATGATTTTTGTATTGTAAGACAATTCTGATTATTGTTATTATCTAAGTAGTACTTCTATTATTACTACTACTGTTATTATTAGTACTATTACTATTTTTTTATCATTTTTCTCATTATTGTTATTGTTCTCAGTATAATTATTATTACTATTATTTTTAATACTATTATTATTAATATTGTTATTATTGTTGTTGTTATTATTATTATTTCTATAAAATCCTAATTGCATATTTTTATTAGTTATTGTATTTTCCTAATACCCAAAACCCAATTTTATTTTATTGGATTTCTTTTATTAAAAACCCCTAAACCCATTAAGCCTAATACCCATTTAAACCTACTATTACAACTACCCATACCCAATACACCAAGCTCAACCCAAACCCATTTACCCTGTTTATACCCCCACTCCTAAAACCCATTTACCCTGTTTATACCCCCACTCCTAAAACCCATACCCACATATCTACCCCCCTGCAGACCCAAAACCATTAACACCCCCACCCGTTTACAACCATAATCCTACTTCACCTATAAAACCCATGCAGCCACCTTCTAAACCCCCTCTGCCGTAGCACAACCCCCTAAGCCCCCTGGTCCCCTCCTCGGCCTCCTACGCCAGCCAGTGCGCTGACAGCCAGCGCGACGTAGCCGTCGTCCCGGTATCGCCTCGCAACAGCAGCCAGCAACCTTGACCACTTCACTCCACCGCTGTTGTGCCCCTTGGCCGCCACCAGCCAGCCCTCGCGTCACCGCCGTCCACCCGTGCACCCCTATGCCATTGCCGTACTGTTTGATCATGTGGGTTGCTCACTTTGAACGTGGGCTGTCCAATCCCTATCATGATTGTGATCTTGATCTTGATTGATTGATTCCTAGCCGTCGGTTGATTTGATCTTAATCATCACCATTGGGGTGATCTTGGACGTCCGTTGGATCTTGATCATCATGCTTGAATGGATGTGGATCGTTGATCTCCTCTTGATCATTCAATTAGATCCTAGCCATCTGATCTCTTCTTGATCGTCATGATCATGATGATCATCAACTTTATTTGATCACAGTCGTTCGATCGATCGATCTTGATCTTCATCATCAAGAGATCTGACCTCCCGATCTGATCCGATCATCATGATCTTGATCTTCGATCTCAACCGTCCGATTGTGTTCGTGATCTCGATTGTCTTCATCTTGTTCGTTGTTCGTGTGATCGTGATTGGTTCATGATTCGTTCGTTGTGTTCGTTGGCTGGGAATCCATTCCTGTTATTCTTGTTCCTTGTATTGTTTTCATCGTCGTCTCTCAGGAAAGTAACTTGTACTCAATTTCTTTATATGATACAAGTCATAAATTTCGCTTGTAGTGTAGTTGGGTTCTAAAGACAACTCGTGTGTGTGTTATTCTTGATGAGTATTGTCTCTATAGTGCTATTGACCATAGTTGCCCCACGACACATATGACATGAATTAACCTAGGAGTGACCGTTTCTTGATGTGATGTATATGTGAAACAATTATGAGAACTTGTGTGTTCATGAGATCTATGTGATATACTTGTTGTGGACATGTAGTGTACCCTATTTCTTGTTGTTTGGACACATAGTGATGTTTCGATCAAGTCTCGTATGATTCACGTTGGTTTTGTTTCTAAAGTAAATTCTGTGTTTTGTCGATAATCTGTCTTGATTAGTAATTTAGACCATATTAAGGTCAGTATCTTAATTTCAGTATAAAACATGATTTTTAGAGGAATCCATCTTTTTTACAACCCCTCTGACCTTGATCGATTTCGTTTTCGTATGTGTGAGATATGGTGGTTTTTCTACAGAGGTGTATCATATTTCCAGATTTCATTTCTTGATAATTTCGATGACTAAACTATTTTGATACAGGTGCTAAGCATATTATTTTGATCTGAAATTTTGCACAGTATTTCTATATCTATTTAGGGATTATCCAGAATTTCGGTGGATTTTATCGATGAGTTTTATATGGCGTTTCATGCTTGTTTATAAAAATATTATACTTACTAGATTTTGCTCGTTGTTCTGTAAAGATTTGTATTTTTACCTTAATTCCTTTTACTGTATGGAAAATTGTTGTGAAATATAAAAGTTAGCTTATTTTGTCTATTTTCTTCTCCCTTTGGTGGATTTGGATTTTGTTTCACGGTTTGCGAGATATTAGAGTTTTCGTACAGTAGTGTTGGGAATTCCAGATTTGCCAAACTATCGTTTCTTGATGTTGGGCTTTCTTGAAAAGCATTGGCGCATGTGTAAATGAGGTGCTCTACCTAACTGAGCTATAGACCTTGTCATGGATATCTTAACATATAGATAACCTCGATTTATAGCGAGATTGATAGCAGAGCTTCTAATTTATGTTGGCTAAACTAATCTTGTTGGAACTTTATATTTTGATACTAGACATGTAGGGGAATACCCCAGATTTTTTCTGGATTTATTTGAGGTGTTTTGATGCTGTTTTCCTGACTTTGAATTCGACTTACTGATTTCTGGCTGAACGTATTTTCCGGATTCAAATCAGTTTTGAGCTATATTTTTGTGAAATACTATATGACTTATATATGTTCGCTGGATTTGGTTGGAAGTCTATTTGCTAGACCTTTCGACAGATTTAGATTTGCATGTTTGTAACAACGGGAATCGTTGTTCTACTGCAGTATGGTCTTGCTGTCCTGAACTAGAAATTTAGTTATTTTATCCTTTTATGTGTTATCTTGCACCTGTACATGTTTATCTTGCAACTTGAACTTTTTACTTGTTTATGCCGTGGTATACTTGCCCTGTTCGTGACACATACATGCTTGTTTGACACTAATAATAAATAACCAAGCCAGGGTTTAAGGGAAAGATCTAATAGTGGATAATTAAGAAACGTGTACTCAGAAGGGGATCTATTGATCCTACGTGATATTTGGAGCTTGATATTTGGTTATTTGGAGCTTGACACGTGATTACTTGCACTTGCACACTTGACACAGAGCTTGATATATTTTGGGTATTTGGAGCTTGTTTGGAGCTTGTTAATTTGGTTATGTGGAGCTTGTTGGGAGCTTGTTTATCTGGCTACTTGGAGCTTGGAGCTCGATTACTTGATACTTTCCCTGAGTACACTGCCCTCTATAGTCCACTATGAAATCTAAAGCGAAACTGTTTGTTGTAGCAACCAAGCGGTGTGGGATGCATGAAGTACTACTTAGATAGTAATCACTACAAGACTTGAACATGATACTTGAACATGATACTTGAACATGATACCTGCTTACTTGATACTTGATTACATGATACAGGAGACTTGAAACATGACACTAAATACATGATTACATGATACAGGAGACTTGAAACATGACACTAAATACATGATTACATGATACTTGACACTTGATGCTTGTTTATATGATACTTGTTTACTTGACACTTGATTCATGCCATTTACACTTGATCACCTTGCCATGCTAGATGTTTATTTTGATATCATGCTTATGCCATGCTATTAGTTAGTTTTTTCCATATACTTGTATCCTGCATTACAAGGGGTCCGTAACTTGCAATTGATTGGTACCTTGTTTTCTCTTTTTCTCTTTCCTGCAATTGTTAATTTGCAGATTTTGGAGAACAGGTTCTAGACGGTATTGGTGACATGAAGTACTAGTGATGGATTTTATTATTATTATTTCTTGTAGCTTGCTTGAACATTATTGTATTTTGATACTTGGATTTATTTTTTTTGTATTAGGGAATGTGACCCAGGATTTTGACTTATTCAGATCATGACTATTTGAGATTAATTTACTTTGGTTTTAAGTACTCTTGTTGGTATTCTGGACCATATGTGCATGATTGGTTGATTCTTTTGCTTCCGACTCTGATTATTCTTGTGAATGTTGTAAGATTCTTGAACAGCTTATGGATGATGAAAATCATTCGCTGTGCTTAGTTACGTATCCGTATTCCGTATTCTCTTTTGGGAAGCAGGGCATGAAAGGATCCCAACAAACACAAAATTTCCACAAATAACTCACATATATGATCACATCATGAACTGTCAAAACCTAAGTTGTTTCATGTAAAATTTGTGTCGTGAGGCAACTATGGTCAAATAGTACTATAGAGACAATACCCATCAAAGATAACACACACAAGTTGTCTTTAGAACCCAACTGCACTACAAGCGGTATTTATGACTTGTATAATACACAGGAATTGAGTACAAGTTACTTGCCTGAGAGACGACGATGGAAACAAAGCATAAGCAAGAATAACGGGAACAGATCCCAGCATGAACGCAAAGAACGAATCACGAACCAATCACGATCACATGAACAACGAACAAAATGAAGATGATCGAGATCACGAACACAATCGGATGGCTGAGATCGAAGATCAAGATCAAGATGATCGGATCAGATCAGACGGTCAAATTTCCCTGATGATGAAGATAATGATGAAGATCAAGATCGACCGATCGAACAGCTCCGATTAGAGGAAGTTGATGATCATCATGATCATGACAATCAAGAAGAGATCTGACGGCTAGGATCTAATCGGATGATCAAGAGGAGATCGACAGCCCACATCCAATCAAGCATGATGATCAAGATCCAACGGACGGCCAAGATCACCCCGATGGCAATGATCATGATCAAATCAACGGACGGCTAGGAATCAATCAATCAAGATCAAGATCACAATCAAATGGACGACCCACAATCGAAGTTGATCAAAATAGCAACTCCAAGCCAATAGTGACACGGCTTATCTCTGGTCCGGCGACTAGCAGTGGCCAAGGGGATGCAAGCGGCGGCAGGCTCAGGAAGCACGGCACAGGAGGGTGCACAGGGGTCTTCGGTGCTTGTCTAGGTGCTGCTGCTTCGCCAGGAGGAGGAGAGGAAATGGGCGTTGTCACTGGCGCAGCATTCGTCGGAGGCTGCAGCAGAGCGACTGGTGGAGGGAAGACGAGGGCAACCATGGCACTGCTGTGGGGGGGTGTTGTGGCTGGCGTCGATGCCGAGGAGGCAGGAGGCGCGACAGGGAGGGCGCACGGCAGAAGGAAGGGGGCTGACAGGGCATGAAGACGAAGGGAAATAGAGTAGAGGAGGAGGAAGTGTATGGCGGCTAGGTGACGGGAAGGTGAACAGGCTCAGATATATATATAGGGGGTAATATTAGGGTATAGATGAAGTAGGGTTAACAGGGTAGGGGGTAACGGGTTGGGTGCTAACGGGTTTGGGGTAGTTAGGGAACGGGTATAGGTTTGGGTACTGGTTAGTTTAGGAAAATGGGTTTGGGTAAATTAATGGGTATTTGGGTTAAATAAATGGGATCCAATAAGAATAGAATATGGTTTAAAAATCAATAGAAAAAAAATAGAATAACCAATAAAAATATTGTCTATAATAAAATGTAATTTGCATTACAATATAGAATCTACTTGAAATACTCCAAATACAATTAACAATAGAAATAGATTTTTAATTTATCAATCCAAGGTAGTAATAATAAAAATAATAACAATTGTCATAATAATAATAATAAAAATAATAATACTGAAAATAATATTAATAACACAAATAATAGGATTTGTATTATAGCATAAGAATCATTTGAAAATAATGATAAATACAACTAATGAAAAGAACATATTTTAACAGGAGATACAAAATAAATTTGAAATAAAAATAAATTAAAGAAATCGAAATTTTTAATAAAGAACACAAACCCAGATAATACACAGAAGAAGAAAATATACCAAAAATACGAAAAATGAAAAACAAGGATTACAAATCCTACCCACCTTACAACAAAATTTCGTCCGCAAAATTTGCTTAAGTGGTACATTGGACAAGTCAAAAGCAACTGGGGGAAGGCTAACAAAACAGAGGGCTAAAGGGAAAGGAACAAAGCAGTGGAAACACCAGAAAAAGAAGGAAGTGGATAACAATGTGGTCAAATGGGATGCAAGAAAAGAAGCAAACAGTTTCAAAAGGAGAGAAACAGCACAAGATAACAAAGCAAGATAGGGAGTAGGTAGAACTGGAATCAAATAGAGAATGAACAGGGAAGAATTGAATCAAACAATGAATTGGTGCATGATGGAAAATGAAAATGCAAGAAAGAAGTAACCGGTATAAAAAATGAAGAAGAAACAACACAAGACTTGCAAGATAACAAAGCAAAGAGATGAAAAAAATAGATGGAGCTGGAATCGAAGAAAGGATGGACAGGGAAGAGATGAACCAAGCAATGTGTCAACGGATGAAGATAAATGTTGGGGATAGAGAAGCAAACAATGCAGAGGAGGAGAAACAACAAGAGAATCCTGGGACCTGTGGGTTATGGGCCCACAACGCTTCCGCTGCGCCACTCTGATTGGGATGACTCTGCCAAAAGCATCCAGCGATGCTGCCTAACGGACCAAGCAGAATGGATAGCACCAAAAATCAGAAAGATATGGGTATGAAAAGAATGAATTCATCTCCAAGAAGAAATCAATCAAAGAGGACGACTGGAAAAAAGAAGACGGAAGAATCAAGGAATCAAGAAAATAAGAAGGGATAAAAAATGGATGGAATAAGACTTGTATCCAGATCAAGTTGGTAGTAATTAATTCATTTATGTATGTATGGTTGGTGAAATGTTGAGCTGATCCCAGTACGAGCCAAGTTTGTTTAATATATCAGTCAAACCAATACATTAGCCAAACTTGGTACTTTAATACCACTAAAAACCTTGTCACGCCGCGCTTCCCAAAAGAGAATACGGAATACGGATACGTGACTAAGCCCAGTGAATGATTTTCATCATCCATAAGCTGTTCAAGAATCTTTACAACATTTCACAAGAATAATCAGAGTTGGAAGCAAAAGAATCAACCAACATGCACATACGAACCAAAATACCAACAAGAATACTTGAAACCAAAATATATTATTCTCAAATAATCATGATCTAAATAAGTTAAAATTCTAGGTCACATTGCCCAAATACAAAAATAAATCCAAGTATCAAAATACAATTATTCAAAGCAAGCTACAAGAAATAATAATAACAAGATCCAACACTAATACTTCAAGTCACCAATACCATCTGGAACCTGTTCTCTGAAATCTACAATTTAACAATTGCAGGAAAGAGGAAAAGAGAAAACAAGTACCCGTCAATTGCAAGTTACGGGCCACTTGTAATGCAGGATATAAGTACATTGGGAAAACTAACTAATAGCCTGGAATAAGCATGATGATAATGTATAACAACTAGCATGGTAAGATGAACAAGTACAAGTAGCATGTATCAAGTGTCAAGTGAAAAAGTATCATGTAAACAAGTATCAAGTATCAAGAATCAAGTGTCACGAAATCAACTAACAAGTAACAAGTGTCAAGTAGTCAAGTACAGGTATCAAGTAGCAAGTGTCAAGTGATCATGTATCATGTTCAAGTATCATGTATCAAGTCTTGTAGTGATTACTATCTAGGTATCACTTCATGCAGCCCACCTTACCCTGTTGCTACAACAAACAGTTTCACTTTAGATTTTATAATGGACCATAGAGGGCAGTGAACTCAAGGAAAAGTAATCCAAATCATATACCAAATTCCAAATTAACAAAATCATATACCATCCAAATGTGTGAAACACGGGCTCCCTTCCGAGTACACGTTTATGAATTATCCACTGTTAGATCTTTCCCTTAAACCCCAGCTTGGTTATTTATTAATATTATCAAACAAACATGTATGTGTGCAAATCATATCAAGAATAACATGGCATGATCATATAACAAGTTCGAGTTGCAAGATAAGCATGTACGGGTGCAAGATAACACATAAAAGGATAAAATAACCAAATTTCTAGTTCAGGACAGCAAGACCATACTGTAGTAAAACTGAAATTCCCGGTGTTATACTCATGCAAATCTAAATCCGTCGAAAGGTGTAGAAAATAGACTCCCGGCCGAATTGAGCGAACACATATAAGTCATATAGAATTTCACAAAATCATAACCCAAAACTGATATGAAACCAGAAAATACGTTCAGCCAGAAATCAGTAAATCGAATTCAAAGTCAGGAAAACAACATCAAAACACCTCAAATAAATCCAGGAAAAGTCTGTGGTATTCTACTATTTGTCTAGTATCAGAATATATAGTTTCATAATTTTCCAGTAAGATTAGTTCAGTCAACAAAAATCAGAAAATATCAAGAAACGATAGTTTGGCAAATATGGAATTCCCAACACTGCTGTACGAAAACTATAATATCTTACAAACCGGTGAAACAAAATCCAAATCCACCAAATGGAGAAGGAAATAGACAAAATAAGCTAACTTTCATATTTTATAAATATTTTTCATACAAGAAAAGGAACTAGGGTGAAAATATAATTCTTTACAGAACAGCGAAAATCCAGCAAGTATAGTTTTTATTCGAAAGCATGAAACGGTTTGTAAATCTTTTCAAATAAATCCACAAAAATTCAGGGTAATCCCTAAACAAGTATAGAAATAGTGTCCAAAATTTCAGATCAAAATAATATGTTTAGCACTAGTATCAAAATAGTTTTGTCTTCGAAATCATCAAGAAACGAAATCTGGAAATATAATACACCTCTGTACTAAAACAATCATATCTCACACATACGAAAAAGAAATCGATCAAGGTTACAAAGTTTGGAAAGAAGACGGATTTCTCTAAAAATCATGTTTAATACTGAAGTTAAGATACTAACCTTAATATGGTCTAAAATAGCAATCAAAACTGATCATCGACAAAATGCAGATTTTTCTCTTAACAACAAATCAACATACAACATACAAATCTCGTTCCAAACACAACCAAACATATTATAGTATCCACTATGTGTCCAAACATCATGAAATAGGGTATATAGCATGTCCACAACAAGTATATCACATGGATCCTAACAAATACACAATTCTCACAAATAACTCACATATATGATCACATCAAGAACGTTCAAAATCTAAGTTGTTTCGTGTCAAATTTATGTGGTGAGGTAACTATGGTCAAATAGCACTATAGAGAAAATACCCATCAAAGATAACACACACATGAGTTGTCTCTAAAACCCAACTGCACTACAAGCAGTATTTATGACTTGTATCAAACAAAGGAATTGAGTACAAGCTACTTGCCTGAGAGACGATGACAAAACAAAGCAAAAGAAAGAATATCGGGAACGGATCCCGGCACGAACACAACGAATGAATCACGAACCAATCACGGTTACACGAACAACGAACAAGATGAAGATGATCGAGATCACGAACACAATTGGAAGGATGAGATCGAAGATCAAGATCAAGATGATCAAATCAGATCGGACGGTCAGATTTTCTTGATGATAAAGATAATGATGAAGATCAAGATCGATCGATTGAATAGCTGCGATAAAGGAAAGTTGATGATCATTATGATCGTGACGATCAAGAAGAGATCTGACAGCTAGGATCTAATCAGATGATCAAGAGGAGATCAATGGCCCACATCCAATCAAGCATGATGATCAAAATCCAACGGACGACCAAGATCACCCCAATGGTGATGATCAAGATCAAATCAATGGACAGCTCGGAATCAATCAATCAAGTAAAGATCACAATCAAATGGACGTCCCACAATCGAAGTTGATCAAAACAGCAACTCCAAGCCAATGGGGACATGGTTTGGCTCTGGACCGACAACTAGCGACTGCTAAGGGGTAGCAGGCAGCGGTGCGCTCATGGAGCACGGCACAGGAGGGCACACAGGGGTCTTTGGTGCTCGTCTAGATGTTGTTGCTTCGCGAGGAGGAGGAGAGGAGACGGGGGTTGTTGCGTCGCTGGCGCTGTAGTCGTCGGAGGCTGTAGGCGGAGCGACTAGTGGAGGGAAGACGGGGGTGGCGATGGCACTGTTGCGGGAGGGGTGCTGTGGCTGGCGTCCACATCGAGGAGGCAGGGGTCGCGACAGGGAGGGCGTACGGTAGGAGGAAGGGGGCTGACAGGGCACGAGGATGAAGGGAAACAGAGTAGAGGAGGAGGAAGAGGGTGCACGGGGGAAAGTGTATGGCGGCTAGGTGACGGGAAGGTGAACAGGCTCAAATGTATATATAGTGGGTAACATTAGGGTAGAGATGAAGTAGGGTTAACAGGGTAGGGGGTAACGGGTTGGGTGCTAACGGGTTTGGGGTAGTTAGGGAACAGGTATAGGTTTGGGTATTGGTTAGTTTAGGAAAATGGGTTTGGGTAAATTAATGGGTATTTGGGTTAAATAAATGGGATCCAATAGGAATAGAATAGGGTTTAAAAATCAATAGAAAAAAAAAATTAACCAATTGTCTATAATAAAATGTAATTTGCATTACAATATAGAATCTACTTGAAATACTCCAAATACAATTAATAATAGAAATAGATTTTTAATTTATCAATCCAAGGTAGTAATAATAACAATAATAAAAATAATAACAATAGTCATAATAATAATAATAAAATTAATAATACTGAAAATAATAATAATAACACAAATAATAGGATTTGTATTATAGCATAAGAATCATTTGTAAATAACGATAAATACAACTAATGAAAAGAACAGATTTTAACAGAAGATACAAAATAAATTTGAAATAAAAATAAATTTGAAATAAAAATAAATTTATGAAAATGAAAATTTTTATAAAGAACACAAACCCAGATAATACACAGATAAAGAAAATGAACCAAAAATACGGAAAACGGAAAACAAGGGTTACACCCGACAGCCTCGACAACACCGCAGTCGCACAGTGCTACCCTGCTCCTCCCGAGCCCTACACACCTCGACGCCGACAGCATCGTGCTGCGCCCCCTCTCGATGCCACAACACTAGCAGCATCAGCACTGACACCGTGTTGTTCCTCTCCGACGACAGCCATAGCCCCCTCTCGGCCTAGGTCCCCTCGGCGTGCTTCCTCGTCGCTGCCGCCAGTAGTGATAGAACAACAGTGCCACCACTCCCCGTTGTTCACCGTCTCCCTCGCTCTCTCTTGGTCTGCGTGTTTGGTTTCGTTGTGTTCGTGTGCTCGTTATTGTGTTCGTTAGTGGTTCATGGTTCGTTGTTCGTTGAGTTCGTTGCCCAGGAATCCGTTCCCGTTATTCTTATTTTTGTGCTGTTCTCGTCGTCGTCTAAGGCAAGTAACTTATATTCTTTTCTTTGTGTAATACAAGTACTAAATACCACATGTAATGTAGTTGTGTTGTAGAGACAATTCTTATGCAAAACTCCTATTATATTTTGTCTCTATTATGTTGAACCGCCCGTAGTTGCCTCATTACACACATGACATGAAATAACTTAGGGATGACCACTTCTTGTTGTATACATGCATGTTGTTTGTATGATATCGTTTGCTTGATTGTGTTAGCTGTGATAGACTTGTTGTAGACGTGTTAAATACCCCATACCATGTTGCTTGGACATCTAGTACACCATATTTCACGTTTGTTATGAGTTGGATGAGCTTCATATGACCTATGTTGATTTTATGCAAAAAGCAGATTTCTGATTTTGTTGTAATCCTGTTTTTTATCAGTATTTTAAACCCTATTAAGGTCAGTATATGAAAATTATTTGTGAATTAATTATAGAGAATCCTGTCTACTTTCCAGATTTTCTGACAGATCTTAGTTTCGATTTATGAGTTGCAAGTTATAACTATTTTACTACATATGTGTTTAAAATTTCTAGATCCAGTTTTATACGTATTCTGTATAGTAATCTGTTTTTCTACTAATGTTAAAGATAATATTTTGATCGAATATTTTGTTGAGTACAACTAGACCTGATTAGGATTAACTCCTAAATTTTATGGATTTATTTAATGACTTTTATACACTATTCTATACTTGTAAACAACTACTATACTTGCAGAATTTTCTTGCTGTTCAGTAAAGAACCTTAATTTCAACCTGATTCTTTTTACTGTCTGTAAAAACTTTGTGAATATGAATTATATCCTACCATATCTATTTTATCACCCTTTTGACGGATCTGGATTTCAATTTATATTTTGTGAGATATTGCTGTTTTAGTACTGCTGTGTTTATGATTCCAGATTTACAAAACTACTGTATCTTGTTGCTTTTTGATTTTACTTGACTATTCTGTCAATGTTGAAAATTTATGAAACATTATTTTCTAATACTAAACATACTATGGAATACCCCATATTTTTCTTGACTTTAATCAGTAGTTTTGATGCCATTTTCCTATTTATCAATACAACTTCTGATTTCTGGTTGAACATTTTTTTTAGATACAAATCTGTTTTGAGACGTATTTTTGTGAAATACCATGTGACTTATATATATTTGATGTATTCAGGTGGGTGTCTATTTTCCAGATATTCTAATGGATCCAGGTTTGCATGTTTGTAGCAATGGGAATTCCAGATTTGGTATAGTTCTGTCTTGCTGTCCTGACCTAGAATTTTTGTTATTCTATCATTCTATGTGTTGTCTTTCATCTGTACATGTTTATTTTTCAATCTGAACCTGTTACTTGTTTATGATATGTTATTCTTGCTATGTTTGTGACACATACATGCATGTCTGATAATAATAACAAATAACCAAGCCGGGGTTAAGGGAAAGATCTAGTAGTGGATAATACAGAAATGTGTACTTGGAAGGAGGCCCGTGTTTTCCACAGGATTATCTGTTACGTGTTCATGACGACATGATACAGGACTCTGTCTGTCTGATTACCCGGACTGCACACTTCCCTATAGGAACGTGTACTCAGAAGAGAACTCGTAGGTTCTATCTGTCTATCTGGATGTGCATCTAATATCTGTCTGTCTGATACCTGAGTACACTGCCCTATAGAATCCCCTATGAAATCTAAACGTAATTTTTTTGAATGTAGCAACATGTGCTAAAAGTTTGGAACGCATGAAGTGCTACCTAGATAATAACACATGACTTGACATAACATGACATCTGTTTACCTGTCTGCATGATACTTGACATCTGTAATCTGTATATCTGTCTGCATACCATCTGACACTTGAGATATGTTATTGGTTTACCTGTTTGCATGACACTTGACATCTGTTACATATAACCTGTATCTATTAGTATACCATGTTACTTGTTTCTGTTTTCTGATTTATGTTAGATATTTTGTTTTGCTCTGTCATATCTATTCCATGCTATACTTGTTTCCAATATTATTCTATATTTGTTATTCTTCCCATGTACTTGTGCCTGCACTATAAGCGGCCCCGTAACTTGCATTGACGTGCATTTTGTTTTCTTTTTCCTTTTCCTGCAATTTATTAAATTGGAGATCATGGATATCAACTGCCCGAGGGAGTAGGTGATCTGAGATTCTAGTTGCTGGAATTTTGCTATTATTATTAATTCTTGTTGCTTTTGAATAATTGTATCTGTTACTTGGATTATTTATATTTGGGCAATGTGACCCAGAATATTTGACTTGTTCAGATCTGGTTTATTTGAAATATATTAAGTTTGTTTCAATTAAATTCGTATTGGTATATTGATTCATTTATGCATGCGTGGTTGACTTCTCTGGCTTCCTACTCTGATTATTCTTGTGAAATGTTGTAAAGATCCTGACAGCTTATGGATGATGAAAATCATTCGCTGGACTTAGTCAATTATCCGTATTCCGTATTCTCTTTTGGGAAAGCGGGGCGTGACAATGTTTTTAGTGGTATCAGAGCCTAGATTTGGCTAATGTATTTGTTTGACTCTTATATTAGACAAGCTTGGCTCGATCTGGGATTGTCTCAACTGTACACAGACCATGCATACATAAATGAATTATAATCAACTTTGATCTGGATGCTGATTGTTTTTGATCTTATGCAAACCATGGCTCGTAGAGGTTCTACTTCTCGTCTTTAGGAAGATCAGCCGTGGCTTGAGGCCATTACTAATATGTTGGAACGGTTGATCAATATGCAGCAGACCACAGTGATCTTGTGATGGCTGCTTTGGAAGATGCTTGGGTTTCGCCTCCTGCTGTGCCTATGCAGGCAACTCTCCCTCCCCATTCGAATACAGTCACAAATTTCATGAGGCTGTATCCTGACAGATTCTCCAGTACTGAGATGCCTTTGGAGGCAGAACAGTGGTTGATCAGGACTGAGTAGTTGCTTTTGTCAGCAAGAGTTGCAGATGCCGATAGAGTGGATGTAGTGGCCATCTAGCTGGTGGATCTGACTTATATTTGGTGGAGGTCTGAGTCCGAAAGGCTCGAACGACCGATTACATGGGCCACGTTCAGTAGGAGCTTCTTGGAACTGTTCTTCCCTAGCAGCACTCGAGTTGAAATAGAGCAACAATTTCTGGCCCTGAAACAGGTTGGTCATTATTTCTATTGTTAGAATTTTGTTACATATTGTTTATGCAATGTTGTAATATGTGGCTATCTTGAAACAGGACTCCAGGTCGATGGATGAGTATGTAGCGGAATTTACAAACTTAGATGCTTCGTAGCCGTTCTTATGGCGAACGAAGAGGACAAAGCTCGTAGATTCACATTGGGACTTGAGCGAGAGATTTGGGTACAGCTCATCTCCCTTTGCTTTCATACTTATGCTGAGGCTCTTGAGGCAGCTCGAGCTCAAGAGCAGGCTCATGGTGGGTTGGCTCCTTCCCAGCTTCTGTTCTGCACTCTGTTGTTACTAGGCCTTCTGGTGGGCCAATTCGGAGGCCTGTTCCCGCCCATCCTATCACGGCAGCTCCCTACTCTTCTGCTGGTTCTCGAGGAGCTAGTTTCTGTGACTACTACCAGATGGCTGGGCATGATTGCAGGAACTGTTGGCACAACAACTGCCAATGCTTTAGGTGGGCGCTGCTGACCATTCAGTGTGGAACTGCCCGCAGCAGCGGATGTCTCTTCCAGCCGGGGGTCCAATGCAATAGGTAGCCCCAGCTCGTGGTCCAGTCAGGCCATCGCTTCCTCTTCAGTGCCAGATTGTCGGTCAGAGGACCACTGTCCCCAGGAGAGGTCAGGCTTTCAACCTGACTGCTGCAGATGCTGAGTCAGTAGAGAGTGTCATTGCAGGTATATTCTGCTTTTATTGTTTTGTTGGTTCCCTTTTGCTTCTTTCATTTCTTTTGCATTATTCTTCCTTATTATCTTTCTGGATGGTGTTTTTCCTCACCCCTATTCATCAATTCTTTTTCCCCTTGTCTTTTTGAATCTATCTTAGGTGTTGTCTTTGTTTGCTCTTTTCCTGCTCTTGTTCTCTGTGATTCCGGAGCAACCCATTCCGTCGTCTCTTCTCGGTTCATGGCCCGTCATCAGTTGGAGTGCAGCATCATGTCATAGGCTTGGAACATTGTAACAGGTGGAGGTGTTGTCATTTGTTCCCGGGAGTGCAGGCAGTGTTCTGGGATTATTGGCAGCACAGATTTCAAGGCAAACCTAATTGTAATTGGGAATTTAGGATTCGACATCATTCCTGGTATGGATTGGTTGGGTGAATCCCACGCCATTATTGATTGCTGTGCCAAGAAAGTTGTATTCCGAATTCTAGATTGCACGGAGTTTGAGTTCCATGCCGGTGAGATGTCCCTTGGTCGAGTTGAGACTACAGTTTATTAGGAGGGTTGTGCGATGGAATTGCATTCAGGCTGTGATGTTGTGCCTCCAGTAGTGCGGAATTTACTGGATGTTTTTCCAGAGGAGTTGCCTGGCTTACCCCGTGATTCTAAATTTCATGTTTAGAATTGAGTCCAGATTCTGATGTTATCAGGGTCGAAACAGAAAGCAAAGACAGGAATAACAGCATATGTGAATTCTTTTATATAACAAGTGGCATGATTAGTGACTATTATGAGTCTAAATTAGGGTGTGATACAAATCAGGGTGTAATAGATATCAAATCTGCAAGTCACATTTATTTCTCAACTCAAAGAAAGTAAAATCAACACATACATCATATAACATGCATCTACAAGTCAAGGTTATTCTTGATTTCATGTGTTCAAATAATTAGATGATAAGATGGATCCAACTAGTTGTGAAACGAATATATCAACGAAAGGTTGTGACTCTTATGATCATGGGATTGATAAGAAGTAAAATGAGATCCTCAAAGGATAAGCCAAAGGGGAATCACAACTATAATCTACTTGCAGTATTTCAAATAAAAACTTGTACTAGAACAACGAATTGTACAAGAAGATACTTGCCTTGATTGGATAAGGATGTTGATTGACGATCTAGATCGGATGGATCGGATCGGCATGGATCTTGATGGCGATCAAGATCAAGGAAGATCGGATGACTGAGATTGCTCTGATCAAGATCAAGGCGATCAACGACTCAGATTGATCAGATCCGGATGCTGCTGATGATGATGATCCAAGATGGAAATCATGATCACGAGGAGATCGAACGACCGAGGTTTGATGATCAAGAATTTTGATCAACCAGCAACAGCAATTGGGGCTTCGGTTGTACAGTGGGCGAGCGGTGCACAGGGCTCAACGATGGAGGTGATGGTTGTCGTGGCGACGGAGAGTGCAGTCGATGGTGGCTGGCAGGCTGCATGCAGTGGAGGTCGTGGAAGCGGATGACGGGGGGGGGGATGGTGCTGGTCAAGGAGGCACTGAAATCGACGATGACTGTGGTGGCATGGAGGTTGCAGGTAGGGTTCGATGAAATGGATGGGGTGATGGGGAGAACTGGAGGTCGATAAGGTTGAGTATGAGTGAAGAACAGAGACGAGCGGGATGGGTTTAGGTGACTCGAAGGTGGTGATGACGAGGGATGCAGACGAGGTTGGGTTGACAGCGGGGCTTGGGGATGACGAGGGGAAGTTGGCAATGGCGGAGTGAAGGGTGGTATAGGAATGAGGCGATGCGGTGCTCAGGAGGAGAGCAGCACAGGAACGTAGGGGCAATCTAGAGAGATGAGGTAGGAGACGATGAATAGGGATGATGAACAGTGCTAGGGAATTTGGCGGCTAGGCTTTTAGATAGGTAATTAGGTTTTTAATGAAGGATTAGGGTATTTTTATGAAAAGGGTAATTAGGTTGGGTTATAGGGTTGCGGGTTTGGATCCAATAGGGAGAAAGCTATAGGGTGTAAATCCAATAGGGAGATAAAATAACCAATCAAAATATAATTTATAATAAAATGTAATTTGCTGTACAATATAGAATTTATTCGGAATAACTACAAATACAGTTAGTACATAGAAATGAATTTTTAATAAACAGTCAAAATTAATAATAATAATAGCAATAATAACAATTATCATAAACATAATAATAATAATAACAGTAATAATAATTGTACTAATAACAATAATAATAAGAAAAAAATGATAAAAAAATAATAATAGTAATAATAGTAATAATAATAATATATGTATATCAAAATGCAAATTCGAGTTTAACTGATTTATTAAAATAATCCAAACAATATATGATATAAATAGCCAATCAAATAGAAATAGAAATTAAAGTTAAAATATACCACTAATCGAAATATAGAAAATATTCAGAAAATATTTATTTACGAAAACGGGAGTTACACTTTGAGATTCTAATTCTAAGGAAAAATATATGCTCTTGACTCTCCTTCGATTCTTCGATATTTAAGTTGCCCACAACTTTTTTATTTAATCTCTACTACTATAATGGGAGAAGGCCTTAGTGTAATTTGTCTATATCCCAACCCGTGCAACGCACGTGCTGGTAGAATTTTTATTTTTATTTTTGCCCTTTTCATCCCCCCCCCCCCCCCCAATTTTCCCCATGTGCACAACACGTGTATAATACTAGTAATTTTTTAAAGTAAGTTTGTCATCTTTTCTTAATTTCCTTGTTTTTTATTAAGATTTTTGCATCATCACTCTTGGTACACCTAATTGTAACCAAATTATTTGTTTTTTCTATCGATTTGTTTAGCAACCTATATATGTTATTTTCTCATTCTTTTGTTCCTAATTTTATGTATATATTATCATAATATTTAACTTTTGTATCTCATACCGATTTCTTAACTTCTTTTCTAACGGTATTATATCTCTCCAAATTATTATATTTCTACTCTTTTGCCACATTTTAAGGTTGATCCTTTTTTTCCCATAATATTTTGGACTTATTCTTTCCATCACCATATTTTTTTAGTTTGAAAACCTCTGCAATTAAATTCTCCAAGTACATCCTTTGAGATTTCTCTTATGCACGTAGCCATTTTAGTCCACATCACATTAGCCTCCCCATCCCAATTTCATGTCATTCCTTTAACGATTTATCTCTAAAAACCTCTTGTTTTTCTCCTTTCAAATTGCACCATTTAGTTCTTGGGTCCCTAGTTCCCTTCCTCTCACATATGTGTTTTTCCATTTTAACATCTAACACCAATAATATATGTTGTGAGGTCAAGCTCTCTCTCATTATAACCTTACAATCTTTACCCGTCACGCGATCCACCTTCCTAGTAATGAAAAGAATAATTTGGTTCCTATTTACCCCACTTTTAAAGGTTATCAAATATTTTTCCCTCTTCCTAAAAGAAGTATTTACTATTATGAGATCATACGATGCTGCAAAATTTAAGAGAGCTTCACCACCATCGTTCTTATGTCCAAATCCATGTCCTCCATGCACCCTCTCATATCCTATGTTATCTTCACCTACATGTCAATTGAAATATCCTCTTATAAATAATTTCTCACCTAAGGGTACTCTTTGAATTATCTCGTCCATATATATTCCCAAAATTTACTTTTGGATTGTGTATCTAATCCTACTTGAGGTGTATAGACACTAATGATATTAATTATCTTTTTCCCTAATATATTTTTAATTTGTATTATAATATATCCTTTCCTATTAACACTTTCTACATCTTCTTTGAATTTCTTATCTACTAAAATTCCTACTTCATTTCTATTTCTAATTTTACCAGTATAATATAATTTATAACCATCTATCTCTTTAACTTTCTCCCTTACCCTTTTTATTTCTTGTAAACAGGCTATATTAATATTTATTCTAATCATGGTATCCACTAGTTCTATATATTTTCCTGTCAGTGTTCCTATATTTCAAGTCGCTAACCTAAGTCGACTATTCTGGACTAGCTTCTTTACCCGCATACATCCAAATTGGTGTAGGAACCCTTGCCCATTTTTCACCGCAACCAGGCGCCGGTGCGACGCCCCTTGCATATTGTTTGAAGCACCACAGGCAGACACAACGCATTGCTTACAGGAAATGCCCAAGTACTTGTGTGTATATTTTTAGAATTCATGTTCATGGGATTTGATAAAGTTTTACGTCGGCTGTCAACTGCCTAACACAACTCTCCTTTTTCGATTTGTGGCCGAATTCCTGGCTTGGTATAGGCAATTGTGGAGTTTTTCACAAACAATTTGCGCGGTAATTTTTCTCTTTCGAGGGCTATGCAGCCATATTGTGTAGTTGGACGTACTAACCGTACATTTTCCAAGTGTAAAATGATGCTTACTTAACTTTTAAGGGTAAAATTGTTGTGAAATTTCTATATTTTTCTAAACACATCATTATACAAGGGACAAAATAGTCATTAGACAATGTCTGGATTTTACATGGCGCGCTTCCAAACTGCGTGGAGCCCACACCGGATCGTCGACCGTGGCATCGAGTTTGAACGGGTTGACCGCAAGAGAAACTGGTTTGAAAACTCTCTCTCTCTCTCAATGTTGATTTAATCTTTACTATTATAACATGAGAATGTCATTGTGTGTGAACTATGAAATCAACCACTTCCATATTTATCATATGCTTGTGAATTGCACATATTTCTCACTTCTTTAGCTGATATTAGAAATTAGTGAACATTATTAAATGATGCAAACTTCAATAACGGTAATCAATTCATGTGTTGTTTGAAAATGGTGAAAGAAAACAAGAGCATGAAATGTTAGAAATTATGCACAGGATCTTATTGAGTCTTTGACATGATCAATACAAACCACCAAGCAAATGGTAGATCATGCCAAACTCACAAAGTACACAATATTTTTTCCGGTTTGGGCAAGCCCTAATCCGGGGGTGAAAAAATTGAGATATTATTCAACTAGAGAAGATTCAAGAGTTACAACTCTCACCACTCTTTAGCCAAATTGGATATAGTTGCTGTTTACAATGGAGAATTCACTCAGCTCTCAGATGAAGTACTTTTTTAATTTTAAATTTGGCACTTAATAGAATCATATCATTCTTGAGTAATAACATTGTATATAAAGATCTAGAGAAACCCTAGTTTGCTAATCTTGATACAATAACCATTCGATATTGCTAAAGAGATAACCATGTTATGAGAGTCATACGCTCTATCCTGGAGACCAAGTTGGGCTTCAATCGAATCACCAAGATTTAGGCCCATCTGCAGCTTCAGCCAATACAATCGACTGACTCTGTTGCCTCGAGTTCAAGTTAGAGAGCAACGACAGTCAACTGTTTACCCTTTTCTTCTCCGTGCTGTCGTTTGTTGTTGCATATTCTTCGTCCACTTATTCGCTTCAATTCCTTTTCATTGCAACACCGTCTTCTCATATCATGGGATTAGTGTGCAAGACATATAAACCCAACAATCTCAACATTGGATTGCATATGTGTGATTGAAACTCTTCTAGACTATTTTCACCTTTTCTTATGAACAACTACGTCCAATGACTCCTTCTACTTGTTGAATTTGTTTTTCTCCAATCGTATGCCTCCTTCAGGAGCATACCCTAGTAAATGTTACAATGGAGGTGTAACCCCTACTTTTCTATTTTGGATTTTTATTGTTTTTTTATTTTCTTTCTTGATTATTGTATCTGGATTCTTTCTATTTTATAATTTTTGCTTTTCTTGGGTTCATTTATTTTCTTTTGATAATTCCATTCTCTTTTCTTCTATTTTTGGCTCGTTGCAAATTTTGCTCTTCTTGATTTGAGTTTGAATTGTTCTGCTATATGTTCATCTCATTGATTCCTATATGTTTTTCTCTTTTTGGAGCCTAAATTTGTACCCTAAACCCACTAACCTGCAACCCAAAACCCCAATTTCTTAATCTCCTATAAATGCCCCATTATTAAAACCTTAATTATTTAACCCTCTCTCCCTTCGCCGCTTTCTCTCTCCCCTACCCCCGACTCTCTCTCCCTCCTCTGTTTCATCCAAACCCAATCCCCGGCCGTTCCCCCATCCTCTCCGACCACCACCTTGACCACTGCCACTGTCGTCATCGTCCCCGTGACACCATCTCATCCTCGTCACCCTCGTCCCCATCGCCATCCACCAAACCCACTTTCCCTGCACCCATCTCGTCGCCGTCGTCGCCTTATTGTCATCGTCCTCACCCTTTCCCTTCACACTGCAACCACTGCAAATCCCTCACCACCTCGTCGTCGTCGTCCAAGCCCCGAACCCCTGCCATTTCGCCTCCTCTATTCGGAGCGAAATAGAGTTCATTCGACGTCGAAGCCATGGTCTTGCCGTCGCTCCCTGCCTACAGTGCCTTCGCAAGTTGTCGCCGCCCTCACTATGACTGACGTCGCTGTCTCCAGCCATCACCGCATTGCCATTGCCGTCTCCTGCGGCTCTCTCTCTATCCCTCTTGTCGCTGTGGAGAAGAAGGTGAGAGTAAGTGCATCGCTGTTTGGTGTTCTGTGTGTAGGATCCGGTGTATTGCTCTTACTGTTTTGGTGGAGTAATGTGCTGTGTTTGCTGTTTTAGGAGTAGGGGATCTCGATTTGCTGTTTAGGAGTTTTGTTGTGTGTGTTATGCACGTAGCTCGCATGTGTTCGTGGTTCGTCGCTCGGGATCCTAATCCCGTTATTCAATATATTTGAATGTACTAATTAAAAGGCAAGTCTCTTCTTGAACTAGTTATTTGTTTTGTTCAAGATTTCTTTGATCTCTGCAAGTAGATCCAGTCCTTTGTATAGTACTGCTATTTAAAATTCTGTTAAGTTTATTGAGGGTTTACACGAGCTAACCCGATGTATTCTTAACATCGTGCCCACGTCTTTGATCTAAAACCTAGTCCCCCTTGAATCTTGCATATGCACAATTTCATGAAAATTAACTAGATTCATGTGATAGACTTGTTTGATGAATTGCATACATTAGATTGAATTTGATTTAATGAATTGATTGCCATGCCTGTGAAATTGTATCTTAAAACTGGAAACCTGCATGTTAAGCATCTATTGGCACTTTGACTATTAATTAACATGAACTATATGATTGTATGATTAATTGTTACCTATTCACAGCAAAATAAATTCTGGACTGCTGGTTGTTTTACTTTCCATCAGTTTTTCGACCATGTTGTTGTAGTATTTTGAAATAACTTTCTGAATAAGAATTAAATCCCAATTAATCTATTTTCCAAAAAAAGTTAATGGATCTAAATTCCGAGTTATAACCTATTAGGGTAGTGTTTGGCCCAGCTTAAAATTAGCTTAGCTTCTCCTTTAGAAGGAGAAGCTGGGCCAAACACACATTTTGAAAAGCTCTACAAAAAAAAAGTAGCTTTTTTTTATGAAGAAAAGGAGCTCTAAAAGAAGCTCCCAAAACCTACTTCTAGCTTCTAGCTTCTAGCTTCTAGATCAAAACCAACAAAAAAAAAACAAATCAAAACCCAAAAATCGTCTTCTTCGTTCGTTCAACTTCGTCTTCTTCTTCTTCGTCTTCTTCGATCTGTCGTTCTTCTTCGATCTTCTTCGATCTTCTTCTTCGTCTTCTTCGATCTGTCGATCTTCTTCCATTGATCCATCCATCCAACAGGCGCCCACTCTTACCCTCAAACCCATGTCCGTAACTAAAATTAAAATCCCACTGATTCATTTCCCACACAGACTTGACCTTCTGTTCACTACGATTCCATTTTCCAGATCAGAACCAGAGCAAATCTCAAAACCCTAATAATGGACCTCGACCTTCTATCCGACTTTCTACTTTCATTTCTTTAGCTTAATTTATTTTTTATTTTTTATTTTTGGGTGGGGGACATATCAGCCATGGTGACCGTACTCTAATCAAGTTTAGGGATTAGGGATTTGGTGAAGATGATGTATAAAAGTAGCTTTTAATTGATATATGCCAAACAACTTCTAACTTAAAAGTAGCTTTAAAGTTAAAAAAAAAGCTGACTATCCAAACAGCTTCAGCTTTTAATTTCAAAGCTGTACTTTCTAGCTTCTCCTTTAGAAGTAGCTTTAAAGCTAAAAAAAGCTAGGCCAAACGCACCCTAGATATCAACATTTTAGTACAGCTGTGTCAGAATTTTCATATTCACATATTCATGCGTATCTTTCGGTTTCAAAATTCAATTAAACATGTTAACAGTATAATAAAAATATGAAATAAATTTGGTTGAATCTAGACATGTGTAGGAACTACCCTGAATTTTTGTAGATTTAATTGATGAGTTTTCTGATCTAAAACATATAGGCGAACACAATTTATAACTTGCTGCCTGAACATAAAATCTGGAAAGAGTAGAGTTTTCACCCTAGTTTCTGTAGCTTTTATATGTCATATATATATTTGCTAGAACCGGCAGAGATTCTAGTTTCTAGATTTTCTGATGGACCCTGATTTTCATTTTTGCAGTAGCTGTAATCTTTGTTTTTGTACAGCAACGTCATGCTGTACAGATTGGGTGATTTGTGCTTAATTAATATGTTTGCTACTTGATTTGTCTGTAAGGAGTAGAATTAATCACACCTAGCATTATAAAACATTGACACCTTCTTGCTTGCTCACATAGGATGAAATAAAATGATAACAAGCTATGGTATTATGGGATGACTTGGAAGTGAACGATCGGAACTGTACTCGGTCGGGCCCTACTGCTTGACTGTACTAATGGCCATAAAATATTGATTGATAATCACTGACACTGAACATTAAACACTGATTACTGGGCCGAGTACATGAACCATGAATTCACCATCTGTCTAAAGTGTACACTGTGTGCTTGTGCCGAACCTGTGGAATGGGACGCAGTAGTATGCGCACTAGATAGGTAAATAAAATGATTAATAACCTGCATTTGACATTTCATGCTTGATCCCGTATACTATCACCAGTCTTGAACTTGAATTGAAACTATTAATTAAATCCATGATTAAACATAGACCCTTGACATTATTGTCGTTTCTTGACTTTGTTGTTTGACTTTGATCTCGTCCCTTTTCTTTCGATATATCATGTTCCTATTATTCTCTGTTTTTCTTTACTTGCTGTCCATGACTTGCTATAAGGACATTATTTTCTTTCTTTTTAGATCAAGAATTTACAGGTACTGGAGGAACAATACCAGAAGGAATTGGTGAGCAACGATTCTAGAAGATGGTGTCCAAGATTTGATTGCTTGAATTATTTTATTGCTAGACTTATTTTATTTGAACATTATCTAGATATTACTTTGTTTTTGGGCTTTATGACACAGAGTTTGTTTTTATCCCAGATGTTGGATATTATTATTTTGATTATTTCATTTATATTTGAAGTTGATCTTTGTTTATGTGATTATATCTTCTTGCGTGGTTGTGATTGTTCTTTCATATTGTTGAGTTAGTCTGATGCACCTTATGGATGGTTTTACATCATTCGCTGGGCCTCCGTTACGTTTTCGTATTCCGTATTTTGGGAAGCGGGGAGTGATAGGTTTTCTGTGGTATCAAAGCCCCATGTTTGGATAATATATCAGTCAAATATGACTATCTTTATGAAGGTTTGGCTTTGATTGATATATTAGTCAAGTTTGGCTCTAACCAGGTTAACTCAGTAACGTGTACTCCACGATGATCACATGAATGTATATAATAACCAACATATATCTGGGTATCTTTTTGATCCTTTTGGTCCCTTCATTTCTTATTGTCTTTTGCCACTTCCATTCATTGATTCCTTATTGTGTATGATTTTATCCCTTTTGTACCCATATTCTTTTGATTATGGAATCATCCATTCTTTTATTCCTCGATGTTATTCCTTTTCCTTTTGCACAATTATTTGTGCATATATCCTGCTAGCACCTTATTCTTTTGTTTGATCTTCTTCTAGGTGTTATTTTAGTCTTCTCCCTTCCAGCTCATGTTTTGTTTGATTCTGGTGCTACCCACTCTTTCATTTCCTCCCGTTTTGTTGATCAGTATAGTTTGGCAAGCGATGTTATGCCCGCAGCTTAGGGCATCACCACATGTGGAGGTGTCATTGTCTGTTCCAGGGTATGCAAGCAAAGTTCGTTGCTAATTGGTGGTGTGGGTTTCTTGGCTGATTGGATTGTGATTCCCAATTCTGGTTTCAATGTCATTCTGGCATGGATTGGTTGCGTGTTTCTTGTGCCGTGATTGATTGCCGAGAGAAGAAGGTGACTTTCAGGCTTTCTGGTCAACCAGAGTTTGTGTTCCATGCGGGTGAAACACCGTCAGGGTGTGTCAAGAACTCGATGGATCCCAAGGCTGTTTCGCTTGTATTGTTGGGCTCTGATGGAGTTGTTGCACCCTTAGTTATGCGGGATTTCCTTAATGTCTTTCCCGAGGATTTGCCCGGCTTACTGCCAGACCAAGATGTGGAGTTCAGCATTGATGTTCAGCCAGGTACGACGCCTATTTCCAAGAGTCTGTATCTCATGGCACCGGTTGAATTGGTGGAACTGAAGGTGCAAGTTCAGGAGCTGCTTGATAAGGGTTTTATCAGGCCTAGTATTTTTCCTTGGGGAGCCCCAATTCTGTTCGTCAACAAGAATGATGGAAGCCACAGGCTTTGCATTTACTACAGAGAGTTGAACAATGTCATTGTGAAGAATCAGTAATCATTGTCGAGGATTGATGATTTGTTCGACCAACGGGGAGCTGTTTCAGTGTTCTCAAAGTTGGATCTTTGTTCTGGGTATCATCAAGTTAAAGTGAAGTCAGAAGATGTTCCGAAAATGGCTTTACGAACAAGGTACGGGCATTACGAGTTCTTGGTGATGCCTTTCGAAGTGGCTAATGCAACGTTAGTGTTCATGAGTCTGATGAATCGAGTGTTCTCGCCATTCTTGGATCAGTTTGTCGTGGTCTTCATTGACGAAATGTTGGTGTATTCTCGGAATAGGAAAGATCATGCTGAGCATCTAAAGGTGGTTTTGCAGACTTTGAGGGAGAGGCTGGATCGTGTTGCTTTTCTGGGCAACATTATTTCTGGTGCTGGTGTTTCTGTGGATCCGCGAAGATTTCTGCAGGTTAAGGATTGGCCTATTCTGATGTCTGTTCCTGAGGTGCGGAGTTTTCTTGGTTTGGATGGCTATTATCGAAAGTTCGTTAAGGATTTTTTGAAGATTGCTGGGCCTCTGACCAGTTTGACGAAGAAGGAGCAGAAGTTTGATTGGGATGAAGCTTGTGATGAAGCTTTTGTCGAGTTGAAGCATCGGTTAACGTCAGTACCTGTGCTGACTATACCCGACAGTTTGGGTGGTTTTGTGATCCATTGTGATGCATCGGGTAGAGGTCTGCGAGCAGTGCTGATGCAGCGAGGCAGGGTTATTGCTTATGCATCGAGGTACATGAGACCTCATGAGAAGAACTATCCCACGCCTGATATGGATCTTGCAGCTGTGGTTTTTGCCTTGAAGTTGTGGATGCATTATTCGCTTTGGGATAGAGTGGAGATATTCATAGATCACAAGAACCTTAAGTATGTTTTCATGCAGAAGGAGTTGAACATGAGGCAAAGAAGATGGCTGAATTGATGGCAGATTTTGACATCAATTTGCAGTATCACCCGGGCAGAGTAAACTTCGTGCCTGATGCTTTGAGTAGGAGGCCTGCCGCTATGTTCCTTATTGAGCAAAAGGAATTAGTGGAGGATATGTGGAGGTTGGAGTTGGATGTGCTACTTCCTGGATCAGTTTGGTAGTTCATGATGTTGCAGTTGCTGTTTTCTTTGATTGAGCAGATTAAGGAAGCCCAAGCGGGTTACCAGCAGTTGCAGCAGTTTCAGAGTGAAGTGGAAGTCGGTTTGAGATCTGATTTGGTCATTCATGCTGATGGGTCACTTCATTTTGGCTCTAGGTTGTGTGTACCTAGAGGAGAAGCCAGGCAGAAGCTGCTGGAGGAAGCTCATCGGTCCTCATATTCTATTCATCCAGAAGGTACCAAGATGTACATGGACTTGACGCAACATTTCTGGTGGCATGGTATGAAGAGGGATGTGGATAGATATGTCTCTCAATGCCTGATTTGTCAGCAAGTGAAGGCAGAGCATCAGAGGACCGCAGGACTTTTGTAACCTCTTCCAATCCCATAGTGGAAGTTGGAGAATATTACGATGGGTTTTCTAACGGCTTTGCCAAGGAGTCCCCAGGGTTATAATGCTATTTAGGTTATAGTGGATTGGCTGACGAAGTGTGCTTACTTCATTCCTTTCCATGTGGGTCCGTCCACAGAGAGTTTGGCTGAGAAGTATGTTCAGAAGGTTGTTCATCTGGATGGAGTTTCTGTCGGCATCGTATCAGATAGAGATACGAGATTCAGGTCTCAGTTCTGGGAGAGTCTGTAGAAGAGCTTGGGTACTAAGTTAAGCTACAGTACAGCGTTCCATCCTCAGACGGATTGGCAGTCAGAAAGGACGATTCAGACCCTAGAAGACTTGTTGAGATCCTTTTTTCTTCAGTTTGGAGGTTCGTGAGAAGATCATCTTCACTTAGCCGAGTTCTCTTATAATAAGAGTTACCAGGCGAGTCTCAATGCTGATCCATTTGAAGCTTTGTATGGGTGCAAGTGTAGATCGCCGGTCTGTTGGAATGATATCGGCGAAAGGAAGCTTTTGGGTCCTGAGTTGATCACGAAGACAGATGATGCCGCGGCTCAGATCCGGAAGCACTTGCAGTGTCACGTCCCGCTTCCCAAAAGAAAATACGGAATACGGATACGGGAAAAAAGCCCAGCGAATGATTTTCATCATTCATAAGCTGCTCAGAATATTTACAACATCTCACAGAAATAATCAGAGTCGGAAGCAAAAGAATCAACCAAGTACGCATAATCGTATCAAATATACCAACAAAAATTTACTTGAAACCAAAATAAATTAATCTCAAATAAATCATGTCTGGACAGGTCAAATATCTTGGGTCACATTGCCCAAATACAAAATAAATCCAAGTATCAAAATACAATATTGTTCAAGCAAGCGACAAGAAATAACAATAACAGGATCCAGCACTAATATTTTATGTCACCAATACCATCTGGAACCTGTTCTTCAAAATCTGCAATTTAACAATTGCAGGGAAGAGGAAAAAGAAAACAAATACCTATCAATTGCAAGTTACGGGCCGCTTGTAATGCAGGATACAAGTACATGGGAAGACTAACTATAACATGGGATATGCAGGATGATAATGTATAACAATTAGCATGGTAAGCTGAACAATTACAAGTAGCATGTATCAAGTGTCAAGTGAACAAGGATCATGTAAACAAGTAACAAGTATCAAGAATCAAGTATCATGAAATCAAGTAACAAGTAAAAAGTGTCAAGTAGTCAAGTACAAGTATCAAGTAGCAAGTGTCAAGTGATCATGTATCATGTTCAAGTATCATGTATGAAGTCTTATAGTGATTACTATCTAGGTAGCACTTCATGTGCCATCCTTTTATCACATGGTTGCTACAGGCAATACAATTTCGTTTTAGATTTCATAGTGGAGTCCATACGGCCGTGTACTCAGGGATAAGGAAAACAAAAACAGGAAACAGGTTCACGAATCAAACAGGTACACCAATTATCTGATTCATGCATCAACAGGTTCATGGATCAACAGGTACACGACCAACAGGTCCCTGCATCAACAAGTAACAGGTACATGAACCAACTAGTCCATGCATCAACAGGTTCATGTGTCAACTTGAATCAAAATGGGAAACACGGGCCCCCTTCTAAGTACATATTTCTATATTTTCCACTACTAGATCTTTTTCTTAACCCCGGCTTGGTTATTTTGTTATTATTATCAAACAGGCATGTATGTGTCATAAACATGTCAAGAATAACTTAGAATGATCATGTAAAAGGTTCAGGTTGCAAGATAAATATGTACAGGAGAAAGGTAACTCATAACATGATAGAATAACGAGATTTCTAGTTCAGGACAGCATGACCATACTGTAGTAAAACTAAGATTCCCGTTGTTATAAACTTGCAAATCTGAATCCGTCAAAAGGTCTAGAAAATAGACTCCCTGCCGAATCCAGCAAGTATATATAAGTAATATAGTGTTTCACAAAATCATAGCTCAAAACTGAATCTAAACCAGAAAATACGTTTAGCCAGAAATTGGTAAATTGTATTCAAGTACGGGAAAATAGCATGAAAACATATTAGTTAATTCCAGGAAAAATCTGGGGTATTCTCTTATATGTCTAGTATCAGAATATATAGTTTCATAATTTTTCAGTAAGATTAGTTTAGTCAACAACAATCAGAAAACAACAAGAAACGATAGTTCGGCAAATCCGGAATTGCTAACACTACTGTATGAAAACTATATTATCTCGCAAACCGTGAAACGAAATCCAAATCCGCCAAAGCAAGATGAAAATAGACAAAATAATCAAACTTTCATATTTTATAAATATTTTTCATACATGAAAAGGAATTATGGTAAAAATACAAATCTTTACAGAACAGCGAGCCGAATCCAGCAAGTATAGCTTTTATAAACAAGCGTGAAACGACATATAAAACTCATCGATAAAATCAACCAAAATTATGGGTAATCCCTAATCAAGTATAGGAATACTGTCCAAAATCTCAGATCAAAATAATATGTTCAGCACTAGTATAAAAATAGTTTAGTCATCAAAATCATCAAGAAACGAAATCTGGAAATGAAATACACCTCTGTAGTAAAACAATCATATCTCACACATACGAAAACAAAATCGATCAAGGTCAGAGAGTTTGGAAAGAAGACGGATTTCTCTAAAAATCATATCTAATACTGAAATTATGATTCTGGCATTAATATGGTCTAAATTACTGATCAAGACAGAATATCGGCAAATTACAGAATTTTCTTTAGAAACAAAACCAACATGAATCACACGAAACTTGGTCGAAATATCACTAAACATGAATTAGAGTCTACTAACTGTCCAAACAACATGAAATAAGGTATACGCCATGTCCACAACAAGTATATCACATGGATCTCACAAGCACGCTAGTTCTCATAATTGTTTCACATATACATCACATCAAGAAACAGTCAATCCAAGGTTAATTCATGTTATATGTGTCGTGAGGCAACTATATTCAAGATAGCACTATAGAGACACTACTCATCAAACATATATCACACATGAGTTTTCTCTAGAACCCAACTAAACTACAAGCAGTATTTATCACTTGTATCATACAAAGAATTTGAGTACAAGTTACTTGCCTGAAAGACAACTAATCCAACAGAGAGAAAGAGAATAACGGGAATGAATCCTCGGCACAAACACGAACGAACGGATCACGAATCAATCACGAACACAGGATCACAATCGCGATCACGAACACTAAGCACGGATCTCGATGATCAAGATCAAGATGAGATGATGATGGATGGTCCAGATCTGATCCATCAGATCAGATCCCAAATCTGATGAGATCAAGATGATCGACGATCGGACGGATCAAATTCAAAGTCATCAAAACTCCATGATGATAATGATCATGATGATCGACGGCCCACAATCAGGGAAGGTCATAACCTTGATTAACAGTAACCACCAAAAAGGGACAGTCAGGGTAATGGACAGTGGTCATGGCGGAGGTAGCTAGGGGGTGTGACTGGGGACAGGTGGCACTGATTGTCGACTGGGTGGTCGCAATAGGGAGAAGGGACCAAGGGTCGTCCCGGGGTGCTGTCGCAAAGCAGTGCAGTGGTGCAGGGTAATAGGGCTCGCTGCAGTCGGGGTTGCAGGGGGAAGGCAGGGTGGTGCGACTGAAGGCGTTGGCACTGACTGACATTGCAGGAAGGCGACAGGGTGCTACAGCGTCACTGTGATGGGGTCGATGCGAGCAGGCATGGAGATGGACGGAGAGGGTTGAAGCAAGTTTTGGAAGAGAACGGGAGGATGAGAGCACCGAGATGGGTTTGAGCGAAAAGGAGAAGAGGGTTTGGAAGTTGAGAGGTCGGGGGGGATGAAAACAGGGAAAGGAACAAAATAGCGGATAGGTTTAAAACATTGTAGGGGTTCCGGGGATGAATAGGGTAAGGTGCATTTATAGGGTAGAGTATTAGGGTAACGGGTACAATACAGGTTAATGGGTTGCTGGTGGAGTATGGTTTATATAGGGTTTAGGTGTTTAAATGGGTCTAGGTATAAATAGATAATGGGTAGGGGTTTTATAAAGGATCCAGTAGGAATAGACAAAATAATAAATAAAAGGTAGGATGATATATCAAAATATATTTGTACTATAATATGGGAAATATTCAAAATAGTTACAATACAATTATCAGTAGAAATAGATTTTTAATTCAACAATCAAATATAATTATATTAACAAAGATAAGAAAAATATTTCCCTTAATAATCAATGCAATAATACAAATAATAAAAAGATTTGTGATACAATATAAGAATCATTGGAGACTAGTTACAAATAAAAGAATTGGTTAAAAATAGACTTGAATAGGAGATCTAAGAATACATTTTATCAAAAAGAATTTGAAAGCGGAAGAATGATTTACAAAAATTTTTAAATACAGAAAATACACAGAAAAAGAAAATACACCCAAAATTCAAGAAAGGGGAAATAGGGGTTACAAATCCTACCCACCTTACAACAAAATTTCGTCCTCGAAATTTGCTTAGGCGGTACATAGGACAAGGCAAAAGCAAACTGGGGGGAAGGGTAACGAAACAGAGGGTTAATGGGAAAGAAACAAATGGTGGCAACACCATAAAAAGAAGGAAGGGAATAACAATGAGGTCAAATGGAATGCAAAAAAGAAAATAAACAGTAACAAAAGGAAAGAAACAACACGAGATGACAAGCAAGATATGGATTAGGTAGAACTGGAATCAAAGGAAGAAAGGACAGGCAAGAATTGAATCAAATAATGAATGGGTGCATGATGGGAAGATGGAATGCAAGAAGGAAGTAACCGGTATCAAAAATGAAGAAGAAACAACACAAGATAACAAAGCAAGATAACAAAGTAAAGAGATGAAGAAATAGATAGAGTTGGAATCGAAGGAAGGATGGACAAGGAAGAGATGAACCAAGCAAATGAGTTAATGGATGAAGACGAATGCACGGGATAGAGAAGCAAAAACACAGGGAAGAAGAAACAACAAAAGAATCCTGGGACCTGTGGGTTATGGGCCCACCACACTTCCGCTGCGCCACTCTGATCGGGAAGACTGCCAATAGCATCCAGCGATTCCAACTGACGGACCAAGCAAGAAAGTAAATAATGGATGGCACCGGTATCAAAAGAATATGGGTAGGAAGAATGAATTTATACCCAAGAAGAAATCAATCAAAGAGGATGACTGAAAAAGAGACGGAAGAACAAGGAATAAAAGAAATAAGAAGGGATAAAAATGAATGGAATAAAACTTGTATCCAGATCAATATTGATAATAATTAATTCATTTATGCATGCATGGTTGGTGAAATGTTGAGCCGATCCCAGTTCGAGCCAAGCTTGTCTAATATATCAGGCAACTAATATATTAACCAAACTTGGGCTCTGATACCACTAAAAATCGTGTCATGCCCCGCTTCCCAAAAGAAAATATGGAATACGGATATGCGACAAAAGCCCAGCGAATGACTTTCATCATCTATAAGCTGTTCAGAATCATTACAACATCTCACAGAAATAATCAGAGTCGGAAGCAAAAGAATCAACTAAGTATGCATAATCGAATCAAATATACCAACAGAAATTTACTCGAAACCAAATATATATTAATCTCAAATAAATCAAGTCTGGACACGTCAAATATCTTAGGTCACATTGCCCAAATACAAAATAAATCCAAGTATCAAAATACAATATTGTTCAAGCAAGCTACAAAAAATAACAATAACAGGATCCAGCACTAATACTTCATGTCACCAATACCATCTGGAACCTGTTCTCCAAAATCTACAATTTAACAATTGTAGGGAAGAGGAAAAAGAAAACAAGTACCCGTTAATTGCAAGTTACGGGCCTCTTGTAATGCAGGATACAAGTACATGGGAAAACTAACTATAACATGGGATATGCATGATGATAATGTATAACAACTAGCATGGTAAGCTGAACAATTACAAGTAGCATGTATCAAGTGTCAAGTGAACAAGGATCATGTAATCAAGTAACAAGTATCAAGAATCAAGTATCACGAAATCAAGTAACAAGAAACAAGTGTCAAGTAGTCAAGTACAAGTATCAAGTAGCAAGTGTCAAGTGATCATGTATCATGTTCAAGTATCATGTATCAAGTCTTATAGTGATTACTATCTAGGTAGCACTTTATTTGCCATCCTTTTATCACATGGTTACCACAGGCAATGCAATTTCGTTTTAGATTTCGTAGTGGAGTCCATAGGGCAGTGTATTTAGGAATCAGGAAAACAGAAACAGGAAACAGGTTCATGAATCAAACAGGGACACGAATCATCCGATTCATGCATTAACAGGTTCATGAATCAACAGGTACACGGCCAACAGGTTCCTGCATCAACAAGTAACAGGTACATGAACCATTTGGTCCGTGCATCAACAAGTTCATGTATCAACATGAATCAAAACGGGAAATACGGGTCCCCTTCTAAGTACAGATTTCTATATTTTTCACTACTAGATTTTTTTCTTAACCCCGGCTTGGTTATTTTGTTAGTATTATCAAACAGACATGTATATGTCATAAACAGGTCAATAATAACTTATAATGATCATGTAACAGGTTCAGGTTGTAAGATAAATATGTACAGGAGAAAGGTAACTCATAACAGGATAGAATAATGAGATTTCTAGTTCAGGACAGAAGGACCATACTGCAATAAAACTAAGATTTCCGTTGTTACAAATATGCAAATCTGAATCCATCAAATATTCTACAAAATAGACTCCCGGTCTAATCCTTCAAGTATATATAAGTAATATAGTGTTTCACAAAATCATAGCTCAAAACTGAATCTAAACCAGAAAATACGTTCAGCCAGAAATCAGTAAATTCTATTCAAGTACAGGAAAATAGCATGAAAACATCTTAATTAATTCTAGGATAAATTTGGCGTATTCCCATATATGTCTAGTATCTGAATATAATGTTTCATAATTTTTCAGTAAGATTAGATCAGTCAACAAAAATCAGAAAACATCAAGAAATTATAGTTTGGCAAATCTGGAATTGCCAACACTGCTGTACGAAAACTATAATATCTCGCAAACCATGAAACAAAATCTAAATCCGCTAAAGGGAGATGAAAATAGACAAAATAATCTAACTTTTATATTTCATAAGTATTTTTCATACAAGAACAGAAATTAGGGTGAAAATACAAATCTTTACAGAACAGCGAGCAGAATCCAACAAGTATAGCTTTTATAAACAAGCGTGAAACGGCATATAAAACTCATCGATAAAATTCACCAAAATTCTGGGTAATTCCTAATCAAATATAGGAATACTTTCCATAATCTCAGCTCAAAAAAATTTGTTAAGCACTAGTATCAAAATAGTTTAGTCATCAAAATCATCAAGAAACGAAATCTGGAAATGAAATACACCTCTGTAGTAAAATAATCATATCTCAGACATACGAAAATAAAATCGATCAAGGTCAGAGATTTTGGAAAGAAGACGGATTTCTCTAAAAATCATGTCGAATACTGAAGTTATAATTCTGAAATTAATATGGTCTAAATTACTGATCAAGGCAGAATATCGGCAAATTTCAGAATTTTCTTTAGGAACAAAACCAACATGAATCACACAAAACTTGGTCGAAATAATACTAAACATAAATTAGAGTCTACTAAGTGTCCAAACAACATGAAATAGGGTATACGTCATGTCTACAACAAGTATATCACAAGGATCTCACAAGCACAAGTTCCCATAATTGTTTCACATATACATCACATCAAGAAACAGTCACTCCTAGATTAATTCATTTTATATGAGTCGTGAGACAACTATGGTCAAGATAGCACTATAGAGACACTACTCATCAAACATATATCACACACGAGTTATCTCTAGAACCCAACTATACTACAAGTTGTATTTATGACTTGTATCATACAAAGGAATTAAGCACAAGTTACTTGCCTGAAAAATGATGAATCAAACAGAGAGAAAGAGAATAACGGGAACGAATCCCGGGCACGAACATGAACGAACGGATCACGAACCAATCACAAACACTAAGCACGGATCTCGATGATCAAGATTAAATTAAATGATGATGATGGATGGTCCAGATCTGATCCATCAGATCAGATCCCAAATCTGATGAGATCAAGATGATCGACAATCGGACGGCTCAAATTCAAAGTCATCAAAACTTCATGATGATGATGATCATGAAGATCGACTGCCCACAATCAGGGAAGATCATAATCTTGATCAATAGTAACCAACAAGAAGGGACAGTCGGGGTAATGGATGGTGGCCATGGCGGAGGCAGCTAGGGGGCGCGATTAGAGATAGGTGGCACTGGCTGTCGACTAGGTGGTCGCTGCAGGGAGAAGGGACCAGGGGTCGTCCCAGGGTGGTGTCACAAAGCATTGCAGTGGTGCAGGGCAATAGGGCTTGCTGCAGTCGAGGTCGCAGGGGAAGGCAGGGTAGTGCAACTGAAGGCATTGGCAATGACTGGCATTGCAGGAGGGCGACAGGGTGCTGTTGCGTCGCTGTGAAGGGGTCGACGCGACAGGCAGGGAGATGGACGGGGAGGGTTGAAGCAAGGTTTGGAAGAGAACGGGAGGATGAGAGCACCGGGATGGGTTTGAGCAAAAAGGAGAAGAGGGTTTGGAAGTTAAGAGGTCGGAAGGAATGAAAACAGGCAAAGGAACAAAATAGTGGCTAGGTTTAAAACAGTGTAGGGGTTCAGGGGATGAACAGGTTAAGGTGCATTTATAGGGTAGAGTATTAGGGTAACGGGTACATATAGGTTAATAGGTTGCGTGTGGAGTATGGTTTATATAGGGTTCAGGTGTTTAAATGGGTCTAGGTATAAATAGATAATGGGTAGGGGTTTTATAAAGGATCCAATAGGGATAGACAAAATAATAAATAAACGGTAGGATGATATAACAAAATATATTTGTACTATAATATGGGAAATATTTAAAATAATTACAATACAATTATCAATAGAAATAGATTTTTAATTCAACAATCAAATATAATAATATTAACAAAGATAAGAAAAATATTTCACTTAATAATCAACGCAATAATAAAAATAATAAAAAGATTTGTGATACAATATAAGAATCATTGGAGACTTGTTACAAATAAAATTATTGGTTAAAAATAGACTTCAATAGGAGATCTAAGAATACATTTTATGAAAAAGAATTTGAAAGCAGAAGAATGATTTACAAAAATTTTCAAATACAGAAAATACACAGAAAAAGAAAATACACCCAAAATACAAGAAATGGGAAACAGGGGTTACATGCAGGCTGCTCAGGATAGGCAGAAGAGGTGGGCTGACTATCGCCGTAGACCTCTAGAGTTTTTGGCAGGCGACCATGTGTTCCTCAAGGTATCGCCTTGAAAATGTGTTATCCGTTTTGGAGGCGGGGGCAAGTTGAGTCCTCGGTTCATCGGTCCATTCGATATCGTGGAACGTGTGGGCAAGGTAGCTTACCGGCTCGCGTTGCCGCCAGCTTTAGCAGGTGTCCATGATGTATTCTAAGTTTCTCAGCTTAGGAAATACATCAGCGATGATAGTCATGCGATTGACTACTCAGACTTGTTGTGAGGCCGAATTTGTCCTATGAAATTCAACCAGTCTTTATCTTAGACCGTCGAGAGAAGCTGTTGAAGAATAGAGTCATCAAGTTGGTTCGAGTTTCTTAGAATCCTAACTTGCCAGGTGAGTCGAGTTGGGAGTTGGAGGAGGACATTCGGGAGAAGTTTCCTCATTTTTTTAAGTAGTTGTTATGTTTTGTTTTGTTTTGTTTCGGGGTTCGCACTATGTACCTCTTGTATGAATTTCGAGGACGAAATTCTTCATGTAAGGTGGGTAGGATTTCTAACCCCTACTTTTCTATTTTGAATTTTTATTGTATTTTTATTTTCTTTCTTGAATATTGTATCTGGATTCTTTTGATTATATAAATTTTGCTTTTCTTAGGTCCATTTATTTTCATTCGATCATTCCGTTCTCTTTTCTTCTATTTTTGGCTCATTGCAAATTTTTTTCTTCGTGATTTGAGTTTGAATTGTTCCGCTATATGTTCATCTCATTGATTCCTTTATGTTTTTCTCTTTTTGGAGCCTAAATTTGTACCCTAAACCCACTAACCCACAAACCAAAACCCCAGTTTCTTAATCTCCTATAAATACCGCATTATTAAAACCCTAATTACTTAACCCTCTCTCTCTCTGCCGCTTTCTCTCTCCCCCTACCCCCGACTCTCTCTCTCTCTCTGCTGTTTCATCCAAACCCAATTCCCGGCCGTTCCCCCGTCCTCTCCGACCACCACCTTGACCACCGCCACTGCTCATCATCACCCCCGTCATCGTCCCTGTGCCACCATCTCATCCTCGTCACCCTCGTCCCCATCACCATCCACCGAACCTAATTTTCCTGCACCCATCTCGTCGCTGTCGTCGCCTCATCGTCATCGCCTCATCGTCATCGCCCTCACCCTCTCCGTTCACCCCGCAACCACCGCAGATCCCTCACCACCTCGTCCTCGTCGTCCAAGTCCTGAACACTTGCCATTTCACCTCCTCTATTCTGGAGCGAAACAGAGTTCGCTCGACGTCGAAGCCCTGGTCGCTGTCATCGCTTCCTGGCCATAGTGCCGCCGTTGCCAATCGTCGCTGCCCTCGCTGTGACTGATGTCGCTGTTGCCAGCCGTCATCGTAGTGCCATTCCATCTCCTGCTGCTCTCTCTCCCTCTGTCGCTGTGGAGAAGAAGGGGAGAGTAAGTGCATCGCTGTTCGGTGTTCTATGTGTGGGATCCGGTGTATTGGTTGTATTGCTATTGCTGCTTTGGAGGAGTAAAGTGCTGTGTTTGCTATTTTAGGAGTAGCAGATCTCGATTTGCTGTGTGTGTTTTGCATGTAGCTCGCAAGTGTTCGTGGTTCGTCGCTCGGGATTCTAATCCCGTTATTCTATATATTCGAATCTACTAATTAAAAGGCAAGTTTCTTCTTGAACTAATTATTTGTTTTGTTCAAGATTTCTTTGATCTCTGCAAGTAGATCCAGTCCTTTGTATTGTACTGCGATTTGAAATTCCATTAAGTTTATTGAGGGTTTACACGAGCTAACCCGATGTATTCTTAACATCGTGCCTACGTCTTTGATCTAAAACCTAGTCACCCTTGAATCTTGTATATGCACAATTTCATGAAAAATTAACTCGATTCATGTGATAGACTAGTTTGATGAATTGCATATATTAGATTGAATTTGATTTAATGAATTGATTGCCAAGTCTGTGAAATTGTATCTTAGAACTAGAAACCTGCATGTTAAACATCTATTGCACTTTGACTATTAATTAACATGAACTATAGGATTGTATGATTAAATTGTTACCCATCCACATCAAAATAAATTCTAGACTGCTGGTTGTTTCATTTTGCATCTGTTTTTCGACCTTGTTGCTGTTGTATTTTGAAATAACTTCCTGAACAAGAATTATATCCCCATGAATCTATTTTCTAAAAATTTTAACAGATCTAAATTCTTAGTTATAATTTGTTTGATATCATCATTTTAGTACAGCTGTGTTAGAATTTTCAGATTCACATATTCATGCGTATCTTTCTATTTCAGAATTTAATTGAACATGTTAACAGTAAAATAAAAATATGAAATAAATTTGGCTGAACCTAGATATGTGTAGGAACCACCCTGAATTTTTGTAGATTTAATTGATGAGTTTTCTGACATAGAACATATAGGTGATCACAATTTATAACATGCTGCCTGAACATAAAATCTGGAAAGAATAGAGTTTTCACCCTAATTTATGTAGCTTTTATATGTCATATATATATTTGCTGGAACCGGCAGAGAGTCTTGTTTCTATAATTTCTGACTGACCCAGATTTGCTTTTCTGTAGTAGCGGTAATCTTTTTTTTTTGTACAGCAACGTCATGCTCTCCAGATTGGGTGATTTGTGCTTAATTAATATGTTTGCTTCTTGATTTTTCTGTAACGAGTAGAATTAGTGACACCTAGCATTATACAACATTGACACCTTCTTGTATGCTCACATAGGATGAAATAAAATGATAACAAGCCGGGGGTATTATGGGATGACTTGGTAGTGAACGATCAGAACTGTACTCGGTCGGTCCCTACTGCTTGACTGTACTGTTGGCCATAAAATATTGATTGATAATCACTGACATTGAACATTAAACACTGATTTCTGGGACGAGTACACGAACCGTGAATTCACCAGCTGTTTAAAACGTACACTGTGTGCTTGCGTCGAACCTGTGGAAGGGAACGCAGTGGTACGTGCACTCGATAGATTAATAAAATAATTAATAACCTGCATTTGACATTTCATGCTTGATCCCGTATATTGTCACCAATCTTGAATTTGAATTGAAACTATTAATTAAATGCATGATTAAAGATAGACTCTTCACATTATTGCCGTTTCTTGACTTTGCTATTTGACTTTGATCCCATCCCTTTTCTTTCGATATATCATGTTCCTATTATTCTCTGTTTTCCTCTACTTTCTGTCCATGACTTGCTCTAAGGACATTATTTTCTTTTTTTTTTAGATCAAGAATTTACAGGTACTGGAGGAGTAATACTAGAAGGAATTGGTGAGCAACGATTCTAGAAGATGGAGTCCAAGATTTGATTGCTCGAATTATTTTATTGCTAGACTTATTTTATTTGAACATTGTCTTGCTATTACATTGTTTTTGGGCTTTATAACACGGAGTTTGTTTTTATCCCAGATGTTGGATATTATTATTTGGATTATTTCATTTATATTTGAAGTTGATCTTTGTTTATGTGATTATATCTTCATACGTGGTTGTGATTGTTCTTTCATATTGTTGAGTTAGTCTGGTATAGCTTATGGATGGTGTTTACATCATTCGCTGGGCCTACGTTACGTACTCGTATTCCGTATTTTGGGAAGCGGGGCATGACAAGAGATGTCACCCTCCACATGAACTCCACCTACTCTGAGACTCTCCCCCCCTGTTGGTATTCGAACATTGCAGTCTCGCTTCGGTGATTCTGGTGACGACAAACTAGATAGTGGTTTAGGAACGTAGGCTTTTCCGTTCCCACAAACTTTGTAGAGGTTGTGCTGACCCTACCCAATCCCATTCTTACCCTTTATCACCTTACGATGACTCTTCCAAACTGTCAAAACTCCGCCTCGAGCAGTGTACTTGTAGCCCTGAGAATCCAAAATCCCCAAGAATATCAAATTATGTTTTATCAAAGGAATATGTCGGACCTCTTCTAGTGTGAACCCTTTACTATCCAATGTCTTCAATTCAACTGTTCTCTCACCCGCTACTTCACAAATCTCACCAATCGCCATTCTCACACTACGATCTATTGTTGACTTTAAGTAGAAAATATCTTTCTCTCGGAGAAAATATGAGAAGAACAACCCGAATTAAGAAACCAGCCCAAATTCACATCTACAAAACTTGAAATAAGAAGACAATCTATGTTATCACCTGAATCAGTGGCGCTGACTACGTTGGCACCTCTCAATTTGAACCACTTACGAACCCTCTTATAATGAATAATTCTACTGCAATCGAGGCAACGAATTTCACCCTTGTGTGCCCTATCAATTTCAATTGAAGTATCATCATCTGTCACCAAGTAACTTGTATAAAAAGACTCTCTTTATAAGTCTCCTTCCTAAGTTCATCTTCCTTCAGACTCTTGATCACCCTAGCTACTGTAAGTGTCTCCTTGATAGATTTTTCGTGTAGCATGATTGTTATCAAGTGATCATATGAAACTGGCAGTGAATAATTCAAGTTGAAAGCGTTATCCTCTTTGCTTAGATTATCCACATTTATATTCTTCAATTCAGATATTGCCATATTGAACTCCACAATATAATGTTGAAAATAAGTACCTTCCTTCATTTTGAAATGAAACTACTTTCTCTTCTAGTACTTCCGATCCAACAAAGATGATCCTGAGTAGTCAGTTTTGAGTCTCGCCTACAGAATTGCCACCTTTTTTCATCAAGGAAATCACACTTGACTTCTTTTGCCAAATGCAGCCAGATTAAACTCAAGGCCTTCAATCAAATCTCATCCAACTTCTCCTGCTTTATGTCGGTTGGCTTTCCTTTATCTCCATCCAGGGCAATATGCAAGCCAATTTGAACCTATGTGTCATACATGTCCACCTTCTAGAGATTAAAGTTGGTCAAGCCATTTTGAACCAATGTGTCATACATGTCCACCTTCTAAGGATTAATCAAGCAATTTTGAACCAATGTGTCATACATGTCCACCTTCTAGAGATTAATCAAGCATTTTGAACCAATGTGTCATACATGTCCACCTTCTATAGATTAAAGTTGATCTTACCGTTAAACTGCGTGATCTTCGTGCTATGAACTGCAATTTTCTCCAAGAAACTCGAACAAATGCTAAACTGCAAAAGATTTATAACCTGAAGCTCTGATACCAATTGTTAGAAATTATGCGTCGGATTGTTGAGTCTTCAACACGATCAATACAAACACCCAACAAGTTGTAGATAACACAAAACACACTAAGTATACTATATTTGTCTCGGTTTGTGCAAGCCCTAATATGGGAGAGAATAAATCAAGATATTATTCAACTAGAGAAGATACAAAAGTTACAACTCTCATCACGACCCTTTCTCTAACCTAACTAGAAATACTTTCTGTTTACAATGGAGAATTCAGTCACCTCCCAGATGAAGTACTCTATTTTTTCTATTTGGTACTTAATAAAATTATTTCATTCTTTGAGCCATTATATTTATTATATAAAGAAACTCTAGTTTTCTGTTCTTGATACATTAACCATCTGATATTTCTGAAGAAATAAACGTGCGATGAGTGTCGTACGGTCTAACCTAGAGAACATGTTGGGCTTCAACCGAATCACCGGGACTCAGGCCCATCTGTACCTTCAGCTCGATGGAGTCGACTGCCATAGGAGGTAGTCGACTGTGTTGCCTTGACTTTGATTCAATTGTGCTGCATTGACTTCAAGTTAGAGAGCATCGACAGTTGACTTCCTTTACTCTCTACTTCTCCTTGCTGTCGTTTGCTGCTGCTGCTACTACTTCTTCATCCACTTATTCGGTTTGATTTCTTCTTGTTGCAACACCGTCTTCTCTTCTCATCGGATTAGTATGCATGACATATAAACCCAACATAAAAGGGTGTGAACTTCGTTGTATACTTGTGTGTATGGTCATCCTCATCTATATTACTAGCTTTAAGTGCATAGCCATGAATGTGTTGTTTTCCTTACCAAAACGCGTTGATAGTTAGAGAACATAGATAAATAATTCATACTTATGTGATGAAGAGGGGAAAAAAAGCTGCCAATGCCTTTGGAAGAAATTACAATTAGGAGTGGGACAAATTTTGTACTTCAGATGCAGTTGTATGTTTTTTTTTGTTCGCTCTCGAAGAAATTTTGTGCAATTTTACATAAAAAAATTATTTAGAGAAAGCAAAGAATTAGCCAAGGTGGTTAGTCATTCGGGTATAAATATATCAAAATCATTGGAACAGTGGAAATATCTCAACTATTACTAAAAAAATAACTCATGATTGAAGTACATGTACATGGAACTGGCAGAACGAAAAACACAGTCAAACAAATCCATTAATGTAGGCGAAAATTACACCTGATCAGGGGCCGCTCAATCTCAACACGCATCTCAAAACATTCAAGGGTAGTACAATAATTTCATAATGGTAGCAGGCCTACTAGAAGAACATGGGCCTCCTCCAGACCATCCAGCTCACCCACTTCAGCAACTAGAGCTTATTATAGACTAATATAAGGCAATTTTCAGCTAATCACAACTGTCAGTCAAATCCCCCCAAATCAGGGATTGAACAACTGATTTCTCAATCACAAATTCTTTCCTATCCAGTTCACCATCCAAGGTCTATAAATAGTTATCCCTCTCCACCATTAAGAAATAATAACCATTTAAGTAATTAAACCCAGCTTTGACTTCTGGTTACTGACTTGATCGTCTGAGGGCCTGTCGCCGGGAATACTCTTGTGTTTCAGGCTTTTTTTGCAGGTGCACGGTGGCCAACATCCATCAGATCCACATACCCCATCACATACTAGCCTCTCATCGGGATTAGATAAATGGCCGATCTATATTTTCCATCTAACAAAAGAACTCATCATCTGTTGCTCCCATACGAGAAAAAACAACAACAGATTGACGCCGTATGTGGAAAATTAGACCTACCCAGCCTTTGATTCTGATCCTACGCATATTATCCCATGGCTCCCAAGGCCAAGAAGACTACTACCGCGGGGCATCATGCTGACTCCCTCTTCTTCCTCCTCCTCGTCCTTCTCGAAGCCGACCGGTCACTCAGGGGTTGCAACAGTCGCAGGTCGAATGCAGTGCATGGTCCAGCTATGAGCGCCTAACGATCGATCGCCTAAAGAGCCGAGCCCACAGTGGTTTTGGATCTTTGGAACCTGATTGGAAATTAGCAAGAAGAAAGGAACCTTTTCCACAACCTTAACCGCTCTAGAAATAAAGGACCCTCTGAGCATCCTCCGAGCCACAGCCATCATTCCTTCTACGTCCAGAAGAAGGAGCGCAGTTGCTCCCCGAGGGATGCCGAACCTACAAATGGTCACCAAGAAGGAGGCCATGTGACGAGGGCCGAGTTCCAAGAGTTTCAGAATGTTATCCTCCAGGCTCTCTGAGGTGGAGCGCAGAGCGAACATCATACTAACGACCACCGCTCCGGAAGGATCGGGAACGAAGAGTCCTATGGGTCGATCCGATCCGAGGAACGAGAAGGCAATGTCTTTAAACATCTGCAAGAAATGGAAGACAGCCTCGCCATGTTTGGCGAAGACGGGAGGCAATCTAACTGAGGGTACCGGCCGGTCCGGCCGCCCTTCTCATACTACATCTTTAAGGTCCCCGTTCCGAGGAGTTTCAAGCCTCCTGCATTTGAGACCTACAACGGGGAGTCGGATCCTTGTGATTACATTGAGGGTTTCAAAACCCTCATGATGACTCACGGCGCCTCGGATCCCCTCCTCTACTATGCGTTCTGAGTCATGCTGCGAGGCTCCGCGAGAGAGTGATACTTCAAACTTGCCCCAAATTGAATCTTCTCTTTCGACCCGCTCAAGGAGAGCTTCCTCACTCATTTCGTTACGAGCCGAATGGCAGTAAAGACAAGTGCCTTGATGGAATAATTTGCAAGCGCACCAAATTGCAACAAGTTGTATACTTTAAAAGAAAAGAGTGTCGAACCCACAAGGACTAATTATTTTATTCAGTACCGAAATTCACTAGATTACAACTATTTGGAAAATCAAAAATATGATAAAAATAGAAACTAAACTAATTAAACTAAAGGAAAGAAATAAACTAATAAAAAGAACGAAATCTTAAAATTGGTGGTTTGTTAATAGCAAAACTACTTCTAGGGCGTTTGATTTCACCTAGTTAATCTCACACAATTTATAATTCCATGGAACTAGAAATTCTATTTTTCCAAGTTGTGGACCAAAATTTCTATTGATTTCTTTACAGTTACAGTATCGAGATAAATATTCTCTAATTTTGCTCAATCAAAGGTGTCTAATTCTATAATTCTAATTCACAAGTTACCTCTCGGTCTCCCCATGATTCAATAAATCAAACAATACCTGGCCAAACGATTGTAAGCATTAAGAATAAAAATTAAACACACAACCAAGAAAAATAGATGAACCAAATAACATAAAATTAGAATTGTGTTCTCAAAACTAGGCTACATCAAAGTCCTAGAAATTTCTTTTAGCTCATTAGGGTTTTGTAACTCATAAATATCTTATTGGGATGCATAATAATAATAATAAAAATAATAATAATAATAATAATAATAATAATAATAATAATAATAATAATAAATAGAAGAAAGAACTAGTTGTCGTTGGGAGCCGAATTTGATGATGTGATTTCTCTCAAAATCAAGTCTCGAAATATTTTCCTCGGGAAACGCATAGTCACCTTCATCTTTTCTTTTCTTTTCTTTTCTTTTCATTTCTTCTTCCTCAGTTTCCGTGCCCTGTCTCTCCTATTTCTTTTTCCTTGCAACGGGATCTGTGTGCACTCTTCCTCTCCACCTACCGCAAGTTAGAGGCTGCCTCCCTCCTCCTTTTGTTTCTTTTTTTATTTTTATTATTTTTCTTATTTTCCTTTCGGTTCTCAGCCACAACTACTCCAGGGCCTTTATATAGGGTTAGCATTAGGATTAGTTTAATTAATTAATAGATTAAGATTAATCTATTGACTTTTTAAACTAATCAATCACTTAACTAATATTCAAACCCATATATTAATCCTTCTGTTGCCTCAATTCCCTTATATATATATATATAAAATAAATTACAAAGAAAGCTATCAAGTGGCTCTCCTTCAATCTCCCCTAACAATGGCCAAGATTGATTCTCACATAACATATTTTTCCGCCTAAAATTTCAAACCCCACAATTTCAAAAATCACACACTCTCTCTCTTTCCCGAAATACCCCCCATTCTCTCTCTCTCTTTCTCACTGTCTCTGTCTCCTTCTCTCTTCCCTCTCTCTCTCCCCCCCCGCTCTCTCTCATTGTCTCCTTCGCTCTCTCTCCCTCTGGCACCTTTTGAGCGCCGCCCTCCCGCCGACGACCCTTCCTGTCACCACACAGCAGCCCCCACCTCCAGTCGAGACCCTCTGTTTTCGTCCAACGCTAGCCAAAACCCCCTTGCTCCTCCCTTCTGCTCTCATAGACCAAAGCCCCAACCTTCTCCCTAATTCGATCGCCGACCATCGCCAGCCAAAACACCCCTGCTCCTCCCTTCTGCTCTCATCGACAAACAGACCAAAAGCCCCAACCTCCTCCCTATTTCGATCGCCGACCACCAGTGCTAACTCCGATGCCGCTCAACTACGACCCCATCCAACCACCGAACCCCTCACCGTCACTGATTTCAATGTCCCGACCACAGCCTGAGATAGCCCGACCACCGATTTCACTGTCTCTACATCTTTGGTATACTTCACTGCACACCGATCAAAATTTGTTAGGTTTGTGTTACATTTAGTTGATCCCGATGACTGATTGCATTGGTTTTGTTGGGTTTGTGTTAGATTTGGGTTTTCATGTGTTACTTTTTTTATGCGTAACATAATTCTCATCTAAAGATTGGACTGTAATATAATTCTCATCTAAACAAAAACTGACTGCATTGTAGATTGGATTTTTAGGTGCATTGTAGATTGGATTTTAGGTGAATTGTAGTTAGAATTTTGGTTAGAACTGTTAGAATTTTTAGTTTGCAAACTGTGGGTTTTGATTGAGTTAATGTTAGAGGGATAGTTTCTGGCTTGAGTATTATATGTACAATTATATGTAGGATAGTTTCTGGCTTGAGTATTGTTTTTTAGAGAGGTGTAATTAGGGGAAGACACGGTCTTTCTTATATTCACTCTAACTAAAGAAGTTAACTATTGTATCCGGATTTTAGCTAATTGAATGTAATAGCCTGATTTAGCCATAGCATAGTATTGCAATTGCGAAACAATATCTAATATTTATTTTATTTTATTGCAATTGCAATTGCAATTGCGAAGTAGTGTTTCTTAAACTGTCCTTATATTACTTGCAGCGGGGCCCAAGGGACTTCCCACTCCAATGTTTTATTAGACATACAGCCTTTACCTTGGTCTTACGTCAAGTATGCTTGCTTCCTGCCTATGATGGATAAACATCAAAGTGTGGAATTAGAGGAAGTCGAATGCAGAACTGTAGTAGGGAACTTGGTAGTGTTCTGGATGATGATGCTCAATTATTGCGTGTGCACTATTAACTTTATTTTGTTCTTGCCCTATTGGGTAATGAATTTGCCAATTATATAATGTGACTGTTGTGACTTAATTGCTAATAATTATTCTTCATTTTTAAAACAAATTTTTGATGTAGCTTTGCAATTTTTTAGTGCTTGACTACGTTTTTCTTATGGAAAATTCATTTAATTTAATGAACATATACTTATGTAGGCATTTATAGCACGTGCATTATACTTTTGTCTGCATAAGCATCATTGCTAAAAAGTGATTTAGTGAATCAGCACTCGAAAGTAGTAGACGAAGCTGTTTTAGGTAAGCATCTCCTTTCATTGTCCTACAATTCTGGTGAATATTTAAATTTGAAGTGATTATTATTTTAATACTTAAGCAGTAGCTATTGTTTATATTTGTATGTATAACTTACTAGATTCTTACCTAAAGTGGTATGTATGATAGTTATGCCATTGCTTTATGTTCATCTAGAAATGTTATTTAGTTTTTGTCAGAATAATCTTTCTCCTGATACTATGTGTGATTGAATTGGACTAAATTTTGATGGTATCATGTACATACATTAACTGGCACATGTGGATATACTTTTAAGGAAGTCTATTAGCAGTATATAACTTAGTAGTAAGTTTTAACTTTTACAAGCCAAAATATAATAGGTTTTGTCTATGACGTTTTTGACAACACATACGCTGAGGGACAGTAGACATGCCTACATTGTTTGTTGCATCATTTACATGATTTTTCATATGTTGCATCAAAATTTAGGATTGATACTGTTTTGCAGCTCCGTCAAACCAACTTTCACCTCAGCACATATTTTAAGATTGTAAGTGTTATTCTAAATTTATACTGTTTTCATCTATTTTTGCATCTAATTTTAGGATTGTATCTGTTTAGGGAGATTTCAGGACTGTCGAAATTTATATTGTTTCCATCAAATTTTGCATCTAATTTTGGATTGTATCTGTTTAGGGTTGCAGATTTTAGCTAATTGAGACTGTTCAGGGTTATATCTGCTTAGTATTGTATCTGTTTAGGGTTATATTCAATCAGATCGGTTTTCATTGTTGTGGTACTTTTTTAGCTAATTGAGACATTGAATTTCTATTACAGACAGTGTTCTGGCTTTTAGGTGAGATTAAAGTACCATCACATCAGTGTTGGTTCTATTAGCTTTATCTGTCCTTTATTTTTTCATGGCAAGTAATATGACGTCTATGGTTCATAGCACTAGAATTTGCAGGTGATACGCTTTCCTTTTGTTTCGTTTTGTCAAGCCTACTCAGTCGAGGGTTGTATTGTTGTCCCTAACATCTAATTTGATGGTAAAAAAGCTTTAGTGGCGATGAAAATATTAATAGAATGTTCAATATGTAATTTTAAATTGAGCACTTCGATACATCGCCTACGATAAATATACTTGAGGTTAAGGCATGTTTACTCACAATTATAGTCAGACTGAATGTTTTTTGTTCGGTGCTGCTAATAGTTTTGAACATCGCTTGATAAGATTTTTTTGTTCGATGCTGCCAATTTTTTTGTTCTAAACATTGCTTGATAAGTACCTTTAGAATAACTAAATAATCTTTTTTTTAATGTTCGGTGCTGCCAATAGTTTTGAGTTATTGTTTTGCATGCTGATTGCTGCCCATATTTATTAGGATTGTCGTATTGTGCAACGTTGATTTAGTTTTTAATTTAGCACATAAGTCTTTGGCGGTATAAACCACATTAAGTCTATTTGGCTGTATAAACCACCATCGGTCTTTTTATTTATTTATTTATTTATTTATTTTTTTAGCTATTCAAAGATTAGTTTTAGCTAAAATAATGTAAACATAATAAACACGTTTTAGAAAACACACATAATAAACACGTTTTAGCTATTCAAAGATGAGTTTTGCCTTCTCATTCATGCCTAGAAGACAGAGACCACCATCAATTGTGTGATACGGAAACTGATTGCATTTCTTGTGCCCAGTCAAGGATAACTCCAAACCATATACTATATCATCCGAGGCATCGAGTTGGTTGTCAACAAGATATACACACTTAGTAAGTAGAGACCGACGAATAATGTAAACATTTTGGTACAGTTCATAATAATGTAAACATTTTGATACACCGTTCTCTTTGAACACTGCATTTATAGCTATCGCCACCATTAGCACCCTGAAACTCTTCTCTCTTCTTCTCATCTTGCCCTGCACTATCGGCACCCTATCACCAATGCATTTCTTCCCAAACCTCCAATCACTACGTTTATCTTCAACAAGGTCGTTGCCACCACCATCACTACCAGCAACAAGCCATTCCTTCGCCAACACCCACTGCAAGCATGGTAACCTTGATCAAATTCCCATCCATAATCTTAACCAGGAATAAAGTTTAGGGAAGCTCAATGTTAAATCTGTAAAGAACTAAAAAGAAAGACATAACTCCAACATTGAAATTTTGATGACAATAGGTTCGTTACCAATCATTGAAATTTTGAAGAAATAACTCCAACCTAATCCATGGGTTCATACACATCTTTCTTATGGGCATATTGACTTTAGAAATTATGAATCAGATATCCACAAATGAAGGTTATTAACGTTTTTGTCGCTGAAAATATATTCAGTAGTCCCTTCCAAACTAGCCGAACTAATTTTGCTTAAGACTCACAAACAATCAAATTTGGAAGCAACAAGATTTACAATCAAAACAAGAATTTCAGAGGATGCATTTATTAAACTTTCGAAAACCTAGGATTCATCTGAAGTAGTCTCAGAGAATTTCATGCAGAGTACCACACATTTGGCTCTAATGTCACATGTTCAATTTGAAATTTAGTAATCAGAAAACCGCACTTCCGATTATAAAGATTAAAAATTATCATTATCAATAAACACTGAAATTTAAACTCCAACCCAGACAACTATATCTATTAAGAAAAAGTCAAACCTAACAGAAACTGCAAAAGTCTAGAGATCACAAAATTAAGAACACAAGCCCATAATTCATGAAACAGCAGCAACAGCCAAACAATGGCATTGGCAGCACTAGCAATCCTTGGCCATAGGTGTAATACCCTAAACTTACATTTTAATAAAAATATTATTTTTCACGTGTTGTGCATGTGCAAATTTCATGTGTATATTATTTATTTATTTTATGTATAAAATTTTATTTTTAGTATGAACAATTATTTTTCCTTTCCTTTATTTTTCTAAAAGCCTATTTCTAAACCCTAAAACACTATTTTATTTGTTTGAGCCCACTTTAATAAATTATTAATTTATTGTCTTGGCCCACAAACCTAAGCCCACTAACTGTGAAGCCCACAAATTTAATAAATCAATTAAATAGTCACACTTGTCATGTAGAGACAAATGGTGAACATTTTGATTAATTAAATTGTACAAACTTCTAAATAGGGGTACTAGGTGGCACGTGCAATGCACACTCTATGGGGCCGGGATGTGCTAGAAGAGATGGAGAGTGTGGGTGTGTGTGCATGGGTGGTTACTTTGTGCTTGGGTAGTTGCTACAACTTCCTCTCCTATTCTATCCCGCCATCCTATAACTATCCAACCAATCCTAGCCCTCCAATCTATTCTAAAATTAGTATAAATACCCCTCCCTCTTCATACTTGTTTTCTACATAAATAATCTATTGAAAGAAGAGAACATTATAAAGGAGATATATATTAGTGTGTCAGTGTGAGTGTATGTGTGTACCCCCATTAGAGGCCGGCCATTCTCTACTTGGACCTCTCGGTTTTTGGCAAGGAGCAAGGGAAGGAGTTCGTTGCACCGCGATCTAGGAGGAGGAGGCACTATCTCGCATTCTAGGAGGATTTAGGGAATTTTCTTAATTGGTTTTCTTCAAAAGGTGGATGTTTCTCATGACTTCTAAGTAGAAATCATGCTAGGGAATGAAATTGAATTGTTATTATAAGCTACTAGTTGAAATGAAATGCATGCTCGCCTAATTAGAAGAGAATTGATAAAACAGTAAATGTGTGTTGTTTGATTACTAAATTTATTAACTATGAGTAAAAGTATATGTTCTCATTGTTATAAATATTGGAATGCATGTTGATTATGTTTAAATTGCAATTGTGTGAAATTCGCTAGTAAGAAATTGAACCATGCTTATTGATTAAAAAAAATGCCAAAGTAGAATAGTGTGTTAAAGTTGAATTGATTGAATTGATTGTTAATAGATGTAATGAAATTCCCTATTGTGTATTATAGTAGTAAATTATGTGTGAAATCATCTTTAATTATAAACAATTACGTATTAGTTTTCAAATGTCGAAATAGTGTTCATAAAATGCAAACTAAGGCTAAATACATGTTTTAAAAGAGGGAAAAATACCTTTAAATATACTGGCTATTGTTAAATTAAATGTATTTTATTTCTGGACATTTTTGTTTTCAAAAGAGGAGAAAAAGAGACAAACTTGTTTTTGAGAAATTTTTAAAGTATAGCTTGAACAGAGAATTAAGATCAAAACTTATTTTTTATACCTTCCAATCGATATGTCCACTTAGACCAACAGGTCGGAGGAGACTTGGGTTCGCTACAGTAGTCAGAGGTCTCGAGTTCGATACCCCGAAGCTGCGTTTTATTTTGTTGTTTTGTTAAAAAAATCCAAATTGCCGAGAACAGAACACATAGGGCTTATGATCCGTAGTTAAATCGATGGGCGGCTATGGCGCTTTGGTCTTGTGTGCTGTCTGCCTCACCACTGGCGCTTTGGTCTTGTGTGCGGTCTTGCTTCCGCTGTGATAATGTAAAAGTGTAATGTAACTCTGATGAAAGAAAAGTTTTTATTTCCAAATTCTATGAAAGAAGTGTAAAGATCCTGTGGAACTTGAATTCAATTGTATTTTGAAATTTGGGGTGTTACAGAGTGGTATCAGAGCACGCTTCTAAGTGGTACAAATTTATAAGGAAGGACCCTAGAATTGGACATTAGAGTGTGTGTTGAGTCTAGAGATTTAAATGTAAGTCACTTACATTTGCGTTACTCTATGATTTATGCTGGTTCTTCCTCTCTATCTTTAAGATGGCAGACCACTTCGACCCAGCTGGAGATAACAATTGGCACATCACTGAGGAAGATTACTACCCCGGGCATGCTGATTCAGATAAGGAAGATCCTGAAGAAGTGGAAGATGAATGGCCTGAGTCCCGAGAGATCACTCCACCTCCGGATTCATCTGATGATTCTTCTTACGAAGAGGACCAGTTTCGGGAAATCTCATTCTGTCTCTTCAGAGGTAGGTAGAGACTCTGTGGGAGAGAGTCAAACTATTGGAGGCTCAGTTGGCGAAGCGCAAGGATGATTTTGCAGTTCTCAGTCATCGTGTTTGGGAACTCGAGAAGAGGAAAAACATGACCGATGTACCGAAGGAGCAAGTGGAGGAACTACGGGGAGAGCTTTGTGAATCCAAGAGGAGTCGTAGGAGTTAGACTGTTGTATCATCTACTGCTTTCATTTTGATGTCAGAAATGTTTTAAATTCGAATGAATAAAGTTTGAAATTCAATGAAATGAAGAGTTGACTTAAAAGTTCATGTTTATACTTCGAATTTAATGGATATTTTGCATCAGAATATGGCTGGAAGACGAGCTCGAAATGGTGAAGGTCTGGACTTGGAAACAAAGCTAGCGAGGGTCAATCAGACACTCAATGCCGTTTCCATGAATTAGAATCAGGGAAGGGTGCCTACGAATCTAGTACCCGAAGCAATCAAACTCGTGGAATCATTTAAACGAATGAAACTACCAGTGTTTGAGGAGAAGTCAGACCCTGACACGGCTGACAATTGGATCCGGCAGGTAGAGACTATCTTCGAAGTCTTGGAGACCCCGGAAGGCAGCAAGGTGAAGTTGGCAACTTTGCAATTCGAGAAGGATGCGGCTGTATGGTGGCAGTCGATGAAGCAGACGATGGGAGGCCTGGTTCTTTGCTGGGAGAAATTCTTGGAGGAATTCCGCAGTCATTATTTTCCCTCAGATGTCCAGAAGAAGAAGGCCATGGAGTTTCTATCGTTGAAGTAGGGTGGCATGTCGGTTAGGGACTATGAGACAAGATTCACTCAGCTCTCAAGGTATGCTCCCGAATTGGTGATGGATGAGGTGAAGAAGGCTCATAAGTTCGAGCATGAGTTGAGGCCAAGTTTGAGATCTAGGATGATACCTCTTGGTATCAGGAGGTTTGACAAGCTGGTCAAACGAGCGGCAGCCACGGAGGCGGACATGGAGTAGTTCCACGCTATTCAGAATCAGAGGAACAGTTGGAATGCAGAGAAGAGGCCCGCGTTGCTGGCAATGTCAGGAGACAGCCACCGGCTCAAAGGTTCAAGCCTACGGGTACAAATGTTGTTCAAGTGGCAGGAAGACCCGGGAATACTTGGGCGAGACCTCTAGTGACTTGTTTCAACTATGGAGAAACAGGCCACTACAAGTCTCATTGCCCTAAACTGCAGGATGTCGTCCGCAATGGACCAACTCAGCAGACCGAAAGAAGCCGTACCAGCAGGGACGAGTATTTGCCTTGACTGAAGCTGACGCTGATGAGGTGGATCACGTCATCACTGGTACGAGGAAGGATATTTAGAGTGTATCTGTTGTTTTCTTTTTCCCGTAAATTAGTGAACTGTTATATGACGAATGTATGTTATGTAATAGGAGAACTTATTTTGAATGGAAAGAAAGCTGTTGTTTTGTTCGATACTGGGTCATCTCATACTTTTGTATCACCTAAATTTGCTAAAGTTCTGGGAGTCGAACCGAAGATATTTCCAGGCAAGGTTTTAGCAGTAGCTACTCCGTCAGGGGAGACTTTAACCACTGATCGGTACTATGCTGACTGCGAGATCGTGATTGGAGATCAAATTTTTGGGATCGATCTGATCGAGCTGAATGTTTTGGGAGTCGATGTTATCATTGGCATTGATTGGATGTCGGTGTACAGTGCGAACATCGAGTGCAAGACCAAGACAGTAATAGTGAAGGCTCCAGGTGGACCTGAAGTCACTTTCCAAGGGAAGAGGAGATGTTCAGATTTGGTTGCTGCAATCAGGCAGAAGAGAGGGATTCCTGTAGAGGTACAGCAGATTCCTGTGGTTCGGGATTATCTGACTGTGTTCTTGGAAGATTTGCCTGGGTTACCCCCGCATCATGATGTGGAGTTCAGCATCACTAATCAGCTAGGGTGTGCACCTATTTCTAAGACACCGTACAGGATGGCGCTTGTGGAGTTAGATGAGATCAAACGGCAGATTGAGGAACTGTTGGAGAAAGGCTTTATTCAACCGAGTGCGTCACCTTGGGAAGGGCCGGTGCTTTTGGTAAAGAAGAAGGATGGTTCGATGAGGATGTGCATCGATTATCGAGAGCTGAATAAGGTCACTGTTCAGAATAAGTAGCTAATTCCACGAATTGATGACTTGTTCGATCGTCTACAAGGAGCAGCTATTTTCTCCAAAATAGATCTTCGATCAGGATATCATCAAGTTCGAGTGAAAGCTGAAAACGTATATAAAACTGCATTCAGAACTCGACACGGGCATTACGAATTCTTAGTTATGCTGTTTGGAGTGACGAATGTGCCTGCAATCTTCATGGATATGATGAACAGAGTTTGGAGGCCGTTCATTGATTCTTTCGTCATGGTGTTTATCGACGATATTCTCGTGTACTCCAAGTCAGAGGAGGAGCACACGGAGCATCTGGCAGTAGTTTTAAGGAAGCTTCAGGAGCATGAGTTGTATGCCAAGTTATCTAAGTGTGATTTCTGGAAATCTGAAGTGGCATTCCTAGGTCACATCCTTTCTAAGGAGGGAGTGGCAACTGATCCTCAGACAACAGAGGCAGTGAGAGATTGGGCAAGGCCTACTACAGTGAAGGAAATCAGGAATTTTCTTGTGCTAACTGGATATTACAAGAGATTTATCCAGGGCTACGCTCAGATAGCCGTGCCGCTCACTGGTCTGACAAAGAAGAATGTGAACTTCAAGTGGACCGAACAGTGCGAGGCAAGCTTTCAGGAGTTGAAAGAGAGGCTGACTACTGCGCCCATTTTGGCTTTGCCTAGAGTAGGTATTGAATATGATATCTACAGCGATGCTTCACATCGTCTACTTGGTTGTGTTTTAATGCAAGAAGGAAAAGTAATCGCTTATGGGTCTAGGAAACTAAGACAACATGAGAAGAATTATCCGACTCATGATCTAGAGTTGGCTGTAATTATCTTGGCCTTAAAGCAATGGAGACACTATGTGTATGGTGAAAGGCTGAACATGTACACTGACCATAAAAGCTTGAAGTACATCTATCAGCTGAAGGATTTGAACCTGAGGCAAAGGAAATGGCTGGAGGTACTTGAGGACATTCGTCCGGAGATTAAGTAACACCCTGGGAAGGCTAATGTTGTTGTTGATGCACTTAGCCGCAAGAGCAGTCTGGCGAGTTTGATTATGACTCAGAGCAGTTGGTAGAGGAGTTGGATCGGATTTGTATTGAAGTTGTTCTACAAGACTTGGGATCATCTTTAGCTCAGGTGACACTTCAACCGATGCTGAATGGAAGGATTATTACAAGTCAGAAGGAAGATGCAGAGATTCAGAGATGATGGAGCAGGTTGGTGCTGGCAAGTTGCCCGGATTTCAAATCAGGGGTGAAGTGTTGTGGTTTGGAGAGAGGCTGTATGTTCCGGATCAGTTGGACTTGAAAGAAAGTATTCTTCAGGAGGCACATGCTACTCTTTTGTCAGTACATCCTAGGAGTACCAAGATGTACAAGGATATTAAACAGCATTTCTGGTGGTCAGGTTTGAAGCGGGATGTGGCTGAATTTGTGTCGAGGTGTGAGATTTGTCAACAAGTCAAAGCTGAGAATCAGATACCTAGAGGTCTATTGCAACCATTACCTATTCCGGAATGGAACTGGAATAACATCAGTATGGATTTCATCACGGATTTTCCTAAGAGTTTTAAAGGCAATGATGCGATTTGGGTCATTGACGATCGATTGACCAAGTCCGCTCACTTCTTGGTGATGAAACTCACTGCTTTGATGGACAAGTTGGCTGAGATGTATGTTGGTGAGATCGTCAGGCTTCATGGTGTTCCGTTGACCATTGTATTTGGTCGATATGCGCGGTTTACATCGCATTTCTGGAGGAGTCTTCAGACAGCTTTGGGTATCAAGATAGATTTTAGCACTGCTTTTCATCCCCAGACCGATGGGCAGACCGAGAGAGTTAACCGTATTCTTGAGGATATGCTTCGGTGTTGTGTACTAGACTTTGGATGCAGTTAGGAAAGGCATTTACCTTTGGTGGAGTTTGCCTACAACAACAGTTTTCAAACTAGCATTGGGATGGCGCCGTACGAAGCTCTATATGGCAGGAAGTGCAGAACGCCTGTCTGTTGGTTTGAAGTTGGGGAGCGTCAGATGTTTGGGCCTGAGATTGTGCAACAGACCTCTAAAAAGATTGATCTGATCAGGAAGAGGTTGGTCGATGCTCAGAGTAGGCAGAAGAGCTATGCAGACAACCGGAGAAGGGACCTTGAGTTTGAGGTTGGTGACTTTGTCTTTTAAAGGTATCACCTAGTAAAGGTGTGATCCATTTTGGCAAGGGTGGAAAGTTAGCCCCGAGGTTCATAGACCCGTATAAGATATTGAAAAGGATCGGGAAAACTGCTTACCGGCTTGAGTTACCGGAAGAGTTGTCTCAGGTGCACAATGTCTTTCATGTGTCTATGCTGAGATGTTACATTCCAGATCTAAGTCATCATTTGCCCGAAGTGTCAGAGGGTTTGCAGTTAGATCTGAGTTATATTGAGGTTCCAGTTGATATTGTTGATCGTCGGGAGAAAGTCTTGTGGAATAAGACGATACCGATGGTCAAGATAGTCTGGAGAAACCAATTGGTTGAAGAGGCTACTTGGGAATCTGAGGAGAGGATGATGAAAGATCATCCTGAGCTTTTTGCTTGACTGTATTTTCTTAATGTGTTTTTGTTTTTCTCGCTCTTTAATTGTAGTTCCGGGGACGGAACTATTCTAAGAAGGGAGTGTTGTAATACCCTAAACTTTCATTTTAATAAAAATATTGTTTTTCACGTGTTGTGCACGTGCAAATTTCATGTGTATATTATTTATTTATTTTATGTATAAAATTTTATTTTTAGTATGAACAATTATTTTTCCTTTCTTTTATTTTTCTAAAAGCCTATTTCTAAAGCCTAAAACACGATTTTATTTGTTTGAGCTCACTTTAATAAATTATTAATTTATTGTCTTGGCCCACAAACCTAATCCCACTAATTGTGAAGCCTACAAATTTAATAAATCAATTAAATAGTCACACTTGTCATTTAGAGACAAATGGTGAATATTTTGATTAATTAAATTGTACAAACTTCTAAATAGGGGTACTAGGTGGCACGTGCAATGCACGTAGTGTGCAATGCACACTCTTTGGGGCCGGAATGTGCTAGGAGAGATGGAGAGTGTGGGTGTGTGTGCATGGGTGGTTACTTTGTGCATGGGTAGTTGCTACAACTTCCTCTCCTATCCTAGCCCTCATCCTATAACTATCCAACCAATCCTAGCCCTCCAATCTATTCTAAAATTAGTATAAATATCCCCCCCCCCCCTTCATAATTGTTTACTACATTAATAATCTATTGAAAGAAGAGAACATTATATAGGAGATATATATTAGTGTGTGAGTGTGAGTGTATGTGTGTACCCCCATTGGAGGCCGGCCATTCTCTACTTGGAGCTCTCGGTTTTTGGCAAGGAGCAAGGGAAGGAGTTCGTTGCACCGCGATCTAGGAGGAGGAGGCACTCTCTCGCATTCTAGGAGGCTCTAGAGGATTTTCTTAATTGGTTTTCTTCAAAAGGCGGGTGTTTCTCATGAATTCTAAGTAGAAATCATGCTAGGGAATGAAAGTGAATTGTTATTGTGAGCTACTAGTTGAAATGAAATGCATGCTCGCCTAATTACAAGAGAATTGATAAAATAGTAAATGTGTGTTGTTTGATTACTAAATTTATTAACTATGAGTAAAAGTATATGTTCTCATTGTTATAAACATTAGAATGCATGTTGATTATGTTTAAATTGTAATTGTGGGAAACTCGCTAGTAAGAAATTGAACCATGCTTATTGATTAAAAAAAATGTCAAAGTAGAATAGTGTATTAAAGTTGAATTGATTGAATTGATTGTTAATAGATGTAATGAAATTCCCTATTGCGATATTTATCATGTGAAAGATTTGAATAAATGAAAAAGAATGTCCTTTTGCATACGAATAAATGAATGTATTATGTGTAGACTAATTAATAAAAATGGAAGTCTTTACTCACTTATAAAGTTAACTTTTGTGCTCTAAAAATATTTTAGCTATCAATGTGTAAGCAAGCATCATAGTAGTAAATTATGTGTGAAATCGTCTTTAATTATGAACAATTACGTATTAGTTTTCAAATGTCGAAATAGTGTTCATAAAATGCAAACTAAGGCTAAATACATGTTTTAAAAGAGGGGAAAAATACCTTTAAATATACTGGCTATTGTTAAATTAAATGTATTTTATTTCTGGACATTTTTGTTTTCAAAAGAGGAGAAAAAGAGACAAACTCGTTTTTGAGAAATTTTTAAAGTATAGCTTGAATAGAGAATTAAGATCAAAACTTATTTTTTATACCTTCCAATCAATATGTCCACTTAGACCAACTGGTCGGAAAAGACTTGGGTTCGCTATAGTAGTCGGAGGTCTCGAGTTCGATACCCCGAAGCAAAATTTTATTTTGTTGTTTTGTTAAAAAAATCCAAATCGCCGAGAACAGAACACATAGGGCTTATAATCCCTAGTTAAATCGATGGGCAACTGTGGCACTTTGGTCTTGTGCGCTGTCTGCCTCACCGCTGGTCGCTGGTTCGAATCTTGGAGGGTTTGGAGTTTAGAAAAAAAAATGTCTTTTTTTGAGATTTTGAATTAAAATGGACTTTTAAAATAGAATAAAAATCAGAAAATTTATGGATTAAATTCTGAAAATTATTGGAACTTATTAGGAAATATTTATACAACTTTTGAAGAAGTGTGAATAAGAAATTGGAGTTTTTGCAATAAAATGACTCATTTTTGAAATTGAATTACTTTTTAAACAAAGAAAAATAAATGAAAATTTTGGGTTATAAAAGAGGAATTTTTGAAAGTTGTGACGCGTGTGATTAAATGGAATTATAAAAATGTGTTTGGAGTAAGATTTGATATGTGAATAATAGATGTGTGGAACACAAAAATTATTGGTGATTATTAATTGAAATTAACTCTTGCATAAGGATTGCACATGAAATTGAATTATAGATTGTGATGAATTATGAAAGATATGAATACATGAGTACTATTCTTTTGAAACATGAACTGTGATTAATCATGAAAAGATCTTATGAGTTTGACATTGTAATTATGAGTTGAAATTGAGAATTAAGGTATAGCCAAGCCTTACACCGGCAAAGAAAGAATTGTGAAATGATATTTTGAAATGAGAAGACCAAGGTTGGGTCATGTGAAATTAAATGAATAAGACCGGTATAGTGAAAGTGTTACATTCTAAGAGATTGATTTTATTCATGATTCAATTAAATTAAGGATTAGATACATAGTGAAGACATGATGAAAGTAAGAGAAACACATTGAGTATGAGGGCCACTGGATTGGCGGCGTGAGAGTATTCACAGGATTTCCCATGATGAGTCATGATAGGGCGTGGATGCTGCTCCATAGTACCGTTCCGGTGGCGACGCTCGTGGGGTGTTTGACAACTGCGGGTGGTGTCATGTCTATGGTAGGAGCTGAATTACCACAGGATGCCTGCATGATGAGTCATGTGACAGTGCATTGGGATCCCCTCTAGGGCGCCTAGACATGAGTTCATAGGCCATGATGAGTCATGTGATAGTGCATTGGGATCCCCTCTAGGGCGCCTAGACATGAGTTTGTAGGCCAGAAAACATCTAGGATACTTACCGTAGTTACAGTAGTAGATTAAGTCATGGCGAGGGATTGAACCCTACAAGATGATGAGCGGTTAAGGGCTTTCCCTTGGACCTGTGTAGTATGGACTGCATAGACTCTGAACAAGTGTGCATTAGTGTCATATAATATAAATAAATGCATTAAAGACTAAGTTCACATTCACAACACGACATCAATAGGATAGTCCCCTTTAGCTTTGTTTGTGACAAGTTTGTGTTTGTTAAGAAATGAGAATCGTTATACTGTTTTCGGCATAGAGAGGATGGTTGTGTATAATATTTCGTCAGTTAAATGAACTGATGCGCCCCACAGTTTTATATGCAGGGTAAAGATGATTGACACAATTGAAGTATGCATGCTGCGCAAGACTATTTTAAATGTTGTTTCATGTAATTTATTGTAAAATTGTTTCCTGCTGTGATAATGTAAAAGTGTAATGTAACTCTGATGAAAGAAAAGTTTTTATTTCCTTGTAAAATTGTACGAAAGAAGTGTAAAGATCCTGTGGAACTCGAATTCAGTTGTATTTTGGAATTCGGGGTGTTACAACAGGTCAGCACATTCATTTCCAATGGGCCCAGCAATAGTAGATCCTACAACCATAGCCAATAGAACTCATTAAATTTATAGATCTGAGACTAATCAAAGATAAAGCAAGTAACCAATTAATAATCATTCCGAGGTCAATTTCAACAGAATAAGCTAAAAAAATAAGATATGCATTTGGAAATATTTACAAATTATTTAGTTAATCCTTTAGGCGGGGAAAAATAGATCATATGATTCAAGCTACAGTCTGTATATATCCACTTCTAACAAATAAAATGAACTAGCTCTAAAGATCTTAAATTCGTAATTCCGTATCTTAATAAAAAAAGGTTAGGTGAGTAACATGTACCAAGCATTGATTAGTTGGTATTTTAATTTCTCAAATCCAGAGACTATGCCTATCTTAATTATTAAAATAAATTTTTTTGTCAGCTAACAAGATGAACGTTGTGACATAGTATTTTTGCATGTTTCTGCAATAATACACTTAAAACAGAATAAGTGTATTGCCTTACCTCTCATTTCTCCCTTTTGATTCTCAAACACCGCACTATTTTCTGCAAATTGCAAAAATAACATAACCATGTTAAAGAATTAGAGATGCATCCAAAATAATGAGCTCCAAGAAATTTCCAGTTCTTTAAACTTTCAAATTGCAACATTTAGTAGTGTTTCCCTATAAAAAAACATGGTTAGCAAGTGGACAAATCAGTATATTTCATGCAACAACAAAATATTAAACATAACAAATATTAAACATGAAACTAACTAACAAGCATTAAAATAACTTAGAAATGCAACTTCGGCTGCAATAGATGTAGGCTTCAAATGCATGTACCCATTACTCTATAGTTTCCAACTACACCATATGTTTGCTGTTCATTACCGCTGATTTAATGCTTCTTTTTTTTCCCCACATTGTCGTCTACACTCAAAATCGTTATGTACATATTGACAGTTTAACTTTTGGTAGGGTGATGAAGAACATGTTGGGTTTAAACAATTGAGTTAAAAGGCATTGTCCTGTTTCAAAGGTAATGGTTTCAAAACTCTTACTATTGTTTTAAAACTCTCATTGTTTTAATTGATTATTGTAAACTATTACTATTTGTTTCAAAATTCTTACTTTTTTAGAGGCTCACTGTCTGGTCCCATTTTTGAAGACTTCAAGCATTGTGTTTTCTTACAACCTTGTAATTTTTTTGGTCATTCGGTTGGTTGGTGTATATTATGGTGGAGGATGTAATAGTTGTAATAGTTGTAATATTTAGCATTTTGGGAGATGATGTAAGTATCTGTATATAATGATGATATAATATAGTTATGTTAATACCCATACCCGCAAAGTTGTGCAGTATTGGGTTCTGTGTTTGGTTTTTGAAAGGTTTTTCAAAGGTTTTTCTAAAAATTCATTAAGTTTTCAAATGAAATTTTGGTTTTTATTTTGTATCTTGCATTATATTATGAATTTTCCCCCAGAGCCTTATATATATGATGCATGTGTGATGTTGCTTGGTTTGGCCTGGGGAAGATTGATATTTATTGCCTGTGATGTTATATTTTTAATTGTTAGCAGAATTTCGTAAGGAATTGCTGTAAAAGGGCTAATATTTATGGGAGACTCTGTCAAAATTTTTACTAAATTTGCTAAAATCTATTATGTTTTCAAACGATATCTTGGTGTTTATTTTGTATCTTTAGTCATATGAAGAATTTTTTCCCCCAGAGCCCTATATATAGGATGCCTATGTGATGTTGCATGGATTGGCCTGGGGAGGATTCATATTGACTGCCTGTGATATTAATTTTTTAATTGTGAGCAGAATTCCGTAAAGAATTGCTCTTAAAGGGCTAATATTGAAGGGGTGATTGTGTCGAAATTTTTACTACAATTTCTAAAAATATATTACGTTCTCAAACGAAATCTTGGTTAATATTAAAATTTTGGAGGATACTATTTTAGAGGAGGCTATTTTACTTCTTGGCTAATATCAAACGAAATCTATTACGCCAAAGTTAATATTAACTGCTTGTAAAATTTTAGAGGAGACTGTCGAAATTTTTACTAAACAACTTAATTAATTAATCATTCTTCGCGATGACGTGCCGTAGGAAACAATTTAAAGGTGATTGTATTAGAAAACAATTAGGAAACAATAAAATTTCAAAGGAGGGCTGTATAGAGAAGAAAAATTGTATTAGAAAGGTTGTATTTGTTCACACTGAGATTTTTTTTCTTTCATGGTGCAAATTTTTAATGGGTATGCTCACATTTCTTGAAAAATAGCTACGTTTTTGGAGAATTGGATAAGTTAATATTGAGAAATTTAAGGGCTATAAAGATGAAACAAGTAAAAAACTGCAATAATTTAACAGATAATTGTTAAAGAGGTATAGTGAATGATATTTGATCTTAGCATGTATAATGCATAAATTTATATGCAGTTCACACAACCAAATAACTCCAAATAAATTCATATGCAGTTCCGAATATGTGCCGTAGGAACGTGCCGACGGGCATACCTAGTGTATATATATTACAATTTTTTTTTCACTCCCTACTTGACTATAATATTTTCGAATGATTCCTCAAAGGGCCGAATTGTAAACACGTGCAGTTGAGTACTTGAATCTTCGAGAAATCTCGTATAAAATCAATTTGAAAATTTGAAATCCGTATCCTTGCACTCTTCCTTGATTTCACAAAAAAACGTTCTCATTTTGTACATATCATTCTCATTCCTACAAAAACAAATAAATATATAAAATTAAGTAGAAATTAGATAAATTTTAAAGAAATAAACGAGAACTCGCAACTTTAATGCGTAAAAATGAGTAATAAATTCATGTATAAATTTCATTCATCAAATACCCCCAAACATAAGATTTTGCTTGTCCTCGAGCAAAAAGTAAAATCATGAATAAAGGATAGCAAATAATATTAGGCTCAACTCATAGCACTCAAAGGATTTATCATGTAAGCATCAAATCTTCAACATAATACATAAGCAGTTGCAAATAAAAGAAAACTAAGCATAGCCACTTTCTCCAGTGCAATAATTTATACATAATTCCCATGTCATTCATATTTGTCATGCAATTAACAAAATTGAATCTTGCAACAACTCAGTCTACGATCACCCCTTCTCATTACTACAAACCGAGTAGTAAACTAGAGTTCTTATTATTATTATTTTTCTGAAGAATCTCTCTCTCTCTCTCTAAGTTGTCACTTACCTTTTGACGTAAATGCAAATATTTGTGATGAATTCACTCAGTTACTCAAAAAGTCACAAACTTAAAGTGCTTTTGCATACTCATATTTCAAGTTGTCGTTTGACGTAAAAGTAAACATTGGTGATGAATACCACTAGTTACTAAGCAACTCAAATATTGGAGTAGACAGAAATTTATTCATTAAATTATTTAATCATTATCACTCTAAACCCTGTTTAGGACTAGATCAAAATGGATAATTAAAAGAAAAGCATCACACTCATCTTTTATGTATAATCACACGACTCTCACATTTTATAAGGAATTTTGAACTTCAATAATACTAAAGAAAATAAGTATGCTAAATCTTGCTTTATAAGATAATACTTATCCTAAATAAAAAAATTGCAATGCTTTCGCACAATAAAGAGCCCAAAAGCGTAATGGTAATCCTAATTTAAGTCCTTTTTTTTCTTTTATATAAAAATAAAAAATTTAACCCTTTCTTCCAAACTTAAATATCACATTTTCCTCAATTAGGAAAAAAAAAGAAATGAAAAAAAAAGAGAAAGTTCAAAATTGCTCCCCTTATTCATGTTGAAATTCTGGATGAGTGACGTTCATTGTTTCAGTGATATCTGGAGTTGTAGATGTCCAAAATTTCTGATTCTTTTTGCATTGGAAAGCAAAGACAATTTTTTTCGGTCGCTCTCGGAAACACTTCTCCATATTCGGACTCCATCCTACCTAAAAGTAGCCATCAAACTAGGTATAGAAAACAACTTCGCTCGGAAAATCCCAAACTTATGCAATCCTATAAAATGAGACAAAAATAAAATTAAAATTAAAGTAAAAAAACCTAAAAATAATTTTAAAGAAAGGAAAAATAAAACATGGGTTCCCTCCGAAGAAGCGCTAAGTTTTAAGTCTTCAGCTGGACGTTATAGCTGAGATGGCTATGTGATGCTATGATCCAACAACATAAAAACCTTTTTTCTAACAACTTTCTTCATGTGTGGATTAGGTTTTTTCTGTGCATCCCGCAAACCAGATGACAATTGTTTAAGCTCGTGTTTGGGTCGTTTCTTTCCTGAAGATGACGTCTTTGATATCCCCACCTCTTTGAATTTCAACTGAAAGAAAGATGAATAGATGGTTCATCTTCCAAATATCGATCATATTCCAAAATAATTTCTTTCTCAAATTCAAGAGTTGCTAAATTTGATAGACACATTTCTACCGATAACTTTTCAACTCCAGCCCTATGTGTCTCGCCCAAAATTAAATCAATTTCACTGACTTGAAAACATGAGTGAACTTCGGCAGGAAACTCCATCGATTTAAAGACATCAAATGTCATCATCAACCCTCAAAATAAGTTTTCCTTGTTGGACATCAATCAAAGCTCTCCCCATGGCTAGAAAAGGTCACCCCAAAATTAACAAAATTTGTTCATTTTCCTTCCATGTCCATCACTATGAAATCAACTGGAAAACTGAACTTATTTACCTTTACCAAAACATCTTCAATTATCCCTCTTGGTTACTTGATAGATATGTCTGCTAATTGTAAAAAAATTGTAGTAGACTTTATTTCTCCAATACCAAGTTTCCTGAAAACCAAAAAAAGCATAAGATTAATACTTGCTCCTAAATCACTTAAAGCTTTATCAAAAGAAGAATTTCCAATCGTGCAAGAAATTATAAAACTTCCTTGATCTTTAAGTTTAGGAAGCAACTTCTTTTGTGATATCGTACTACTCTCTTCGGTTAGCATAACTGTCTCATGCTCCTCCAATTTTTGCTTGTTTGATGAAATATCCTTCAAAAAATTAGCATAATTTGGCATATGTTCTTAAACTTCAATAAGAGGAATATAATATGAAATTTCTTGAAAATACTTAAAAATTTATAGAATTAATTTGTGAGATCATTCTTTTTAAGTCTTTGCGAAAAAGGAATCGGTAGATCATAAGGTGAATAAGGATAAGTTTCAGAATTAAACTCCCTAGAAATCGTGAGGTTTGGAGCTCCATTAATCTTCTTAGAATTCCTAACATGGTTGTTGGCGACCTGCTGTGTTTGTTCCTCCAAAATTGGCTTGAACTCATCTTGTTTTCCAACCATGTTTTGTTCAGTAGTTTGCGCTTGTGGTTGCTCAATTGTTCTTCCACTTCTTAGTGTTATTGCTTTGACATGCTCATTGAGATTGGTTACGATGTTACTGGGTAAGGTTCCTGATGTTCTCTACATAAGAATATTTGAAAGCTGACCAATCTGAGCCTCAAGATTATGAATTGAAGCTGTATTATTTTGTACCACCAAGTCTGTCTGATCATGTATTGCTCTGTCTTGTGCATGTATTGCATGAACATCTCTTCAAGTGTCAGCTTTTTTTCTTGCTGTGGAAAATTTTGATCTGGTCTAATTTCTCCTTGATTGTTGTTCCAAAAAAAATTGGGGTGGTTTCTCCATCCTGGATTATACATGTTCGAATAAGGATTATTTTGATGTTGGAATTTGGACACATGATTTGCTTGATTGGAATGTGGTTGAGCAAATGGATTTCCCACTTGGCAATCAATACTTGACTGATTTCCTGCACAATGATCACAAATAATATTAGTCTGAATAACTTTAACATTCATATTACCTAGTTGTTTAGATAAAGTAGCAATTTGTGCCGTCAATGTGGTAATAGGGTCCAATTTCCTCTAAAGTCTCATAGGCTGCTTGAGGAGTTTTTCTCATAAGAGTTCCTCCAGCTGTTGCATCTACCATAGATCGATTTGTAACTCCCAAACCATTATAGAATATTTGAACTTGTAGCCATTTGGGTAGTTGTCACGCCCCGCTTCCCTAAAAGAGAATAAGGAATACAGATACGTGACTAAGTCTAGCGAATGATTTTCATCATACATAAGCTATCAGGATCTTTACAATATTTTACAGGAATAGTCAAGAGATAACAAGGAGAAGTCAACCACGCATGCATAAATGAATCAACACCAACAGAATTCACTTGAAACAAAACATAATAATCTTAAATAAACCAGATCTGAACAAGTACATAATTTCGGGTCACATTGCCCAATACAAAATAATCGAAGTAACAATACATTTATTCAAAATAAGCAGCTTGAAATAATAATAATAGCAAAACCTCCAGCATCTAAAATGCAATTTAATAAATTGCAAGAAAAGGGAAAAGAAAACAAAACGCTCGTCAATGCAAGTTACGAGCCACTTGTAGTGCAGGCACAAGTACAGAAAAAGGTAAACAAATATAGAGTAACAGCGGAAGCAACATAATATGGAATAAGCATGTTAACAAAACAGAATGTCTAACATGATATACTAACAGGCACAGGTAGTATGTAACATATATCAAGTATCATGCAACCAGGTAAATAGGTAGCATGTGCAGATAAGCATGTAACAGGTGTCATGTTATGTCATGTCAAGTCTAGTATTTATTTCTATCTAGATAGCACTTCATGCGTTCCAAACTTTTACCACATGGTTGCTACATTCAAACAAGTTACGCTTAGATTTTGAAGTGGACTGTGTAGGGCTGTGTACTCAAGGATCAAAAAAACAGGTACAGGAACAGGTTCAAGTGGAACCTACTGGTCCTCTTCCGAATACACCTTCCTATAGGGAAGTGTGCAGTCAGGTAATCAGGTAAAAGGTACAAGTAGAACCTATTGGTCCTCTTCCGAGTACACCTTCCTATAGGGAAGTGTACAGTAAGGTAATCAGGTAAACAGGATCGTGTATCATGTAGTCATGAAACACGTAACAGGTGGGTAATACTGGCCCCCTTTCTAAGTATACATATCTATATTTTTCACTACTAGATCTTTCCCTTAACCCCGGCTTGGTTATTTGTTATTATTATCAAATAGACATGTACGTGTCACAAATACGGCAAGAATAACATGGCACGAACAAGTAACATGTTCAGGATGAAAGATAAATATGCACAGGTGGAAGACAACTCATAAAAGATTAGGACAATGAAAATTCTAGTTCAAGACAACAAGGCAGTACCGCACCAAATCTAGAATTCTCGTTGCCACAATATGCAAACCTGGATCCGTCAGAAAATTTGGAAAATAGACTCTCGACCAAATCTAGCAAATATATATAAGTCATATGGTATTTCACAAAAACAAGACTCAAAACAGAATTGTATCTAGAAAACGTGTTCAGCCATAAATCAGTTTGTATTCAAGAACAGGAAAATGGCATAAAAACTTACTGATTAAATCCAAGAAAAATCAGGGGTATTTCCTTGTATGTTCAGTAACAGAAAGTAAAGTTTCATAATCCTCCAACATAGATAGAATAGTTAAGTAAAATAAAAAAGAAACAAGATACAGAAAGTTTGTAAATATGAAATCATAAACACAGCAGTACTAAAACAACAATAGATAACAAAATATAAGTCGAAATCCAGATCCGTGAAAAGGGTGATAAAACAGATACAGCAGGCTACAATTCGTATTCACAAAGGTTTTATAAAAAGCAAATAGAATCAGGTCGAAATTATATTTCTTTACTGAATTGTATGAAAATTCTACAAGTATAGTGGTTGTTTGCAAGCATAGAATAGTTTATAAAAATTATCAATTAAATCCACAAAAATTAGGGGTTGATCCAAATCAAGTCTAGTTGTACTCAGCAAAATATTGGATCAAATTATCACCTTTAACAATAGTATGAAAATAAATCACTCTCTAGAATTCATATAAAACCGAATCTGTAATTTTCTACACATCTGTAGTAAAATAGCCATAACTTCAAACTCATAAATCGAAACTGAGATATGTCAGAAAATCTGAAAAGTGGACAAAATTGTCTACAATTCATATTCATAAATAATATTCATATACTGACCTTAATACGGTCTAAAATACTAAACTAACACGGGGTAACGACAATGACAGAATTATTCTTCCTGCATAAAATCAACTAGTTTATATGAAACACATCCAAATCATAACAAAACGTGAGATAGGGTATACTAGATGTCCAAACAACATGATATAGGATATTTAACAGATCTATGACGGGTTGTACTACTACTAACACACGAAGCATACAAGATCATACGACAAGTCATGAATCACGAACAACATACATGTATACATCAAGAATTTATTATTCCTAAGTTATTTCATGTCGTGTGTGTAATGAGACAACTACGGGCAAATCAACACATAGAGACAAGATATAACAAGGGTTTTGCACAAGAATTGTCTATAGAACACAACTATACTACATGCGGTATTTAGTACTTGTATTACATAATAAAAAGAAAACAAGTTACTTACCTTATAGTTGATGAAAAAAACAACAATAATATAGTATTGAACTACTTTAACCACGGCGAGGGGAGCCTAGGGCGGCACTAGCTATCTATGTTGCGTTCGGCACTCGGGAGGAGGCAGCACCAGGAGAAGGGGGCCGACCAGGGGGGTCACGGCACTGCTTTCGAGTGACGCGACGGGAGGAGGAGCACAAGGGAATGCTGGTAGCGGCACTAGAGCTTCGCTGGCGTCGAAGGGGAGCACTAGTTGCTGGGGTTGACACTGAGGTGGTGGCGTCGGGGTGCTGTCTCTGTCCCTGGGAGGTCGCGACAGGAGGGGAGCACCGAAGGGGGTTTGGGACAGAGGTCCGGTGCAACGGGAGGTAGGGGATCGGGAGATGGGTTTTGGGAAGGAGGCCGGGACGTGAAGGGGAAGTGGCTAGGGTTAGGTGAAGATGAACAGGGTAATAGGCAGTGTAAATATGAGTTGGGTATTAGGGTTTAGTGGTGTGAACGGGTGCAATGGGTTAATGGATATGTTGGTTTCGGGTTGGAGATGTTGTGGGTAATGAGTTCATAGGGTTTAAATGGATTTTGGGTATAATTAGATCCAAATAAAATAAGATGATCCAAAATAATGAGATGGGAACCAAAGTGAATAATTTAAATAGGGCATGGACAATTTAAAATGAGAATGTAAAAAATAATGACTTGATCAATTAAAGACGAAACAATAGACAGACAATTCAATCAAGAAGATCAAATAAAAGACGACAAATCCAATAGATGAACATATACATTGAAATGAAGATCCAATACACGATTCAAAATGAGACGGAGAAATAAAATAGGAATAAATACCCCAAAAAAAGAAAATACATCCAAAAACACATAAAATGAAAAAAAGGGGTTAAAGTAGTTCATGATGAGGACACTTTCTCAATACATCTTTTTACCTCTCCCATACATCATACAAAGATTTATTCTCAAATTGAGTAAATGTTTTAATGTCATTCTTTAACTTTGCTGTCTTTGCCGCTGGAAAATACTTAGGCAATTGTTTTCTGCAAGTCTCTCCCAATTAGTAATAACACTTGGTGGTAGAGAATTTATCCAAGTCTTTGCCTTATCTCTTAGTTAAAAAGGAAAGAGTCTCAATCAGATTGATTCATTTGATACTTAGTTGTGCTTGAAAGTGTCGCAAATTTCTGAAAAGTATGCAATGTGAACATTAGGATCCTCGTGCGACAGTCCACCAAACTGAAAAATCTGTTGAATCATTTGAATTATCGCCAGTTTAATCTCAAAATTGTTAGTTTGTATAGCCGGCCTCTTTATGCTTGATGTTGCTCCGTTAACCGAGGGCATAAAATTGTCTCTCAAAGCCTTATTAAATTGTCTTCTCCATTACTTTCATTCGTCATGATGATACACTTCTATGTCCTGAAATATAATTATTAAATAACAGAAAAACTAATTAAACCTATCTTTCTAAAAAGAAAAAAAAAATAAAATTATTAACAATCTAGCAATTATCAATATCAATAAAAGAATTTAAAAGAAAAGAGTGTCGATCCCACAAGGACTAATTATTTTATTGAGAACCGAAATTCACTAGATTAACTACTATTTGGAAAATCGAAAATATGATAAAAATAACAACTAAACTAAATTAAACTAAAGGAAAGAACTAAACTATTTAAAAAGAACAAAATCTGCAATTTTGTTGTTTGTTCTAGGGCTTTTGATTTCACTTAGTTAATCCCACACAGTTCATAATTCTATGTGACTGGAAATTCTAATTTTCCAAGTTGTAGACCAAAATTCCCTAATTATTCAATATTTTCTCTCGAACAACACCGAATGTATCCCCAACTAATAATTCTTTATATCTGTATGCACATTTAATTAATTGAAGATTCATTAAGTTCTATGGATTTGTTTACATTGACATTAATTGTCACACCCCGCTTCGCAAAATACGGGAATACGAGCACGCAACGTAGGCCCAGCGAATGATTATACATCATCCATAAGTTGTACCAGTCCAACTCAATAATATACAAAAGAAACAACCACGCAGGCAAAGAATATAATCATATAAATAATAAATAAACTCAAAGTTAATCATGAAATAAATTTACTGAATAATAATCCAACATCTGGGATAAAACAAAACTTTGGATCATAAAGCCCAAGAATACAAAGTATGATGAAAAGAAATACAATAAGCAAGCAATGAAAGACAACTAAGTAGTCTAAAGTCCAGCTCCAATCTTCAGAGAGTTTACTCACTAATTTTTTCTAGTATTGCTCCTTTGGTACCTGTTAAAACTGGATCTAAAAAGAAAGAAAATAGAGCCCTTAGAGAAAGTCGTGGGCAGCAAGTAGAGAAACAAAGGATAATAGGAAAACTTGAATATCAAGGAAAAGAACATGGTCAAAGACAAAGAACAAAACAAAGGCAGGCAGTAATATCAAAGGGTTCCAATAACCACACATGTAATGCGTGATGTCAAGTCAATTTCAATACAAGATCAAGTATGAGGTTATTAAGTATTTTATTAATCTATCTAGTGCACGTACTACTGCATCACACACTACAGGTTCCGCGCAAGCAGAATGATTGTTTTAGACTGATGGTGAATTTACGGAATATGTACTCGGCGTCGATGACGAACAATAATTAACAATCGATAATTGCTATCAATATGTCTTCCAATCAATACTCCTCCTTCCAATCGATATTTCACCTCCTTCCAGTCAATATTTCTCCTCCTTCCAATGCGATATAGTGATAATTAAGGTCTATGAAAGTAGACTTCTACACGGTTCCAGCGAGTATAATTAAGGTATATGAAAGTCATGGGAACTAGGGTGAAAGTTCTAATCAAATCAAGTTTTATGTTCAGTTAGCATGGAGTAGGTTATGTTCCATTAATTAATTTGGGTTAGAAAACTCATTATTAAAATCTACCAAAATTTAGGGAAGTAGCTATACGTGTCTAGGTTCAGCATGAATTATTTTAGATTTTTTCTCTACTAATAATAGGGTCAAATAAAATAAGCAACAGCAGAATACGCATGAAATTATGGGTCTGAAAATTACTAACACAGTTGCACTAAAGTGATGATATCTAACAGATGACAAATTGGAATTTAAATCCAGAGTAGGAAAAAATTATCTAGACATCAAGGACTACATTTTATGTTGAGTAAGTTTTCTCAAATTATGTCATTAACAGGGCTAAAAGTCTGATTCAAAGTGAAACATGCAGCAGTCCAGAAATCAACTTAACATAAAATGATAATAAATAATTCACACGATCACATAAAGCATGCAAATTGGTAATCAAAGCAATCCTAGGTGTCAACATGCAATTTCTAAGATTTAAGGTACATTTATCATGGTCATGGTGTCAATTCATCAACTAGATCCAATTCTAGCGTGTTCAATTTTCAATGTCCAATCAACAAGTAATCCTATGCATGAATCTAGTTGTTTATTGTGCAAATGGATGAAACATTGGGAAATAGGTTTAGATCGAAGAGAAGCACGATGTTAAGAGTATGTCGGGTTAGCTCGTGTAAACCCTCGATAATCTTAACGGAATTGTCAAAGCAGTTTGGATAAATAAAAGGACAAGATCTACTTGCAGGAGATCAAAGAAAGCTTGAACACAAATAAGAAGAAGGGTTCAAGAAGAGACTTGCTTGTTACTCGGTTAATTCGAATAGTAAAGAGTATCGGGATTAGAATCCCAGGCAAACTCCCAAGGAAGCATGTGCAAAGACCGTGCAAAGAAACCAGCAAAACAGCAACAATTCCCCACACCAGATCTGACCCAAAATAGCGGACACCAAAACCAGATCTGATGCAGGCCGAACACGAAACACCAAATCCCACCAATCACACTGCAGCCCCACACCGAATCGTAGCAAACACAGGACAGCGAATGGCGGATCAAGAGGGCTCGAACACGGAATAGCGAGACGGACCACTCCCTAGTCGTCTTCTTCCTTTGATTGGAGAGAGAGAGAGAATGAGGGTGAACGGTGCGATGACTGCACTGGGCACTGCACGACTGCGATGGGGCTCACGATGCTAGTGGCGGCAACGTCGCTGCTATCGGGAAGCAACGGCAGCAGCGACGGATGCTCTGTTTCGCTCGAAAACAGGGGGAGCCGAACAGCGTGATCTGGGGACTTTGACAGGGCTTGAATGATGACGAGGCGACATGGGGGTCCTCGAAGGTTGCTAGGGTGACCGGTGAGGGACCATGGTGATGACGGCAACAAAGCTTGGGTTAATGGCGAGTTGGGTTTCAGTGGAGTTCGGAGATGGGGGTTGATGGCGAGGATGGGGGATCACGATGGGGTGCAACGAGGGGATGGGGAAGGAACGGTGGAGGCGGAAGGAGACGGAGTGGCGACTAGCGGCGATCGGGAGTTGAATGGTTTTGGGTGTTGGGTTGAAGGGGTAGAGAGCGGGAGACTTAGAGGGATGAACAGGAGAGATGGAGGATTGAACAGGAGAGAGGTTAAGGTTAAGGCGACTGAGGGTTATTAGATTAGGGTTAGGGTTAGTGATTAAGGATAAGATTAGTATTTATAGAGGAAAAAGAGATATTGCGCATTTGGGTATTTGGGTATTTGATCCAATAAACAAAATACATTGTATATAAATATAAAGATCAATATAAACCCAAATACAAAAGAATGAGATATCAGACAAAAATATGATTCATAACAAAATACAATTTGTACCACGTAAGTTATTTGAAATATTCATAAACACAAATATTAAATAAGAATTGATTTGTTTTAGCAATCCATAATAACAATAAATATTCACAGTAACAATAAGAATACAAATAACCATGTAAATAAAAATAATAATACTAGTAATAACAATTAGTAATAATAATGAAAATATGAATAAAGATACCAACAAAAATAATAGCAATCGTTAGAATAATCCCAGTATATATATAAAAATAGTAATTTGTTAAAATAGCCCAAACAGTAATATAAATATTTATTTTATTTGAGTTTAAAATGAAAAGAGTTGATCAAATAGAAATAGAGACAGCGTTTATTCAAAAATAATTACAACTACTGTTTACAAATTGCTTTAACCTTAAATTCAAAACGGATTATACAAATATCAAATTTATAAATATCAAAATATGGAACAATACCCAGAAAATATGTATTTGCGGGAATAGGGGTTACATTAATCGCGGTAAATCATCTCTAGTTTTGTTCAATCAATGGTGTTTAATTTTATAATTCTAAATTATAAGTTACCTCTCGGTCTTCCCATGATTCAATAAATCAAACAATAGTTGGCCAAACGATTGTAAGCATTAAGAACTGAATTGAAACACACAACCATGAAAATGTAGTCGAATCAAATAACATGAAACTAAAACTGTGTTCTCAAACTAGGCTACATCAAAGCCCTAGAAACATAAATTTACTTCATTATGATTTTGCAACTCGTAAACATCTTATTGGAATGCATAATAATAATAATAATAATAATAATAATAATAATAATAATAATAAGAATAATAATAATAATAATAAATAGAAAAGAGAAGAAAGAAGTAGTTGTTGTTGGGACCGAATATCAAGTCGTGATTTCTCTCAAAATCAATTCTCGAAATCTTCTCATCGGAAAACGTGTAGTCACCTCCTTAATCTTTTCTTTTCTTTTCTTTTCTTGTTACTCAGTTTCTGTTCCTTCTCTCTCCTGCTTTTTTTTCCTGGCCTCGGGATCCGTGTGCACTCTTCCTTTCGACCTACCGCAAGTCAGAGGCTACCTCCCTCCTCCTTTTCTTTCTTTTTTTCATTTTCTTTTCGGTTCTGTTGCGCAACTCCACTAGGGTCTTTATATAGGGTTAAGGTTATTTAAAATAGGGTTAGGATTAGTTTAATTAATTAATACATCTATTGACTTTTTGAACTAATCAATCACTTAACTAATATTCAAACCCATATATTAATCCGTTCGTTTCTTCAATTCCCCTTTTTTAATATATTTTATATTAAAAAAATTTATTCCACCCCTACTTGACCACAATATTTTTGATTGATTCTTCAAAGGGCCAATTTGTAAACACGTGCAGTTGAATATTTGAACATTCCAGAAATCGTCACATAAAATCAATTTGAATTTATCAACTCTTTGTCCTTGCACTCTTCCTTGATTTCACCAAAAACACTTTCATTTTGTACATATCGTTCTCATTCCCACAAAAACAAACAAATAAATAAAATTAAGTAGAAATAAGAAAATTTTTAAAGAAATAAATGAGAACTCGCAACTTTAATGCGTAAAAAGTGTAATAAATTCATGTATAAATTTCACTCTTCATGCATCTGATAAACCAAAAGCAGGAGGATGGAGAGTCACCCTGTGACTTCGTCTAGAGATTTATGGCAAAGGCCCGGTCCATCCCCTCTCTTGCAATGGCCACCTTCAGATACAACATTCGGCTTGACCTCCTCAAGACTCCCTCGCAAAAAAGCCACCTTCAGATTTCTCCGAACTTCTCCTACGAAGTGAAAAATATATCGGGACCAAAGTGATCCCACGTCCGGATAAAAAAAAGTGTGGATGATGGGGCCTATAAAGTCCCAGAGGGACGAGCCCGGGCAATGCCGCTCCCCTCCGGTACCTCGGTTCGATAAGTTCACCCTTCTCAATGCTAGTGTCTGAACGATCCTTATGAAAATTGAAGAAGACTGACTACTCCGCCTTCCTCTTATGATGTACCCAACAAACAAAAGAAGAGAAAAAAGCCGATGGTGCCGGTTTCATAAGGACCATGGACATGACACAGATGAGTGCCGAGCTCTCAAAGTATGAATCGAAGCTCCCATCCGCTGTGGGCACCTCTCTGAGTACACCGTGGAGAACAATGTCGAACCTCCACCAAATCGAGATACATGAAGTTTAACAAGGGTGCTTAATGCCTTCTGCTAGATTGTTTAGATTTGTAATATGACCAGTCATTAAAATGGGTGAGGCATGTAATAAGAGTTGGCCACCAAGGCAGCCACTTAGTTTGTTTCTTCAAAAAAGACTTAGTGTTTCTTTCATAAACTATGGTACTCCCTTGCGGATGAAAACAATAACTTCAGTGCTCAGGTCATGTTTCGAGCTACACCAACAACTCATTAATTTCCAAACAGCTGGTTCAGAGTCCAACTCGTGACTCAACTACTCCCACTCTGGAGTTCGGCTTGTCCCTCGAGTGGCTCCTGAAACTCGTTAATCCTTAAACATGGGTTGCAATTTAAAGATTATTTTTATACAAAATTTAATGTACAAATTTTTATGGAGACCAAGTTGCATGCACGTGCGTGGCACGTACACATGCACAAGCACACTTGCATGGCCGGATTGCATTTTGGAGGGAATGGGAAAATTTTGATTGGGATCATGGTGGAGTGGTTACTTGATCATGGGTAGTTAGTGTAACTCCTCCTTAGATCTAAGCCATTTGTTCCTAACTCCTACTTCAATCTTAGCCATCCATTTTCCTAGATTTTTAATATAAATACCCCCTCCCATGGCTAGTATTCTTGTGCAAATTAATTCTTGCAAACCTATAGTTCAATTACATTATCTAGTAGTTACTAAGTGAGTAAAAGATTGAGTTGTGTGTGGGAGTTATGCTTGCAACAAGAAGCGGAGGCTGGCATCAAGGAGGGAGTGCTCTCGGTTCGGCATTGGGTGTGCTCAGGTTGGCTTATGCGCGCGTGTTCAAAGAGGAGGATCGTTCGTTTGCAAGGACATTCATCTAGGGGGGTTGCTAGTTGTATTTTCTCTCCATTTAAGGTGGGTAAATTTTCTATATTTCTAAATAGGAATGCATGCTAGATTGAATGGAAAAAATGATGCATGAAAAAGATTAATAAGAGTACACATTTAATTGAAAATTGACCTATAAATTGATTGGAATGTGGATGTGCAATTATATGTGATCTTATTAGTAAAAGTCTAAATTTTGTGTGAATGGACTATAGTTATGGATTGTTGAAGAAAATTTTATTATCTACACCATGAGTTATAGACACAAAAGTTAGTAGATTAACAATACTACTTTATGTGTTTAAATGAATCTTTGTGTTGTATTGAAATGAATGAATTAAGATATAAATTTGTATGCTTAGTAAATGATTAAAAACAGGAAATTAATATGAAGATTACTAATGAAGAGATTTGAGATATTAATTGTTAAGAAATGTCGAAAAAGAAGAAATGTGGTAGTGATAGTTTACAATTCAAATTAATTGTACGAAAAATATGTTTTAATTGTTGAAAAAAATTATTTTTTCATACTGGAGTATAATTTATGATGATATTAGTCAATTTGGACATTTACAGTAATTTTTATAAAGCAAAGTGAAATGGGGACTAATTGAACATCGAAATGTTTTGGTAACAGAGAGTTTTGATTTAAATAAATTTCGAGTTGTACTTTGACAACCTGAGCACGTAGCTCAAGTAGTCAGGACTGCCTTAATCGCTACAGTGGGCTCTCGGGGTCTGAGGTCGCTGGTTTGAATCCCCGGGCTGCCATACTTTTATTTTTCATTTCAAAAAATATGTAGAGCAGCGGCCGGGAGCACTTAATGCTCTCGCCCTCTCTTCTAAGTGCGAGTAGCACTTGGCCTAGTGGCTTGTGCCTTCGGTTGGTTTCCCTGTGGTCGCTAGTTCGATCTGTGGCCTCAGCTGTTGTTTATATTGTGGGGAAAAACATTTTTTGGGGGTTTTTAATGATCAAAAAATTACAAAAAAATATGATTATTATTTTAAAAATATGTGGAGTTTATGAAAAATAATTTGAGAATTATTTGCATGAAGTGGAGTATGTTTAGAGAATAAAAGTATAATTTAGAACTATAAGTTCTACACTTGCATTTGTATAAAGTTGTAAGTTGCAAAAGACTTAAAGTGGAATATTAGAAAAGAAATACGATTAAAAAGGAACTATATAAAGTGATGTGAATTATTCTCAATGGAGAATGGTGTGACAATTCATGATATATAAATATGAGTATGAGGGCCATTGGATTGGCGGCGTGAGAGTATTCACAGGCTGTCTTCACGATGCGTCATGACATGACGTGGATACTGCTCCAGAGTACCGTCCCGGTGGCGACGCTTGTGGGATGTTTGGTCACTGCAAGAGGATCGTGTGCCATGAAGGAGGCTGAATTGCCACAGGCTGTCTTCACGATGCGTCGTGACATGACGTGGGATTCCCCTCCAGGTTTTCTGTACACATGCTTGTACTCATAGATCATCTAGGATACCTACCATAATTACAGTAGTAGATTAAGTCATGGCGAGGGATTGAACCCTACAAAATGAAGAACGATTAAGTGCTTGCCCTCGAACCTATGTAGTATGGGATGCATAGAATCCGAACAAGTGTGCATTAGTGTCATGTAACATAAATAACTGCATTAAGGACTAAGTGCACAATCACAACACGACATCAATAGGGTAGTCCCTTTAGTTTGAAATGTGACAAGTTTGTGTTTGCTAAATATGGAAAATAAGTTATACTATTTTCGGCATAGAGAGGATGGCCGTGTATAATGTTCGTCGGTTGAATAAACTGACGTACCCACAGTCTTATATGCAGGTGAGTGACATGATAAAGATTAAAGAGGAACAGATGCTTAAAGATTATTCAATATTGTTGTACATTTATTTCAATGTTGTAAATTTACTTCCGCTGTGCAATGTAAACTGTAATGTTTTTATGTAAACTCTGATGTAAAGTGAAAAGTTCAAATTTCCTTGTAAAATTGTACTAAATGAAGCGAAAAGATCCTGTAGAACTCTCGAATTCAGTTGTATTTGGGATTCGGGGCGTTACACCAGGAGCGGTCTTAAGAAAGGTGACCCACTATCGCTTATGCTATTTATCCTGGCAGTTGATGTGATGGCCCAAATGCTGAGATGTGGAAGAAGCACTGGCACTTTCTCTCAACATCAACTCAGGGGTTCCCTTGCTTCATTGTCCATACTCCAATTTGCTGACGACACTCTCATCTTCTGCAAAGGTGATGAACAAGAGGTGCTTCATTTAAAACTACTTCATATATTCGCTAATATCTCAGGTCTTGATATCATTTTCACCAAATCCTCCATTACTTATTTCGGCTCCTCTAAGGCCAAGCTTTAGGCTTTCTCTCACATTCTCGGTTGCAAACAAGATTCGCTACTCACCAAATATCTGGGCATGCCCTTGACTAGAGGCAAATTAAAGAAGAGGGATTGGCAACCTCTTCTTTTAAAGATTGAGAATAGATTGTCTACCTAGAAAGGACGATTGCTTTCTAGAGGCAGGAGACTGATCCTCATTAACTCTGTTCTTAGTGCCTTGCCAACTTACTATGCTTCATTCTTTAAATAACCCCCAATGGATTATAGCAAGAATAGACCAATTGTGAAGCAGATTCTTCTGGGTGGGGGTTGATACCAATGCCTCTGGGGTTTCATGTACAAACTGGAAGCGCATATGTCAACCCAAAAAACAAGAAGGCCTGGGTGTCCTGAATCTCAACCAATTCAACAATGCCCTACTTATGAAATGTTGGTGGAAGCTCTTGTCCGAGAACTCTCTTGGCAACCGAACTCACAAATCCTTGTATTTCAATAGAACGTATTGCTCCTTCATTTGTCTAGTTCACGCATCGGATTTTTGGAAAATATCTATAAACTTAAGGAATAATTCCTTCAAAGGATTACTTGGCAACTGGGTGATGAACAATTACTTAAATTTTGGACTTCAGATTGGATTGGAGGTCTTAGCATTTCCACTCTGTTCCCGGCACTGTTCGAGGCTGCTTAGAACAAAGATGCACCACTTTGCCCCCAAAGCCATCTTCAGCCTGGTAGATGGATTTGGAGACCAAGTCTAAACACCACTTCCTCTTTTCGCCTTATTCTTGAGAAAGATCAACTCCTGGAACTCTTATCCCAAATTCAACCATCTACAGCCGCAGACATCCCCACTTGGAAGCACTCTGGATCAGGGATTTACACAGTCAAATCAGCCTACGGCTTCTATAGCATCTCTGACCTTACATCTCCCTAATTTCGTGCCTGTTGGAAGAGTTTGGCACCACTCAAATGCAAAACTTTTATCTGGATGTTTAGTTGAGATATACTCAACTCCAAGGCTAGACTGCACTCCAAAGGATGGGATGGTGATCAGACATGCACGGCTTGTGCATGCCTTGTTGAAACCACCTTCCATATTTTCGTTGAATGTCCAGTTGCTGTTCATGCTTGGGAACACTTCACACATCACTTCAAAATCCTAACTTACCTACATCCACATTCGACTATTTCACACGATGGTGTTTTGACCCTCTCAATCACAAGTTCACACATTCATGGCATATGATTACAATTGCTACTTGTTGGAGTATCTCGAATTCTAGAAATGATAGGACTTTCAATAACAAGCATATTACTGTGGAAAAGCTCATCTCTAATATCAAATTCTGGTTCTCTCATTGGACAAATAATAAAGGAAGCTCATCGAAGATGGCCAAGATACTGAAGGAGCTTGAGGATGCAAGGTATCAAGACCCTATGCAGACTGGGAGAGAGTCTCCACTTCACAGTATGGGTGGCAGCCAAGGGGTAGTCTGATCATTGTTTTGTGAGTTTTTGTTTGGTTTTTTTTTTTTATGGGGACTCTTATTGTCCCGGGACTTGTAATATTTTAGCACTTGTTTTGAACTGATAGTTTTGCAGGGGGGATAGGTACTTTACTGTTGTTCAGGGTGTAGCTGAGATGAGTGTATGGGGGGTGAGATCATAATCTTGATTCTAGTTCACAGTATAAAATAGGGAAAATTAAAACTTCTTATTACATCAACTCCTTCTCTCGTTTGCATAGAGGAAAATTTTAATACATTTTATTACAACACAACCAAACACTTGAACTTAATTCATCTCAAATCCATGCTTCTACTTTACTTGGGCAACTCACTTGCAAATCCTGCAAAATAACTGAAGAGTGGGGACATCAGTTGAAGGCAACTGACCCAATACTATAGTAATAGTAACATTCCAAAGTCTCACAATCACAAATGTGCCACATAACTGTACAAGTGTACCGCACGAACATACCAAATCCGTCTCACTTCTAAACATTCCGCAAGTTGACCCCAGTCCCAGAACGCATCCCGACAGACTGTACAAGTGTACCGCGCAAACATACTAGAGACACAAAATCACACAGTCCCGAAATACATCCGTCCGACTGAAACAGAGTCCATACTTATGTTGCCCAATTTCCATCACATCTCCACTTATGTCTATCCTTATGTTAGTTATATTCAACTAAATAAATTCACAGTTCTCCCTAGAGTTGGTGTACCCTACTTGACTTAACTTTACTAAGTAATTAATAAAAGCCCCACTGGCTAAATTCCACAAAATCTCATTTGCCGACATGCTAGGGTCCCACTCAACCTGTAACATCCTGAATTTTCAAATAATTAAGTATAAAGTTTTTCATTTGTTTTCACATGTTTTGCATGTGCAATTTAATATGTGTTTTTAGCTTAAAAAATTATTCTTATGTCATGAATAAATATTTTCTTCTCTTTTAAAATTAAAGCCTATTATTAATCTTTAGGTCTAATAGTCTAATTCTAGCCCACTTAAATAAATTAATTAATTAATTAAAGAGCCCATGGATTTTAGCCCACCTAATTAGCCCACTAGTTAATTTTATTTGTAATTAATACAACTTGTAGTGTAGACTTGATCATGTAATAAAAAAATGAACAATTAAACTAGTGAGCATGTGATGACACGTGCATTGCACATACATGTGCAATGGAGCACAAGACTTGGCCGGCCACACTTGGGAGTGGAGGGAAAGAGTGGAAGAGTGGAGAGTGGTTACTAGATGATGGGTAGTTCTTCTACCTTCCAAATGTATCCTAGCCTTTCGTCTAAACTCATCTCAACCCTCCATTCACTTTTGAAATGGGTATAAATACCCCACCCTTGCCTTCTTCATTAGTTGCATTAGAAATATTTCAAAGAGAATAGAAAAGAAAAGAAGCAATTGTGAGGAAAAGAAAGAGTTGTGTGAGTAAAAGATTGAGTGTTTGTGTGTGTTACTTTCCAATTGGAGGCCAACCAAAGCATCAAGGAGGAGGAGGTCTCGAGTTCACAGTAGAAAGGAGGAGGAGCTCAAAATTGCACAAAACTAGGAGGAGAATAGAGACAATCGTGTGTTCAAGGAATTTCTTAGGAGTTTTTCATTTGTTTCTTCAAAAGGTGGGTGATTTCTCAAACTTCTAATATTGATGCCATGCTAGGGTTTTAATTTGTGAATATGTTAGAAACAAATAGAAAAAAAATTTTGCCATATACTTGCTTGAAAAGGCTAGTAAGAAAGAGAGGATGCTCTAGTTTATCTACATGAAAAGTTAGGAAAATAAATTGAAATGTGTTAGTTAAGAGTTGTCGCCTTATTACTATATTTTCATGCTAGAGTACTTATAAATTTGATAAATCATGCTTGTATGAAATTGTGCTTGTGAATGGATGGTAGAATACAAATTAACAACCATGATTTGTGAAATAAATTAATTGGCATGGAAAAGTTACAATAATTGTTAAATTTTAATTGTATTGTGTGAGTAAGTTTATATTCACTAGATTGTCAATTATGTTATCTCTTTGAATCTTAAAAAATGAGTTAGTTTTTGTAAAGAGAAGATTAACTTAAGGGCTTTTGATTGGGTTAAAGAATGAAAAATTGTAAATATATATTGTGAATAAATGAGCAATAAGTAAGTAAGAGATTCATCTAGAATAGAAATCTTTAATGTCGAAAAAAAATACACTAATGGTTCATGTTTCAAAAGAAATGAGGAGAATAGTTCCTTCTTGTTAAGTTAAAAAGAGAATTTTGTAAATCTAAGAAAAAAATTAATATACTATTTTTCAAAGAAATATATTCTGGAAAGAGATTTAGATTTTTTTGAATAAGTACAACTGATTTAAAAATCGAGTTTACTAAAACAAGAGTAGATACAATACAATTTAAACAAAAAGCACTTAACCAACTTCATATAGGTTAGTCACTCAAGACCAACTGGTCTTCGGGTACATTTTGGGTATGTTATTGTAGCTAGGCGGTGGTACTTGTCTTGGGTTTGAGCCTGGCAAGAGGCTCTGTTTTATTGAAAAATTCGATTTCTATCAAATCCCGAAACCAGACCTTAAGTATAATTTAAGTTCTCCATATATCGGTTAGTCATTCTGACCTTTCTGGTCGATGGGTGCACTTTGGGTTGGTTATTGTTCATGAGCGGGGGGCGTGGGTCTGGGTTCGAATCCGGCCCCTGGCATTTTGTTGAGTTTTTGGTTTTTTTTACTTATTGGATTTTTTTTTGGAGTTTTAAGTGTATGAAAATTGAGGAAAAATACTAGAATTCTTCTAAAATCCCCTAGACTTCATAAAAATTATCTACAATGTTTGACCTTTTAAAATGAGAATTAGAAGAAATTTTGAGAAAAGGACCTTGATAAAGTTCTTAGAATATAATTTTGATTAATTAAAGAAAGGGAATATTTTGAATATAAAGAATTTTTGTGTAGAGATTAAAAATGAGATTTTGACATGGAAAATTTGAATAGTTATATATGAAATTGTTGTTTAAATTATGCAAATATGCATGGGAAATGAAATACAAAGATCATGATGAAATGTTGAAATTTGTGAGTATGAACACTCATTTGATGAACATGAAAAGAGATTGAAACTAGAGTTTTTGCTAAGTCCTTACATCGACATGAATGAAATTTTGAAAGAGAAATGTGATAATAAAAGACCGAGATTGGGTCATGGTTAATAATTGATGTTTAAGACCGATGTAGAGGTAACGCTAATTTTATAGTGTAAATTTTACTCATGATTCAGTTATCAAAGGATTAGACACATAGTGGAGATGTGATGAAAATAAGAGAAAATCACAAGCATGAGGGCTCGGATCTACGGTGTGAGAGTATTCACAGGATGTCTACATGATGCGTCATGTCAGGGCGTGAATACATCTCCAGAATATCGGGACCATGGCGACGCTTGTGGGGTGCTTGGTGACTATGTAGTGCCATCGTTCCATGGCGGAGGTGAATTGTCCATAGGATATCTGCATGATGCGTTTTGTCATGACGTAGGATTCTCTCCAGGATGTCTGGATATGGGCTCGTAACTCATAAAGCATCTAAGATACTTATCGTAGTTACCATAGTAGTTAAACTCATGGCAAGGGATCCAACCCTATAAGATGAAGTACGATTAAGGGCTTGCCCTCGGACCTATGTAGTATGGGATGCATAAAATCCAAACAAGTACGCATTAGTGTCATCAAATACATATAACTGCATTAAGGACTAAGTGCACATTCACAAACGACATCAATAAGATAGTCCCACTTAGTTCTGTTAGTGAACAAGTGTGTGTTTTCCCAGTAAAAGAAACTTATGTATTATATCCTAGCATCAGTTTTATGCAACTGACGTGCCCACGATTTCCATGCAGGATAAAATGAATGAATGGGCTAAAGAGGAACGCTGCTTAAAGAATTGTTTCAAGTGTTATTTTATGTAATATGTTGTAATTTGTTTTCGCTATGTTGTTGTAAATATTATTGTATAAAAAGTTTTAAATTTCTTGTAAAATTGTACGAAGTGATTATAAAGATCCTGTGGAACTTTGAATTCAAACTTGTTTGGAATTCGGGGTGTTACAGAGTGGTATCAGAGCCACGCTTCCAAGTAATACAAATTTATAAGGAACGACACCCTAGAGTGGACATTAGAGTGAGAGTTGGCTATAGAGATTTAAATGTAAGCTACTTAGATTTGTGTTGCTCTATGATTGATGCTTCTTCATCTCCCTCCCTCAAGATGGTGAACCACCATGACTCAGTAGGCTATGATGATTGGCACATAATTAAAGAGGACTACTACCCCGGACAAGAAGATTCTGACGAAGAAGATCCCGAGGAGTATGAAGGAGAATGGCCCAAGTCCCTAGAGACCACTCCGCCTCCGGACTCATTAGACATTTCATCCGACGAGGAAGAGCCAGTTCTGAGAGGTCTCATTGAATCTGTTCAGAGGCAAGTGGAGACTCAGAAGGAGAGTGCAGACCAATTGTTGGCCCAGTGTGCGAAATTCAAGGAGAACATTGCAACCCTCAGTCATCGTGTTTGGGAACTCGAGAAGAGAAAGAACATGTATGATGTACTGAAGGAAGACGTGGTAGAACTATGGGAAGAGCTTAGGAAAGCCAAGAAGAACCATAGGGATTAGAATATTGTATCTTCTCAATATTGTTCGCTTGATGTTAGACGATATTTTAAATTTTAATGTACAAAGTTTGAATTTAATGAAATGAAGGAGTTGATTTAAATTCATGTTTCTACTTCGAATTTAATGGATCTTTTGAATCAGAGTATGGCTGGAAGAAGATCAAGGAATGGAGAAGGGCCCAGTTGTGGACTCGACTTGGAAACGGAGTTGGCTAGAGTCTATTAGACCCTCAACACCGTAGCCATGAACCAAAACCATAGGGGGATGCCTGCAAATCCAGTCCCTGAGGTGATCAAACTTGTGGAATCTTTCAAGAGGATGAAGCCACCAGTGTTTGAAGGGAAGTCAGATCCAGATGTAGCTGACAATTGGATTAGGCAAGTAAAGACTATTTTTGAAGTCTTGGAAACTCCAGAAGGTAGCAAGGTGAAGTTGGCTACATTGTAGCTTGAGAAGGATGCAGCTGTATGGTGGCAGTCCATGAAGCGGACGATGGGAAATGGTGTTATTGGCTAGGAGGAATTCTTGGAAGAGTTCTGCGGTCACTACTTTCCATCTGATGTCCAGGAGAAGAAAGCGATGGAGTTCCTAGCACTGCAGCAGAAAGGCATGTCTGTCAGGAAGTATGAGACAAGGTTTACTCAACTATCGAGGTATGCACCCGAACTTGTGATGGACGAGGTGAAGAAAGCTCGAAAGTTTGAGCATGGATTGAGGCCGAGTCTGAGATTGAGGATTCTACAGAGGAGGATATGGAGCAGTTCCATGCCACCCAGAACAGGAAGAACAATTGGCATGTCGGGAAGAGGCCCGCAGTTTCTGCGAATGTCAGGAGGCAGCCGCCATCTCAAAGGTTCAAACCTACGGGGTCGAACGCTGTCAATGTGGCTGGAAGACCTTGAAATGGTTGGGTGAAACCACCCGTGACCTGTTTCAATTGTGGAGAAACAGGCCACTACAAATCTCAATGCCCCAAGCTATGAGATGTCGCCCGAAATGGACCAACGCAGCAAGTTGGGAAGATGTCGTACCAGCACGGGCGAGTATGCGCTTTGACTGAGGCCGATGCTAATGAGGTGGATCACGTCATTACTAGTACGGGGGCGAATGTTTAGAAGTTTATGTTGTTCTTTTTTCCTATTTTATTTAGTAAAAATTGTTATGTAATGGGAGTGTGTTATGTAAAAGGAAAACTTTTATTAAATGGAAAGAAAGCTGTTGATCTGTTCGATACTGGATCCTCTCATACTTTTGTATCTCCTAAATTTGCTAAAGTCTTGGGAATCAAACCGAAGGTCATTCCAGGTAAGATCCTAGCAGTAGCTACTCCATCAGGGGAGACTTTAACCACTGATCGGTATTACGCAAACTGCGAGATTGAGATTGGAGACAGAACTTCTTGGATTGATCTGACCGAGCTTAATATGCTAGGGGGTCGATGTTATCATTGGCATTGATTGGATGTCGGTGTATAGTTCGAACATCGAGTGTAATACCAAGGAGGTAAAAGTGAAGGCTCCAGGAGGTCCTGTAGTCACTTTCCATGGGAAGAAGAGATGTTCCAGGTTTGATGGAAGCCATCAACAAGAAGAATGTTCCGGTGGAGGTGCAGCAGATTCTAGTGGTTCAGGATTACTCGACTGTGTTCTTGGAAGATTTGCCTGGATTACCTCTGCATCATGATGTAGAGTTCAGAATCACTATCCAGTCAGAGAGTGCACCTATTTCCAAGGCACCGTATAGGATGGCGCTTATGGAGCAGGATGAAATTAAACGGCAAATTGAGGAAGTTTTGGGAAAAGGGTTTATTTAGCTGTATGCGTCACCTTGGGGAGCACCGGTACTATTTGTGAAGAAGAAAGATGGGTCGATGAGGATGTGCATCGATTATCGGGAGCTGAATAAGGTTATTATTCAGAATAAATATCCTATTCCACGAATTGATGACATGTTTGATCGTCTATAAGGAGCATCTGTTTTCTCCAAAATATAACTTCGATCAGGATACCATTATGTTCGAGAGAAAGTGGAAGATGTGCATAAGACTGCATTCAGAAATCGACATGGGCATTACGAATTCTTAGTTATGCCATTTGGAGTGACGAATGCACCTGCAGTCTTATGGATATGACTAACAGAGTTCTGAGGCCGTTTATTGATTCTTTTATCATGGTGTTTATCGACGATATTCTTATGTACTTTAAGTCAAAGGAGGAGCACGCTGAGCATCTAGCTGAGGTTCTGAAGAAGCTTCAAGAGCATGAGTTGTATGCCAAGTTATCCAAGTGCGATTTCTGAAAATCTGAAGTGGCATTCCTGAGTCACATCCTTTCTAAGGAGGGAGTGGCTACTGATCCTCAGAAGATAGAGGCAGTGAAGGATTGGGCAAGGCCTACTACAGTGAAGGAAACCAGAAGTTTTCTTGGGCTAACTGGATACTACCGAAGGTTTATTCAAGGCTATGCTCAGATAACCGTGCCGCTCACTGGTCTGACAAAGAAGAATGTGAATTTCAAGTGGCCTGAGCAGTGTGAGGCAAGCTTTCAGGAGTTGAAAGAGAAATTGACTACTACTCCTAGTTTGGCTTTGCCTAGAGCAGGTGTTGAGTATGATGTTTACAGCAATGCTTCACATTGTAGGCTTGGTTGTGTCTTGATGCAAGAGAAAAAGTAATCACTTATGGGTCTAGGCAACTAAGACCGCATGAGAAGAATTATCTGACTCATGATCTGGAGTTGGCTGTGATTATCTTCGCCTTGAAGCAATGGAGACATTACATGTACGGTGAGAAATTAAACATGTACGCGGACCATAAAAGCTTGAAGTACATCTATTAGCAGAAGGACCTGAATATGAGGCAATGGAGATGGCTGGAAGTAGTGGAGGACATTCGTCCAGAGATTAAGTACCATCGGGGGAAGGCTAATGTTGTTGCTGATGTACTTAGCCGTAAAAGCAGTTTGGCCAATTTGATCACAACCCAGAGACACCTTGCAGAGGAGTTAGATCAGGCTGGTATTGAGATAGTTGTGCAAGGCTTGGGAGTATCTTTGGCTCAGCTGAGACTTCAGCCTACGCTGAATGAACGGATTATAGCAGGTCAGAGGGAAAATGCAGAGATTCAAAGGATGAAGGAGCAGGTTGGCACAGGCAGATTATCAGAGTTTCAGATCAGGGATGAAGTGTTATGGTCTGGAGAGAGGCTGTGTGTTCCGGATCAATCAGATTTAAGGGAGAGTATTCGGCAGGAGGCACATGCTACTCTTTTGTCGGTACATCCTGGGAGCACCAAGATGTACAAGGACATCGAGCAATATTTTTGGTGGTCAGGCCTGAAGCGGGATGTGGCTGAGTTTGTGGCGAGGTGTGAGATTTGTCAGCAGGTAAAAGCCGAGAATCAGAAAACCAAAGGTTTTTTGCAACCGTTACCCATTCCGGAGTAGAAGTAGGATAACATCAGCATGGATTTCATCCTGGGTTTGCCCAGAGTTTGAAAGGTAATGATGCGATTTTGGTCATAGTCGGTCGACTAACCAAATCAGCTCACTTTTTGGCAATAAAACTCACTTCGTCTATGGACAAGGTAGCCGAGTTGTATGTTGGAGAGATCGTCAGGCTTCATGGTGTTCCGTTGACCATTGTGTCTGATTGAGATGCGCAGTTTACTTTGCATTTCGATAGGTGTCTTCAGACAGCTATGGGTACTAAGACGGATTTCAGCACTGCCTTCCATCCTCAGACAGATGGGCAGACTGAGAGAGTCAATCGAGTTCTTGAGGATATGCTTCGGTGTTGTGTTCTAGATTTTGGAGGCAGTTGGGAGAGGCATCTAGCTCTGATAGAGTTTGCCTACAATAACAGTTTTCAGACTAGTATCAGAATGGTGGCCGTACGAAGCTCTATATGGTAGGAAGTGCAAAACACCTGTTTGCTAGTTTGAAGTGGGGTAGCGACAGATGTTTGGGCCCGAGATCGTGCAGCAGACCTCAGAAAATATCGATTTGATCAGGAAAAGGTTGGTGGATGCTCAGAGTAGGCAGAAGAGTTATGCTGATAACCGGAGAAAGGACCTTGAGTTCGAGGAAGGTGACTTTGTCTTTCTGAAGGTATCGCTTAGTAAAGGTGATTCGTTTTGGCAGAGGTGGGAAATTAGCCCCAAGTTTCATAGGCCCATATAAGATATTGAAGAGGATTGGGAAAGCTGCTTACCGGTTGGAATTACCGGAAGAGTTGTCTCAGGTGCACAATGTCTTCCATGTGTCTATGCTGAGAGGTTACATTCCAGATCCAAGTCACCATTTGTCCGAAGTGTCGGAGGGATTGTAGCCAGATCTGAGCTACATTGAGCGACTGGTTGAGATCGTGGACCGTCGGGAGAAAGTCTTGAGGAACAAGATGATACCGATGGTCAAAGTAGTCCGGAGAAACCAGTTGGTTGAAGAGGCTACTTGGGAATCTGAGGAGAGGATGCTGAAGGATCATCCCGAGCTTTTTGTTTGATTGTATTGTTTTTTTTTTCTTTTTCCTGTGTTTTGTTTTCTCACTCTTTAAGCGTAGTTCCGGGGACGGAACTATTCTAAGGAGGGAGTGTTGTAACACCCTGAATTTTCAAATAATTAAGTATAAAGTTTTTCATTTGTTTTCACGTGTTTTGCACGTGCAATTTAATATGTGTTTTTAGCTTTAAAAATTATTCTTATGTCATGAATAAATATTTTCTTCTATTTTAAAATTAAAGCCTATTATTAATCTTTAGCCCTAATAGTATAATTCTAGCCTACTTAAATAAATAAATTAATTAATTAAAGAGCCCATGGATTTTAGCCCACCTAATTAGCCCATTAGCTAATTTTATTTATAATTAATACAACTTGTAGTGTAGACTTGATCATGTAACAAATAAATGAACAATTAATAATTGTACAACTTAAACTAGTGTGCATGTGATGACACGTGCATTGAACATGCACGTGCAATGGAGCACAAGGACTTGGTCGACCACACTTGAGAGTGGAGGGAAAGAGAGGAAGTGTGGAGAGTGGTTACTAGATGATGGGTAGTTCTTCTAACTCCCAAATGTATCCTAGCCTTTCATCTAAGCTCATCTCAACCCTCCATTCACACTTGAAATGTGTATAAATACCCACTCCCTTGTCTTCTTCATTACTTGCATTAGAAATATTTCAAAGAGAAGAGAAAAGAATAGAAGCAATTGTGAGGAAAAGAAAGAGTTATGTGAGTAAAAGATTGAGTGTTTGTGTGTGTTCCTTTCCAATTAGAGGCCGGCCAAAGCATCAAGGAGGAGGAGGTCTCAGGTTCACACTAGCAAGGAGGAGCTCGAAAATGCACCCAACTAGGACGAGAAGGGAGACAATCGTGTGTTCAAGAAGTTCCTTAAGAGTATTTCATTTGTTTCTTCAAAAGGTGGTTGATTTCTCAAACATGTAATATAGATGCCATGCCAGGGTTTCAATTCATGAATATATTAGAAACAAATAGAAAAAAAGTTGTCATATACTTGCTTAAAGAGACTAGTAAGAAAGACTGGAAGGTCTAGTTTATCTACATGAAAAGTTAGTAAAATGGATTGAAATGTGTTAATTAAGAGTTGTCATGATGCCTTAATACTATATTTTCATGCTAGAGTACATATAAATTTGATAAATTGTGCTTGTGAATGTATGGTAGAATGCAAATTAACAGCCATGATTTGTGAAATAAATTAATTGGCATGGAAAAGTAACAATAATTGTTAAATTTTAATTATAGTGTATGAGTAAGTTTATATTACTAGATTGTCAATTATGTTGCCTATATGAATCTTAAAAAATGAGTTAGTTTTTGTAAAAAGAAGATTAACTTAAGGGCTTTTGATTGGGTTAAAGAATGAAAAATTGTACAAATATATTGTGAATAAATGAGGAATAAGTAAGTAAAAGATTCATCTAGAATAGAAATCTTTAATGTCGAAAAAAAAATACACTAATGTTTCATGTTTCAAAAGAAATGAGGAGAATAGTTCTTTATTGTTGTGTTAAAAAGAGAATTTCGGAAATCTATGATAAAAAATAATATACTCTTTTTCAAAGAAATATATTCTGGAAAGATATTTAGATTCTTTTTTGAAAAAGTACAATTGATTGAAAAATCGAGTTTACTAAAACAAGAGTAGATACAATACAGTTTAAACAAAAAAGCACTTAACCAACTTCATATTGGTTAGTCACTCAAGACCTAATAGTCTTCGGTTGCGTTTTGGGTATGTTACTGTAGCTAGGCGAGGGTAATGGTCTTGGGTTCGAGCCTGGCAAGCGGCTCTGTTTTATTGAAAAATTCAATTTTTTTCAAATTCCGAAACCAGACCTTAATTATAATTTAAGTTCTCCCTATATCGGTTAGTCACTCTGGCCTTTCTGGTCGATGGGTGAGCTTTGGGTCGGTTACTGTTCATGAGCGAAGGGCGTGGGTCTGAGATCAAATCCGGCCTCTGGCCTTTTGTTGAGTTTTTGATTTTTTTTTTAATTTTTTTTTACTTATTGGATTTTTTTTTGGAGTTTTAAGTGTATAAAAATTGAGGCAAAAATACTAGAATTCTTCTAAAATCCCATAGACTTCATGAAAATTATTTCTACAATGTTTTGCCTTTTAATATGAGGATTAGAAGTAATTTTGAGAAAAAGACCTTGATAAAATTCTTAGAATATGATTTTGATTAATTAAAGAAAGAGAATATTTTGAATATAAATTTTTTTTTGTAGAGATTAAAAATGAGATTTTGACATGGAAAATTTGTGCTGTTAAATATGAAATTGTTGTTTAAATTATGAAAATATGCATGGAAAATGAAATACAAAGATCAAGAAGAAATGTGGAAATTTGTGAGTATGAACACTCATTTGATGAACATGAAAAGAGATTGAAACTAGAGTTTTAGCTAAGTCCTTACATCGATCGCCATGAATGAAATTTTGAACGAGAAATGTGATAATAAAATACCAAGATTGGGTCGTGGTTAACAATTGATGTTTAAGACCGGTGTAGAGGTAACGCTAATTCTAGAGTGTAAATTTTACTCATGATTCAATTATCTAAGGATTAAACACATAGTGGAGATGTGATGAAAGTAAGAGAAAAACACAAGTATGAGGGCTCGGATCTACGGTATGAGAGTGTTCACAGGATGTCTACCTGATGCGTCATGTCAGGACGTGAATACATCTCCAGAATATCGGGACCGTGGCAATGCTTGTAAGGTGCTTGGTGACCACGTAGTGCCATCGTTCCATGGTGGAGGCGAATTGTCCATAGGATGTCTGCATGATGCATCATGTCATGACGTGAGATTCTCTTCAGGATATCTGGACATGGGCTCGTAACTCATAGAGCATCTAAGATACTTATCGTAGTTACTGTTGTAGTTAAACACATGGCAAGGGATCCAACCCTACAAGTTGAAGTACGATTAAGGGCTTGCCCTCGGACCTATGTAGTATGGGATGTATAGAATTCGAACAAGTACGCATTAGTGTCATCAAATACATATAGCTCCATTAAGGACTAAGTGCACATTCACACACGACATCAATAAGATAGTCCCCCTTTGTTTTGTTTGTGAACAAGTGTGTATTTTCCAAGTAAGAGAAATTGATGTATTGTATTCTAGCGTCAGTTGTATGCAACTGACGTGCCCTCAGTTTCTATGCAGGATAAAATGAATGAATGGACTAAAGAGGAATGTTGCTTAAAGAATTTTTTCAAGTGTTATTTTATGTAATATGTTGCAATTTGTTTCCGTTGTGTTGATGCAAACATTATTGTATAAAAAGTTTTAAATTCCTTGTAAAATTCTACGAAGTGAAGTGTAAAGATCCTGTGAAACTTTGAGTTCGGACTTATTTAGAATTCGTGGTGACACAACCTCTAGAGTCTTATAACTCAAAAACCCCCAACTAACTTCGAAGGATTCCCAATATAACCCTAAATCTCGAATCAAACCCAACTTGGTTGAATTATACAACATGTCCTTTCACATATGGAAATCAAATTCAACTTACGGAAAATTCTTTAAACTCAACCTTTTGAATGTCACTTCTCATTCATTCGTAAAGTTCAATTAAATCAACTATTAATTCATTCAATCTCCACTGAAACAAATCTCTTAAATATTTGGGATCTCGTCCCCAAAATCTGAAATTTTTATAGTTTCCAAAATCTAAATTTTTTTATATTTCCGAAATCTGAAATTTACCCTTTTTAAAATTGAGAATAACTCGTAAAATTTCGAAATAATTATCCTTCAAAATTGAAGCATATAACCCTAAAAAACTGAGAATTTCGTCTACAAAATATAGATTTATTTCCCCAAAACCATTACTATTTATCGAAAATTGAATCTAGAATTTCATGATTTTAACTACTGATTAACTGAAAATTTGAAAATTACATGATTTTGTTCTTCAAAACAGTAAACTCTAAAATCAATATTAAATTCTGAAAAAATTAACTTAAATCCAGTACATATCAAGGAACTCACCATAAAAACCTGGACTCAAACAGAATTAAATTATAGGGTTTAAATTCAACAAATTCTGAAAACTATATTTTATCCAACAATCTAAAGATATACCTTCTTATCTTGAAGAACAGTCCATTCAAACATAAATATTAAATTCTGAAAAAATTATTTTAAATCCAACACATATCAAGGAACTAACCATAAAAATCTGGAATAAAAAAAAATTTAATGGTTTAAATTCAACAAATTCTGAAAACTAATTTTTATCCAAAATCTGAAAGTTATATCTTATTATCTTTAAAAGAAGTCCATTTAAAGTGAATATTAAATTCTGGAAGATTTAGTTTATATTTACTCAATAAACATAGAATTTGTGGACAAATTTATAATCCATTCGCATGAAAATAGAAGCCCCCAATCATCAATAAACTGAAACTCATACATTCCTAAAAATCTGAAACTTGCCACTTTTAGAATTTGAAAAATACCCCTTTAGAACAAGGAGTTTTTTCCTATAAAAACTGAAATAAATAGTTCCTCAACACTGAGAATTTAATCTTTCAAAATGAAGATTTATTTCCCTCAAAACATTATTTAAATTTATCAAAATTTCATCCTTTTAATTATTCAAATATGTTCTTTAATCATACATATAGATCTATGCATCCACATTCACATAAAGGTTTAATAGATCTCTTTCTACAATAAAAATTTAGATCTCTTATGCATAGAAAAAAAAACTCTAAAACTCAAGAGTAACTTTATTTTTAATCAACATGAATATTTAGAACATATGACAACTATAATCGTCTACAATGATTCATGGGTTCATAAAAATTAATTTTCACAAATAAAACAAGATCTTTCATGCACCAATTATTTCTCATTCAAAAGGGAATCAAAATAAGAGCATCACACCATCAAGATTTGATTTTTATCATATTAACAAACCATCTTTATGCAAATAATCCATCTCTACAGTCAACTCATAAACATACATCATTCATGTCAATAATCATAATCTCACATAATCAAAACCCTAGCACGATTCTATATTGTTCACGAGAAATAGAAAAAAAAAAATCATCAACAGAGTTGGGAGATTACCCACCTCGGAAAAGATCAATTGAAAGAAAACAATAATAAGAAAAGAAAAGCTCATTCTCCTCCTTGCAAAAATTGATAGATCCTAGCCTCCAAAACTCAAATAAAATAGTAAAGAGGAATATTTTTTATTTACCCAGTGGAGAGCTGTTGTTACTGTTGTTAATATAGGCTGGGATCCAACCTTAGGGTTTATACGAAGATTTTTCGAAAAGTCCCTTAAGAAATATATATTTTTACATGTATAGCTGTTTCCAATATAATTAGTTAAATCAAATCAAATAAAAAAAAATATATAACCCCCTAACTCCTCTAATCTCACCAGCCTCCACTATAGCCCAGAAATAACTTTTCAAAAAAATTGCCTCTGCGTCGCAATTTTACAAAAAAGTCATTCACTTTGAAATATTTGTAAATATGCCATATATTATTCATAAAAATACAGAAAATTTAGAATTACTATCCACTAATAAAAATTAGATTTTCCAAATAAATTTTCTGACTTTTTACTTTCCAAGAACAATATCTGCAATAAAGTCCCCAACAATCCCAAAATTGCATATATACATATTTATTCATTAAACCAACTAAAATCAACCAAATATGGATAAAATCTAATTTATTAGAGCCTTCTACTGAATAGCCAGCCCTAAATGCGGTCCATAAATTTTTAGTTCAAATTTCACCTCCAACCAACTTTGCAAAAAAAACCATTTTCTTTCAAAGTATTGACAAAAATAGTTTCTTTATTCAGAAAAATCCAAAATTTAGAATACACTCAATTATAAATAGGAGAATTTATTCAGAATTTTAAAAGTAGTTTGCACCTAAAAAAATATTTGCACGTGTTTTGCACATGTAAAAATATCAATTTTACAAAATTCAAAATAATTAAATAAATTGATTTTAAAATTATTTATTAATTCAAAATATAGTATTAAAAATTCTGGGGTGTTACATCACTCCACTGTTAGAATAGTTCTATCCTCAGAACTAATACTAGCCAAGGGAAAACAAAAACAAAGAGCGTATACAAACAGTTCAGGAAAATCACTCTATCTTTATTTTCTAATTGCATTAGGTTGCTAACTAAAGAAAGTAATGTATAATAAGAATTGTAAAGTAAATATGAAAACTGACAAAGCAACAAGTATAAGCAAAAACCCATAAAAGCATAAAAATAATCCCACGAAGATATATAAAATGTAATAAAAAAATATAAAATATTCAATAATCTGTTGAAAACAACTAGATAATTAATTAATGCATATGAATTTCTGCCGCATAATTATCATAACTAATATAAATTAGTCTGTAATACTTAAAAGCACGCAAAGGAATCAAAAACTTCCCATAAACTTGAATACACTATAAACACAATGCTTTATGAAGTTAAGAATGAATGAAAATGGACAAACGTATGTAACACAAAACATAGACAAGAATACGAGTAAAAGAAAACTGTCTAAGGTAACAAATAACAACAAGTTTAGTCAGTAAAACAAAATATTAAGCACGCCAAAGGTCTTGAAAGCATTTGTATAAAACCATAAAATGCAAGGCAAAGTAAATATTAATAAAAGCAACACAAAAAATACTAACTTAAAGGGGATAAAAATAATAGATCTGGGAAGGCAGTCTATCGAAGACATGGCGAAACACAAACAAATTTAGCTAAGAAAAAAATAATAATAAACGTACAGGAAGGAAAACATAGAATGGTTAGTATATTAAATAAATATTAATATTATAAGCAATACCTTAAAACTACATTAAAGAATCAAGCGAAATAGACAGAATACACACACACACACACACACACACACACACACACACACACACACACATATATATATATATATACAAGAAGACTTAAAAGGAGTTCATCAAATATTACAAAAGTCATTAAATAGAATGTGGAAACAAACATAAGTGAAAAAATTTGGAATCAAATTCTGACGTAACAAATGTAATATTGCATTAAAACATTAATAATGTAATAACCATGTAAACTATTTCAAGTTATCTGAAAATATGAAGTAGAATGGTATACGACAAAATGTCGTAAAGGAAGAAATTATATATTAAACTTAATTTTTAGTTAAATTTAAACATTCAATTTTAGAATAGTTCAAGAACAAATATTACTTAAGTGAATCTATAAACATTTATTAACATTTAAATTTGAAGCAAACCAACTCTAAATCTGAAATTTGTACTCCTTAAAACTAAAATTATATGCGTTCAAATAAGAACTTATATTCACTCAAAATCCAAATTTTCACCCCTTTCAAATCTATATTTATATGCTTCAAAAATATGGAATTATATTGTACCTATCCAGAATTTAGAAATCTGAAATCACATCATACCAAAATTGAAATATTTATATACTCAAATCTGAAATTTGTCATCTTGAAACTTAATATATTCAAGAAACATGCAACTAATCAATTAAAACTGAATTTGATCTAATTCGGTTTTAGGGGTTAATCAATCTAAAATTTTCAAGAATAACCGGTCAATACGAACTTTTCTCATTGTAAAATTCAGAAATCATTCAAATCTGAAACCAACAATAAAAAAAAATTTAAAATCATACAAATTCTAAACTTGTTAAAAGTCTGAAATTATATGTTCCCAAAATCTGAAATTATACTCATTAAAACATGAAATTGTGAAATTCCAAAGTTGAAATATTCACATGCTCAATCTATCATACAAATTTGAGACAATAAAAATTCTGAAATATACGAATCATGAAATTAACAAAATCCGACATAACAACTAACGAAACCTTGGATACGCACATTCTAAAATGTATAAACGAAAACCGAAATTTAAGAAATTTGAACCAGAAATCTGAAATATGAAATCTCTAATATATGAATTCTGGAGACATTAAAACATAACAATGGTTCAGATATGAAATTCACACAAAATTAAAATTGATAATGTTCTGAAATTTAATAAACCTGAAACTCAAAAATATGAGATTAATCAAAAATAAATAAATAAGTAAATAAAATCCAATACTAATAAAATCTGATATTAATAATATTAAATAAAAATATGATATCAATAACAATAGATAAATAAATAAAAGAACTTGAAACAAATCCAACTTAAATTTTAAGGGTCAAACCGTTCAATATAGTAAAGTCATTATAAAATTTTGATTGTGTTACTATATAGTTGTACATGTGTACACCTCATTAACTTTAAAAAATAATATTCAAACAAATATCGTCAGGTGCAACTTTAAAAAGCTATTATAAACTGATCTAAATAGCTATATACAAAAACATAATATATTCAAAGCAATAACCAAAAGAAAACAAAATTTAAGTAAAGATTGTTAATTATAATGTAATTATTGTATTGTCCATCACACAAAAGTGACCAACAAAAATCCGACATTACGTTATTCAAATTATAAACTGCAAACACCAATAGAAGAGAAAAAGCTAGATTTGCAACATTCCAAACTTCAATAATAAAATTTGTTTATATAAAACGTAGAACTTATAGAACAATAGACTAGAACTAGCAAAACATTCTTTAAAATTAAACAATTATAATTAAGTTTATACTAAAATAGATAAATCAATAACTAATAGAATTATCCCAATTAAACGTCAATAATAATAAAAATAATTAAAAAGTAATTATAACAGCAAGAGGAAACAAATTATTCATCTTTTATTTACGCGAAAACAATCAACCCACTTACGATAAAGAAATTTTTATTCAAATCTGGACATATAAATAATTGAAATTTTACTACAAGCATTCATTATAGACACAACTAACGCACACATCTAATGTCTACCTAGGTACTCACACTTCTAGTGTCCACTTAGGTACTCACACTCTAGTGTTCCATATACCATGTTTAACATTACTAATTGAAGCGGGCTTTGATATCAACTCTGTAGCGCCCTGAATTTCCAAAAAATAAATTAGAAATAAGTTGCACAATTTCCAGAATCAACTTCAATTTCAATCATAAACACAGTATAAAATATAGGAAAAATTAAAACTTTTTATTACATTATCTCCTTCTTACATTTGCACAGCGAAAAAATTAAACACATTTATTACAATACAACCCAACACTCAAACTTTAATCATCTCAAATCCAAGCTTCTACTTTACTTAGGCAACTCACTTGCAAATCCTGCAAAATAACTAAAGATTGGGGATGTCACTTGAAGGCAAATGAGGCAATACTATAGTAATAGCAATCTTCCAAAGCCTCACAATCACAAACTTGCCACATAACTTGAAATGAAATAACGATAAAAGATTCAGTAAACAACAAGTGAAACTATACTAAGTAAGTATGTGAAAAAAAGAAACAAACATTAAAACAATGTTCAAGAAAACACAATGTACACGATGGTTTCTAATGCATACTTTTCGGATTCTATACATCCCATTCTACATACGTCCAGGGCAAGCCCTTATCATTCTCCACATTATAGGGTTAAATTTTTCGTTATGCAACTAACCTACTACGGTGACAAAAATAATATTAGACGCTCCGTGAATTGACCCCAGACCCGATATGCATCCGGCCGAGCTGTACATGTGTAAACACGCAAGCACCCTGTAAGTATCGCTCTAACTCTAGAGAATCACCTCCCTGTCGTACATTCTGCAAGTAGAACCAGTCCCGAAATACATCTGACCAACTGTACATGTGTACTACACAAACATATCGTACATTCCGCAAATAGACCACAGTCCCAGAACACATTCCGCCAGACTATAGAAGTGTATCGTGTGAACATACCAAATCCGTCTCACATCTAGATATTTCGCAGGTAGACCCCAGTCTCGGAACGCATTCCGCCATACTGTACAAGTGTACCGTGCGAACATACTAAAGACACAAAATCACACAGTCCCGAAATACATCTGCCAAACTGAAACAGAGCTGATACTTATGTTGCCCAAGTTCCACCACGTCTCCACAAGTGCCTGTCCTTATGTTTATTATATTCAATTAAATCAAATCACAGTTCTCCCCATAGAGCTGTTGTACCCTATCGGACTTAACTCTACTAAATTAATAATAAAAGCAGTACCAGCCAAATTCCACAAAATCTCATTTGTCGGCATGCTAGGGTCCCACTCAACCTCTACAGTCTTATAACTCAAAAATCCCCAACTAACTTCATAGGGTCCACAACATAAGCTTAAATCTCAAATCAAACCCAACTTGGTTCAATAATACAAAATATCATTTCACATATGGATATCAAATTCAACTTACAGAAATTCTTTAAACTCAATAGTTTGATTCTCACTTCTCAATCATTTGTAAAGTTCAATTAACTCAACTATAAATTCATTCAATCTCCGCTGAAACAAATCTCTTAAATATTTGGGATCTCGTCCCAAAAATATGAAATCTTTATAGTTTCCAAAATCTGAAATTTATATAGTTTCTAAAATCTGAAATTTACCCTATTGAAAATTGAGAATAACTCCTTAAATTCCGAGATAATTATCCCTCAAAACTGAAGCATATAACCCTTAAAAACTGAGAATTTCATCTTGAAAAATATAGATTTGTTACCCCCAAACAATTACTTGAATATAATGAAAATTGAAACTAGAATTTCACCAAAATCTGAAAGTTCCATGATTTCGTTCTTCAAAACAGTACACTCTAAAATCAATATTAAATTCTGAAAAAATTAACTTAAATCCAGCACATATTAAAGAACTCACCGTAAAAGTCTGGACTCAAATAAATTAAATTAAAGGGTTTAAATTCAACAAATTTTGAAAAAAAACTATTTTTTATCGAAAAATCTGAAAGATATACCATCTTATCTTTAAGAACAGTTAATCCTAAAATAAAAATTATATTCTGGAAAAAATAATTTAAAATTAGCACATATCAAGGAACTCACCATAAAAATCTGGACTCAAACAAATTAAATTAAAGGGTTTAAATTCAATATTTTCTGAAAACTATCTTTTATCCAAAATCTGAAAATTATACATTCTTATCTTTAAGAACAATCGATTCAAAAATAAATATTAAATTCTGAAAAAAATAATTTAAATCCAGCACATTTCAAGGAACTCACCACAAAAATCTGAAATCAAACAAATTAAATTAAAGGGTTTAAATTTAACAACTTCTGAAAACTATCTTTTATCCAAAATCTGAAAGTTATACCTTCTTATCTTTAAGAACAGTCCATTCAAAAATAAATATTAAATTATGAAAAAATTAATTTAAATTCAGCACATATCAAGGAACTCACCATAAAAATTTGGACTCAAATAAATTAATTTAAAGGGTTTAAATTCAACAAATTCTGAAAACTATCTTTTATCAAAAAAACTGAAAAGTATACCTTTTTATCTTTAATAGTAGTCCATTTAAAAGACAATATTAAATTCTGAAAGATTTAGTTCATATTTACTCCATAAACATAGAATTTGTTGCCAAATTTATAATCTATTCGCACGAAAATAGAAGCCCCAAATCCTCAATAAACTGAAACTCATACTTTCCCAAAAATCTGAAACTTGCCTCTTTTAGAATATGAAAAATACCCCTTTATAACTTGAGTTTTCGTCTCTGAAAACTGAAAAAAATTGTCCCTCAAAACTGAGAATTTAATTTCTCCAAATGTAGATTTATTCCCCTCAAAACATTATTTAAATTTATCAAAATTTCGTCCTTTTGATTATTCAAATATGTTCTTTAATCATGCATATAGATCTATGCATCCACATTCACATATAGCTTTAATCGATCTATTTATACAATAAAAATTTAGATCTTTCATGTATAGAAAATAAACTTTGAAACTCAAGTGTAACTTATTTTTAATCAACATGAATATTTAGAATATATGACAACTCTAACCGTCTACAATGATTCATGGGTTCATAAAAATAAATTTCCACAAATAAAACATGATATTTCATGCACCAAAATATTTCTCATTCAAAAGAGAATCAAAATAAGAGCATCACGCCATCAAGATTTGAATTTTATCATATTAACAAACCATGTTTATGTAAATAATCCATCTCTACAATCAACTCATAAACAAACATCATATTCATGTCAATAATCATAATCTCAAAAAATCTAGACCCTAGTTAGATTCTATATTGTTCAGGAGAAATAGAAAAAATAAACACATCATGAGAGTTGGAAGATTACCCACCTCAAAGAAGATCAATTGAAGCAAATAATAATAAGAAAAGAAAAGCTCATTCTCCTCATTGCGAAAATTGAGAGATCCAAACCTCCAAAACACCAAGAAAATAATAAGAAGGAATTTTTTTTGTTTACCCAATGGAGAGCGGCTGATACTGCTGTTAATATATGCCGGGATCCATCCTTACGGTTTATACGAAGATTTTACGAAAAAGTCCCTTAAGAAAAAATATATTTTTACATGTATAGATATTTTCAATTTAATTAGTTAAATCAAATCAAAATAAAAATCTAACCCCTTAACTCCTCCAATCTGGCCAGCCTCCACTACAACCTAGAAATAAGTTTTCAAAAAAAGTCCTTCACTTTCAAATATTTGCAAATATGCCATATATTTTTCATAAAAATCCAGAAAAATTAGAATTATTATCCACTAATAAAGATTAGATTTTCCAAATAATCTTTTTGACTTCTTACTTTCCAAGAAAATATTTGCAATAAAGTTCTCGACAATCCCAAAATTGCATATATACATATTTATTCCATTAAATCAATTAAAATCAACCAAATATGGATAAAATATAATTTATTAGATCCTTCTAAAGTATAGCCATCCCAAAATGTGGTCCATATGTTTTTAGTTCAAATTTCATCTCCAAACAAGTTTGCACAAAAACCCTTTTCTTTCAAAGTATTTACAAAAATAATTCCTTTATTCAGAAAAATCTTGAAATTTAGAATACACTCAATTATAAATAGGAGAATTTATTCAGAATTTTAAAAGTGGAAGTTTGCACCTAAAAAATATTTGCACGTGTTTTGCACGTGTGAAAATGTCAATTTTACAAAATTCAAAATAATTAAATAAATTGGTTTTAAAATTATTTATTAATTCAAAACATAGTATTTAAAATTATGGGGCATTACATTCGCTCTCTTCGGTACTTCCTCTCTCCACCTGTGGGAATCGCCTCTTCGGTACTTCCTCTCTCCACCTGTGGGAATCACCCACGGCTCATGACTTCGAATAAGAAAATACTTGTTCCTCCTGTGCTTGATTGAGTCGGGGCTGTGGATTAACTTCACCCCCCCCCCCCCCCCCCCGCCCCGACAAGGAGTGATATAATACCTAAACTCAGACATTCTCTTTTGATGGACTTTTTAGAGCCTTCTCAAAACACTAAGTCAAGACTCAATCCCCGCCGCTTGGAAGTGCAACACAAAGCCGTGTTCATGTATCCACATGTTCGGCATATATTGGACCGGTCTTAGAGAATACCATCGTAGAACTTCGATTGCGAACGGAGGAAGAGGAAGACGGAGTCCCGCAAGAAAAGTATCGAACTGGAAGAAACAAGTATTGGGGGAGGTCGGCGAACACGCTCTAACACCACGGGCGGGTAGAAGAAGATGGAACTCCCTCGGGATCATGAAACACTCTCCCGAATGTTGCCCAAATATTCCTTCATAAGCTTCAAATATATATCGTCCACCTCCTAGTGCTCGAAAGGCTCGTTCTCCTCATACAACAGCGCCATCCCGTACTCAACTCTCAACAAGAGATCAGTGGAGTAGTCTCTAATACAGCCGAGGTGCGACAAGGGGCTAGGAAGCCTACCCAACTCATCCTCTCCATTACCGTCTCGACCACAACTTACTCTACCACTCTCTTCCCTTTATCTGCCCTTGAAAGTGGAGTAAGTGGCCTATCTTCACCGTGGCTAGAGGAGGAGGTCTTGTCTCCGGAAGATACCTTAGACATCGTTCATAAAATGATATATATATATATATAAACAAAAAATATATACTTTTTACCTCGGATGTGACAGCTACAGTCGGAAAGTTCATGGAAAAAAGAAATGCCCTACCGCAACGACAGACAAGTTAGCAGAAGAAGAAATTTTTTTTAGAAGGAAAAGATGAGAGAATGAGGGAAGAGATAAGGGGGTGGAGGTTTTATAGCAAATGAAGGGCAACGCTTGGGCTCCCCAAGCTCATGGGCCCTGAACTGTTGGGAAAGTCAAAGAGCGAGAGAAGTCAAACAGTCATGAAGGCAAAACGACAAAAGATGTCCAACTGTTAGGAAGATTGAACGACGAATCCATTCACTGGTCAAAGGTCAACGGTCAACAGGGACACTTGTTGCGCAACCAAACCACATACAGCGTATAGTGGCTTGTGCCAAACCAATGTTGCCCCCGATCGAAAAATCACAAAAAAAATCCGTTGGCTGGTCAACGGCCAACGGTCAACGAGGACACGTGTCCCACAGCCGAACCATCAGCATTGTTTGGTGGCTTGCACTGAACAAATGTGTCCCCGATCTAAAAATCAAAGAAAAATGTTGACTGGTCAACTGTCAACTGAACACGTATCACGCAGCCGAACCACTTCTAGCGTTCGGTGGCTTGCAGCGAACAAACGTGTCCCCGATCTAAAATTCAAAGAAAATCGTTGATTGGTCAATGGTCAATGGGATACGTGTCGTGCAGCCGAACCACTTCCAGCGTTCGGTGGCTCGTGCCGAACAAACGTGTTCCTGATCTAAAAATCAATGAAAATAGTTGACTGCACAATGATCAACGGTTAACGGGACATGTGTCACATAGCCGAACCACTTCCATCGTTCAGTGGCGTGCGCCGAAGAAACGAGTCCTCAAACCAGAAAATAGAGAGTATCGTTGACTGGTCAACAGTCAATGCCCAAAGTCAATGGTCCTCGCCACGTGTTGAGGAGCTGAACCCTCTCCATTGTTCGTCATAGCGTTCTGAACGAACGTGCCCCCGAGCTAAAAATGGGTGATTCGCATTGAAATCCTAAATAATTAATTAAAAATTCTAAAAATAATTAATAATTAGGAAAAATATTTTAAAAATTTTGAAAAATAAATATTAAATTTAGAATATTTAATTAAACTTTTTTTAAAAATCCATTATTATATTTTGGATATTGAATAAAAAATTCGAAAAATGATTTAAAATGGGGAAAAATTAAGAAAAATCATGAAAGTAAAAAAAAATCCAGAAAATTTTAAAAATTAATTCTGGGTATTTACAAACTCGGAATAACACCGTTACTGCTTGAGCAAGATTCAAAGGTCCCCGAAAAATCCAATTAGTTCTGTAAGTCCTTATAAACAGGCGAATTACTCTGCAAAGGTTATGAAACTCAGTCTTTGGGAGTGGGGAGCTTGTGATATGGGTAAAAATAGAACCAATCGGGCATGAATCTTAAAAGCTCTAAGGGGTAAAACGGTAATTTCACTTATAAATGGGTCCATGAATGGAAATTGGGCCTCTTTCAAACCCAACAACTCAAAACGAGTCTATTTAACTAGGCTGTCCTATCAGCCAAATGAGAATGAGTTCAGGTTGTTTAAATATAATTTAAACCTGTGATTATTCATAAGAGGTGGTTCAAAAACCATATCTCGTACCTTGAAGGAAGTTTAAAATCTCCTCAACCACTCTTATCTCTTCATGAAGAAGAGATAACTCATTCAATCCGAAAACACTAGGAAGTAGAGATAAATCATTATCTTGAAACTGACCAAAACGACCATAAATACCCCATACCTCAGCCAGAAACAGGTAATCATTATTTTCTCCACAAAAGCTCTTTTAAAGTCATCTTGATTTCTGACTTGAGCGTCAGTGGGTTTGTTGCTGAGATCAACTATAGTGTCTTAGACTTTTTGCAGGTCAGCAGAGGTGATCGTTACCACACGAATTAGATTCTATGGTGCAAACGACTGAGACTGTCAAGTCAATTGTAGTCAAAGGAAGTCAACACTATTGAAAGTCAAAAGGTCAAGTTCTTGATTGTTCCTCCAAAGAATCCACATCATCTAGGTTGCTCCCATACTGAAAAAAGCATCAACACCAATAACTTAAATGAATAAGACCCTTCAATGTGCCAGTTTGAGCAGAAATATAAACAATCAGTGCAATCTGACTTAGTTCAGACAAGTTGGACTAACTTATGATCCATAGATAATTACAGAGTAATTAGTAACAATTTTCTTAACTAGGTTGGTAGCTTGGGACAGAATTCCAAGATTTTTGTAGTTATATGAGGACTACTTTTATGTTTAATACACATCTATTTCAAAAGAATCTATTACGATGTTTGCTTTAGTAAAATCCATCTAACAAGTAAGAAAAAAGTAAGTTTGTTTAATATAATACTAAAATTCTCTATAAGCTGTAAGGGTTGGCCTAGTTTGGTATTATTGTTACAACAACACTAATTTTATGGAAAATGATAATGGTAATAATCACAGCAAATCAGGACTTGTAAATTCCAGCACAGATCATAAAGCTTACACATGCAGATTAACTATAACTGGCCTCTTTAATAGCTTCGAGCCTTCTTCAGGCTCATCTACAAAACATGGGTCGCATTCAAGCCCATTGAAAGAGACTGGGACCACTAGGAGAGACACCCAGCTTATGAGGGCTGTAAATCAAATCTCTATTCCCAAACAAAAGATTCTATCTCTTAATAGAGAGAATCAAAGAGAGATAATGGATTCATATCAATCTCCTAACTATTCCTCAGGCCTATAAATACCCTTCCCTCTCCTCAGTGAGAAGGTAATGAATAAATATGCAATTTCTCTCTCAAACTCTCTTTCTCTCTGGTTCTACTTGAGCGTCAGAGGGTCTCTCACCGAGGTGTAACGCCCCGAGTTCCCAACACAGGAAATTCGAGATACCGACTAGAATCTTTTCTTCAAATGAGTCCAACACCATAAAATCACAGAAAATTTAAACTTTTATTGCTACAAAATGTTATTACAAGTACAAATTGTTCATCAGAGAATTACATCATGAATTCACATAAATTACACCCCAAAAATTTATGTACAACATTATAATCCTACAAAGTAAGATAATCAGAAAACTCTGCTACACATTGGACAACAGCTTCTTCTAAATGCTCCTCGTAGCTCGAGTCTCCTACTCCAAGTATAGCCATCCAACAACGAAACAGACTGTGGGCATGCCAGTTGAATACAACTGACGCAATGCTGATAAAACCAGCTGCTCCCCCAAACATAACAATCAAACTTGATGCAAAAGGAAAATGTGTAGACAAATCACAAGTGTTAGTGTGTGCCATGCCCTAGAGCATAATGCACAATCTCAAATGCACGCAAATGCACACCATGCACTTACTCTAATGCAGTTCATTTGGAAACGTATGCATCCCATAATACATACTTTCTCAGACTCAACTTTAATGGAAACGTATGCATCCCATACTACATACTTCCCAAGGAGTTCGCTTTCTTCAGATTGTAGGGTTCGATCCCTCGCTATGCATCCTACTCTTGTACTCTTTTCTGTTCCTGACATTCATCAAGTGACCGACGAAGTTGCAGATCTTCGGGCTAATTCCGCCTCTACAGTAAAAAATACTGATATTTTTATGTCATAACACCTTGGTCCCTGTGGTCCTTTTTCCACCCTCGGACAACCCGTGTCCGGCCCCTGCGGGCCGTTTACCACCCCGATCTTAAAATAGTCCTTTCCGATCCCTGTGGTCCGTTTTCTGCCGCCGAAAAACCCATGCCCAGTCCCTGCAGGCCGTTTACCATTCCCCGGTCTTAAGATAGTCCTCTCCAATCACTGTGGTCCGTTTTCCGCCCCCAGACAACCTGTGTCGGGTCCCTGCGGGCTGTTTACCACCCCTGGCCTTAAAGTAGTTCTCTCCGATCCCTCTTGTCCGATTTCTGCCCCTGGACAACCTGTGCCTGGTCCCTACGGACCGTTTACCACCCCCAGTCTCATTAGTTGTAACCCCCATTCCCAATAATAGTATTTTCCGTGTATTTTCTACAATTTGATTTTTATAAATTATTCTGTGCTAAATTCGTTTCAAATTTGTAATAAAGTGTTTTCTATTCGATTTTTTTTTTTCATTTTGAATAATGGTGTATTTTAATCTTGCTTTATATTTCTTATTGATCAAACATTTACATTTGAGCCCAAAAACAAATATGTTATTTTTATTGGATTATTTTAATGAAATTATTAAACCCGAATATTATTTTGTTGTATAATTTTACTATTTTTATAATCATAATAATTTGTTGTTATTTCTTGATTATCTATGCAAAATTCATCTATTAAATTATTTTATTTGATCTGATTTCGTGATAAATACTAATTTATTTTCAAGTTCAATTCATATTCTCTCAATTGTATTATTTATTTATCAAATTGGATTTAAGTTTTCGATTCATAATCTATTTTGTCTTTCATTGGGCAATCTATCTTGTGGATCTCAATTTATTGGATTGTGGATATTTTATTTTAGCCCTATTGTCTTCAAACTCATCTCTTAATGAACCCTAAAATCCAATTGCAGTTTTGTTCTCAACCCAAACTCACTATTATTGGATCCTAATCCAATAACCCAAAAATCTACTTGTATTCTATAAATACAACCCTAATACAAATTCTGAAAATACAAAAATCCAAAAATACAATTTTCTAGCCGTCACAATTTCTCACTCCTCTCTCTCTCTCTCTCCTCCCTCTTTCTTTCTCCTTGTCAGACCCAATCCCCTGTGCTGTTCTTCTCCCAACCACCTCTCCAGCGCCACTCCGTCGGCCATCCCCTTCCTATCGATTTTGCCTCCTCCACTAGCGTCGCAACCCCTCTTTCCTCCCTGTCCGTCGAGCTCCAACCAGATCAAACCCTGACCCCTTATCTTCCCTGATCCCCGCTTGACCCCAGATCTGACCACCCCGATGCCAGTAGCCGACCCTCCCTCAGCCCCTCGACCTTGGCCGACGTCCCAAGTTGTCATCCCTGTCGACGCCGCCCGTCGTTGCTCGCCGCTAGCGATGCCACCCCCTAGCTGCTATGGTTTTCCCTCTTGCTGCCATTGCTCTGTTTTGCTGTGGTTGTTCTCTCTCCCCTTGTTGCTGAATTTCTATTTTGTGCACCTAGTTTGCATGTAGATTTGTGTGTTCATGGGTTCGTTGCTTCGGGATTTCATCCCGTTATTCTTGGTATTTTATTTCACCATTTATAAGGGAAGTCACCATCCACTTAAATTGTTAATTGTATCAAATTCAAGTTTTGTTGAAATTCTTGCAAGTAGATCCCTTGTTTATCGTATAATACTTTGTTCATCTCTTCGTTAGGTCTATTGAGGGTTTACACGAGATAACCCCAATATTCTTGACATTGTGCCACTTTTGACTCTAAAGATTGGATCTTTCATGCATTCATGTAGAATTGATAATAGGGTTAACCGTATAATCATGACACAATTAATTATCGTAGAAACAACTACTAGGTTGTTTGTTTGGTTGTTTGTTTGGTTCTTTGTTTGTAGTTTGATCGATGATAATTTAGTGTATGAATATGATTTTATTCCTCTTCATCATGTTATTGCACCCATCATGTTGATTACACAATTTATTGACTAAAGAATCGATACCCATCTTGTTCAAATTAATTTATTTTCAAAAAAACTACACAAAACATGTATATTGCTTGCTGACCTGTACATTGACTGCTATTTTTGAACCAGTAAATGATCTTGAAATGAATAATTTTCTGAATAAGAATTGTAGAATTATCTTTGTAGTTTCCATAACATCTTTAATTTTTGAATTCCGAGTTGTGTAGCAAAAGTTATGCCCGTTTTACTACAGCTATGTTTTTAATTTCAGATTTTCATTTTCTTGTATTTTATATGTTTAAGCAGTAAACAGGCTGATCAACTGTTAAAATTTTGCTCTGATAATTTCTAGATTGTTAGTGGTCATGTTTAGGAGTTTAGAAAATATTTTAATGAATTTAATATTGAGTTTTTGCTGTTTTTCAAAATAAAACAATATGATGTCGAAATTTTGCCTGAATATAAAGTCTGTAAAGAACAATATGATTGACCTAGCTACTATTTTCGGATTTTGAACTTTAAATATGTGTTGGAACCTGCGTGGAGGTCTAGTTTCTAGAATATATGACGGATTCAGTTTTCGAGTTCTGAAACAGCGAGAAATTACATTTTTGTACAGACTACTCTACTGTCCAGAAGTTTATCTTCTAGTTTTTAATAGATTAATTGTTCTGTATCATAGTAATGCATGAATTATAGTGTGTATGTTGCATTGCATGATCCTAGTGTCCTATTGTCATCGTTCTAATTGTCGTATTTCATGTTATCGTCCTATTGTTCCCATATTGTTACTATCGTTCATCTCATGTCTCAAATCGGATATTGTATTATTGCATTGATAAAATTATTAACTAAACCATGGTTTAATGGTTGATTTAAGTAGTGGACAATATAGAGACTGTATTCGGAAGGAAGCTTGTGGTTTTCCTACAATTACTAAATGACTGAATGACTGAATGACTGAATAAGTGGATAACTGCATATTGTTCCATGGATGTTGATACTGAATAACTGAATACTGAAGAGAATCGTTTATACCGTTTCCCGAGTATATGAACTATAGAGCCCACCACTAAGTCTAAACGTAACTTGTTTGTATGTAGCAACCATGTGGTAAATAAATGGGATGCATGAAGTGCTACATTAGTTATGACTAAAATGCATAATAGACTTAAGAATTGACACGACATTGACATTGCATATTGTTCCTTATTGTTCCTATTGGTATCGAATATTGGCTAAGTGTTATTATTATTGACCATTGATTATTGTTTCCGAATATTGAATTATTGTTTATAGCCATTACATCGATTACCGTGGTATTGATTATTGATTATCGTCCCATGTTATTGATTCCTATTGATCCATTGAAATCATTGATATACCGTTATTCCATTGTTCCCTGCTTTCTGTACTTGCTGTTCATGACTTGCTCTAAGGACCATTTTTCTTCTTTTTTTAGATGAAGTGTACACAGGTAATGGTGGAGAATTGCCTGCTAAGATTGGAGAACAGACATTCTAAAGACTCAATGCTTTCTAATTGCTTATCGCTTTAATGAACTTATTGTATTGAGACTTTGTTGCTTATTGTATTGGGATTTATTATTGTATTGGCCTTATGTCCCAGATTTTATTATTGTTCCAGATATTGGATTATTATTGTATTTGGATATTTTTATTGCTTCATTCCAAGTATTATTATTCATGAGATTATTATTATTGCCTGCACAATTGTTCTGTATTGATTAAATTGTTGAGTTGATCGGATAAACAGCTTATGGGTGACATTAGTCATTCGCTGGGCCAATGTCATATACTCGTATTCCGTATTTTTGGGAAGCGGTTTGTGACATTACTAAACCTCAGTAATTAATAGACGAGACGACGCTGCCCATCCCCCGACCCGGCAAGATGCCGCCAAACGTGACCCCTTGACAGTCGAGTACGACCACCGGACTAGTGCCTATTCTATCAATACATTAGATTGATCATAGGATACCACTACTAGATATCAACTCTAACATAAAACTGAAAAAGCAACTACTAATTCTAATTACAGAGATTTCATATTACAAGCCAATTAGCTGCTCGTAAAAGCCAGTCATAACCTGGGGAAAAAACCAACACAGACCCCAGAATAGGCTCAAGAGTTGACCCAACTTGGCCCAAACTTGACCCAGTGACATTCGACCTCCGTTGATTGCCAAACACCCTCTTGCATGGATCTTGATCGCGTCTTCAGCCTGCGATCAATCCCTCATAGGTTAGTGATCCGCCGTCGCCCGAAGACCGTCATCATCCATAGCACTCGAGGTGAGAATGATTACTAATGTTCAAGGCAAATGGGTTGATATCCTTAGGGTGGTAACCATTACCTTAGGCAAAAGGCAACAACCAAGCTAATATACAGGGTCGAACAGTGGTTATCACAAGTCTAAAACAAACATAATCAATTCATGATACAAAAGCTAATTAATAGTTATCAAACTCATATTATGGCCTTAACATTCCACAGTAACTCGACCTAACCCTAGGACATACCATGCCCAAGGGTACCAACAATAGTTAATATCTAGCCAGTCCAGGTGGCAAACCGAGCACCGTCGATCACCACCCCACTTTTCACGCTAGGAGTTGATTATGACCTCGGCCCGAACCAAACATGCTGGTCCTACTAATCATACGCTCCACGGTCTCCTGAACAGACGGTAGCACCAATAACAACAAACATCCTTTAGTGTATGGTAAGCACATTGGCGGACGAGTTGCCTTCCCCAATACGTCCGAGGCAACACCAGTACCATCTACCCAAAGGATTGGGTAGTAACGGTAGCCCCCTGGGTAAAATCCATTACCATAAGAAACAACAAGCAACAAACATACTGGGAAGGAAGAACCTCCCCGAACAATAACACAACGCAAACTATTCTAATTTTAAGCACAAGATGCACGCAAGCATACACAATCATGTACAACCAGATTCTAAAGCTAGATAAACCTCGATTTGAAATGCAATCTATGGTCCAAGTATGACGAAGGCACAATTTGTTCAAAATAGCGAAAAGTCAATACCACACGCAGCTGAGATGTTTTGAAAAATCATTATAATTCACTAACTCAACAGAATTTCATGTTTTTGGATTCTTAAAAAAGATCATTGTGAAAACTTTCCCAAATTACTCTATTTTGAAAGCGGAAAATGGCTAAAAACAGATATGCGTAAGAATTTCCAGCAATGACAAAGGTTGTCACCCTGTCAAGCGACAAAACTCTTTAAAAATAGCAAACGATCTCGGAAGTTCATAAAATTTGGTAGTAAAGTTCCACACACATAGCGTAACCACATATCCAAAAACTTCCAAAAATTTCCAAATAGAAAATAAGTTATGATATTTTGAATGGGGTGCAAATTTCCATTCTTCATACTGCACTGCCTTCCGACCATGTCGACAAGTTGCATTTTAAAACGACAGAAATTCTCATCCAAAAATTACAAAATTTGGTGGAAACATTCCACGAACTTATGAAGCTACTGTAAAAGTTTCAAATTATAATTCCCTACAGATACCAAGTTATGATTTTTCTAAGTTGTGCAAGTTACAATTGCATAACAGAATTCCCTTCCCCGGATGAGCAGCAAATTTGATTTTTGTTAAGATAGCAATTCATCTCCAAAAATTACGAAATTAAGTAGAGATATAGTAGACATGCATATGAATTCACAGTAAAAATTAGCTCCAAACACATATCAATCACGGTGATACAAATTTTATAAGTCAAGCGTGACAATCTCTTTTGCAGAACAGCAAGATACAAAGCGCAGCAGCAACTTGGCATTTTTTTAAAATATAAATCCTCAACCAAAATCCACGAATTTTTGTGGAGATATTTAGGACAAAATCAAGATGCCCCTACAAAAAATTCAAGTCCAAAACCCATCACAGCACCAAGTTATAAATTTCCAAATCTTCCCATGTTAAAACTTCTTATGATTCGATCTTTCTTCCATTAATTGATATTTCTAGCTCTAGTATAGAACTACACACATACAAAAATCTTCATACACCCACTCTTGCATTCTAAATCAGCAACTTTCTATCCAAACACAAGAAAAAAAAAATCACAAACAAAGATTTTGAGAAAATCACCCACATGAAGCTTTTGATGATCAATTTTTTGCTTCTCTTCAACTTTATTTTCTTTGGCCTTTTCCTCCTAGCTCCTTTATTTTCTTCTCCAATTCTTCGTTTCTTCTCCTCCACCTAAGCTCCAAGAATAGATTTAGAAGTGTAGAGAATGCTAGAAATGAGAAAATATAGATTTTTGAAGAAGTAGTTTTTTTTAGGGTTTTTGGAAGAATAAAAATGAATGAATTTTTTGAAGAAGAAAATAGAAAATGGGAGGGCTTGGGGGTGAATTTTGGCAAACCAATAAGAAGGAGAGGGAGAGAGAGTGGTGGTGAGAACGAGGGTGAGTGGAAGTGTGGGGTGACCTTATTCAAAACTAGCACATGGTTTTTAGAAGTGGTTTCGGGTTAAGATTAGTGGTTTTAGGGTTATGGATTAATATGGGTAATAATACATACATACTCATTCTCATATACATACAATACGCACATGAGTACATGCACACATTCATGTATTCATACATATTTTCATGACAAATGCATTCACATCTCAAAAAAAATATTTGTATGTTTGAATAAAAATAATTATATCAATATAGAAATACTATATGTTCCGTCCCGATTATAGTTGAGACAAACGTACAATTTTAATTGAGAAATTATCCCAACTCTGGTATAACAATTGTACCATTATTGTGCTCGAAACATATTAAATAATATATCTCATTACTTATTCAATTAAAATAATGGATAAAAATCCATTAATACGTGCAATTCTGAATTGTGCATGAACTAATGCACAAAATAATTATATACTATTTTGGGGGATCTTACACGGGGCCATCCTCGGTATTTCAGGCTTTTTACAGGTCCATCGACCGCGTAAGAAACCGTAAGATTCAGATCATGGTGTTCAACCAACGATCCAGATCCAATCTCAGAAGCTCCAACCACTTTTTATGGTGGCGACCAAAGATTAGATCTTTAGTAGTTTCCTCCAAGATTTAAACTCCCTATTTGTTTGCTCCCACACAAAAATAGGCAGCAAAAGATTGACGCCATCTGTGCAAAACTACACAGATTAGACTTACCACCATGTCACCAAGACTAAGAGGGAGAACAGTGGCCTCAAGCCATCAAGCCATCTCTCTTTGTCAACCAGCTCCTCTTGTGGAGGACCCAATTTCTCTTTATCAGCCGAATCGGTCCCAAAATCCTAATCAAGCTCATATTGTAACACCCCACAAAAATTGAGTTATGACAATTTTGTCCCTTGTGTGTTATGCACGTGTATTTTGTACTGTTACGTGTAATATCCGTAACGTATTTTAATATAAATATCCTACATATTTTTGTATTTCAATTAATTACTCATTTATGTCTTCTCAAAAATCATTTTTATCATATTTTGAGCCAAATTAAATATTTATTTTAATCTTTATATTTTTACGTGCATTGCACGTGCTTTCAATACACGTGTCGATTACGTATATTTTACCGTTACGTGTAATACTATGAAATTCTCTGGGTGTTCTATAACTTTTTCGAATTCGTTTCATAAAATGAAATTCAATTTTTTCTCATATTTTGACTCAAATATATTTTTACACATGCGGTGCACATGTTATCAATGCACGAGTTAATTATAATGTCGTATACATATATAGAATTAATGAAATGTATTTTACATATTTTATCTCTAATATTATAATGGGAGAAGGCCTTAGTGTCATTTGTAAATGTTTATTCAATCTACCAACCCGTGCAATATACATGCAATTAAAACCCAAACTCATCGAATCCGTACACCGCACGTCCATTCAACAAAACCCCAAACCCTCACCCGCACGTCTTTTCCTCTCCATCTATCTCAAAAAATCAACCCCACCTGCACGTCTGTTCCTCTCCCTCTCTCAAAAATCAACCCCGCTGCCCACCTCCGCCATCTGCCGTCATTGCATCGTACCTCCGCCATCTGCCACTCCGCCATTGCTTCACAAACCGTTGTAGCTTCGCCAGTCACTGTCGTCGTTCTTTAGTCCCATTGCCACCCGTCGGATTTGCGAGGAGGGGCTTTCGCAAGGAGGGGCTTTCCAATATTTAATAACCAATGGAGGTTTTGTATCTCTTTGTAAGTAAATTTGTTCTATCTGGTCAATATGAGATTAAATCTTAAAAAATTTAACAACATATAAGACATCTGTTGTTATATTTATATATTTGAGAACAAGAGAAGAGATGGGTGTCAAAAAATCAGCTTGAGTCACTTTATAGGTATTATAATTTCATTACAAAAATGTCATATGAAGATTTATTATATAGAGTTTTCAATGGTAATACAATTTCATTTCCCAACTCTGCAGACATTTTAATGGTGCTCCCAAGCGCTGAATTGATTGGGTTTGAAAATAGTGAATTTAAAATTTATTTTAAACCCTTCATTGCTCGCTCAAGTAATTTCCTAACATTTGGATGGTGCATTCAAGCCCTCAATTAATTGGGGTTTGTAAATAGTGAATTTAAATTTTATATTAAATCTTCATTGCCCACTTCAGAAAGTTATTGAAATTTTCAATAATTGGGAACTATAGGGAAGTTAGGACCTCATAATTCGGTTTGCAAGTAATTTAGTCAGCTTGAGTCACTTTATCGGTTTTATAATTTCATTACAAAAATGTCATATGAAGATTTAATATATGTATTTTTCAATGGTAATACAATTTCATTTCCCAACTCTGCAGACATTCTTCCGCATCATGTTAAAGGTGCAAGAGCAGACAAGACTGTCTGGATTTTACTGAATTTCGATGCTTATGTAAAGTACCGTCTAAAGGTATGTTTCCAGAGTACCATACTGTTGTTGTATCATGCATAACTGATAAATCTTCATTGCCCACTTCAGAAAGTTATTGAAAATTTGAAAAATTGGGAACTATAGGGAAGTTAGGACCTCATAATTCAGTTTGCAAGTAATTTAGTCAGCTTGAGTCACTTTATAGGTTTTATAATTTCATTACAAAAATGTCATATGAAGATTTAATATATGGAGTCTTCAATGGTAATACAATTTCATTTCCCAACTCTGTAGACATTCTTCCTCATCATGTTAAAGGTGCAAGAGCATACAAGACTGTGTGGATTTTACTGAATTTCGATGCTTATGTAAAGTACCATCTAAAGGTATGTTTCCAGAGTACCATACTATTGTTGTATCATGCATAACTGATAAATACAATATGTAAAGTACCATCTAAAGGTTAGTTTCCAGAGTACCATACTATTGTTGTATCATACAACACAACTGATAAAATTTAACAAGATATAAGACATCTGTCGTTGTATTTATATTTGAGAACAAGAGAAGAGATGGATGTCAAAAAAGCATCTTGAGTCACTTTACAGGTTTTATAATTTCATTACAAAAATGCGATATGAAGATTTAATATATGGAGTTTTCAATGGTAATACAATTTCATTTCCCAGCTCTGTAGACATTCTTCCGCATCATGTTAAAGGCGCAAGAGCAGACAAGACTGTATGGGTTTTACTGAATTTCGATGATTATGTAAAGTACCATCTAAAGGTATGTTTCCAAAGTATCATACTATTGTTGTATCATGCATAACTGATAAATACAACACAACTAGACCTTCCCAAAAATGTTATCAGTGCACCAAAGGTTCTATACGAAGAAAGATGAGGCAGCGCATGGACAGCTAATCAGTTGCAATCTCACTTTCTCGGAACTACTAATCAGTTGCAATGTCCACGATGAAAATTTCATTGTTGAGATTACATATTAGAGAATAGCAATTAGAGAGAACTACTGTTTTCTTTTATAAGTATTTTTCCTTTCTTAAAGATACTGCTAAGTTTCTATGCCTATGGTGATTTTCAGTGTTGGAATTAGATATTATGGATGAAGATATTAATTTTTTCATTCTATAAGTTCTATTTATAACCCTCATTCAGGTGCTTATTTCTATTTTTTCATTTCTCAATTATACTGATTAGTTGCTATGCCCATGGTGATCTTCGTTGTTGAAATTAAATATTATGGATTAAGATATTAATTTTTGCATTCTAGAAAGTTCTATTTAACCCTCATTCAGCTGTTCATTTCTATTTTTTCATTTCGCAATTATACTGATTAGTTGCTATGCCCATGGTGATCTTCTTTGTTGAAATTAGATATTATGGATTAAGATATTAATTTTTCCTCTCCCTATAAGTTCTATTTATAACCCTCATTCAGGTGGTCATTTATTTATTTTTTTTAATTTCTCAATTATACTAATTAGTAGCTATGCCCATGGTGATCTTTATTGTTCAAATTTTGTATTAGAGAATAGCAATTAGATTCGATATTAGATATTAGAGATTACAGATGTGTTCATTTTTTACCCCCGTTCTCAATGTTGTTGATCATTTGCTGTCCTTGGTAATTTTTTACATTCTATAAGCTCTATTTATACGAACATATGGCTTTTTCCGTTCAATAATAAAGCTAACTTTTAAATTCACATTGTTTCTATCAAGAAAAATGTACAGATTGATTGGCATAACAATAGTAAACGAAGGAGAATTGCAATATAATCATGAAATTCAACCATCAACTGAAATACCTCATATATCAGAAACTCAACAAGTTGAGTTACGCAAAGAGAGACGTAGACAATATGAAATAAATAGAAGATCCAACATGACTGCAATACAATTGGAAGAGTTAAGACGAAGAGAACGATAATATGCTTAAAATCGACGATTATCGATGTCTGAAGATCAAATAGCTGAACAAAGAGAAAGACATAGACACTATCAAAGAAACCGGTGCTCCAATATGAATGTCCAACAATTGGCTGATGAAAGATCGAGAAATCAACAAAATATGCAGAGTCGAATATCAATAATGAACGAACAACAAATAGCTGAATGTAGAGAGAGTCTTCACCAATATCGAAGCGATCGAAGAGCTAATGGAAACTCTACATTAAGTGAATATCTCAATTATCAAGACATTTTCCATATTTCACTTAATCTTCTCATCCTATGTCTTTACTCATAACTATTTTTATCTTATGAAGTAGTACGAAGGGTTGATGATAATGATCTGGATCGCGCTGCATTACAATCTATTAATACAAACATCAATAAAAATAATTCTGTTATGAATGAAGGTATGATTTAACACCGCACTTTATTTTACTTCAGATTTCTTAGTTGTAATAATAATAAACATGCAACATTTCTACCACCACTACGATTTTTTTTATCATTAAATCATTCTATCAATAATGTTATTTAATTAGGTGGGTTTGTGGTTAATACAGACAACAATGAAGAAACTTCTGTTGTGAATGAAGGTATGAATTAATTCCGCATTCTGTTTTACCAATATTGTTTTTTCCCTCTTCTCAACTATGTCATATTTCTAAACAAATAACACAGGAACAACCGGAAATAATCAAGTTCCAAGAAGAGTTCGAACTATTATGAGGCACTGTAATTCTGCAAGAAACCATGTTGACTCATTTCGCTGTCAACAGTTTCATCTACCACCTACAAGAGTCAATACGACTGCAATACAATTGGAAGAGTTTAGAAGAAGATGATGAGAATATGCTAGAAATCGATGATTATCGATGTCTGAAGGTCAATTAGGAGAACAAAGAGAGAGGCATAGACAGTATCAAAGAAATCGGTGCTCCAATATGAATGCGCAACAATTGGCTGATGAAAGGTCGAGAATTCAACAAAATATGCAGTCGAATATCAATAATAAGTGAACAGCAAATAGCTGAACGTAGGGAGAGACTACGCCAATATCGAAGGGATCAAAGAGCTAATGGACACTCTACATTTATCGAAGGGATCAAAGAGCTAATGGACACTCTACATTAAACGAAGGTATCAATTATCAAAATATTTTCCATAATTCACTTAATCTTCTCATCCTGTCTTTACTCATAACTATTTTTATCTTATGAAGTATTACGAAGGGTTGATGATAATGATCTTGATAGTGCTGCAATACAATTTACTAATACAGACATCAATGAAAATAATTCTGTTATGAATGAAGGTATGGTTTAACACTGCACTTTATTTTTCTTAAGACTAGTGAGTTTTATGCACTTTAACCGTACACCTCTTGTCTCCAGCGTTTGATTTCTTAGTTGTAATAATAATAAACATGCAACATTTCTACCACTACTACGAATTTTTTGATCATTAAATCATTGTATCAATACTGTTATTTAATTAGGTGTGTTTGTCGCTAATACAGACAATAGTGAAGAAACTTCTGTTGTGAATGAAGGTATCAATTAATTCCACATTTCATTTTACCAATCTTGTTTATTCCTTCTTCTAAACTATGTCATATACAAATAACATAGGAACAACCTGAAATAATCTAGTTCCAAGAAGAGTTCGAACTATTATGCGGCACTATAATTCTGCAAGAAACCATGTTGACTCATTTCACTGTCAACAATTTCATCTACCACCTACAAGAAGGTGCCCACACTGTGCGGAAAAATTATTTTTTCATGAATCAGCTGATTTGTGTTGTCAAAAAGGCAAAGTGCAGTTGCCGAGAATAACAGTTCCTCCTGAATTGATGGGCAATATCTTGATCAGTCCGAAGAAGGTAGAACTTTTAGACAACATATACGTACTTACAATCATATCTTCACATTTAGATCCATCGGGGTAAATCTTGATGACATATTTTCGAATAATAGAATGGGTGTTTACACTTTTCGTGCTCAGGGTGTCATATATCATAAGATTGGTAGTCTTATTCCACATAGTAATTCGAGGCCTCGATGTATGCAATTGTACATATATGATACCGAGCATGAACTTGATAATAGATTAATGGAAAGTGATTTGATGATTAGGCCAGTTGTGGAAAAGCTTCAACAAATTCTTCATGCACATAATCCATATATCCATAATTTGCGGTGTCTTTCACGACGCTCTAATCTCGACAGTTGCAAATTAATACTTAAGGAAATACCAAACCATATAGGACAATAACATTTTTCTACTTCTTCACAAGTTGCTGCAGTATAGGTTCCAGGGGATAATCCTTATGATTGCAATGAAAGAAAAATTATTGTCGAAACTTATTCTAACCAACTTCACAATGTTACAGATACTGTTGGGTAATATGATCATCTTCAGTATCCTCTTTTATTACCTTATGGGAGTCATGGTTGGGATATCTACATACATAATAACGGACGAAAAGTGTCATGTAGAGAATATTATGCATTTCGATTTAAGGTATTGACTATAGTTGACTATTTTATTTTATATTTCTTCCTAATCATTAATCAACCTATCAATAATGCTCTAATATATTTGTTGTTAGATTCGTGAAAATGACACATCTGTTTCTCTTCGTGGTGGGCAATTGCTGCAACAGTTTTTAGTAGACAACGATGTTAAAATTGCCACACAAAGATTGCGTTGTGTTCGCGATCATCAACATGAAATATGTGCTGAAATGTATCAGGGGTTACAGGATGCACAAGATGCAGGTGAAACAATTGCAGGTAAATTATATATCCTGTATATGATTCGTACGATATGAAAAATATTTTCTACGTAAACCAACTTCCTAAATTTTCCACTATTGTTATATTTGCTAGGAAATGTGGGTTGTAGAATTGTGCTACCTGCATCTTATGTCGGAAGTCCCCGAGATATGTACCAGAGATACCAAAATGCAATGTCTTTGGTGCAAAAATATGGCAAACCTGATTTATTCATTACTATGACCTGTAATCCGGCATGGATTGAAATTTCTAGTGAATTACTTCTTGGGAAGTTTCCACAAGACAGACCAGATTTAACAACAAGAATCTTTCATTCTAAACATGAAGAGTTTAAGAAAGATATATTTGACAGAGGCGTACTTGGGAGAGTCATTGCACATGTACATGTCATTGAATTTCAGAAGCGCGGATTACCTAATGCGCACATTTTAATCATTCTTGCTAATAGAGATAAAATCATTTCTGCAGATGATTACGATGGAATAGTAAGAGCAGAAATTCCAGATCGGGAAGTGGAACCTGAACTATACAAAACTGTATTGAAACATATGATTCATGGACCTTGCGGTCATTTGAATCCTAAATCAACTTGCATGAAAGATGAAAATTGCAAAAAAGATTATCCCAAGCAGTTTGCTCTAACGACATTGCAAGGAGAGAACTCATATCCCGTATATCACAGATGAGATACTAGTCAATATATCTCTCGGAGGGAGAACTCCAACCAATTGATCGATAATAGATGGGTGGTTCCTTACAACCCATTTATGTTGAAAAAATACAATTGTCATATTAATGTTGAAATTTGTTCGAGTATAATTTCTGTTAAGTATATCTATAAGTATGTTTACAAAGGACCCGATCGTGTGTCTTTTCAGATCCGACCAGGTCATGCTACAGATGAAATGTCAAAATATGTTGATGCCCGTTGGGTATGCGCGCAAGAAGCCGCCTGGAAAATAGTTGATTTTCCTATGACTCGAATGTATCCATCACTTCTCCCATTGCAAATTCACTTGCCGAATCGGCAACAAGTTTTATATTATGCTCAACAGTCAATAAAGAATGTACTTACTGATGAACGAATGCAAAAATCGATGTTGACAGAGTTCTTTACGAAAAATAATGAAGATCCTAAAGCAAGACAATATTTGTATAGGGAGTTTCCAGAGCATTATGGGTATGAATTATCGAAACATTTTGGGTAATTCACTTAATCTTCTTAGAATGTATCTTTACTGGTAACATTTCTTTGCTTTTTAATTATTGATAACATCTACGTATTTAGGTGGAAGAACAAAGAACAAAAATGGAGCAAGAGACAAAATAGTATTCGTCAAATTCGCAGGATATATGCCATTTCTCCTCAAGAAGGTGATCGATACTATTTAAGGATGTTGCTAAATCATGTTAAAGGTCCATTATCATTTGACCACTTGCTTACTGTAAATGAGATTAGATATCCAACATTTAAGCAAGTGGCTGAGGTGTTCGATTTGTTGGAGAGTGATAAAAGCATCAGCAGTTGTCTTTTAGAAGCATCTAATACTCATATGCTATCAGCTTTAAGAAGACTTTTTACAACACTATTGATATATTGCGAGCCAGTTGGAGTAAGACAACTCTGGGACCAATTCAAATCATATATGTCTGAGGATTATTCATCTGCAAGCAACCTGAGTGGACTATGTGAAGTACGATTGCTGAAAGAGCTCAACGGTCTCTTAAACCAGTATGGCAAAAGCATTGATGATTATGATTTACCTGTAATCAATGTTGATTAAGAGGTCTTTATACCGCAATTGATAGAAGATGAGAACTCAATACCTGTTGTTGCTGCTTTTTTCGTTGTGGGAGCAAACAGATAGTGAGTTAATAATGGATGGAAACTACTAAAAGTCAAACCAGTGCCTTGACCGTTAAAAGATGTTAGAGCCCCTAAGATTGAATCTGGATTGTCGATTGACCTTCTGTGATCCGAATTGGACAGTGGATGATGCGGCCGACGGACCTACAAAACGTCTGAAACACCGAGGGGTGGCCCCCGGCGACAGACCCTCTGACGCTCATGTCAGAACCAAAAAGAGAGAGAAAGAGTAAAAACTGGAGAATTGTTGATTACCTGAAGAATAAGGAGGGGAAGGAGTATTTATAGGCCTGAGAGATATTCTAGAAGCTAAATCGTGACCGTCGGATCTTTCATATCTCCTCCCTTAAGAGATAAGATATCCCTGTGAGAGGATAAGAGAGGAGACTCCTAGCCATCATGGACTGGGTGTCTCTCTTAGTGGACGTAGTTTGTCACTTTTTATGGGCTTAAGAGAAGCCCATGTCTTGGAGTGGGCCCATGCCTGTAAAAAAGGTCTGTGATGGCTAATCTGCCTATAGATGCTTTGAGATCTGTGCAGGGATCGTACATCTCTGATCTGCTACTATTTTTACCATCATCATAAGCCCCCCCACTCCCGGAAGGCAATTTTCATGGCTTTTGGGAAGTAGTATGCCTTAGTTTCAGAGTCTGGCGAATAATCTTAGCAGTCGGAGTGTTCGGAGATACCTGGAACTGATCTGTGGCTCTGGAGGCAGTGAATATCTTCCTGGATTTTTCCATATTTTTTCGAATTTTTCCGAATTTTCTGGAATTTTCTGAGAATTTTCTAGGAATTTTTCCATAGTTCTTCGGATTTCTCATAATTTTATAGAATGCTCTACAATCTCAAAATCACTCTTTCGAATTTTATAATTAATAAACTCAATTTTAATTATTTTTTCGGAATTTTTGATTTTTTTCCGAATTTAAATAATTATTTTTGAATTTTTTAATTGATTTTTCGAATTAAAAATGATTTTTAATTGTTTTCTGGATTTATCCAATTCTGGCGCGCGTTTTGGAGCAATCGGAAGCGTGGATCCGAAGTTGGATCGCGCGCTGAGGTGATCAGACCACGGGAAGTGTTTGATCAGGCCAAAAAAATGTGGAGTGCTCATCAAGATCCAGCGGCTCTGAGCCGTCTTCTTCAACCCCTCAGCTCGGCAAACAATTTTGCCGAGCTATCTTTCTGTCATCTTCGACTGTGGATTTCGTCGAGCCGTCACTCTTTGTTTCATGGCGATGTTCACTCGGCATGGTAAAGCGTTGGTCGAAAGAGACTTTCGCCGAGCAATCGAACCCGATCTTCATTGCCGAGCTATGGAAACTCGCCAAGCCATGGGTTCGTTGCTTTCGCTGAGCCATGAAGCTGGAGCTCTCGCTGAGCTATGGTCGCTCGCACTCGCCGAGCTATGGTGAGTTCGTCCTCGCCGAGCTACGGCCATTTGGTATTCTGCCGAGCTACGGTGTTCGAGCACTCGCCGAGGTATGGGCTTCGCCGAGCTACAGTGTGTGAGCGCTCGGTGAGCTATGGGTTTCGCCAAACTACGTTGTTTTGAGCACTCGCCGAGCCTATGGGTTTGGCAACTCTCGTCATTTCGCCGAGCTATGGAGCTGCATATCTCGTCCGTCCATAGGCCGTGAGCGCTTTGCCGAACCACCATTGCTTCGCTGAGCTATGGAGCTCATGAGCGCTTCGCCGAACCACCATTGCTTTGCTGAGCTATGGAGCTCATGAGTGCTTCGCCGAACCACCATTGCTTCGCTGAGCTATGGAGCTCGTGAGTGCTTCACCGAGCTATGGTAGCTCGTTGCCGAGCTATGGCTTTCCAAAGTCTTCACCGAGATATACACTTAGACGCTTTTTGGAGCTCTATTGTGAGTTTCGACGAGGCTTGTCTGAGGGATCTCGACGGCGGAGCAGGAGGTGGGAGGGTTTGGGCGAGACGAGGGCTTGACGTCGACATTGGAGTGCGGAGGAAATGAGTCGAAGCGTTGGTCAGTATCGAAAGCTTCGAAAATGGTTTTGGCGCTCAAAAACTGAAGAAGAGGAAGAAGAAAGGTAAGCGGAGCGATTTTGGGTTGATGGGTTTGGATCCGACCCGTTAGGCCGCTCTATTGCTTCTTTAATTTCGTTAATGGGTTTGGGTTGCAACCCAACCCGATCTGAAGGCCTTTCAATCTGTACTTACGAAAACATAGTGTTTTTGGCGTTTGCTCTTGGAGATTCTTGGAGCTTTTTGGGTTTGAGTGTGCATATAAATTTTTATACATATATTTACTATTGTGTATATGGAACAACTTACAAATATGTGTATAATTACTTATGTGTGTCTACACAGCTTTTTACTCCACCAGCGTTGATTGGCAGATTTTGTACACGTATATCAATAGCCGTGCTAGGAGGGCTGTTGCAGACTTGCTGTTTGATCCCAACAAGTTGTTATGGCATACCCGGAACAGAGTTGAACGTTTGAGCTTGTCGTTTGCGCCGGACAAGTGTGTAGAGAACTCTGCAATAGAGTTGAACGTTGAGCTTGCCATTTGATCCCAGCAAGTTTTGAGCGAGCTCTGAGATAGAGTCGATGTGGAAACTGTGGTTTGATCGCGGCGAGTTTGGAGACGACTTGATACAGAGCTGAACGTTCAAGCTCGCCGTTTGCTCCCGGCAAGTTTAGAGGGGCAACTCTTTGACTGAGTTGACGTAGAGCTTGCTGTTTGTTCCCAGCAAGTTTGGAGGGAACTCAGTGGTAGACTTGAGTGTCGAACTTGCTGTTTGCGCCCAGCAAGTGTGTAGAGGTCTCTGTGATAGAGGTGAACGTTCAGGCTTGCCGTTTGTGTCTGGCAAGCTTAGAGTGACATTGCACCTGCTGTTTGCGTCCAACAAGTGTGTAGAGACAACTCTAACATAAAGTTGATGTAGAAACTACTGCTTGACTCCGGCGAGTTTGTAGGGGAAACTCCGTGATGGAGTTGGACATTGCACCTGCTGTTTGCGCCCAGCAAGCATGTAGGGACAACTCCTTAATTGAGTTGGTCCAGAAACTGCCGTTTGATCCCGGCGAGTTTATTGTGGAAACTCCGCGATGGAGGGGTGTGTTGAACTTGTCGTTTGTTGCCAACAAGCTTAAAGAGGACGCTATGATGGAGTTGGAGGTTGCACCTTCTGTTTGCACCCAGTAAGCATGTAGAGATAACTCTTTGATCGGGTTGGTCTAGAAACTGCCATTTGACCCCGGCGAGTTGTGAGACAACTCTGAGATAAAGCTGATGTAGAAACGACCGTTTGACCCTAATGAGTTTAGAGAAGACTATATGACAGAGTTGGGTGTTGCACTAGTTGTTTGTCCCCAACAAGCTTAGAGAGAACTCCATGACAGAGTTGGATGTCGCACCTGCTGTTTGTGCCCAGCAAGTGTGTAGGCTACTCTGAGATAGAGGTGGATGTTCAGGCTTGCCGTTTGTGCCCGGTAAGTTTGGAGCGAACTCTGAGACAGAGTTGATGTTGAAACTGCCGTTTGGTCCCGATGAGTTTAGAGAAGGAACTCCGTGATGGAGTTATGTGTTGAACTTGTTGTTTGTTCCCAACAAGTTTGGAAAGAACTTAGTGGTAGAATTGAGTATTGAACTTGCTGTTTGGGCCTAGCAAGCATGTGGAGAACTCTGCGGCGGAGTGGAATGTTGCACTTGCTGTTTGCACCCAGCAAGGGTGTAGAGACAACTCTTTGATTGAGTTGGTCCAGAAACTACCGTTTGACTCTGGCGAGTTTAGAGGAGACTCTATGACAGAGTTGGGGGTCACACCTGCTTTTTGCGCCCAGCAAGCATGTAGACTACTCTAAGATAAAGTTGATATAGAAACTGCAGTTTGATCCCAGTGAGTTTGTAGGGGCAACTCGTGGTAGAGCTGATGTAGAAACTGCCTTTTGCTCCCGGCGCATTTGTGGGGAGAACTATGAGATGCACTTGAGCTTGAACTTGTTGTTTGGCCCTGGGAAGTTGTTAGTGGTGCTTGGGCAAAGACCAAGGCGTTGAACTTATTGTTTGGAGCCAACGAACTATTTGGTAGAGCTTGAGCGAAGACCAAGGCATTGGGCTCATTGCGTGGAGCCAACAAGTAGCTGAAGGATCTCATGCGGAGAGCGGAGCGCTGAACTCGTTGTTGAAGGAGCTCAAGCAAAGAGTAGAACATTGAACCCGTTGTTTGGAACCAATGAGTTATGGACGGGGCTCAAGCATAGAGCAAGGCATCGAACTCGTTGTTTGGAGTAAACGAGCTATTTGGAGGAGCTTGAGTGAAGCCAAAGATATTGAACTTGCTATTTGGAGCATGGACGGAGCTCAAGCGATGGGTAGAGCATTGAACTCATAGTTTGGAACAACGAGTTGTTTGGCAGAGCTTGAGCGAAGTCCAAAGCATTGGAGCTCGTTGTTTGGAAACAAGTTGTAGCTTGAAGGCGTTGAAGCAGCGTGCTGAATGTTGAACCTGCTGTTTGGAACCAACGAGTTTCCAAGCGAGCCTGAATGAAGACCAAGGTGTTGAACTCATTGTTTGGAGCCAACGAGCTATTTGGTGAAGCTTAGGCAAAGACCAAGGCATTGAACTCGTTGTTTGGAGCTAATGAGCTATTTGGTGAAACTTGGGCAAAGACCAAGGCATTGAACCCACTGTTTGGAGCCAATGAACTATTTGGCGGAGCTTGAGCGAAGACCAAGGTATTGAACTTATTGTTTCGGACAAACGAATTGTTGAGGGAGCTCAAGCGGCAAGTGGAGCACTGAACTCGTTGTTTGGGACAAAACGAGTTGTTGATGGAGCTCAAGCGGCGAGCAGATCGTTGAACTCGTTGTTTGGGACAAACGAGTTGTTGATGGAGCTCAAGCAGCAAGCAGAGTGCTGAACTCGTTGTTTGGGACCAACGAGCTGCTGATGTATTCTAAGAGAAAATCAAGGCATTGAACTCGTTGTCTGTGACCAGCGAGTTGTAAATGAAGCTCATGCGGAGAGCAGAGCATTGAACTCGTTGTTTGGGACCAACGAGTTGTTGATGGAGCTCAAGTGACGAGCAGAGCACTGAACTAGTTGTTTAGAGTCAACACGTAGCTTGAGAGAGTCGAAGCAGAGCTCCATCAACAATTCAGTTGTTTAGAGTCGCTGTTTGGAACTAACGAGTTGTCAAGCAAGCCAGAACGAAGGTCAAGGTGTTGAACCAAGGCGTTGAATTCGTTGTTCGGGGTCAACAAGCATAGGCAGAGCTCGAGCGAAGACCAAGACATCGAACTCATTGTTTGGAGCCAACGAGCTATTTGGCAGAACTTGAGCAGAGGCCAAGGCATTGAACTCATTCTTTGGAGCCGACGAGCCATTCGGCAGAGCTTGAGCAAAGACCAAGGCATCGAACTTGTTGTTTGGAACCAACGAGCTATTTGGCAGAGCTTGAGCGAAGGCCAAGGCATTGAACTCGTTGTTTGGGGACCAATGAGCTGTACCTTAAGAGACGAGCGGAGTGGTGAACTCGTTGTTTGGGACAAATGAGTTGTTAATGGATCTCAAGCAGCGAGCGGAGTGCTGAACTCGTTGTTTGGGACAAATGAATTGTTGATGGAGCTCAAGCGGCGAGCGGAGATCTGAACTCGTTGTTTTGGACAAACGAGTTGTTAAGGGAACTCAAGCGGCGAGCAGAGTGCTGAACTCATTGTTTGGGACAAACGAGTTGTTGAGGGAGTTCAAGCGGTGAGCGGAGCATTGAACTCGTTGTTTGGGACAAACGAGTCATTAATGAAGCTCAAGCGGTGAGTGAAGCGCTGAACTCGTTGTTTGGAACCAACGAGCTATTTATGGAGCTCAAGTGGCGAGTAGAGCACTGAACTCATTATTTGGGACCAACGAGTTTTTAATGGAGCTCAAGCGGTGAGTAGTGGTCAGGGGTGTTAGACCCGTTGCTCGATATTGACGAGCGGTTGGCCGGGGGAACCCAAGTTACGTGCAGGTAGCACCGAACTCATACTTAGAGCGGCTGAGTTGTAGGGTATTCTGAATCTTCTTAGTGTGGAAGTGAAGTCACTTGTGTTTATTTAGTGTTGAGATGACTCCATTCTTCTCTTTACTGCCAAGTGGTTGCGTGCATGGAATGAGGTTCCCTGGGATACTAAGCTTGTCCTCCTTCATGATACGCTGTGCTTGACGGAGTTGGAACTCTCTCGTTTGCACGGCGCTTCAAGTGAGACGGAGTTGGAGCTTGCTCAAGTGAAGGTGATCGGATGAATCTGGAGTTTGCTCGTCTAAGGAAGTTGTCTTGAATATCATTATCAAGAGTTGAGGTGGCCTTATGGAGCTGTTAGCTGGTAGGAGGCCGGCAAGGATTTTTTGTTTCTCTTAGGTAGATCATATCTCCAGTGTGTATAGCTGGAAGATTAGCTTTCATGACAGCTTGCTATACAGTATTCGCAGGACTTTTGGTATCGATTCCTAGTTGTGAAACGTGGAGTCATTGTAACTTTGCTGTTGTAATGAGACTTGTAGTTTGTGGAATAAGAAGTCTTCTACATGCTAGTGTCTTGTCCTGTGATACATCGTCTTAGGGGATTGGCTAGTCATATAAGCTTCTCTTGGGGAGAGTTGGACTTTGGACTAGCTGTCTTGTATTTGCAGACATCTGTAGTGCAACTGGATCTGATCATATGAGTTGGTGATAGCTCTGTGACTTGTGGGATTCATTTCACATGCTTGATCCTTGCTGTCATGGTTGAGGTGTCATCGATGGGTTCTCTGTCGCTAAATAACAGGGTCTCAAGTCTGTTGTGTATAGCTTAGATAGCTGTTGACAGTATATGACAGAGTGTAGCATTGCTCCGTCTTGAACCCAGCTAGTTGCAGGGACAACTCTGAAGGATAGTTGTTTTCCAAACTTGCTATATGGGTCCTCTGACAGATTGTGAGAGTCACATCGAATGGAGAGTTGAACCCCAAGTGCGGCTTTTTACAAGTGTTGCTAGGGTAACTTCGATCCATGATTTTGGACCTACTAATCTGTTATTGAGGAAACTTAACTAGTTGCAGGAACAGATCGAATGGCGAGTTGAACTCTGAACTTGTGTAATTACCGGTTGCTAGAGTAACTCTAAATCATGAACATGGATTCTGAACTTGTTAGTTTAAGTATTAACAGGTTGCAGGAACAGCTCGAATGGTAAAGCGCACTTTGAACTTGCTTCTTTGCAAATTGACAGGGTCTCTTTTGAACCAAGAACTGGACTCCGAACTGGTCATCGAGGTGTTGACAGATTGCAGGAGCAAATCGAATAGCGAAGTGCACTGTGAATTCGCATTATTGCAAATTATTTTGAGTCCCTGTCGAGCCATGGGTATGGACTCCAAATCCGTCTTACGAGGAGACTCGCAACTAGTGTTTGGTGCTGCTTGAGTGTTTAAGTGTAGCACTTAACTTGTTTCCGAGCTTCTAAGGAACTTCAACTAGTTGCAGGAACAGATCGATCGGTGAGTTGTGTTGTAAATGTGCATGTTTGCACGCTGCAACTCCCGAGTTCTGGATTCCGAACTTGCATTGAGGAAAGCTTGTAACGAGTGCCTAGGGCCGCTTTAAATGTAAGTTGGGCGTGTAGCTCGTTGTTTGCTTTGACGAATTAACAGGTTGTAGGAGCAAGCCGATTGGCGAAGCGCGCTCTAAACTTGTTTCACTATAAATTGATGTAATAACTTCGCACTATGGATGTGGGCTCTGAACCTGAAGTAGTAGGAAGCTTTTAACGATTTTGGTGCCATTTTTATGTACAAGTTTGGCACTCAACTCGTTGTACTTCACAAGGTGTTCTACTTTCCATGTCCCTGCTTATATCTCCCTGCCCCAGGGTCTTCAAGTTGATGAGCCGTCAAGCGAACAACTTGGTAGACCTTGCCTGGACTTGCCTGTTTTGGAGGGAGCCCCCATTATTTTGCTTAGTGAAAGAGAAATCTTTCAATGCACCAATGTGTTTTAGGCATGACTATCTGTCTCCATTGAATAAGTGGAGTGGCTTCGGGCGAGAGATTCAGGTTTATTATTGTGTCATGATGAGAACTAGTTTGGACCTGGCAAGAGATGGTGTGGCAGGTTTGGAAGTTCTTGGCAGAGTTGGTTATGGCAGAGGCTTCAAGCTCGTTTACAGTTTTGGAGTTATTGTGACTGTTTTTTGGTGGTGACTCTATGGCGTCGAGGGGAGAATGGAGCCCCCCATTGTAGCGGTGTAGCATGTTCATGCTGCCTGTTGGCTTCCTACACCTTGGCCTATGCCAGCTGTTGTTGGGAACTTCGTTTTTGTGTGAAATGCGAAGGCAATTGCATGGAATGCGACCCAACTTGGTCAACCAAATATTGCATTGTATGAAGCTTTGACATCGACTACCATAGAGTCCAGTGCTTTCGTTTGAATAACGGGGGTTTTCCCTGCAGTTACATCGAGTGCGACAATTCCCTCGACTTAGACAAATGCACCAGAGAAGTCATGAAGTGTATAACCGGCTGGCTTGAGTCGGTCTTGAAGAGCTTGAGAGCCTGAAATATGGCCAGGAAGAGGATGTTTACGGAGCTGCCATTATCCACCAGGATGCGGCGTACCACGTGATTTAGCATGCAAAGGTTTATGACCAATGCGTCGCAATGAGGTGTTTTGACGCCTTCTAAGTCCTTGTGAGAGAAAGATGTCAGGACCCTGGTATGTTTGGTAGGCAGAGTGTTATCTATGGAGTTGACTTTGCTGACGAAAGTTTTGCGAGAGGAGTTGGAATCTCCCCCCATCGGGTCTTCATGAGTGTAATGGAGGACGGCCATGTGTTCAGAGTCTTGCGACTCACATGGCCTCTGCTGATGCTTATCAGCCCCCCGGGATGGAGAATTTTTGGCATCGTTGTCTTCCTGAACGAAGTTGGAAAGATAGCCCATGCGAACCAGGGCTCCAGTTCTTCATTATGGGTTCGACAGTGGTAAGTAGTGTCCTTGATCTCTGTGAAATGTGCACCACTTATTTTTGTCTCTCTTTCTGCTAAACGTTGACATCGTAGGGGGAAGGCAGATTATTCCGTCTTTCTCCACTTCCATGAGGATGGCTGATACGCTTGCATTGAGAAGGTGAATTTGTCGGAGCGTGGCGTTGGAGTTGGACGGCGTGAACTTCAACCGTTTTTCTGAAACTTCCTGAGTTCTTCCTCACTTGTGTTCTCCCATTTGTTCCCGGGAGATGAATCGTTCTCGCCTTGAGGATAGAGAGCTTCATCGACCCTAGTGTATCTGCCACTCCTTTCTAGGAGCTTAGTGACACCCTGGTGAGGCCTTTCGGTGAGGGAGGCTTTTAGGCATTTGTTAGTGGCGTTGCGGCGAAAAGCTGCTATTGCGACTGAAGTGTTCAAGGCATAAATTGACCTTGCTTCAGTTGTAAAATGGTTGACAAAGTTTTGCGGCAAAAGAGCTGCAATTGCGACTGAAGTGTTCAAGGCAGAAATTAACCTTGCTTTTGTTGTAAAATGCTTGACGAAGTCCTTTAGCAGTTCTCTATCTTTTTGCTTCAGTTGTAAAATGCTCGACGAAGTCCTTTAGCAGTTCTCCATCGTTTTGCTTCAGTTCTAGCAGGGAGATGCTGGTATTTTCAGCTCTCTGACTAGTAACGAAGTGTGCAATGGGGAGTTCTTCGAGCTGATCGAAAGAGAATGTGGATTCGGGTTGCAGACATGAATGCCATTCCCTAGCTGCTCATTTCACCGTTGCAGGACACATGAGGGCATCAGTGGCGTTATAGAATATCATAAGTGTTTTAAAGCTCTTGATGTGGTTCGTCGGGTCTGATTCCCCGTTTTAGGATTCGAATTGAGGAACTCATTCAGTTCTTTAGAATAGGTACATCGAGGATGGCTTTGCTGAAGGGACATTGATTAGGGCGGTAGGCCCTGTTGGACCAGTTTCTTTCATTCTTCATCTGTTCTAGACGATCTTGTACTTCTTGGATGCGGTGAAGGACTTGGTCGTCCTTCTTTTGGGATCCAGTTGAGGCATTGTGGACTGAGATGCTATCGTACTGAGGATGTTGTTCAGGACGGTTTTGTTAGGAGCCCCCCGGTGCCTCTCCATTGGAAGAAGCATGATTAGGTTGTCGGGGTGACTGTTGAGGAGGAATCTGATCTTCCATAGGAGGAGCTGGTTGACGAAGAGTGGTAGTGTGACGACTGGAGACCGCCCCTTTACCTCTTAGTCTTTGTAGCATGGCGATAAGTCTTACTTGTGTAGTTTCCCACAGACGATGCCAATCTGCTGCTGCTTTTTTCGGTGTAGGAGCAAACAGATAGTAAGTTAATAATGGATGGAAACTACTAAAAGTCAAACCTGTGCCTTGGCCGTTAAAAGATGTTAGATCCCCTGAGATTGAATCTGGATCGTTGGTTGACCTCCTGTGATCTGAATTGGATGGTGGATGATGCGGCCGACGGACTTGCAAAACGTCTGAAACACTGAGGGGTGGCCCCCGGCGACAGACCCTCCAACGCTCAAGTCAGAACCAGAAAGAGAGAGAGAGAGTAAAAACTGGAGAATTATTGATTACCTGGAGACTGAGGAGGGGGAAGAGTATTTATAGGCCTGAGAGATATTCTAGAAGCTGAATCGTGACCGTCGGATCTTTCATATCTCCCCCCTGAAGAGATAAGATATCCCTGTAAGAGGATAAGAGAGGAGACTCCTAGCCATCATAGGCTGGGTGTCTCTCTTAGTGGGCCTAGTCTGTCACTTTTTATGGGCTTGAGAGAAGCCCATGTCTTGGATTGGGCCCAGGCCTGTAAAATAGGCCTGTGATGGCTAATCTGCTTGTAGACGCTTTGAGATCCGTGCAGGGATCATACGGCTCTGATCTGCTGCGATTTTTACCATCATCACCTTTTTCAGATGAAGATTTATTCGAAATAGAAAAACTTAATGTGAAACAGAAGTATGCATTCAATCTTATCACAGAAGCAGCCGTTAATGGGGAGAGCAAAGTCTTTTTCGTTGATGGTCCTGGAGGTACTGGAAAGACATTTCGTTATCGCTGTATTTTTATCTTTTTTGCATCATAGAGGTCATATAGTATTAGCAACGGTATCCTCTGGAATAGCTTCTATAATGATGCCTGGAGCTCGTACAACACACTCAAGATTCAAGATTCCTATAGAGTTATGTTCTACTTCATCATGTATGATCTCTATCCAATCTGATGAGGCCAAACTTTTACGTCTCCCAAATGCTATCATTTGGGATGAAGCCACAATGACCCATCGTCATGCTTTTGAGTCTTTAAACAAGACAATGGAAGATATAATGGGAAATGAATTGCCATTTGGAGGAAAAGTTATGGTTTTAAGTGGAGATTTTCGACAAATTCTTCCAGTTGTGCAGTATGGTACAAAAGCACAAACTATTGACTCATGTATAGTTAACTCTGCAATTTGGAATGATGTAATTGTTGTTCGGTTGACAGAAAATATGCGAGCCAAGGAGGAATCTGATTTTTCCAACTATCTCCTACGCATTGGCGATGGAAATGAACCATATGTTGAGGGTGAAATGATTAGAGTGCCGAATGATATGGTTATTCCATGGGAAAGTGAAAAATCATTAAACAATTTTATCGACATAGTTTTCCCTTCGTTGAGCTCTAATGCACATGATAAGAAGTATATTACTGATAGAGCTATGCTTACTTTGACTAATCAATCTGTTGACCAAATTAATTATGGTATAATACGTTTATTTCCTGGTGATGAACAAACATATTTTTCATTTGATACAGTTGAGAATGATATACAAAATTTATATCAGCAAGAATATCTAAATTCTATTGTGCCTAGAGGACTTCCACCATATAAGTTGACACTTAAAGTAGGTGCTCCAATCATGCTTTTGAGAAATATTGATCCAAAAATTGGTTTTTACAATGGGACGAGATTAATTTGTAAAAATTTTACGCCAAATTTAATTGATGCAGAAGTAGTGACTGGTCATTGCATGGTACAAGAGTATTTATTCATCAGATCCCTATTAAGCCTTCGAAAAATGAAAGGATGCCCTTTGCACTCATAAGGAAGCAATTCCCAGTACAACTTAGCTTCGCCTTGACAATCAACAAGTCGCAAGGACAAACAATTCCATGTGTTGGTGTGTATCTTCCGGATCATGTATTCAGTCATGGACATTTATATGTTGCTCTTTCTAGGGGAGTTTCAAGATCTACTACGAAACTTTTAATCAAGAATGGACATCTAGCAAGTCGGCAAGGCATCTATACAAAAAATATTGTCTACAAGGATATATTGACGAAATGCCATGGGACTTCAAATTAAATGGTATAAGGAATTTTATTTAATTAATCTATTTTTGAGTTGTCCACTTTTTTTATCTATTTTTTTCTTTTGATTGTTTATTTGTTTTATATTTCAATAGATTCCCTGTGGATGATCATGGCAATGTGAAGTCATTTGTTCAGTATATCGAGGAGACTTATGGCTTCAATATTCAACATATAAACTGGACATGCCTACAAGTCGGTAACTTACAAACGCCAAATTATCTGCCAATGGAGGTATGTTGTCAAATTTTTTGTCTCGACTATGATTTTAGTTGGGCATAGTCATTGACGAAATGGCTGCCCTTCAAGCAGTGGACTCAATGTAATAAGCCCTTATTGTTAAATTTTACCTTGATTAAGATTTATTTTTTATATTTACAAGGGTGGGATTTTTTTATGAATGAAGATTCAGATGGAGTTCTTTGACCCTCAGACATCGTCGATGGCCTCGCGCTAATATTTTAATCATCATTGTAAATAGTTTCGCACTTTCATGTTCATCCCTTACCTTACCTTTATTTCAAGTATAACTCATCTTCCTTTACTCTCAGCCGCTTCAACCAATTAGAGCCGAGGTTGGTGACAAGCTCGGTGGAACCCAGTGCAGTGTCATGATCAATAGACTAACGCCTTGGCTTCGACTTCACTCCTCAAGAAAGAAAGCAATGGTACTTCGTGATGAGAGTTCTCATAAAGAAAGATCTAAGAACCAGACGAGCAAATTGAAAACTATAATGTGGACATGTACTCATTCTGCTCCAGAGATGACTATTGTGGTTCATAGTCTGAATGAGTTTCCATTATACCATGTAAGTTTTCACAACATAATCAATGATTGATGTAGATGCACTTTAATATATCATAAGTTTTTGCGAGTTTAATTTAAACTCCTCCTAAGTTTCATATACTTATGTCTTTGAATAATTATTTTGTGGATGGCTCTTGGATATGTCATGGCATTTTGTTATCTCTTGAAGATTTAATTTCATTTTAGTGAATCTGTTCTGATTTGATTATTTTCTATGATCATGCTGTGCATTTGAGAAACTACCAAGTGCCAAAAATGGATGAGTTATTGTAGGAAGATGTACAAATGGTTTATGTTAAGTTGATAGCAGACGAGGAAACTACTGAAAAGGTAGAGATCAAACATAGAAACAAATAAATAAAATAGAAGATGATAAAAAGGGATTGTTTGGCAGAGGAAAGTTTAGAAAAATGAGTTGTAAGTGAATTCTAGGTCCTTGGTGAGCTGAAAGTGCATAAAACTGAATCTTGCACTTCAGCCAGTTAGGAGGTAGAGTGTTCAAAGTAGGTTGTTACTCTTTTTTAATTAATATTTATACCATCTAAATGTAGGTTGTTACTGCAAATTTTCTTCATCTTGGCAAAATGAATGGAAGCGTTTGTTAAAGTTTAAGGAATGGAAGTGATGAATGGAAGAGTTTACTCATCTCTTAGATAAACTATTAAGTTTGAAATGATAGTAGATAAACATGATATTGGATCTAAATAAGTACAGGGGGCTCAAATAATTATTTTTTGAAAATAATAGAAATGGTAGGAGTCAGGGTTCAACTTGCCCTTTTCCTCCACTCTAAACTTGCTAACCTTGCTTTTTACCCATTATTTATTGTTTTTATTTTTATTATATCAGGGTGTCTCTGCATTGGTGCATTTTATGAGCTACTTAGCCAGCCCAGCCTAAATGTTTTGCATCCAGAAGAAAACAAAAAAGTTGCTCCAGTTGAGTTGTGCCCCATCCTTAAAACACTGTACAAAATATTAATCAAAAGGTTAATTCTATGCCCTCCTATTTTTTGTTAGGGTTCTCTATGAAGACTAAGATATGTATGTTTTCTTATAGGGAGCTTTCGACAGAAGGAATTCTGCAAGCATTAACAGATGAAACCATGAATGACCCTCGAGATCGTATTGCGATAGCACAGACCCATGCTTTCTACAGACCATCACTACTTGGCCAATTTTGACTGAGGATTTTAAGATTAACGGAAACCGCTCTTTACGTCGCATGCCTTTTGATTGATTTGTTTATTTTATGAAGGTACTTGGGGCTAAATGCTATAACAATTGTATCATGGTTTGTGTGGAATTTTCATTCCATTAATTTGAATTGACCTCTATATTTTGGATTGTTTGTACTGTTAAAACTCATATCCAAAGTCATGTTAAACTTTGATAGATTCACCATCTGTTGTAGAATGTTAATAAACAAACGACAGTTGCGATGAAAAAAAATAATGCCACGAGTTTTCACTATTTTTTCGCATAGGCATTGCCTTTTTCCTTTATTTGACATTCTGTACCACGAGTGTTTTCTTTACCACATTCTGTATACTTTTGTTTGACACCTACTAATAAACATTTTTCTTTCATTTCAGTGGTTACTCTTTGCTGAGGGATCCACACCACAACAATTTTTGTATTTGATGTTTGCACCATGGGTTAGTACCATTTTACTCTGTGTTGGGTTTTGGCCTACAATATGAATGAGTCCCTAACAAATTTCAGGTCAAGCTTGGGGTTGACATGTTTGGGTATGCAGGGTGCGATTCTATGATATTGTTTGACTTAGTGATAGTCTCATTTTTTATTTTCCATCATAAAATCTATCAAATCCAAAAACCTCCTGCATCTGGAACTTTTCGGAAAGTTAAGATGGAACCATAATGTAGATCTCTCAATCAGCTTGATAGTTTACCACATTCTGTACACTTTTGTTTGACACCTACTAATAATCAATTTCCTTTCATTTCAGTGGTTACTCTTTAGTGAGGAGTTTTTCATGGTGGAGAATGTGAGGAAGGCGATAGCGATAGATGCGCAGCAGATGGATAGTTATTGAGAAGAGAGGGATGCTCACCACAACAAATGGCGAAGCTTGACTCTATTGTCCGATCTAAGCTGAATATCGCGGTGGATCAGAAGAATCACCCGGCAATTATCCGATTCGTCAAGATTTTCCCACCGTTGGGGTTGAATCAGGACGGGTTGAAGGTGTATGTGGGGTATTTGAAGAGTGTGGTGAGTTTCAGATCTAAATTGGAGTTTGAGCATCTGAGGGAGATCACAAAACAAGGAGGGGGGCAGGATGGGGGGAGTTTCGTTGCGTGTTTGACTAATTTGTATAATGATATTTTGCTGGCAGTGGAGGAGAATGATGATACTTTGAAGGGTTTGGGCGAGGAGGATGGGGTTGGGTTTGCCATATCGAGTTTGTAGGAGGAGTGTGATTCCCGGGGGACACAGATATTGAAGAAATATATGGAGTACAGGAAGGTGGCGAGGCTGGCATCGGAGATTAATTCGAACAGTAGGAATTTGTTGTCGGTTGGGGTAGCGGAAGGGTCGGATCCGAGGGAGGTGGAGACGTATTTGGAAGAGATTCTTTTGTTGATGCATTTGGGTGAGGATTATGTGGAGTTTATGGTGTCAAAGATTAGAGGGTTTGGGGCGATTGATCCGGAGTTGGGGTCGAGGATGACCAAGAAGTTGAAGAGTGGGAGCTTTAATTCGGTGGTGCAAGAGTTGATTGGGTATTATTTGGTTTTGGAAGAGTTTTTCATGGTGGAGAATGTGAGGAAGGCGATAGCGGTAATTGAGCAGCAAATAGATAGTTTGGCAACTTCGATGGTGGAGGATGTGTTCTTTGTGTTGCAGAGTTGTTGTAGGAGGGCAATATCAATGGGGAGTATTAATTTGTTGTTCGTTGGTTTGAGTGCGGCTACAAGTCTTTTGAGCCATAAGTATTAGGAGGCTTTGCAGCAGAAGATGAGGGAGCCGAATTTAGGGGCAAAGTTGTTCTTGGGTGGTGTTGGGGTGCAGAAGACAGGAACGGAGATTGTTACCGCTTTGAATAATATTGATATGAGTGCAGAGTACATTCTGAAGGTACGACATGAGATTGAGGAGCAATGTGGGCAGGTAAAATTAATTTCTGTACCATGTTTTTATGATAGCTTGCTTACTAGGTATGTTGATTGGTACTTTGCAGTATTTTCTTTCAATGCGGAGATTGCTTAATTTCATGTTAAGGTAATTGAAGCATGCTATAATGTTCAGTTAGTTTTTCACTTAGCTGAAGGTTGTTCAGTATAATATGCTATAGGAAAATATAATGCAAGTTTATTTTTGGTGGTAAAAGGAGATCTTATCATAGAGGGAAATGCATCTCTTTTTATATAGTCAGTTAGTCACATAATCACCTACCAATTCACAGATTGTATGGTTGGTATAGATGTATCTACTCAGTTAGCAAAGATAATAGTTGTTCTGGAAATATGTACACTTTCAAAAAATTATTCTTACTTAGTAGAAGATAATAGTAATCCTGAAAGAATCTATTTGTTCATGTAAGGCCTTAAATTTAGAGTTAGATTAATGTCTAAGGGGGGATTGAATTCCTCTCGACCAGCATGCCAACACCATCTGTATCTTCAATGCCCCCTTCTCATGTTCAAGCTTCTCCATGTTAAGACCATGTGACACCTAGGAAGGCATGCTCCTCATGGCTGATACCAATGCCAGACCCTGTGCTCCCTGTCACCACAACAAATGGCGTGCCTTCATTGAGAAGAGAGGGATGCGCATTACATTAAAGGCCTCTTGCCTCCAGTAGTTATAAGTCAAGAGCTTCATGTCCTTATGCTCCTTTCCATGTTCTTATTTTAATTTAAAATTTCTTCTTTTCCTCAAATTTCCTTGCTAATGAGTAACTTTTCTTTTTCCCACTTACAGGAAAAGAGGACAATGAAGTCTCTTCATGAGTATGAAGTTCCCCTGCACCGCTACAATGCATCAATGGATCTTCAGGTAATTGCTTGGATACACATCTTTCTTCAATTCAGATTTTAGTGTACTACATTTCTTAGCTTACAATGTGATTGAACGGTGTTTCAGGATACAAATGAAAGGCTATTTTACAAAGTTCTAATTGATAATGTTGAGGAGTAGCTTCCCATTGCAACAGTAGGTGAGGCTTGCCAAAAGTACGGAAGTATTTTTAGGCGTCCACAGGGTCTATATATCAGCTTGAAATAGAAGTATGTTAATTTTCTTCCTTTTTCCATTTTTTTCTTCTGAAATTTTAGAATTCACTCTCCATATGGCCTCAATGTATGTTAAAGTATAGCCTCAAATAGGCTATGGTAATCATCATTCAATGTTTTTCTAGATCATCATACTTGAAGAAGTTGCATCACTGTATTTTATTATTATTATTGTTTTTTTAGCTGACTTTTAATAAAGTAAATTATCTCTTACAAGGGAAAGTTCCAAAAAGGAAAGAGAAATTGCCAATTCTTACACAGTTCACAGAGGTCAATAACTACATATTGTTCTTACTACAGATCTATACTTTTTTTAAGAAGAAAGAGAGACATCTTTGAGGAAAAAAAAACATAACTTTTCTTATTTAATATTTTTCAATAGTGGAAATCTTAAACACCATTCCTTCCTTTAATTCCAGTGTGGGCTAACATTTCTCCGTGTGTTGATTTAAGTCTGGTAGGTTAAGCTAGCTCTAGGTTGTGATGATTGTAATTATACCTAAGAACAGGCACTAAAGGGAGATGTGATGAAGTATGGGCAAACATGAGTATGAAGGCCTCATATGATTCACGGTAGGAGATTATTTCAAGAATTATCGGGGTGTGATGTCCAAAGTCACTCGCGGTGTGGGATCTATCTTCCGAATTATCGGGATCGAGGCGACGCTCATGGGATATTTTTGTGATAAAGTACCATATGTCTCACGGTGTGGGTTTTGTCTCTAGAATTATTAGGGTGTGAAGTGTGACGTCCGAAAATCACTTACAGTGGGCGAACGAATCTCAAGAACTATCGTTGTTATGGCTCCTAGTGTGGGTTTCGTCTCCAGAATTATCAGGGTTACGGTTCGCGATGGGAGAACGATTCTCGAGAATTATCGGGGCGATACTAGATACTCATAGGATATCTAAAACTTACATTAGTCACCGTAGTAAGATTTCATAACGAGGGATTGAACCCTATAATGAGGAGTACGATAAGGGCTTGCCGTCAGACCTAGGTAGTATGGAATGTATAGAATCCGAAGAAGTTTGCTTTAGTGTCATTTTAAGTAGAAAATGGCTGCATTAGGCATTAAGTTCATATCATATACTGACATAATTAGGATAGTCACTTTTATGTTTTCTGTATTCAAGTTTGTGATTGTTAAGATGGTGAAATCGCTGTATTATAGCATTGTGTCATTTGTATGTAACTGACGTGCCCACAATTTTCTAGTTGCATGATCGGATTTGGCATGGACTTGAAGTCACTTTGAGGGATGCGATAAGATTGAAGAGTTTCCATCATCACTTGTTGTATTGTACTTATTCATTTCTATTGTGTTCTTATAAAAAACAATGTTGTAAATTGTAAAGTTTTAAATTCCTTGTAAATTGTACGAAATTAAAGTAAAAGATCCTACTTTTCCTACAAATTACCTGTGCTTGGAATTAGGGGCGTTACACCTATCAACGGAGAGGTGTCAGGGCGGCTCACGACAAAGCCGTCATGAACCGTGAACAACATCCCTTACACGGCCATGTCTCATTCCATAATACTTCCAGCAACTTAATACCCTCGGAGGTCCCCAGAAGTCAAGACATCTCCATCAAATCATTAATACCAGACAACAGGGGACCGATCTAAGGATTTGTTCAGATAAAGAGGCGTGCACAGACTGAGGCCTCCCATTTGGAACGTCAAGTGAACCGGAGAAGCAACTCTCCCTAAAGGCATAGCGCACTACACAAAGAAGCCCGACTCCTAATGTAACACCCATTCCCATAAATACAAATTTTCTGAATATTTTCTGTATTTCGATTATTGATAAATTTATTTTGTGTTAAATTCGTTTTGGGATTTTTCTATTAAAATATTTTCCATTCAAAAATTATATTATTTCGAATGATGGTGTATTTTAAACTTGTTTTATAATCTTAATTTATCGGTTAATTATATTTGGGCCCAAATCATATATATTATTATTACTAGATTATTTTAATAAAAATTATTTAACCCGAATAATTATTTTATTGTACGATTTTATTATTTTTATAATTATAACTATTAATTGTTATTCCTTGATTATTTAATTAGAGTACATTTAACGAATTATTTTGTTTTCGTACTTGATCTAATTTTCTTGGCGAATTCCGATTTATTTTCAAGCCAATTTATATTTATTGTATTACTTATTTATTAATTTGGATTTAAATTTTTGTTCATGAAATTCTTCGTTCTTCGTAATTGAACTATTTTGTTGATCCTATTTTCTTCTATCTAATTGTGGGTATTTTTATTTGAACCCGATTGATTTAGATCTATCTCTTATTGAACCCTAAAACCCAATTTCTTGTGTTCTTGACCTAAATCTGCTATTATCGAACCGTAATTCACCAACCCAGTACCCTAATTGTACCCTATAAATACAACCCTACTGCAAACCCTAAAATTACACACCATTGAAACCCTAGCCGCCTATTCTCTCTTCTATCTCTCTCTCTCGCTTTCTCCTTGTCGTTCTCGCTTCCGACCAGTTTTCCCGCCAAAACCCAAGAACCCCTTTCTCCATTGTCTTCTCCGACCATCCCCCTACTCCGGTGAACCCCCCCCCCCCCATCTCCTTTCGTCAATACACCTCCCGGCGCCGCCTCTCAACGATGCCAGCACCCCCAAAAACCCCCGACCCTTCTTCCCAGTCTCGACATTAACGCCAGTCAAAACCCCTAAATCTCGATCCCCCTTCTCCTGTCTCTGTCAACGATGCCGTCGACACCACACCTGGTCACCAGCGCCATCGCCGCCCTCCGCCAGCAATGCCGTCGTCGCTCTTGCTGCTGCCATTGCCGAAGTCTCTCTCTGTTACTGTGGCTGTTGCTGCAGTTGCTGAGTTCTTTTTTTCTCTTTCTATTATTGCTTTGATCTTTTATTGCACGTATATCGTACGTGTTATAAATTGCTAGTTCGTGAGTTCATTGTTTGGGATTCTTATCTCGTTATTCTTGGTATTCGTTTTCACCGTCTATAAGGCAAGTCACTGTCCTCTTGAATTCTACATTATATCAAATTCAAGTTTCATTGAAATTCTTACAAGTAGATTCTATTCATTATCATATCGCTTTATTGATTATCTTCGTTGGGTCTATTGAGGGATTACACGAGCTAACCTAATACTCTTGACATCTTGCCAATTTGACTCCAAACATATTGAATCTTGCATACATCATGTAGTATGGATAGTAGGGTTACACATATAGTCATGACACAAATAAATGATTGTAGAGACAATTGTTAGGTTGTATGTTATTTGGTCGTTTGATGATTGATTGATGATAAACTTGTACATGTACGTGTTCTAATTTTAATTATCATGTTGTGACACCAATCAATCTGATTACACAATTTATTGACTAAGGAATCGATACCCATGATGTTAATTTAATTGATTTATCATCAAGAAAACTACACGAAATCTATTTATTGCTTGCTGACCTGTATGTTGACTGCTGTTTTTGAACCAGTAAATGATCTTAAAATGAAATACTTTCTGAATATGAATTGTAGTCTTATCTTTCTTGTTTCCAGATCATCTTGAATTTTTGAATTTTGAGTTTTATAGCAAAAGTTATGCACGTTTTACTACAACTGTGTTTTTATTTCCAGAATTATACTTTTCAGATTTTCTTGAATTAATTAATCCTATATCGTAGTATTGCATGAATTAATGTATGTGTGTTGCATTGCAAGATCCTAGTTGTAGAACCCCGTATTTTCAAATATTAATTTAAATATTTGAAAATGAATTTAAATGAATTTTTGGGGATTTAATAAATATTTTCTAAAAGATTTATTTTTTTACACGTGCAGAACACGTGCAAATACTTTCTTGAGAAGTTCAAAAGTCAAGTTCTCTTCATGAAAAATCATTATTTAATATTTGGGATTTATTTAGTATTTTTCCTGATTTTTCTAAAATTAATTGGATCTATTTGCAATTTTTGAGAAAAGAATGACATTTTTGCAAATTTGTCGTTTTTAAGTGTTAAAATGCAAAATATATTTTCTGGACATTTTGAACAGTACCGGTTGAGATTAATGAGTATATTTTACTTTTAAATTCTAATTTAAATAATTTTTATTGAGTTTCCAAGAATAGAGTTATATATGTAAGTTTATAATTTGGGAGGACTATTTTGCAAATGCATTTCCAAAACCCTAAACCTTGATTTCCGGCCTATATAAAAAGGGTTTGCAGCCGTCATTCGCTGCACAACTCAAATTTTATTATATCTTTTATTTTCTTGGTGATTCAAGAGGAAGTTTTGGATCTCGCAAAGGAGGGACTTTCTTGTTGGATCTCTTCATTTTCTAAGGTGAGTGATATGAACTTTGTTTTGTGATTTGATTTATGTGAACGATTGTTTTGTTGTTTGTTTGACATGTATATTTATTTGGTATATTCTGTATGAGAATGATGCAATGGTTATTGTTGTATTATGTATGTGAAATCTATGAACGTTTAGTAGATCTTAATTGATGAATTCTTTATTGCTTGAAAACATGTTTAAGATTTGAGTATGGTTATGATAATAAGGGATCGGATGGATGAACATCTGGATCTCGTGAGTACAAATCAGATTTGGTTTTGAGTTGCGAAAGGAATTCAGTATTGAGAAATCCTAATGGAAGAATTAGGAGTTAAGAACATGAGAATTAAGTTTTGAGATATTGGATGATTTGAGTAATGTATCCATAATGAGGATTATTTGAGATTGTCATTTTTACCTAAATACAAATTATTTTAGTAAACAATGATTTCTTTTGGAAAACCCTAATTTTGATTATCATGAACAACCAAAACTGGGTAGTCTGTAGGCCGACAGTCGACTGGTAGACTTTCCAGTCGACCGGTACGACCCAGCTGCTGTGTCTTTAGTTTCTTGAAAATCCGCTCTGGACAGTCGACTTAGACCCTTTTCAGTCGACTGGCACACTTAGAATTTATTTTTCAAAGTTATCGTAGATTTTTCTCTGGTAAGTCGACTTATAACTTTTTAAGTCGACTTATAATATCTGGTAAGTCGACTTATGGCTTTACAAGTCGACTTATAACACTTAGAATACTTTCTTAAAGATTTCTGGAATTTCTCTCTGGTAAGTCGACTTATGATTTTTATAAGTCGACTTATGTTTTTATAAGTCAACTTATGATCTGGTAAGTCGACTTATGATTTTTATAAGTCAACTTATAGTACTTAACTTATTTTCTTAAAATTACTGGATTTCCCTTTGGACAGTCGGCTGGTGAGTTTTGCAGTCGACTGTAGACACTTAGATCCTACTTCTTAAATATGTTAGTTTTCACTCTGGACAGTCGACTGGTGACCTTTTGCAGTCGACTGGTACTGATACTTTTCTAAGGTGTTTTGATGTTCTTTAAAAGACTATTTCTTTAAATATTTTGGGTCTATAACCTATCCTTATAAATACTATTCTTCTATAGAACATACGTTTTCAATATATATTATGGTTGGATTTGGATTATGGAATTTATTAAAGACTTGGGTTTTGTTGAGTGGAGAGATTTCTCCTTTGACCGTTTGACGATGGATTAGTGAATTATGGACATATTGAGAGTCACTGATCTCTGGGGTCGGGTATATTCTGCGGTATTGAGAGTCACTGATAGTGATTGATAGCCGGGTATCCGATCTGCAGTGTTGAGAGTGATTAATAATCGGGTATATTCTGCGGTGTTGAGAGTCATTGATCTCCGGGGTTGGGTATATTCTGCGGTGTTGAGAATCACTAATAGTGATTGATAACCGGGTATCCGATCTGTGGTGTTGAGAGTGACTGATAACCGGGTATCCGAACTGTAGTATTGAGAGTGGGGTATATTCTGCGGTGTTGAGAGTCATTGATCTCCTGGGTTGGGTATATTTTGCGGTGTTGAGAATCACTGATAGTGATTGATAACCGGGTATCCGATCTGCGGTGTTGAGAGTGACTGATAACCGGGTATCCGAACTGTAGTATTGAGAGTCGGGTATATTCTGCGGTGTTGAGAGTCATTGATCTCCGGGGTTGGGTATATTCTGCGGTGTTGAGAATCACTGATAGTGATTGATAACCGGGTATCCGATCTGCGGTGTTGAGAGTGACTGATAACCGGGTATCCGAACTGTAGTATTGAGAGTCGGGTATATTCTGCGGTGTTGAGAGTCATTGATCTCCGGGGTTGGGTATACTCTGCGGTGTTGAGAATCACTGAGAGTGATTGATAACCGGGTATCCGATCTGCGGTGTTGAGAGTGACTGATAACTGGGTATCCGATCTGTGGTTGATAGTCGAGTATATACTACTTGTACCTTTTTTTTCTTCTATTGTACCCTATTACATGAAGACGTTAAGGGCTTGCACTGGACCTATGTAGAATGGGATGCATAGACTCTGACAAGTACGCATTAGAGAGTCAGCATATAGAAATTGTGTTTTCTTGACTTGGTTTTATGCATATGTTTTCCTGTTTTCTGCTTCTACCACTTAGTTAAGCTACACTTGATGTTTTCCTGTTTTCTTGTCATTCCTTACTTCAGAATACATGTTTAGTATATGTTCCTCTCGTTCAGCACACGTTGTTTAAGAATCCATGCTTATTGTTTATTTATGTTGTTTGTTGGTTTATGTCACTCACACCATTTATGGCTGACCCCTTTAGTTTTGGGGGTTGGGGATCATCTCTAGCCTCATGTGTTGCAGGTTGTTGCTTAGAGTTTGGGGGTTTGGATGCTTGAGTTAGCTTTGGAGATTATAAGTGATGTAATAGAGCCTTGTGTAAATTTTGTAAAGAGAAGTGTTGTAAAAGAAAGTTGTAATTCAAGGAGTTGTAATTCCGCTGTGTTTGAAAGAGATGGTTGTAATAAAAGTTGAATAAAATTATTTGTGTTTTTCGGCTATGTGTACTATTACATTGAAGTTGATGCTGAGATTGTGCCACATATTTTCTAAGATATTATATTAGAAATTCGGGGCGCTACACTAGTATCCTATTGTCATCACTTTCATTGTCCTATTCATGTTATCGTCCTATGGTTCCCCTATTGTTACTGTTGTCCATCTAATGTCTCATGATTGCATACAGTATTGTATTGTTGCATCGATAAAAATTGTTAACAAGCCGGGGTTTAAGGGTTGACTTAAGTAGTAGACAATATAAGACTGTACTCGGAAGGGAGCTCGTGGTTTCCCAACAATTACCGAATGACTTAATGACCGAATGACCGAATGACTGAATAACTGTATATTGTTCCATGGATATCGATAGTGAATGACTGAATGACTGAATAACTGAATACTGAAAAGAACAGTTTATATCGTTTCCCGAGTACATGAACTATAGAGCCCACCACTTTAGTCTAAACGAAACTTGTTCGTATGTAGCAACCATATGGTAAATTGATGGGACGCATGAAGTGCTACATTAGTTAGGATTAAAATGATTAATAGACTTAAGAGTTGCATCACATTGACACTGCATATTGTTCCTCATTGTTTCTATTGATATGAAATATTGGCTAAGTATTACCGTTATTGATTATTAATTATCCTGCCATGTTATTGAATCATATTGATCTATTGACTCATTGTTTTACTGTTATTTTATTGTTCCCTACTTTCTCTACTTGCTGTCCATGACTTGCTCTAAGGACAATTTTCTCTTCGGTTTAGATGAAGTGTTTACAGGTGTTGATGAAAAATTGCCTGCAGAAATTGGAGAACATAGATTCTGAAGATTTAATGATTTCTAGTTGCCTATTGTTTTATTGAACTATTGTTATTTTATTGTATTGGGCTTATGTCCCGAATTTTATTATTGTTTCCAGACGTTGGGTTATTGTACTTGGATATTATATATTGCTTCTTTTCAAGTATTATTGTTCATAAGATTATTATTATTGCTTGCACAATTGTTCTATATTGATAATATTGTTGAGATAATCGGATAAACAGCTTATGTGTGACGTTAGTCAATCACTGGGCCAATATCGTGTACTCGTATTTTGTATTTTTGGGAAGCGGTGCATGACATGTGAGAGTCGAAAGCATCTTAGTCTTGGCGCTGTCTGTGGGAAACTACACAGATCTACTTCATAAATCAGAACTTGCCATGAGAAATACTGAATTCTCTTGCCATGCCACCAAGACAAAGAGGGAGAGCAGCGGCCTCAATCCGCCAAGACAACTCTCTTCGTGAACCAGCTTATCCTGTGATTACCAAAATCCTCCTCAACAGCCAGATCCACCCCAATAGCCTAATCTAAACCGTCATGAATAGCGTACTCTACACGACCATATCTCTATCCACAATGCTGCTAGTGACTCGATGGCCTCATAAGGTTCTCGAGGGTCAAGAGATATCTATCAAATTATCAATGCCAGACAGCTAGAGACCGATCTACGGATCCGTTTGGTTGAGAGACATACCCGGACCAAGGCATCTGGCTCAGAACATCAAGTGAACCAGAGAAACTACTCTCCCCAAAGGCAGAAAGATCAAGTCACTAATCCTCTCATATGGGGCACACTGCAAAAAGAAGCCTGACTCGTGAGAGTCGAAAGCATCTTGAGAGAAACAAAAAGTAAGAGGCCTCAGTCAATAAGGACGAATTGAAGAATTTCAAGCATGACCTCCAAGCTATCTGAGGTACTCATGATCAGTGTTGACGCTCATGGAGCTGCCACTCTATTCCTCCAAGTGAGGACATATCCAGCAACTCATCTAGATACAAGAGGAAGGACAACCAAGTTCTTTGCCGCATTCAGAAGTAGAAGATCGCCTGGAACAAATAAAGAATGAGGGAAACCGCTCCAGCAGGGCTTGCCACCCTAGTAGACCTCCTTTAAGCAAATCCATCCTTTACGCACCAATTCTTAAGAACTTCAAAGCTCTTAAATTCGAATTATACAATGGTGAATCTGACCCGACAGACCATATTGAAAGTCTTAAAGCTCTCATGATGATCTACAATGCCACCTATGCGCTCGTGTGTTGAACATTCCTTGTAATTTTGAAAGGATCAACAAGAGAATGGTATTCCCACCTCATTCCAAAGTTAATATTCTTCTTCGACCAGCTTGAGGAGCTCTTCATAACGCACTTCATATTTAGCCGTAAGCTGAAAAATAAGTGATTCCTTGATGGAATTGAAGCAAAGAGATAGAGAATGTAATACCCCGTATTTGAGTTGTAGTATATAATAATCATAATATAATAATAGATGAGTGTGATGGGCCTGTATATAATAGTGTGGGCCATGAATGGTCTTTCATGGTGGGCTTAGTAATTAATTACTATGAGCCTATAGATATGGTACTGTGTGTATGGGCCTATAGATTATTCTGGATTAATTACTATGGTCCATGAGTAAATGAAGGGTGGTGGTGGTAACTTAGTCTGACATGGATGGTGTGTAGGAAATATGAGTGTGTATATTAAGAAGGCAAGGAGCAAAAGACACCAAATAGCCATGACACCTTTTGTGAGGCAAGCCTGTGGTGAGCCGTTGTTAGGACTTGTTTTTCGCGTGCATAGCTGAGCCGGGGCTCGAGCCGTTACAAATGGTATCAAAGCCAACTTTCGACTCTGATGGTGAGGCAACGATGGATGTACACACTGATGAGATTGAGGAAAATACGTTGGTTTTGGCCAGGGCAGTACGCTAAGCAGGATTACGGTAGTGACATCCATGTGGATCACATCAGCTAGAAAGGCGACCCTGTGCTGGATTGCATGTCCCGAGCTTAGGAGGACACTAAGATCTCAAGGTGGGGTGTATGTAATACCCTGTATTTGCGGAATAGTTTATAACAATAATAATATAATAATAGATGAGTGTGATAGGCTTATATATAATAGTGTGGGCCATGAATGAGCTTTCATGTGGGCTTAGTAATTAATTACTATGGGCCTATAGATATGGTAGTGTGTGTATGGGCCTATAGAGTGTTATGGATTAATTACTATGGCCCAAGAGTTAATGAAGGGTGGTCGTGGTAACTTAGTCCCACATAGATGATGTGTAGGAAATATGAGTGTATATTAGGAAGCCAAGGAGCAAAAGGCACCAAATAGCCATGACAAATTTTGTGAGGCAAGCATGTGGTGTGCCGTTGTTAGGACATGTTTTACGTGTGCATGTAGGGCTGAGCCAGGGCTCGGGGCATTACAGAGAACATCTGAAAGACTTTGTCAAGCACTTCAAAGCCGAAGCAAGTTCAATCTCGTCCCTAGACTCATATGTGGTAGCTGTCGCTTTCTGCCACAACGTCACCCACGAAGACTTGAAGGACTCCCTCGCGAAGAAGCCTCCTAAAGGTTTCACCAAGCTCCAGGAAAGGAGTGACAATTATATTAGAGTCGAGGAATCTCTCTATCCTCATGGCAACACCGATTCTGTAACACCCTGAATTTTTATTAAATGAGAAATTGTTGATTTTACGTGTTGTGCATGTACAAATTTGGTATATATGTTTTCTTACAAAATTATCTTTTTATAACATGAACAAACATTTTCCTTCTCTCTCTTTATTTCCTAAAAGCCCATTTAAAAAAAACCTAAGCTTGTTTTCTAAGCCCACCCTAATTAATTAAATATTCTATTATGACCCATGAGTCTAAAGCCCACTAATTAGAAGCCCACAAATTAATTACTCTTTTAATTGCCTTAACTTGTCATATAGACACATTTAGTAGAAAATTAATTAATTAATATTGTACAACTTATTAATGGGGGACACTAGATGAGGCACGTGCACACATTAGAGTGTGCATTGCACACCCTTTAGGGCATGGCCGGATTGTACATGGAGAGATGGAGAGAGTGGATGGAGTTGAGGGGTGGTTATGAGTTAATGGAAGTTACTACAACTTCCCAATTCATCTTGATCTTTGATCTCTAACTCCTTGATTGAATCCTAGCCATCTATTCTCATCCTAAAAGTGTATAAATACCCCTAATTTCTCTTCTCATTATTGCACTAAACAATTCATTAAGAAGAAAAAGGCTAAGAGAGCAAAAGATTGAGAAGTATTAGTGAGTGTGCATTTGTGTGTGTTCCAATCAAGTAGAGGCCGACCCATCATCCAAGGAGCACAAGAGGAGGCTCGGATTCCATACAAACAACGAGGAGAAGGCAAATTGCAATACATTCTAGGAGGAGAAGGCCACTTTCTTGCATTCTAGGAGCTTTGATTTCGTTTTCTCCAATAGGTGGGTGTTTCTCATACTTCTAAATCTAGATACCATGCTAGGAATGATTTGAGGAAATTACTAAAGAACAACTAGTTGGAATTGGACTCATGTTTGCTTAATTAGAGATGAGATGGTATTTTAGAAAATGGTTGTTAAAATGGTTTCTAGTTGATTATTTGAAAATTAAAGTGCTAGAAACTATCATATTTTCCATGCTAGATGTCTATGAATAATGCTATGTGAAAATACTTATGAGACAAATGATGAATTGAATGCTTCATGTGAAATTGTTTGTTTAAATTAGAGTAAACTCTATTGTAGGAAAGAGGAGAATTTTGTGTTCTAAATTAATGTAGATGGTTAATAAATGAGAGAATGAAGAAATAAGGTATTTTTTTGTAGAAATCTAGACCTCGAATCGTGTGCAAATGTGATTGTTCTGAATGTCGAAATTATGGACATTAGAACATAATTTGAGATCGAAAATGCATGCTTTATAAGTAAATAATGATTTAAAAATTACTGGTTTACTGTGATTTCATATAGATTAAATTCTGGAAAGTTTTGATTAAAAAAAAGTACTAAAAACGTTTAGAAATTTTGAAAACTAGTAATGAACAGAGTTTTGGACTAAAACTATTACAAACCCTTTTGGAACGACTTGGTCGCATCGACCATATGGTCGATGTGGGTGTTGGGCGCTTACTGTAGCCGTGGGTGACCTCTGTGGTAGCGGGTTCGAGTCCTAGGCTCTGCCTTTTGTTTTTGGATTTTCGGATAAAACCCAAACCCTAGCCCAAAAACACTTATTTTACTAATTCCTTTTACATACCGCGTGTGCACCCTGGCTCAGTTGGCTTGCGGTGGCGACTGTGTACTCTCAGGTCGCGAGTTTGATTCTGGTTTTCGGCATATTAGAAACTTTTGATTTTTTTTGTTTAAAATTAATTCTTGGCTTCTAAATTCGAAAAAAAAAAAATTAATTATTCTAAAATCATGTAGAACTTATGAAAATATTTGTGTACCTTTTGACTTAAATAAAAGTGAGTTAGAAGTGAAATTTGTGTAGACTCTTATGGAATTTGCTTTGGAGAATTATAAAAATGATATTTTTTTAGAACATTATGCTAAGTGATATAAGAAGAATTTTTTTTTTGAATCAAATAAACTTTAATTATGCTATCTATTGGACTCTCATTGTTAAATTGAGTTTGGGTTATGAATGAAAAATACGACTTAGTGACTTTTGAATTAAGTAAATGAAATGAATTATAATATGAGAATTTAATGAAATTGTAGAAATTAATTTAGAATATGAAATGCATGAATGGCAATTGAACTATATGTATGAGATTTGATTCATAGAAATGATTAGAAATCATGCTAATTGAAAAAGAGAACTTATGAGTACGGAAAACTCAATGTTGTAATTATGAGTTGAAATTGAGAACTATGGTGTAGCTAAGCCTCATACCGACAATGAAAGAAATGTTGAAATGATATTTGAAATGAAAAGACCAAGAATGGGTCATGTGAAATGAATGAGTAAGACCGGTATAATGGAAGTGTTAACCCTAAGGGATTGATTTTGTTCATGATTCAATTAAAATAAGGACTAGATACATAGTGAAGATGTGACGAAAGTAAGAGAAAAACATTGAGTATGAGGGCCATTGGATTGACGGTGTGAGAGTATTGATGTGAATATTTGCAAGTGTACAAAATCGCAACAAGTACTATAGTTAAGTGAACAGAGTGTCGAACCCACAGGGACTAATTATTTTATTGAGTACCGAATTTACTAGATGAATCACTATTTGGATAATCAAAATTAATAAATTATAAAAAAATAAATTAAATTAATCTAATTAAAGCTAACTAAATTAGTGAAGAGAGAGCGGGTTGTGAAATTTTTGTAATTTGTTAATAGAGAAATTGGTTCTAGGGCTTTTGACTTCACTTAGTTTATCACACACAATTTATAACTCCATATGAATAAAAAAATTATTTTTCCAAGTTGTAGACCAAAATCCCCAAAATTATTCAATATTCTCTCTTGAACAATATCAAAATTATTCTCAACTAATTATTTGTCTTAGTTCATTCAAAAATTATTAATTGAAAATTTATTAATAACATTAGATTTCTTAATGGTCACATTAACAGTAGTTCGCTCTTATAACGGTGTTTAATTTTTATTAATCACAAATTACCAGTTTGGTCTCTTCATGATTTAATAGATCATACAAATGTCTATCCACCAATTGTATGCATTAAGAATAAAAATCAACACACAACCATGGACAAATAGAGAAATAATAAGGAATTAAAATTGTGTTCTCAAAACTAGGCTACATCATAGCCCTAGAATAATAAAATTAGCTCATAATGGTTTTCCAACTAACAAATATTGTCTTGGATTGCATGATAGAAAAATAGAGAAAGAAAAGAGATAAAAAATGACTGCTTTTAAAAGAAATTACATACCGAACAGCCTTGAACCGCATTCCGAAAAGCAAAATCAGTAAATACAATCAATTCGTCTCTCTTTCTGTCGTCTTAAAGTCTGAGCCAGAACTGAGCCGCCAAGTGAACAACACGCGTCGCGTCAGAAGTTGAGCCACCTGTTAGCGCTAGTGTGCCAGGTCAGCACGCCTGGGACCACGTGCTGCTTCTGTCTCATCAGAACGCGTCACGTCAGCAGCTCCGCACTCTGGTCCTGTCGCCTATCACGTCGATGCCACGTGTGCAACACAGCTGACCGTCTGGCCCACCTCCACGTGTCCTGCATGCCCAGTCACGTCAGGTAAGAGTGCTTCAACTCTCTCTCTCCTGGTCTTTTGTCTGGCTTCTTCTTGTCGAACAGATAGAACAGAGAGAGAAACAGCCGTCTCTGTTCTCTTTGTTAATATTTTTTTTTCTTTTTCTTTATAGTAGCCATCACCTCCTCGTCTCTATGTGCGTGCCTTGGTATGTATTTATAGGCGAACGGAAAGACGAATTAGGGTGTACTCTTGGCAGAAAAATCCTCTCCTTTTTCATTTATTTCCTTCCTTCTTTAATCTGATCTTTATTTCTTTCTCCTTTTTCTTTTCTTTCCTTTTCTTGCAAACACGTGCTGCATACACAAAAATAATACCAGAAATTAGAGTTTAAAAATGAAATAAAATAAATTAGTTTAAAATTAGTTAAACTAACTAAAAATCATATTAGCTCATTTAAACCTCTTTTGCAATTGTTTATTGCATTTTCATCTCAATTGGCAAATTGAAATTTATATTTTATTTTTCACACGGCAAAATTGTATAATTTAAAAATCAACAAAACAATAAAAACAAATAAATCATTAAGTTTGTTTCGTTTGTTGATTTTTACCAAAAATCTTCACTTTTTGCATCAAAAATCTTATTTCTTCAAAAATAGTTAATTACTTGAAATATTATGGAAATAAGTTGAATTATAAACAATAAAGACGAATACAAGCAATTTTAATGGGTAAATGAGTACAATTATTTATATATAAATTAAACACATAAAATACCCCCAAACTTAAGATTTTGCTTGTCCTCGAGCAAAGAGTAAAATCATGATTAAAGGATTAATAATTAATAATAATTCAACTCATCACACTAAGAGATCTCATCATGTAAGCATCAAAATTAAAAATATAAACAATAACAAATAAAGTAAAATCAAGCATACCTGTCACGCCCCGCTTCCCAAAAATACAGAATACGGGCACACAACATAAGTCCAGCGAATGAATATAATCATCCTTAAGCTGTTTCAGAAATCTGACAACATATCACAGGCAGTATATCAGAGTCAATATATATCAGAGTCAATATATCACAGTCGAAAGCAAAGAGTGGAACCAACATGCATCATTGAGATAACTTCACCAACAGGAATTAATTGAAATCAAATATATTGTTCTCAAATAAAAACAGAGTCTGGAACAAATATTCTGGGTCACATCGCCCAAATACAAATAATACTCAAGTCTCAAGTACAGAAATAATTCAAGTTCACGAATACAGAATAAAGTTCTAACAGGAAACAGAAATAATAATCAGCAACTAATACTGCGAGCCACTAGTACCTTTTTGAATCTGTCCACCAAAATCTGCAATCATCGAATGCAGGAAAAAGAAAAAGAAGAAAACACAGTACCCGTCAATGGCAAGTCCGGGTCACAAATAGAATATGATACAAGTACATGGACACTATCTAACCACAGGATATACTAACATGTATAGGTAAACATATGTCAACAGTTAAACAAGTAACATGTATAATTATCAGGTATTCAGGTAATCAGGTAAATCTGTATCAAGTATCAGGAAAACAGGTAACAGAATAATCAGGTAACAGGTAACAGGTAATCATGTATCAGGTAAACATGATAATCAGGAAAATCAGGTTATATTAAGTCTAATCTTTTTTTATTAACTATCTAGGTAGCACGACATGCGCCCCAAATTATATCACATGGTTGCTACAACAAACAATTTCGCTTAGTAAGATTTTCATAATGGAGTCCATAGGGCAACGTACTTGGGTACAGGAAACAGGCAGAACCCAGTGGCTCTCTTCTACTCTACACCTTCTTACATAAGAAGCAATGTAGACAGGGTCAGTAACAGGTAAACAGGCAGGTAGGACACTAGTCCTCTTCTAAGTACACATTTCTATTTTTTCCACTAATAGAATCTTCCCTTAAACCCCGGCTTAATTACTTTATTATTAAGATCATCAACAGGCATGAGAGTGTACTAAATGATGTCAAACTAACAGTTCATAATCAGGTTTAGACTCAAGGAATTAGATCAGCAAGTATAGGTACCAAACATTCACAAATATGAGCAACTTGGCGTATGTTTATAATCAGGACAGCAAGACCAGTCTGTACAAAAACAGTGATCCAAAGATCTACAGGCATGCAATTCATGATCCGTCAAAGGATCTGGAAACTATACTTCCACACGCTTCTAACGGGTTTAATAAATCCATATGCTATTTCACAACATCACGACTCAAAACACAATTCAACACGGTTTTCATGTACAGCCAGAAAACAGGGGAATAACTTAAACCACATGAAAACAGCATACAAAGTCATTAATTAAACCCACGAAAATTCTGGGGTAATCCCCTATATGTATAGTCTCAAAATATAAATTTTCATATTTTTCCAGAAAGTATAGATATGTTGTCAAAAATGAAAAGTAACACAAAACACGGTTTTGATGGATCTGGAATTCCTCAACACTGCTGCACAAAATTGAACACAACATGCAAACAGCGCATCGAAATTCACTTCCGCCAAAACGGGGTGAAAGTAGAAAAATTTACCCAACTTTCTTATCTCACATAATATTTCCATACAGTAAATAGAGATAAGGTGAACACAGCATTCAACATACAACCACATGCAGTTTACAGCAAAAGTGATCTCTAGAAAAGAATATAAGACATCGCTCAAAACTCGTCTTTAAAATACCACATAAATCTGGGAACTACGTAAAATCATGTGGAAGCACTGGACAAAATATTAAGGTATTATATTGTGTATAACCTGGATCTTGAAAATAAATAGTCCACAAAAACTATCCCGAACTGAATCTGGAAACTACCGATATACAGTCACTAAAATAATCATAACTAATTCATACAAACTCCAAACGGAGTGAAACCAGTGGGGTTAGAAAATAGATTCAGTCCTCTACAAATTACTCAGAAATAGCCATATTGAGATTCGGATTCTCATTCAGGTAAAAACAACAATCAATCAAGTTCAATCCAAATTTCCAGATTTCTCAACTAAACTTCAAAACGTCATAACTTCCTCAAAAATCATCCAAACTCTTCCAAATTCAAAACGCAGCCTACCCATTATCTAAATATCATATCTAAGGGTTTCTATCATGTCAAAATCTAATATTTCTCATATGGGTGTTCAACATACATCGGATATACAATATGTCGCATACGCGATCAAAATCGCATTTGGGTGAATCCTAAGGCATAAACCTATCAAACTCCATGTCCTAAGTCATCTATGGCCTGTTTTGAACAATAGAGACGAAACCCACAAATAAAAATACAATCTTTGGCCGTCTCTAGTCTCAAACTACCCTATGTGTGAACTTTCGACTTGTATCAACCTAATAAAATTATGTACAAGTTACTTGCCTTTTTGTGATGACGAATGCGACGAATCCAAGCCTTTCAAAGAAAACCCACGAGCAAGATGCCTTCTAACGCAATTTCGAGCGAAACCCACGAACAAAACGCGCCAACGGTTGATCTCTTTGACACACGAACCAAAGTGGGAGGTGCCCACAATACAAAACAGCGGGGAGAGGTGTAAAGGTGCTGTTTTGTGGAGGGTGGTGCTGGTTTGGTGCTTGCCGGCCACAAGAAGAAGGAGAGACGAGGTAGAATCGAGGCGAAGTAGTATAGAAAGATGGAGAGGGAAGGTATGGGTGATCGGCCAAGGCAAGAGAGATCAAGGGGATGTCGGCCTAGGGTTGAGGAAGGCAGGCCGGGGGTATTTGAAGTGGAGGCCGGGTGCAAGTAGGAGAGGGAGAGAGAATAATATTAGGGTTAGGGATTAATTAGTATTTGGGGTATACATAGGAGAACAAATGTGGGTTAATGGGTAGTGGATATCAATAGAAAACAATAGGTATACAATTGGGTAATGGATATTGGGTAGATTTCGAATGAGGATACAAAATACAGTGAATCCTATAGCTCCTAAAAATCTCCTTAAGGCCAAAAATCTCAAATTGGTCAAAACTCTCCTAAAAATTCACCATGACCCTAAAATAATATTTATACATGAACGAGATCAAGAAATTGAGAAAAAGAGCTCAAAATGTCGAAAAACGGCCAAACGACGCACAATCAACAAAAGGAGGTCAAAACTGCCAGAAAAATATTATAGAATAAAGATAATTAATTTTATTGTTCCGAAAAATACAATGGAAAATATTAATTCACAAAAATAAAAAATACCCTCAAAAATACCAAAAGTGAAAAACAGGGGTTACAATACCCACTTTCTCTAGTGCAATTATTTATTCATAATTCCGAACCCAATCATAATTGTCATGCAATTAATGTAATTATAGTATGCAACAACTTCATCTGTGATTTTCCCTTATCACTACTACAAGCCGAGTAGCAAACTAGAGTCTTTAATTTTATTTTATTTTATTTTTTTATTTTTTTTTTTTGTGGTCTTTTCTCAAAGTGTCACTTGCCTTTTTACGCGAATGCAAATATTTGTGATGAATTCACCCGGTTACTCAACAAGTCACAAACTTAGAGTGCTTTGCATACTCATATTTCAAGTTGCCGTTTGACGTAAAAGTAAACATTGGTGATAAATACCCCTAGTTACTAAGCAACTCAAAACATTGGAGTAGAATGACTTTATTCATAATAATATTTTTTTTTTCATTATTACTCTATTTACTTAAAATCTGTTTAGGACTAGATCAAAAAGGATAATCACAAGAAAAAATATCACATTTTTCTTTTATATATAATCACATGACTCATACAATTTTGTAAGGAATTGTGAAATTCAATAATCCTAAAGTAAATAAGTATGCTTAATCATGCATTATAAGCAATGTCAATCCAAAAAAAAATTCTTTCAATGCTTATCACAATAAAGAACTCAAAAGTGAAATGGTAAGCCTAATTAAAATTCCTTTTATTTTGTATTTCTTTTCAAAAATAAATAATAAATTTGTAAACCTTCCCTCCCAAACTTGAATATCACATTGTCCTCAATGGGAAAGGAAAAAGAAAAACAAAAAGAATGCAAAAAGTTCAGAATTTCTCCCCTGATTCGTCTTAAAAATTCTGCACGCGCGGCGTTCAGTATTTTAGCAATATCAGGAGCTGTAGATGTCCAAATTTGCTGATTTTTTTTTTGCTGGAAAGATAAGACAATTGTCTATAATTTCTCTTTGAATCAGTTTTTCAGATTCTGACTCCATACTGCTCAAAAATAGCCATCAATGTGGGTGTACAAAATAGCTCCGCCCGGCGACTTCAAAATTTATGCAATCCTACAAAATAAAATCAAAAATTAAAATTAAATTAAACTAAAAATTAAAAGAAAATATAAATGAAGTAAAAGAAAATATGGGTTGCCTCCCAAGAAGTGCTAAGTTTTAAGTCTTCAGCCAGACATGGGGTGAGATGATTATGTGACGCCAAGATCCAACAATATCAAAACATCTTTTCTAATTCTTCTCTTCAGGTGTGAATCAGGTTCAAGCTCTAGTTTGAGGTGTTTCCTTTGTGATGATGTCTTTGATTGCCCTACCTCTTTGAATTTATGCTGAAAAAATGAATGAATAAATGGTGCAGCATCCAAATACATAACGCATTCTGAAATATTTTCTTTTTCAGATTCAAGAGTTTCTGAATTTATTGGACATACTTCGATTGGTGATTTTTCAACTTTAGGCTTATGTTTCTCGCCCACAATTAAATTAGTTTTACTTACTTGAATACATGACTGTTCTTCAGGAGGAAACTTTATGGAATTAAAAACATCAAAAGTTATTTGCTCATGCTGCGTATGTTCCTTCTCAATTGGTTCGTACTGTTCTTCATTTTCAACCACATTTTGTTCGCCATTTTCTTCATGTGGTTGCTCAATTGTCCTCCCGCTTGTTAGTATTATTGCTTTGACATGCTCATTGGGATTGACAACTGTGTTGCTTGGTAATATTCCTGCAGTTCTTTCATTAAAAGTATTTGAAATTTGACTAATTTGAACCTCAAGATTGTGAATGGAAGCCGAAGTTGAATTTGCAATATTTTGAATTGCCAAATTTGTCTTTTGTATGTATTGTTCTATCTTTTGCATGTAGTGCATAAACATATCTTCAAGTATTGGCTTCTTTTTTTGCTATGGAAATTTTTGAGGTTGTCTAATTGCTCCTTGATTGTTGTTCCATAAAAAATTGGGGGTGTTTCTCCATTCTTGATGATTCGTGTTTGAATAAGAAATGTTTTGATGTTGAAAATTAGACACGTAATTTGCTCGATTGAAATTTGATTGAGAAAAAGGGTTTCCCACTTGGCAATCTGTACTTGAATGATTTCCTACACAAAGGTTACAAATCATATTAGATTGAATTGCATTAAAATTCATATTTCCTACTTTTTTAGATAAAATATCAATTTTTGCATTTAAAGTAGAAGTAGGATCAAGTTCAAAAACTCTAGCCACTTTTCTTGGCATTGTTCTCTCTGAAGACCACTGGTAATTATTTGATGCCATCTCCTCTAAAAGCTCATAGGCTGCTTTGTAAGTTTTGCTCATAAGTGCATCTCCAACTACTGCGTCAACCATAGATCGTTTTGTAACTCCCAAACCATTATAGAATATTTAAATTTGCAGTCATTTCGGTAGTTCATGATGAGGACACTTTCTCAATAACTCTTTATACCTTTTCCATGCATCAAACAAAGACTCGGTCTCAAATTGAGTAAATATGGAATTATCACTTCTTAGCTTTGCTGTCTTTGCCGGCGGAAAATACTTGGCTAGAATTTTTTGTGCAAGTTCCTCCCAAGTAGTAATACTACCGGGTGGTAGATAATGTAGCCAAGCCTTCGCCTTATCTCGTAGTGAAAAAGAAAAGAGTCTAATTCTAATTGCATCATCTGGTACTCCGTTGTGCTTTAAAGTGTCACAAATTTCTAGAAAGTTTGCAATGTGAACATAAGGATCCTCATGCAGTAGTCCCCAAAATTGAACTATCTGTTGAATCATAAGAATACTCTCCGGTTTAATCTCAAAACCGTTAGCTTCAATAATCGGCCTCATTATGCTTGATATTACTCCATTAATTGAGGGCATAGCATAGTCACTCAAAGGCCTATTTTCATTATTCGCTATGATAATGTACGTGTATGTCCTGAAACATAAGTATTAAAAAAAATAGAAAAACTAAAAAAAATAAAAATAAATAAATTAAAAAAAAGTAAGTCAAAAGAAAATAAAGAGGTAAAATAATAATAAAACAAAAAGTAAATACAAAAAAAATCCTAATTAGTAATAATCTAGCAATTTTCAATATCAATAAAAGCATAACTAGTCCTCGGCAACGGTGCCAAAAACTTGATGTGAATATTTGCAAGTGTACAAAATCGCAACCAGTAGTATAGTTAAGTGAATAAAGTGTTAAACCCACAGGGACTAATTATTTTATTGAGTACGGAATTTACTAGATGAATCACTATTTGGATAATCAAAATTAATAAATGATAAAACAACTAAATTAAATTAATCTAATTAAAGCTAACCAAATTAGTGAAGAGGGATCGGGCTGTGAAATTTTTGTAATTTGTTAATGGCAAAATTGATTCTAGGGCTTTTAACTTCACTTAGTTTATCACACAATTTATAACTCCATATGAATAAAAAGATTATTTTTTCAAGTTGTAGACCAAAATCCCCAAAATTATTCAATATTCCCTCTCCAACAATATCAAAATTATTCTCAACTAATTATTTGTCTTAGTTCATTCACAAATTATCAATTGAAAATTTATTAAGAACATTAAATTTCTTAACGGTCACATTAACAGCAGTTCGCTCTTATAACGGTGTTTAATTTTTATTAATCACAAATTACCAATTCGGTCTCTTCATGATTTAATAAATCATACAAATGTCTATCCACCAATTGTACGCATTAAGAATAAAAATAAACACACAACCATGAAAAAATAGAGAAATAATAAGGAATTAAAATTGTGTTATCAAAACTAGGCTACATCAAAGACCTATAATAATAAAATTAGCTCAAATGGTTTTGCAACTAACAAATGTTGTCTTGGATTGCATTATAGAAAAATAGAGAAAGAAAAGAGATAAAAAAAATGACTGCTTTTTAAAAGAAATTGCAAACCGAACAGCCTCGAACCGCATTCTGAAAAGCAAAATCAGTAAATACAATCAATTCGTCTCTCTTTCTATCGTCTTGAAGTTTGAGCCAGATCTAGAACTGAGCTGCCAAGTCAACAACACGCATCGCGTCAGAAGCTGAGCTGCCTGTCAGCGCTAATGCGCCAGGTCAGCACGCCTGGGACCGCGTGCTGCTTCTATCTCGTCAGAACGCGTCATGTCAGAACTCGTCACGTCAGCAGCTCTGCACTCCGGTCCTGTCGCCCGTCACGTCGATGCCATGTATGCAACACAGTAGACCATCTGGCCCACCTCCACGTGTCCTGCACGCCGAGTCACGTCAGGTAAGAGTGCTTCAACTCTCTCTTTCCTGGACTTTTGTCTAGCTTCTTCTTGTCGAACAGATAGAACAGAGAGAGAAGCACCCGTCTCTGTTCTCTTTTTTAGTATTTTTTTTTCTTTTTCTTTATAGTAGCCGTCACTTCCTTGTCTCTATGTGCATGCCTTGGTATGTATTTATAGGCAAACGGAAAGACGAATTAGGGTTTACTCTTTGCAGAAAAATTCCCTCCTTTTTCATTTATTTCCTTCCTTCTTTAATCTGATCTTTATTTCTTTCTCCTTTTTCTTTTCATTCCTTTTCTTGCAAACATGTGCTGCATACACAAAAATAATACCAGAAACAGTGTTTAAAAATAAAATAAAATAAATATGTTTAAAATTAATTAAACTAACTAAAAATCATATTAGCTCATTTAAACCTCTTTTGCAATTGTTTATTGCATTTTCATCTCAATTGGCAAATTGAAATTTATATTTTATTCTTCACACGGCAAAATTGTATAATTTAAAAATCAACAAAACAATAAAAACAAATAAATCATTAAGTTTGTTATGTTTGTTGATTTTTACCAAAAATCTTCCCTTTTTGCATCAAAAATCTTATTTCTTCAAAAATAATTAATTACTTGAAATATTATGGAAATAAGATGAATTATAAATAATAAAGATGAATACAAGCAATTTTAATGGGTAAATGAGTACAATTATTTATATATAAATTAGACACATCAAGTATTCATAGGATGTCCCATGATGCGCCAGGAGTAGGACGTGGATACTGCTCTAGAGTACCGTCCCGGTGGCGACGCTCGTGGGATGTTTGGCGACTGCGGGTGGTGTCATGTCTATGGTAGGAGGTGAATTACCACAGGATGCCTCCATGATGAGTCATGTGTCAGTGCATTGGGATTCTCTCCAGGGCGCTTAGACATGAGTTCGTTGTTCATAGAACATCTAGGATACTTACCATACTTACAGACGTAGATTAAGTCGTGTCGAGGGATTGAACCCTACAAGATGAGGAACGGTTAAGAGCTTGCCCTCAGACCTATGTAGTATGGGCTGCATAGATTCTGAACAAGTGCGCATTAGTGTCATATAAAATAAATAGTTTCATTAAGGACTAAGTGCACATTCACAACACGACATTAATAGGCTAGTCCCTTTAGCTCTATTTGTGAACAAGTTTGTGGTTTGTTAAGTATTGAGAATCGTTATACTATCTCGGCATACAGAGGATGGCCGTGTATAATATTTCGTCAGTGAATGAACTAACGTGCCAACAGTTTTCTATGCAGGATAAATTACATGAAAAAGACTAAAGAGGAATTGATGCTTAATGATTATTCAAGTGTTGTTGTATTTCATTCATTGTTGTAAAATTTGCTTTCGTTGTATAAGTGTTAATGTAATGTAACTCTGATGTAAAGTAAAGTTTTAATTTTCTTGTAAAATTGTATGAAGTGAAGTGAAAATATCCTGTGGAACTCGAATTCAGCCTGTTTTGAAATTCGGGATGTTATAGATTTACCTTCCAGGAATAAAGGGAAGAATGCAAGCAAGGAAGCACTTAGGAAGTTTCAGAAAGATGGCGCCGGTCAATGTTGTCCTCCTCCAACGCCATGCATTGGCAAGTTCACTCAACTTAACACAAACATATCAGCCATCCTTATGGAAGTTGAGAAGGACAGAATACTCTGCAATCCCCCTAAGATGTCCACAACTAGCAAAAGAAGAGATAGGAACAATTGGTGTGCATTTCATAGAGATAATGGACACACTACAAACAACTACTGAGCCCTTAAAGAAGAACTTGAAGTTATGATTTGTCGAGGTTACCTCTCCCAATTTGTTCAGCAAAAGTACAATGTCGAAACCTCTCGGCACTGGGGGCTAATAAGCATCAAGAGAGGCCCTCTGAAACACAAGTTGTAGAATACATGGCCCTTCTCCGCTCCAACCACGGAGGGCCGATGGGGGGAGATTCCAACTCCTCCCGTAAAGCATTTGTTAGGGAATCAACTCAGCACATAAAATCCCACCCGCCAAGTGCACGATGGTCTCGATATGTTTCTCCGACAAAGACTTAGAAGGCGTCCAAACACCTTATTAAGACACATTGGTCATAAACGTTTGCGTGGTGAATCATTAGGTACACCGCATCTTGGTGGACAATGAAAGATCCGTAAACATCCTTTTCATGAACATTTCCAAGGGACTCAAGCTCTCCCGAGACCGATTCTGGCCCGCCGGCTGTACACTACATGGATCTCTGGTGTTACCATTCAGATCGAGGGAATCATCACAGTCGAGTGACAACAGGAAAAGCTCCCTCAACTCGAACGGAAGCACTGGAATTTATGGCAGTCGACGTCAAAGCTGCATATAATGCAATTTTTGGCCGTCTAGGCCTGTCAGCCTTTCATGTAGTTGTGTCCGCCTACCATATGAAAATGAAGTTCCCAACAACAATAGGCATAGGCCAAGTTGTAGTGAGGCAACAGGCAGTACGAGCATGCTACACCTCCACAATGGGGGGCTCGATTCACCTCTCTCGATGCCATAGAGCGACCGCAGGAAAGCAAACACAGTAACTCCAAGACTGTAAACAAGCTTGAAGCCACTGCTATAGACAATCCTGCAAAGAACTTCCAAACCTGCAAATCATCTCCCACCAGGTCCAAATCCGTTCTCATCAGAAGATAGTCATAGACTTGAATCCCTCGCACAAAGTTACTCCGCTCACTCACGGAAAGAAATAGTCCTGCCTAAACACAATGACGAAATTGAGAATCTCCCATTTTCTCTGCATAGCAAGTGGAGACTCGCTCCAAAACATGCAAGTCAAGGCAGGTCTAAAAACATGCAAGTCAAGGCAGGTCTACCAAGTTGTTCACCAAACGACTCATCAACTTGAAGACCCAGGGGGTAAGGAGATATCACCAGAGACTTGGAAATTGGAACACCTTATAAACTTCAATAAGGGCGCTTAATGCCCGCATCCTCTATATATTTTCAATATTTTCTAATAAAGGTCATCCACTATAACAGTCGTTTAGTTTTATTTTTCAATAAAGACAGCTTTCGCTACTGGTCACTGCATATAGTAAAGGACATCCACTAGAGCAGCCGCTTAGTTTTATTAGTTTTATTTTACAATAAAATTTAGTATTTATTTTTGTAGAATTATTGTACTACTATGCGGATGCAAACAATGAGTTGATTGCCAAGCTTACTCCTAAAGTCGACACCATTAACTAATTAGAAGCTCCTTATAAGATGAGTTCAGAGTCCATATACCCATGATTCGGAGGTTATCTAGAAACTCGCAATCAAGCATGTACAGAGCTCAACTCGCCATTCGATCTGCTCCTCAAACTCGTCAAACACTTCAATGACAGGTGTAGAGTCCATACCCATAGCTCGGAGTTGCTTCAGTAACCTGCATTCAAGTATGTTTAGAGCTTAACTCGCCATTCGTTATGTTCCTAAAACTTATTAAATTTCCTTGAAGATTGATTAGCGTTCTGTAATCTTGGACTGTAGTTACTCCAGCAAACCTGCAAAAAAGCAAGTTTCGAGTTCAACATGCCACTCTATTTGACTCTCATAATTGTTGGAGGACCCATATAGCAAGTTCAGTGTCCAACTCTTTCACAGAGTCGCTCATAAAACTAGCTAAATATAAAACAGCATGTTTGAGGTCCAACTCTACTCAAGAGCAGCTGCTATGACTAGCCAACCCCCCCCCCCCCCCCCCCCCCGTAACATCGCGTAATTTTCAAAGAGTATAATGCATATAGATATATATACATATATAATAGAGTCGGTGGCTGTTGGCCTATAGATTTCTCCATGGGGAAGGTTGTATGGGAGTTCGGCAGCGTGGGGGGGGGGTCCAGGCACAGAGAGCAGATGATGCTACTGCTCTTGTGTGGTGTCATCATGGCTGACATGGAGGAAGGAGTGGGGGCCCACCCGGATAAGGAGTTTGAATCCAACAGCTATTGACGCTAGTCTTCCCTGACGTAGGCATTGGATGCCCACGTGAAAGCGCTCTCGGAGAGAGTGAACGGGAGAGAGTAGGAGGAATTTAGTCCTATATCGGGAATTGCACAATAATTAATTAAATATAAATACTATTGCCTATGATCAAGAGTCCCCAATTCGGTTAACCAACTTTTGAGAGGCAGCCTGTGGTGGGCAGTTGTACTACATAGTATCTAATTTGTCTTCTAAATTGTATAAATTGTCAGAGCTCGGGGCATGGGTGTTACAAATGGTATCAGAGCCGACTTTCGACACCGAGTGTGGGAGAGCAGTGAGTTATGGACTCAAGAATGATCGGCAGAGTGAGACAATCCCCAGAATTCCAGAATGATGGACAGAGATCCACAGAAGTGATCCACGGAGTGGGATTGGTCTCCAGAATTCCAAAGATGAGAACGACGCTCACAGATGCTCCACATCGGATAGAAAGGAGATCCTGCACTAGATTGTGCGTGCCCCGTACTCAGCAAGGACGCTGATTTTTGAAGGGGGGTGTGTGTAACATCTCGTAATTTTTAAAGAGTATAATGTATATAGATATATATATATATATAATAAAGTTGGTGGCTGTTGGCCCATAGATTTCTCCATGGGGAAGGTTGTATCGAAGTTCGGCCGCGTGGTGGGGCCCAGGCACAGAGAGCAGATGATACTGCTGCACTTGTGTGGCGTCAGCGTGGTTGACGTGGAGGAAGGAGTGGGGGCCCACCCGGATAAGGAGTTTGAAGCTAGCAACTGTTGACACTGGTCTTCACTGACGTGGGCGATGGGGGCCCACGTGAGAGAGCTCTCGGAGACAGAGAACGGGAGAGAGTAGGAGGAATTTAGTCCCGTATCAGGAATTGCACAATAATTAATTAAATATAAATACTATTGCCTATGATTGAGAGTCACCAATTCGGTTAACCACCTTTTTAGAGGCAGCCTGTGGTGGACAGTTGTACTACATAGTATCTAATTTGTCTTCTAAATTGTATAAATTGTCCGAGCTACGGGCAGGGGTGTTACACCCCCCCTAGATGACGAATCATAGGACAAGGTACATGCATGTAAAATATTTCTTATTTCACAAATAACAAGCCTCGTTACATGTCACGCCCCGCTTCCCGTTATATGGAACAACGGGCACGCAACTAAGGCCCAACGAATTATGTGTACATCATCCATAAGCTGTAATAGTTTACTCAACAATATGAAATATAACAATAACCACGCATGCAATAAAATAATCACATAAAAAAAATAATCCATGAAATATCTCATAAATAACCAACATCTGGAAGGAAATAAAATTCGAGTCACCAAAGCCCGGAATACAATGTACGATAATAACACAATGTTGGAATAAAATAACATGAACGAAATAACTATAGTAAACAATTAATTTCACTCCAATCTTTTAGAAAATAAGTTGTCCAGGCCCTTCAGTTCATTCCTCCGTGATACCTGCAATCTCAACATCTAGAGATGAGGAAAATGCCAATTATAGCAAGCCACGGGCGTCAAGTAGTAGCAAACAGTGAAATATATAAGAACAATATAACAAGAACAAGATATTGGAAGATATTAGAGTCAGTAAATGATAAACATTAACAAAATCAAAAGTCGATAACCAATAATCAATAAACAATAGTCGATAACAATAATCAACAATCAGTAGAGACAATAATCGAAACAATAATCAATAATAGGATCAATAAATGATGCATTCGTCGGTAATCAGTGGAGCCAGCAGTCGGTAAACAATAATCAATAATTAATAATCGATGACTAATTATCAATATCAATAATTCAATAGTCGATGTTTAGTGTCAATCTTTGAGTTATCATTCTTTTATTAACCTATCTATTGCACGCAAACCTGCTTTCCATACCATAGGTTCGAGTGCATACAAACAAATGAACGTTCATACTACAGTGGTGAATTTTACAGGGTCATGTACTCTGGTCTTGTGATATCAATGACCAATGACTGATGACCGATGACCAATACACGATAAAATTGCATACTGTAGTCAGTAATTCACAATCAATCGATGACCAATATGGCCGATAACAATGACCAATATGGGCTGTGACCAATATCCCCTATTGAGTACACTCTCCTATATTATCCCCTACCAAGTAGACCCTTATTACCCCGGCTTATTATTATTTTATTAGAATTCGTTATGAACATGTAATGAATATGATCAATGAGAACGATGGTATCAAGAATTATGCAACGAGTATAATTAATAAGAATGGTAGTATTAATACAATATCAAGAAGATATTAAGGCTATGCGATACATGAAATGTACATAGTTAAGTTCATTAAATACGAAAAATAACGGGTTTACATGAAAAAATTATAACAATACAAGTTCTGGACAACAGCACCTATAGGTACTCAAATTCACATTTCTGCTGCCACAAGAATGAAAATCCAATTCCGTCTGAGATTACAGAAAGTAGACTCTCTACAGGTTCCAGCGTATAATCACACGATATATTAAAGTTACAGTTATGCATATAAATTCATTCTTTACTAGTTTCGTGTACAATCTGGATTCTGAAAATTATAACATGAGAGTATTTAAATGGAAATAACTTACAATCTGTAAATTGGATTGAGAATCCGTAGGATGTTCCGGATTAAAGACGCAGTGTGCTACAACTTCTATGTACAAAGTTGTAAATTTCAGTGCAAGAAACTGGGTCAAAACCGCAGTACAAGCTCAGGCAATAGAGAGGACAGTAAAGTTGAATGTCCAATAATATGATAATTTAATGACTCAAGCTTTAAATCAATAACAATGGCACGATAAGAAGACTATGAATCAATAACATGATACGATAAAGAAAACATTGAATCAATAATGCAATTCAATTAGATGTGATATTCAGTTCAATAACTACTTGTCGGATTTCAAAGGAAATGCTTACACAGGAACAATAAAAAGTGTACAAGAGATTCTTTCCTATTCGAAGAGTACGAGAGAGGTGAGCGCACTGCAGCGGGCAACAACAACAGAACAATGGCAAGGCAGCGACTCACCGCAATCAAGACGCAACGGCTATGGCGAGAAATGGCAGCAACAACTGCAAGAGCTTGGTTACGGGGTTGGCTGCAATGGTGGCAGCAAGCAAGGTGGTCGGTGCTTCGAATGTTGTGGGGTGTAGCACACCAAAGGAGAGGAGGGACTGATGAAGCTCGGTGTTGAGGTGGTGGAGAGCGGTAACTGATGGAGGCAGCAACTATAGGGCTCGTGTGTGCGGGGTTCGGTGGTGACGCAGCAAGGGGCGATATGGTGATGGCGAGCAAGATGTATGCGGGCATCGGGGGATGATCAGAGGAGGAACGAGGGGGTGAGACAGGGAAGGGAGCCTGGTGATGGAGTTGTGGTGTTGCCAATGGAGGAGTTTTAGGAGGCAGGGGCCTGCAGGAGAGTTCAAAGACAACAAGGAGAAGGGCCTGCAGAGATGAGGAGGTGTCGGCTGAAGAGGTGATGAAGGACTGCGCTGTTGTGGAGGCCGGCAGTGGCGAGCAGGAGGCTAGCAGTTTACAGAGGCAATGGAGGTGCTGGTGGAGTTAAGCAATGGTGAAGGGGAGCCATAATAGAGGTCAGCATTGTGGTTAGGTGGCAGGCGAGGGAGAGGAGTTGTCACGGTTGTGTAGGAACGTTGGGGCAGCAAGGTGATAGTGGTGGTGAGTGGCGGTGCTGCATGAGGAAGAGAGAGATGGAAGCAGGGACTTGGAGGATGAGGAGGTGGATGGCATGCAGTGGGGATGGCGATAGAGGGTGACTGCGGTGGAAGTTGGGCAGTGGCTCGAGTGGCGGTGGGGGTAAGGCAGTGAAGAGGGGTTGGGTTTCAGGTGAAGTAGATGAGAAGAAGAACAAGAAGAAGCTACGGGTTCTGAAGAAGAAGGAGGATTAAGAGAAAGTGGAGTTGTTAATGGGCTATTAATTAGGACTAGCGGGGTGTTAGGAGGATTAGTTATGAAAATGAGGGGGCACTGCTGGATGAGTTGGGGTTGTGGGCTAGGATTTGTATGGGTTTTTATTTGTTTTTATTTGGGCTTCCAATATCTATATAATAAAACACAAAGAAAAGCTATCAAGTGGCTCTCCTTCAATAGTAAGAAAATCAATGGTCTAAATCTAAGTTCCCAAAAGACATTTTTCCCCCAAAAAGTTTTTCCCAAAAACTCAAATTCAACCCGCCCCCCCCCCCCAAAAAAAAAAAACATCTCATTTATTTATTTAATTAATTCTCTATCTCTATCTCTCTCTCTCTCTCCTATTCAGATCAGTTTGCACCCTCTATTCCCCAAACCAGAGAGCTCCGATTTCTCTCTTTCTCTCCCCTAGGGGTTTTAAGCCGCTAACTCTAAATCCCTAAAACCATTTTCTTAAACCTTCGGTTCCATTTTCTCACGCGCGAATCTTAAAGCAAATCCAAATCTAAATCTAGTGTCGAACCCCAATCAAGATGTCGCCGTCGATATCGATCCGCTGCTGATTTCGTATCAGCGACTCCCCTCCACCAAATCGAGCGCAAATATCAAGTGACTCCATATCGGCGACTCCCCTCCACCGAATTGAAAGCCTCTACATGCGATGCGGCGACTCTAGTTTCATCCCATTAACCGAATTCTCATTCTAATTTTTAATTTTGTGTGTGCAGGGGATTACTCAGTTTTTTGCTAACTCGAATTTTGTGTGTGCATGGGATCTAAGTTCAGAGAGGTATGATTGTTTTATTTCTGGGTTTAAAAAATTGTAATTTGGTAATTTATCTGATGAGTTTTTTATTGGTTTTGATTTAAGATGTATGAAGTGAGAGATGGATTATTTGGTGGCCTCAATTTGGGCTTCCAAACCATAACAGGACAGGTAAGCTGATCAGCAACCTAAAATAACTTGACAAATATGCAACATTAATTTCTTAACTACAAGAGAATATACTATCGTGAAGTGTTCGCTTCACTGGTTATTAGAAACCATGGATAACATAACATATAAGAACTTTTAGTGTATGTTTGGATATATAGGATTGGGATGACTGGAGTTTATCAGTGAAGGGTGCAAACTCTCCACTCAAGAAAGACAACTAAAGTAAATTTGTTATTGATATAATTGATTTTTTTTTTTATAAAGGTGCAACAGGGAGACAGAGTGGAGATAAAAGAAATGATTAGCTTGGATTAGTATTTTGAGAACTTCATGTATTACATTTTGGTTGAAATAATAATAAGAGGTGTTTCAATTGCAAACTGAGTCTTAGACAAACAAATGCTTAGATTATTGGTATTGTAGATGCCTTCAAACCTGCACTTGGGTTACCATTGTATTTAGACATGCTCATAGTGGTTATGGGATTAGAGTAAGCTCTATAAAACACATATGATCATGTCCTTGAATAACTATTACAAGCATCTAAAAGTGATGCTGAAGTTAAAAAAACTCTATGCAATGTTTCTAACAAACTATATGCATTGCAGGTAAGTTCAAGCTAATGATCAAGAAGGCGATGGTCAAACCTAGTAATAATACAAATAAAAAGAATATAAGATTGGGATTCGATCAATAATAAGATAGCAAAATAATTATATTATGGACTAGGAAATTGTAGCGCCCCGGATCCCTCTACCGGAAATCCGTGATACAAACCAAAATCTCTTCCTTCGAATGCATCTCAACACAGTAATAACACGAAAATTTAAAAACTTTATTTTTTGCCAAATGAAGTCATTACATCATTAATTACAAACGTATCTTTTTCCTGAACAAGGAATACAAATTATATTAACTTATTACAGCTTATTACAAAATCATCACAGACTCCACTTGTAAAGCTATCAGCTGTCTTCTAGAATGGTAATCATCTGGTCACTGTCGAAACTCCGCTGAGTGGTCAATCTGCTTCCCTGGGATGTGTCCTTTGGCTTGAGTCTTCCACTGCACGACTCTGATATTTATCCACCTGCTCGAATGGTAGGTAAGTACACTGCTCCTCCATTTGGATGCCCACATTCCCGATTCAGTTTTCAGCACCTAATTGAGTGGGCACGTTTGTACGTATATTGACGCAATGCTGATAATAATAGCGATCTCCAACTTGCACACCCACAAACCATCTTGAATGGAAAAGGAAACGTGCATCCTAATTTGCTAGTGTCCGTGTATGCCATGACTTAAAGTCTAATGCATAATACAAAGTATAGAAAGGATGCACTTAATCTAATGTCAGCAAGAATCTGGATACGCATGCATCCAATACTACATGTGTTCCAGATCAAGCCGTCTTCTCCAGTTTCAGGGTTTCAAACCCTCCATGCAATGCAATCTACTGTTGTACACTTCCTGTTCCCGATAAATACACATGATTGAGGAGTTCATAAAATTATGGGGCATTCGAGTTTGTCACTAATAACTGTAGCAGCGGACCTCTCTCAAAAGCCATGATGAACTTACAGTGTAACCCCTGTTTTTCATTTTATGTATTTTGGAGTGTATTTTTCATTTTTGTGTATTTTAATCTCTCTTGTATTTTTCTGAACCGTATATTGGATTTGTTTTCAATATATATTCATTTTATTTCATTTTGTGCTCCTTGTGTTGTTGGTTCGTCGCTTTTTTTCGTTGTTCGTCATTTTGATTCTTTTTCTCATTGTCTTGGCCTCGTTCTCTCTATTTTTTATTTTTGGTGATGTGATGGAGTTTTTGGTGGTGTTTACCTAAACCTTTGATTTTTGACCTCTAATAAGATTTTTCAAGAGCCATTGAATTCACTCTAAATTGTATTCCCATTTGTTATTGACCCAATATCCATTACCCATTTGTATACCTATTACTACATACTAATATCCACAACCCATTAGCCCACTTTAATCCCCTATATATATAATCCCTAATCCCTAAAACCCTAACCCTAAACCCTAATCTCTCTCTCACTCCCTCTCCTCCTAAATCTCGGCCTCCCCTACCTATTGCTCCCGGCCTGCACATCACCCAACCCGAGCCCCTCCATCCAAACACCAACCGACACCCTACACCTCTACTCCACCTCCGGCCACCATCCTACACCATCATACCCGAACACCCCATCCACCCCATTGATAGCCGGCACCCACCCACACCACCATCACCATCAATACTCTCATCAATCTCTCTTTGTGGATTCGCAAAGTGGGTATTCGCCACTTTGATCGTTGCTCCAAGGAGATTGTTCGTGGGTGGAGTTTGTGTTCGTAGTTGCTTGGATTCGCGTTTGGAGCGGATTTTGTTCGTGGGTTTCGCTTTTAGGACTATTTGCATCGTGTTTCATCCCCTAACTAAGGTAAGTAACTTGTACTACAATTCATTGTTTTGATACAAGTCAACAAGTTCACATATAGTGTAGTTGGGTCTAGAGACAACCAAAGATTGTGTTTTCCTTGATGGGTTTTGTCTCTATTATGATAATTTGGCCATAGATGACTCATGACACAAATCTTGATAGGTGATAACCTAGGAATTACCCAAATCTTGATTTTGAACCATGTATGTGAGTACTTGTGTGAATTTGTGTTTGGATTAAGATCCAGGTGAAATAATAGGTGTGGACATGTTAATAACACTAAATCAGGATGTTTAGATGCTTGGTAGGTTGTATTTAAAGTTTGGATGTGTTTAGATCAATAATCTTGAAGTTATGATGTTCTTGATGTGAAGTGTGAAATCTGTATTTACTGAGTGTTCTGTTTTGATTACTGTTTTCGTCTATACTACAGTCAGTATTTGAATTCTTGTATAAAAGATGACTTTTAGATAATTTTTCCTATTTTCAAACCCCACTAGTTTTGCTTGATTTTGATTTCGTATGACTGAGTTATGACTATTTTAGTACAGAGGTGTCGATCAATTCCAGATTCGGTTTTTGGTTAATTTTGTTAACAAACTATTTTCAAGAACTATTCTACACATATTATCTTGATCCAATATTTTCGTCAGTGTTTCTATATGAAGTTAGGGACTACCCAGATTTTTGATGAATTTTAAAGATAAGTTTTATGTGGTGTTTCATGCTCGTTTCTAAAATCTACTCATGCTCTATTTTGCTTACTGTTCAGTAAAGAATCCTATTTTCACTATGATTCCCTATACTGTATGAAAATTCTTTGTGATTTGTGAAAGTTAGTAAAATCTATCTATTTTCATATTCCTTTGGCAGAATTGGATTTCGTTTCACTGTTTGCGAGATATCCTAGTTTTCGTACAACAGTGTGGGGATTTCCAGATTCGCTAAACTATGTTTTCGTGTTGTTTTCCTATTTTTGATGACTTATCTATTTTCCTAGAAAATTATAAAATTTGATATTTTGATCCTGGACATATAGTGGATTACCCCAGATTTTTCATGGATTTATTTGATATGTTTTCATGCTGTTTTCTTGTTTTTGAAGTTGTTTTCCTAATTTCTGACTGAACATGTTTTCTGTCTTCGAACTTGTTTTGAGTTAAGATGTTGTGAATTACTATATTACCTAATTATACTCGTTGGATTTGTGTGGATGTCTAGTTTCCAGATCCATCGACGGATCCTGATTTGCATTTCTGTCGAGACAAGAATCACTGTTTTAGTACTGATCTATCATGCTGTTCTGATTATGAACATACACTCTTTTGCTCGTTTATGTGACTGTATATCATCTATGATTGTTTGTTTCCATGAACCTAATACTGATTATACCATGTTAGTTTGACACTATTCCGCGCGCATCATGTATGTTTGATAACCATAATAAAGTAACCAAGCCGGGGTTTCTTAAGGGAAGATCAAGTAGTGGAAAATATGGAAACGTGTACTTGGAAGGGAACTAGTGTTCCATACTATTACTGTTACTGTTACTGTTATTGTTTTCTGACCCTTTCTACATCACTTCTTATGTAAGAAGGTGTAGAGTAGAAGAGAACCACTAGATTCTGACTGTTACTGTTACTGATACCTGAGTACACTGCCCCATCATGGTCCACTATGAAATCTAAAGGGAAACCGTTTGTTGTAGCAACCATATAGGTGGGCTGCATGAAGTGCTACCTAGTTAGTAATACACACAAGACGGTAAGAACATAAACTGATACTGTTAGACTTAGACTGTTAGATTGATACGGTTAGACTGAGACTGTCGGACTGATACTGCCATATTAAAATCTTGATTCACAGATATATTGAACTTACTGTTGCTAGAGACTGTTAGTTGCCTTATGACACTGCATTTGACATAAAAACATTTATTCTGTTAGGATACCATGCTAGATATTACTGTTGATGCATTATGACATGCTATTAGTTAGTTTCCCCATGTGCTTGTATCCTACATTATTTGTGACCCGCGACTTGCAATTGAAGGGTACTTGTTTTCTTCTTTTCCCATTTTTCCTGCAAATTTACTAATTACAGATCAGGATGGTCAGCTGCCAGAAGGTATTGGCGAGATGATGTTTTAGTGCTGGAGATTTCTGCTTTGTTATTATTATTTTTATTGTTGCTTGAACATTGAATAAGTGTATTTGGTTTATTGGATATTATTTGTATTTGGGCGATGTGACCCAGGATATTATTTTCTCTAGACACTGATTTATTTGAGAATATTGTATTTGGTTTCAAGTAAATTTTTGTTGGTAATTTGTTTCAATTATGAATGAATGGTTGTGCCTTTAGCTTCCGACTCTGATAAATTCTGTGATGTGTTGTAAAGATTCTGAAACAGCTTAAGGATGATGAAAATCATTCGCTGGGCTTTTGTTACGTATCCGTATTCCGTATTCCTTATTGGGAAGCGGGGCGTGACATATAGATACACCGCAGCCCCTATGGTCTGTTCGTGTCCACCAACATAGAATAAGGGAACATCCCGTTCTTATCAAGGTACCTTAGGAATTAACAGAGCGAGATACGGCTCTCGTGTTCTTAACCATTGAAAAGACACAGCTCATATCCCTTTGACAGGAAGAGACAACCCCGGTTATCACCACCTAGTACTGGCCTCTTAAAGCACATCGGATTATACGGAATCACCCCTAAATACCACGTCTTTAGGCGAAAAGTAAAGAGAACTTAATTAATAACAATTACTAAAATATGTATTTCAATCAAATTATACACTCTGTTTAACAAATAGTCGATCCTTAACTGTTCTGTCAAAATGATAACCTGGCGAGTCGATATTCATCGGCTGCCACCACTTCTGTTGGTCTTTGACCAAAATCCTTGACTTGTGACCCTCAGCGAGTGACACAACGATGCCCAAGGAATGCATTTTACCGACAATTACTTACAAACATGACACCCAACTATTGATAGACCAAGGTTATCAAACATAAGTAAACATAATCAAAATGTGATAAAATCAGTATCTTGAGTATAGCAATGCTACAAGTTCACAAATCCATAACTTGGAGTAAAGCAAAATAAACACCCCACTTAAAGGCCTAGATCTTCCCTGATATTAGAAAAATCATAACTTCTAAACCATGTACTGGAATTGCATGAATTGATACCTTTTGGGAAGCTAAAAATGCCCACTTTAATTCTCTAGTTGATCAGTTTCTCAGATTCCAATCACACAGTTCCAGAAATTCACAAGTTTTACTTGTTATGTAAAAACAAAATTTACTCAATTCCATATCGACTTTAAACGCAAGTCCTGAACTTAGAAAACTCATAACTTCCAAAATATAATTCGGAATTACATGATCTAACCCATTATTGAAAGCTAAGACTCTACACTACAAGTCTCTAGTTAACCATTTCTTCAGATTCAACCATCTAGATGCTATAAAAACCCTATATGTTCTCAGCTGTACACTCTTCAATGTAAAATGCTGCATCTTGCTATTAACATAAAAACTTGCTCACTTATCGAAATTACTCGATCTTAGACTCTCTAGAAATCTAGGAGTTTCTAATACAACTTCCTAGTTGATCACATCCTCAAATTCATCCATTAAAGTAATCTAAAACTCCAATTTCTATAAGTGTACACACAGGAAAATGAATTCCTCTACAAAACCAAGTCCTTTTATTAGGACCAGTTCTGCCCCAACTTAGAAAAATCATAAACTTTTTTATACAAACTGGAATTTTATAATCCAATATGTTTTGGGAAATATAATACTCTGCTACAAATATCTAGTTAATCATTCTTCCAAATTCCTCAAAACACAATCCAGCATTACACAAGTTCACTGACCAGTTAAAACTGAACTGAACTGAACATGCAATGGTCAAAAATCGATATCAATTCAACCATATGTCCAATGCATATGAAATTTCAGATTCAGTAACTAGACATATACAAGTCTAACATATTCAAAAATTGCATTCAGATTCATAACACACAGAAACTTATAGCCTTTTAAACTCAGCTTAAAAATTCCTTATCTTTTCAGACAGGGTGTATACCTCCGTTTACACACTATTTTAAAAACCCTATCAAATGTTGTCCATAAATTCTAAAATTTTAGAAAGATGATCTAGAATCACACCACATACTACAGTAAAGATTTAATTGAAAGATTATGCACCAATAAGTAGTTATGAATTAATGCACCAAAATATGGCAGATTCAGCTTTTGATTCTTGACCAGTTGCCAACTTATATTTTTTTTAGGAATCAAACAAACTCAGAAAATTGTAAAATTTGAAACTGTAGTTTTTAACACATTCAATAACTTCTAGTAAAATTTGGCCTTAAAATACCCTGCCAATTCCAAGACATGATTTTTGGATTCGCACACAAATTTTTAAACATAGCATTTCTTACTGCTCACTGTTTTGAAAAGTAACACCTTGTTGAGCTATCAAATAGACTCTAATTATTATGAAATCAATTGAGTACATTCAAGATTCATAGTAGAGCATGCCACAAAAATATTAATGCTAAATTCAAAGCCATCTGCAAACTAGAAATTCCCTAACCTCTCAATCTACACAATAAGCACTAGTAGCATACAAATTTTTGTTTTGATATAATTTTCAAGCATACACACATGCTAACAAGATACTGTTAACTATTAACATTCCACGCAACATCATAATAAAAAAAATAACAATATTAGAATTTAGAGAACACCCACCCATTGAAAAATCTCCAAGCTCTTGCTAGCTAGCTCTTCTCCTCTCAATTTCTTCTTCACCTTCAAAACTCCAAGAACCCACAAGAAAAATCAAGAACCCTTTTCTTTCTTTCATTTTTCATCTCTTGGATAAGGTAGTAGAAGGGGAAGGAGAGTAGAAGAAGTAGAAGAAGATGGAGGTGAAGGTTTTGGGTGAAAAATGGGATGGAGATGGGGGAAATGGAGGTCGGCCATAGAGATGGGTATTAGGTTTTTGCTGCCAAAATTAGGAAGGAGAGAGAAGGAGATAGGTCGGTGGGGAAATGGGGAGAGAAGAATGGGGGGTGTGTGTGTGTCTTCTACATACATATATAGATATATATACACACATACTTTTATTAAATATACATACATACGCTCCAATGTATATATTTACAATACACTTCAACACAATTCAATTACATATGTATACATACAAATATATATATATATATATATATATATATATATATATATATATATATATATATATACATATACATATACATATACATATAAAATAGATACAAGTATTCATTATATACATCATATACAATCCAATCGAAATATACATACATTCATATATGTATGCTTACAAATAAAATATTTGTTTGTAAAATATAAGAATATTATATCAAAATATTATTTTCCCAAAAATTGTCTTGGTAAAATGATTGGGACAATACACACAATTTATTTGAGAAGATATCCTGAATATACTTTATCGGGTTCAGAATATAATATATCTGAAAATTTCTCAATTAAAATTACTAATTATTAGAAAAATATGTAATCACGTGCAATTCTTAATTATGCACGGATTATCATGCAAAATAGATATATGCTATTTTGCGGGGTGTTACAGAAATAAATGTGGTTTACAAAATAAATACAACAACAACAACAAAGCTTTTTTCCCAACTAGTTGGGGTCGGATACATGAATCCTAGTTTTCCATTCTACTTGGTTTAGTGCAATATCATTTGTAAGGTGACAGGCTATCATATCTTTTCTTACTGTTTCCACCCAAGTTAGTTTAGGTCTTCCTCTACCCCTAACTCTACCTTCAGTACTTATCAAATCACTTTTTCTAACGGGGGTACTGCTAGGTCTACGTGTGACATATTCAAATCACCTGAGGCGTTCTCTCTTAACTTGTCTTGGATTGGAGCAACCTTTAGCATATCTTGTATATGCTTATTTCTAATTCTATCCTTTCTTGTTTTACCACACATCCATCTTAGCATTCTCATCTCCACTACACTCATTCTTTGGACATGTTGTTTCTTTATTGCCTAACACTCTGCTCCATACATCATTGCTGGTCCAACAGCCGTCCTATAAAATTTTACCTTCAACTGTAAAGGTATACGTTTGTCACACAAAACACCACTGACACTTCTTCACTTAAGCCACCCTGCTTGGACCCTATGTAGAACATCTTCACAAATCTCCCCATCTCTTTGTATAATCGAGCCTAAATATCGAAGACGGTCTCTCTTAGGTATCTTTTGACCAACAAGCTTCACTACTTCCTCAGTTGTGTTCCGAATATCACTAAAATTACACTCCATATACTAAGTTTTGGTTATGCTTATCCTAAAACCTCTAGCTTCCAAAGTTTCTCTCCAATATTAGCATTGAATCTTGCTCTAGTCGCATCCACTAAGATGACGTCATCAGCAAAAAGCATACACCAAGGCACTCATCTTGCCTTCCTCGTGTCAATTCATCCATAACCAAATTAAAGAGGTAAGGGCTTAAAGCTGAACCTTGGTGTAAACCTACTGTAATAGGAAAATCACTGGTCTCTTCTATGGCTATTCTAATTGTGGTTGTTTCCCCTTCATACATATCCTTAATTACCACAATATACTGCATAGTTAATATTTTATTATTTAACACTCATCATACTATGTCTTTAGGGACTTTATCATATGCTTTTCCTAGATCTATAAAAACCATGTGTCTCCTCAATACATAAATTGCTTCCATTGTTGAGTTCCCAGGCATAAATCCAACTCAGACACTGTAGTTTCTAGTCTCAGTTTATGTTCGATCACTCTCTCCCAAATTTTCATCGTATGACTCATTAGTTTAATCCCTCGGTAGTTGGAGCAATTTTGTATATCTCCTTTATTTTTATATATAGGTACTAAAAAATACTTTCTACATTCATCGGGCATCTTCTTAGTCCTCAAAATTCCATTAAGTAATTTTGTTAGCGAAATCACTCTTACATCTCCAAGATACTTCCAAACTTCAATGGTAGTTAACATGTTTAGGAGTCTAATGAATATTTTTGATGAATTTATAATTGAGTTTTCACTGATTCTAAAGATACAACAACTTGATGTCGATTTTCACTCAGAACATGTAATCTGTATTTTAAAGTGTATGTATTTGATCGAGCTACTGTTGTTGGATTTTGTATTTTAAATATGCATTGGAATCTTTGGGAGGTCTAGTTTCCATAACTTCTGACGGATTCAGTTTTTGATTTATGTAGCAGCAAAAAAACTGATTTTGGTACAGTGACCTGCTGTCCAGAATTGTGTTTTCCAGATTTCCTTAATATAATTATACATATATCATTGTATTTCATGAATTGAAGTGTTTGTATTGCATTGCATGATCCTAATGTGCTATTGTCATCATTCTATTTGTTCCATCCAAAGTTATCATCCTATGTTCTTTTATTTGTGACTATTGTTCATCTAATGTCTCTAAATTGCATAATGTATTGTTTGCATTGATAAAATAATTAACAAACCAGGGTTTAAGGGATTGACTTGTGTAGTGAACAATACAGAGACTGTTGATGAGTGAAATTTATATATAATTTTTAGTACTCTTTTATGCATTATAATTGTGTGTTCTTGTTTATTTCTTTAAAATTTATCTTATTTCTACTCAATATTATTTATTTGTTTGTTTTTGTAGGAATGAGATGGGTAAGTGGAAAAGGTGGGCATTTTTCGTGGAATTATGGAAGAAAACAAGGATGAAGATTTCAAGATTCAAGCACTCAACTGCACGTGTTTACAAATTGGCCCTTTTGAAGAACTCAAAAAAATATTCCGAGCAACTATAGGTGGAATGAAATTGTGTAATAAAAAAATAAAATTAAAAAAAAAGAACGAAAGAAAGTTTATAGATGAAATTTAGTTTTGAATTAAGGTTATTTGGTAAAAGATTAATCTTAATCTTATATTTTAATTAATTAATTAATTATCTAAACTAATTAAACCCAACCCTATTTAATTCTACACCTACCCTATATATAAGGATGAAGAAGCATCAGAAAAAAACAACTAGGTGTGCTGGCTTTGGTGGTGGTGGGACCAGGAAGAGAAAAAGAAAAAAAATTATAGAAGGTGGCATGAAGAAGGTGGATTTGCGGAAATCAAGACAGAGGAAAGGGCTCAGTGTTGGAGGCGCGGAAGTCGACGAAAGAGAGAGAAACAGATAGAGAACGAAAGAAGAAGATGGTGCGGATTTCGATACGTGGATTTTCTGCAAAATTGAGTTCTGTCTTTCTCTTCTAATTTTTATTATGCAATCAAAGAACGTGTTTGTTAGATACAAATTTATTATGAACAAACTATACTTTTGTAGGGCTTCGATATAGCCTAGTTTTGAGAACATAATTTTAATTTCATAATATTTTTCGATTTTTCCAAGATTGTGTGTTTAATTTTTTTTCTTAATGCTACAATTGTTTGGCCAACTTTTGTATGATTTATTGGATCATGGGGAGACCGAGAGGTAATTTGTGATTTTGAATTATTGAATTAAATACCATTGATTGAGCGAAATTAGTGATGCTTTACCCCGTTTGGTGTGACTATAAAGAAATCCATAGAACTTAATGAGTCTTCAATTAATTAAATTTGCATAGAGATATGAAAAACTATTAGTTTGAGATATTTTTGGTGTTGTTCAAGAGAAAGCATTGAATACTTAGGAGAATTTGGTTTACAACTTGGAAAAGTAACATATGTTGTCAAATGAAATTATGAATTGTGTTGGATTACCTAGGTGAAATTAAAAGCCCTAGAATTAGTTTTGCCATTAACAAACAACAAAATGAATTGTGTTCGACACTCTTTTCACTTATCTATACTACTTGTTGCAGTTCTGTACACTTGCAAATATTCAAATCTAGTTTTTTGGCGCTCCTGCCGGGGACTAATTATTCTTTTATTGATATTGAAAATTACTAGATTGTTACTAATTTGGATTTTTTTTTTCATTTAATAGCTGTATTTCAGGACATAGAAGTGTATCTCGATGGCATTCAACAATTACCAATAATCTTTAGAAAGTGGAATGCCGAGAAAAGTGGCTGGAGTTTTTGAACTTGATCCTATTACTACTTTAACTGCAAAAATTGATATTTTATCTAAACAAATAGGTAATATGAATGTTAATGCTATTCAAACTAATATGATTTGTGATCTTTGTGCAGGAAATCATTCAAGTGCAGTTTGTCAAGTGGGGAACCCTTTTGCTCAATCAAATGCCGAACAAGCAAATTTTGTGTCAAATTTTCAAAAGCAAAACAATCCTTATGCAAACACATACAATTCAGGATCGATAAATCACCCCAACTTTTCTTGGAGCAACAATCAAGGAGGAGCTAGACCACAACAAAATTTTCAGCATCAAGAAAAGAAACTGACACTTGAAGAGATGTTTATGCAATATAGATAGAGCAATACATGCCGAAGATAGAGTTGGCGATACAAAATAATACGGCTTCAATTCACAACCTGGAGGCTCAGATTGGTAAGATTTCAAATATTCTTACAGAAAGAACGGAATGAACATTACCTGGTAACACAGTGGTTAATCCCAAGGAGCATGTCAAAACAACAACACTTACAAGTGGGACAACACTTGAGCAGCAAAAACTGGTTGAAAAGCAATGTGAGATCGAGCAAATTATGGAGGAACAAACGCAGCAGCTGGCCAATCACCATTCTAAGAAGGGTAAAGGAGTTTCAAGCCAAACAATTTCATGGGAGTTTAATTCTGACACTTATCTTAATTCACCTTATGATCCACCTATTCCTTTTCCACAAAGACTTAAAAACAATAACCATGATGAACAATTTTCAAAATTTTTAAATATTTTCAAGAAATTACATATTAATATTTCTCTTATTGAAGCTTTAGAACAAATGCCTAAATATGCTAAATTTCTTAAGGATATTTTATCAAACAAGCTAAAACTGGAGGAAGATGAAACAGTGATGCTATCCGAAGGGAGTAGTGCAATTTTACAGAAAAAGTTGCCTCCTAAATTTAAAGAACCAGGGAGTTTTACAATTCCTTGCACTATTGAAAATTCTTCTTTTCTTAAAACATTATGTGATTTTGGAGCAAGTATAAATCTTATGCCTTATTTTGTTTTCAGGAAATTAGGTATTGGAGAAGCAAAGCCTACCACAATTTCATTGCAATTGGCGGACAGATCTATCAAGTATCCAAGAGGAATAATTGAAGATGTTTCGGTAAAGGTAGACAAGTTCATATTTCCAGCTAATTTTGTAGTGCTTAACATGGAGGAAGATGAAAAAATTTCTTTGATTTTGGGGAGACCTTTTCTAGCTTCGAGGAGAGTATTAATTGATGTTCAACAAGGAAAACTTTTTTTAAGGATTGAGGATTAGCAAGTAATGTTGAATTTTTTTAAATCCATGGAGGTTGCTGCTGAAGCTCACTCATATTTTCAAGTTTCTGAAACTAATATGATTGTGGGAGAGTCACATGGAGCGGAAGTTAAGAAATTACCAATTGAAGTGTGTTCAACAAATTCAGCAACTATTGAATCTAAGAAAGAAAAGATTTTGGAATACGTTCAAGTTGCACAATCTATTAATTTTTCTTCTTAGCTGACATTCAAGGAGGTGGGGATGTCGAAAATGCCATCGTCAAGAAAGAAACGACTCAAAGTCGAGCTTGAACCTAACCCCCACCTGAAGAAAAGTATTAAAAAGGATGTTCTTATGTTGTTGGAACTTGGCGTTACATAACCATATCAGCCACCATGTCCGGTTGAAAACTTAAAACTTAGCGCTTCTTGGGAGGCAACCCATGCTTTCTTTTGCTGCATTTAGATAATATTTTCCCTTTAGTTTATTTTAATTTTAATTTTTGATTTTATTTTATTGGATTGCATGAGTTTGGAAGTCGCCGGGCGGAGCTATTTTCTACACCTGCATTGATTGCTGTTTTTTAGAAGGATGGAGTCAGAATCTGAAAATGTGTTTCAAAGAGAGACCATAGGAAATTGTATTAGCTTCCCAGAACAAGAAGAATCAGGCAATTTGGAGATCTACAGCTCCAAATATCACTTAAACAATGAACATCGCGCATCCAGAATTTAAACACGAATCAGGGGAGAAATTCTGAACTTTTCACATTCTTTTTTTTTCCTTTTCCATTAAGGACAATGTGATTGTCACGCCCCGCTTCCCAAAAAGAGATACGGAATACGGATACGTGACTAAGCCCAGCGAATGATTTTATCATCCATAATCTATCAGGATCTTTACAACGAGTACAAGTATAAACAAGAGAGATGCAAGAAGAATAGTCAACCACGCATACGTAACTGAATCAATATAGTCAACAAGATTACTTGAAATGAGAAGCAAGAATATTGAATTTAAATAATCAAGTCTGGAACAAAACACAAGTCTGGGACAAAAAGCCCAATACAAAATAATCCATGTAACCAAGTATAATATTCAAGATAAGCAACAAGAAATAATAAATATAGCAAGAACTCTAGCCAACTAGAATCTCAGGTCACCTACTCCATCGGGCAGCTGATCACCAAAATCTGCAATTTAACAAATTGCAGGAAAAAGGAAAGAGAAACAAAACGCCAATCAATGCATGTTACGAGCCGCTTGTAGTGCAGGCAACAAGTACAGGACAAGCTAAACAAGAATAGAGTAACAGCGGAAGCAAGTATAGCATGGAAAGATGTAACAGCAAAATAGAGCAACTAACTCCAAGTCAAGAACAGGACAAATAGAATGGTAAGATGAACGGATGCAAGTGTCATGTAACAAGTGTCAAGTATCATGTAAACGAGTAACGAGTAACAAGTGTCAAGTAACCAAGTATCATATACAGTAACAAGTAGCAAGTGTCAAGTGATCATGTTCAAGTCATGTGTCCCAGATTTTTACCACTTGGTTGCTACATTCATACAAATTAAGTTTAGATCTAGTGGTGGGTTTCTATAGGGCCGTGTACTCAGGTGTCAAGTAACAAGTAACAAGTAACAAGTACGAATCATGTAATCGTAAACTCGTGGCATCATATAGTAATAACAAGTATGAATCATGTATTCATGAAAGATGGCATAAAAACTTACTGATTAAATCCAATAAAAATCTGGGGTATTCCCAAGTATGTTTAGTATCAGGAAATGTAATTTCATAATTTTCCAACGTAGGTAGTTTTAGTCAAATAAAATAAGAAGACAGCAAGATACAACAAAATCTGAAATCATAAACACAGAAGTACTAAAACAGCAATAGATTACTAAATATAAATCGAAAGACAGATCCGTCAAAAAGGTGATAAAATAGATAAAGTAGGCTACACTTCATGTTCACAAAGTTTTTATAAACAGTAAATAGAATTAGGTCGAAATTAAGGTGCTTTACTGAACAGCATGAAAATTCAGCAAGTATAGTACTTATTTGCAAGTATAGAATAGTTTGTACAAGTCATCAATTAAATCCACAAAAGTTAGGGGTTAATCCCAATAAAGTCTGGTTGTACTCAGCAAAATATTGGATCAAAGTATTATCTTTAAAATTAGTATAAAAAATAATTTACTCTCTAGAATTCACATAAAACAAAATCTGTAATTTTTCTACACCTCTATAGTAAAATAGCCATAACATGCAACTCACAAATCGAAATGGAGCTCTGTCAAAAATTTTGGAAAATAGACAAAATTCTTGATAATTCACATTCACAAATAATTTTCATATACTGACCTTAATAGGGTCTAAAATACTGAACAAAAGCGGGATAACAACAAAAATAGAAATATTCCTCATGCATGAAATCAACTAGCTCATAGGTAACACATCCAAATCATAACAAAGTGCGAAATATGGTGCACTAGATGTCCAAGCAACATGGTATAGGGTATTTAGCGAGTCTACAATAAGTTATACTACTACTAACACATCAAGCATACAATATCATACAAACAACATGCATGTATACACCAAGAATTGATTATCTCTAAGTTATTTAATGTCGTGTGTGTAATGGGGCAACTATGAGCGGATCGACACATAGAATCAGGATATAACAAGGGTTTCATGGGAATGGATCTTGAAGCAACTACACTACAGGCGGTATTTAGTACTTGTATTATACAACAAAAAGAATACAAGTTACTTGCCTTATAATCGACAACGAAAATGATGCAAGGAGCGAGAATAACGGGAACGATTTCTCGGGAACGAACACGATTGGCACGGATTTCGATGATCAATATGGTGATCAAGATGATGATCAAGCGAATCCAACGGCCGAGATCGAATATATAATATATAACAATTAGAAGAGTACCAACGGAGTAAATATACCATGATTGACAACTTGACGAATGAGAACAAAAGTGGATCAAATGTTTAACTCACCAAGTAGAAGACAAACGAGACGATCGAGACGATCAAGGGCCGAGATCAAGTGTGATCCCTCGATCGGACGGCTAAGATCAAAGCAAGCTTGATGATCATCACGATCAGATCAGATCAGACGACTGAGATCAAGAGATCAAGATCAAGATCAAGATCAAGATGTGATGATCAAGATCACCAAGGCGATCGACGGCCAGGATCGCGAGCGATGATCAAGACGGCCCACATTCAAAACATCAAGATCCCCCCCCAATGTGGTTATGTACTGAAGGATCGACGGTGCATAGGGGTGGCAACAGGTGAGGGCGGCACGAGGCAGGCGGTGTGAGGTGGTGGTCGCCGTGGCTCGGCGGAGGTGGGCACGGTGGGTTTTGAAAGATGACGGCAATGGCGGCAACGGCGAGGGACAGTGGCTCTATTTTTGGGGTGAAACAAAGGAGGAGGGGAGTGGCAGGTTGACGGCGACGCTCAAGGCAGGAGGCCAAGGTGATGGAAGGAAGTTGGCGACGAAGGTGAGGGAGATGCTGGGGTGCTGGGCATCGAGAGGCAGAGCACAGCATGGGGTTTTGATCGGGATGCTAATGAGAGGAGAAGGGAGAGGGAGATGAAGGAACAGGGGGATGGGTTTAGGTGTAATAGGCGGCTAGGGTTTAATATGGTGAACAGGAGAAATATACACAGGGTATATATATGGGTAGTATTAGGGTTATGTATGGGCTAACGGGTAGGGGTTGTTATTGGGTTTCGGGTTGTAATGGGTTAAATCCAATAGATATTAGGGTATAAGGTTTCGGGTTTCAAAAACTAATAGGAAAATAAATAACCAATAAAAGGCAGGATTATATAACAAAATATATTTTGTAATACAATATGGAAATTATTTGAAATAACTACAAGTACAATTAACAATAGAAATAGATTTTACATTAACAATCAAGGGTAATAGTAATAATAACAATAATAACAAAAATAACAATAATCATAATAATAATAGTAAAATAAGAATAACAGTAATAACAACCCCTACCCGTTAACCCATACATAACCCTAATACTACATGCATTAATAGGGTTTGTATTTGTAACACCCCGTTTTGTACGGTACCTGAAGATATGCATATGTGTATGTATATTGTTAGTATGCGTGCAATTGATTGTAGTATTATGGGTCAATTTTGCCATCGTGGTGGATGGTTAGGGTTACGGGACGGTTTTTGGGAGGGTTGCATTCCAAAGATGCACGGGAACGAGACAGACCGATACTAGTATAACTGCTAGTTTTCGGCACGACGCACATGCAAATATAACACAGTATGGTACTACAGTGAATATAGGTTGCGTGCGCTCGTTAAAACACGCGTCTCACACTCGTTGGAGCTCGTTAAGAGTTATGTTGGGCAGCCAACACACCTAACACAAAACCAATGGGCTAGCCATGGTTTTAGGGCCTACAAAACCACCTATAGTCTAACCTACCCCCCCCCCCCCTTTGTCTAATCCGGCCCACACCTCCATCAACCCTCATTTTTCACTTCATTTCTCCCATTTGCTCTGGAATTTTCAGAAGAGAATACCCCAAGAGAAGGAGGAGAGAAAAGAAGAAGGAAGGAATGGAGAAGGACCAAGAAGGAGATTTCCAAGAGGAGCTTGAAGAGATTCCCTCTACTACTACAACCTAAGGTGGGAAGTTTCTCTAAACTTGAAATTCTTGTCTCTTAATTAAATTTGGTTGCATGCATGTGTGTTATAATGCATAGGATTGCTTTTCAAAAGTTAGAAGTAGAAATTAGAATGGAACTAGAGAAAGCTGGTTCGGAGTGCCATGTTGTGGATTTTTTCGAGAGCACAATATGTTGAATTAGACCACAAAATTAAAACTGTTTGTTCATTTATGTGTTAGGATCATCCATGATTTATTTAAGATTTTTTTAAGATCATTTGTTATGCTAATAAAATTGAGAAATGGATATGTGTCGTAAGGCAGACTCAGGAAAAGAAAAACTGAATGGTTGATATTGTAGGAATTGTAGTAATTTATTGAAGCATGATTTTGATCTGACATTTTTACACATTATTACTGAATGCATTTTGATTATGTAAAAAAATCAGTAAATTGTTTGTATGATTTTAGAGGCATGAGAAAAATTTATCTCTAATCAGTAGCTGATGTTGAATTAGAAAAAACTGGATGATTTATGAGATAACTTGCAGTAGCTATTACTCACTGAATAATTAGAATTTTGACATGTGGTCTTTTGCATAATGTTGGGTATGATGTTTAGTGTCACCATCATAAATTTTGTGTCAATTGGACAAGTGTGCAATTTACTGTAATTTTGTGATTGAGCACTGTGCTGTTTTCAGCCAGTTTTGACACTCTGTAAAGATTGGGAAATTGAGAACTGTTAGAGGCATATTTTGAGGATCATGACCCAGGAGAGAGTTGTAGGGGACACCTATAACTTTCCAACAAAACTAGTTTGAGGCAAATGCAGTAAACGGTTGAATTATTATGATTTTTGTAAGACTGGACAGAGGGCTAGAGTAGAGCTGTGTGCTCTGAATTGGAGAGACCAATTGTGTAATGGGTGTATTGATGATAGATGAGTGTATTAGGGTGACTTAATGGTGTAATTTGTACTCATGAACAACTAGAGAGTTGTTGAGGACACCCACACCCTTCTACAGAATTTGAGTTTGTGTCGTTCTGATGAACGAGTAGGATTTTGTGTTAATGGTAAGGTGCAGCGTGTGCTCAGGAAGCACGCAGGCTGGAGCTTGAAAAGCCATTTCGAGGACTTAGATGGTTGAATCTAAGCTCGTGATCAACTAGGTAGTTGTAGCCTAGGATTGTACCTTTCCAGGTTGGGGCATACACTCCAATCGGAGTTGTATCGATAGAGTTGTGACCATTTTGAGATTCGGGCAGAAACCCGTAGGTTGCTTAGTCTGGATTAGGACTAAGGATTGTGGAAACATTTTTTCCCTGTGTGTGAGCCGAGTCGGTGACTCGTGTCTAGGGATGGTTGAATCTCTGTTATTGAGGTTGTTGATTCCCCGAGTGGAATGTGGGACTCGAGTTAGTCACTAGGGTAAAGGATACCCTGCACCTATCAAGCCTATATTATTAGACTTCTGCCGAGCGTAGGACGTCCGAGCATGCTAATGGGTGGAGCTCACGGGGCAATTTTATATTTATAGCCGGGGTAGCGGCAGGCGTAGGCCATTTTGCTGGACGAGTCCAAGACGGGGAAGTGGCGAACCGGACCGGTATCGCCAGGGGCCAGAGGTTGATAGGCAAGTGTGGAAGCAGTAATTCTTACCCGAAATAATTAGAGAAAGGTAGGGGTTAGAATGGTTTATTAGGGGGTTGGGACATTGCATTAGTCCTAGTAAGCCATAGTCGGTGTTGTATCTTCCAGTTGTAGGGATACGTTCTCGGTCGCTCATGGATTGAGTCCCCGGCTCGTATCTCGATCTGTTGAATCCCAAAGTTTGCCGGAGTAAGGTGCGGGAGGCCCGAAGGAATTGACCTTCCGTGGTGCTCACGTCCCTAAAGTGCGGGTTGTGTTTTGTGTTTGGTGTATATTTGTTCATAACCCGGGCCAGGGGTGAACACGCATGCGAGAGTCCATGAGTGGACATATGGAACCAAGGGTCGTAAGGAACAGGTTCAACACGGTTTCTAAGGAGGTCCGTGCGCGGGTACCAACTGACGGTGACCACTTGGGCACTGTAGGGTGGAATATGACCGACCGCTGCAATCTCCTTGGGCGACGGACAGTCTATTGGGAACTGGATGGGTACATGGGTAGGATGCATGGCGAGGGATTGAACCCTACATCAGGAGAGGCGAACCCCTTGGAAGGTATGTAGTATGGGATGCATACATTTCCATCGAAGTTGATTTTGGGAAAGTATGTAGTATGGGATGCATACGTCCCAACTGAATTGCATTAGAGTAGGTGCATCGTGTGCATTCTTGTTCGTGTATTAGATTAGGCTACGCTTGGGTCTTAGATGCATGTAGTATGGGATGCATGCGGATCTAGATTTCCAAGTTTTGCTTGCTTTAGAATAGGCTTGTGATTGGTGCATTTAATGGTCAGGTCATGGCATACACGAGCACCACATAATTTAGGATGCATGTTTCCCTTTTCCATTCAAGATGGATTGTGATTGAATTTTAGAGAATCGCTGTTATCACCAGCTTTGCATCAGTCGAAGTACTGACGTTCCCCACCTTTTAGGTATCAACATCTACCTTTCGAGCAGGTGCAGAGATATCAGAGTAGCGCAACAGAAGACTCAAGCCAAGAAGCAAGTCCCAGGAAAGCAAATTGACTGTTCAGCGGAGCTTCGGCAGTGAGCCGTCGACTGCCATTGAGAGAGTGAGAAGTTGTTAAATTTACAGAAAGGAGTGATGTATGTTGTAATAAGATGTACTGAGTTTATGTAATTTGTATTCTTGTCAAGAACAAGACATTGGTTGTAATCAATGATGTAATAACTCATTTGGCAATAAAAAGTTTTAAAATTTCCATGTTATTACTGTGTTGAGATTCATTTGAAGGCAAAGATTCTGGGGAATGTCACGGATATCCGGTAATGGGGATCCGGGGCGCTACAATATTACAATATAGAAATCGTTTGAAAATAACAACAAATACAATTAATGAAAAGAGATGGATTTTAACAGGAGGTACAAAATAATTTGTAAATAAAATGAATTTATGAAAACGAGAAATTTTAATAAAGAGCCCAAACACAGATAATACACAGAAAATACGGATTTGCGACAAGGGTTACAGGGATATTCAAGTTTGGGGGTGAGGGTAGATACACATATATATATATTTTATATTTGAAAAGAAAAACAAAACAAAGTGCTGCAATTGGGCTTACCATTACACTTTTAAGTTCTTTATTGTGCTAAAGCATTAAAATCATTTTTTCAGGATAGACAATTGTTTATAAAGCAAAATTAAGCATACCTATTTACTTTAGTATTATTGAATTTCTAAATTCCTTCCACAATTATGACAGTCATGTAATTATACATAAAAGAAAAATGTGATATTTTTTCTTGTGATTATCCCCTTTGATCTAGTCCTAAACAGAGTTTAAGTAAATAGAGTTATAATGAAAAAATAAATAAATAAAAATTGAATGAATAAAGTTCTTTCTGCTCCAATGTTTTGAGTTGCTTAGTAACTATGGGTATTCATCATTAATATTTACTTTTACGTCAAACGGCAACTTGAAATATGAGTATACAAAAGCACTTTAAGTTTGCGACGTGTTGAGTAACCGGGTAAATTCATCACAAATGTTTACACTCGCGTCAAAAGGCAAGTGACAACTTAGAGAAGAGCAAAAAAAAAAAGAAAAAAAAAACTCTAGTATGCTACTCGGTTTGTAGAAGTGAGAAGGGCTAAACGCAGATGGAGCTGTTACATGTTATAATTACATTAATTGCATAACAAATATGATTGGGTTTAGAATTATGAATGAACTAGGTATGCCCGTGGACACGTTTTCGAGAACGATGCAGTATATAAAATCCCTGTAAAAAGTTAAATATATGCACGTCTTCGTGAAGAATGATTTATATAGATGTGTATTTGGCAGTAGACATTGATGTATTCTGAATTAAGTTGTTTATTGATTTATATATTGCAGGATCATTTGTCAGGAGCTCGGGATTGAAAAAAAGTACAGTGAATCTACAGCAATAGTTGATCAAAATCACTTGCTATGTGTGACTTAAACATAAGAGATTTCATATTTGATTTGTAGCCTGCCATAAGTATCAATTCAGTTGCTAATACATTTATCGCCTCAAACTGCATTAGTTGGTTCCTCATTGTCATATTTTCATGTACTTACCATGTATGATTTTAGAAGAGGTTAAAGAAGAGAGAGGGATAGAGAGAGAAAACTTGTTGTGATGTACATGTGAAGACCTTTTGTTAAATGTGATCAAGTACAATTACACCTCCATATTAATATATCTATATCCATATACTGGACAGTGTACTGCAAATTTGATCTGAAATCTACTTGTTGGCCCCAATTTTATATATATTTCAGTGTACTGCAAATTTGATTTAAAAAAAGAGGTACATGCTAGTAGAACTAACATTGGCCCCAAGCCCTAAAAATAATTACGGAGTGATTCACAAAAAATACATAAGCCCAACTATCAGGCATAACAAACATTCTGAGAACATGAAAATTGCAGATGGATAGATGACTAAACCTGCCATAATGAAGAGACCTGAAAAATCATTTTAATGAAAAATGAATCAATCAAGTCAAAACCAATGAGAACTTAAAAAAATCAACACTAATAGTTTGTAGGAAAATGCATTTTCAAACCAATACCTCTCAAAATGACTGATGTACGAAAGAGATTGCCTTCAAACTCGACGGTTTGAACCCAAAATGCTCTTCATCACCCAACATATCTATATAATAAAGCTTACAATTAGTTAACTATTAGCATGTATTATTTTATTTTTTAATTTTTTCTACACCTACTCAATTAAATCCTTATTTCTATTCTAGAATACAAATAGGAATTTTAGTAAAAAATTCGGCAGAATCTCCCTTAAAATATTAGACCTTTACAGCAATTCCTTACGGAATTCTGCTAATAATTAAAAATATCACATCACAGGTAGTTAATATCAATCCTCCCCAGGTCAATCTAAGCAACATCACACAGACATCATATATATAGGGCTCTGGGGGCAAATATCTTCACATGATGCAAGATACAAAATAAAAACAAAGATTTCATTTGAAAACATAATGGACTTTTAGAAAAATCTTTGAAAAACCACACAGAGCTCAATACTCCACAACTTTGCGGGTATGGGTTTTAACATACTATATCCCATCACTATATATCATCATCACATACAGTACTCACAAAATCTCCCAAAATACTAAATATTACGCAGATTTTCTTAACTACCCTCATTTTACATAACTAAAGTTAACTACCAAAAAAAGTAACACTACGAAAAAAAGATTCTCCAGTCATTTTCCTTTCTCTTTCCTTTGCGAGAATAACTCGTTACTTCCTTTCTCTACATTGGTTGTATAAAAATAAGTAGAAATTAAAAAAATATCAATAATGAGCATCTAATACACATAAGGGGTTAAGCATACCATGCGAAGGGATATCAGATTAAACATGCTTTCATCTGGAATGGTAACCCCTACAATTTTTTGTCGTAGGAATTGCACCTGTAATGAAAAAAAAACAATTTTGAATGTAATTGGAGCATATGAATACAGTCAATCCAACAGAGTGATCGTCAAAAGTGGAAGCACGGAATGTTAATGGATCATCTTGATTAACAGGAATGCGGAAAATGTATAATCTTCTTGTGCTTGCTATACTATCGTTCTGCTGAGGTGGTGTGAAAACAAAGAATATAATATCGTCTAAAATGAATAAACCGTGAGCAGGAACAACACAACAAATGCTTATTCAAAAAATTATAAAGCGAAATGAATCAAAAATTTATATCAAAAAATTGAGGCTCAGATGAGGTTCAAGTTAACGTAGAATCACTGCTCTTATTTCTAATAAAGTCTCTCTCCTACGTCTGAATCAACTATAAATATTACTACTGCCTCGCCAGCGTTATCGATTACGTAGCAGCAGAAAGAACTAAACATGCAATAAGATTGCATTGACATGTTTGAACAAATAACCAAAAATTCAATCACACCTTAGCAATGGACATATATGCACCATCATCATCACCTCCAAGAACGAAAAACATAGTACCACAAAAAAATGCAGGATTATCTATAAAACAATCCGTCTTTTTTCGCTTGAAGTTTCAAAAATACAATCACTGTCACAATGAATTCATAGGTTACTACATACATCTATCTATGTTGCTTCCACTAAAAATACAATCACTGTCACAATGAATTCAAAAATACATTCACTGTCACAATGAATTCATAGGTTACTACATGCATCTATTTATTCAATTAATCTTTTTTCCAGATTGGACTAAGAATTAGTTTGCCTGAAATGGCAAATGTTCTGAAACTTGCTGAAGAACAAAAACTATTTAATTTTCCTAGCCCACCTTATCTAAAAATGGACAAAAGTAATTTAGGCTGCACTGAAGAAAATACTCAAATTCGAACAACAACTAGGTGTAAATAAAAAACTGCAAGTGGATATTCAACAATCAAAGGAGAAGTTAAAGGAGTTCACCATTCTTTTGTACAGTTAAGGTTTGAAATATTGTACCTATGAAAACAACTTCTTTTGTTGGAGTTTGAGGAATGACAATATATTTAGCAGGTTATTTTTGTTATTCATCGTGCATGTTGGGGTACATGTTTTCCTCTATGATCAGCTAAGATATAATGAAATCTTTCACCCAAAGGAGAAACCAGTTGAGTGTTTTCAGTTTTAACATCTACTCCAGGAAAATCTGGTTTAGCACCTTCTCCACATAAATGTTCTTTATCAAGTTCAGTATTGCTTAGTGCATTTCCAGATTAGTCTGAATCCATTCTGAAATCAATATAAACAAATGTATGATCAGATGTGTACGCAAGTTTATTCGTGAATGCCAAAAAGTAATTACAGGTTTAAATATCGAAAACATTCTAAAGAAAATAGTGCAAACAAATTTATCAGTATACTGTGTCTGATATACAATAACTTTGTTAACAGACTTGGTTGCACGCATAACATAGAATAAGTAAAGGACCTAAACATAAAAGTTATTTGAAATTTAACTTATTGTGTATGTTAAAAGTTAGAGTTGCCATGCCATTGCTACAAATAAGATTGATGCAAGAAAAGAACATAAATTTGCTACTCTTGTGAACATTAAACCCAACTTATTTCTGAACCACTTAATCTGGACTCTTAGATTTGATCATCATCGCGTCAATTACACAGACAGAAGAGAAACAGAGTATAATGGGAAAAGAACAGAAGAGAAGAAGGTGATTGCCATACTGGGCAGCAAAAACTCCAATGCTAATTCCAAATTATTAATAATTCGTGTATGCAGAAACATGTATTAAGCATTCCCGTTCACAATAATGTATAGGCAAATGCAAATCCACTCAAAAACAAATAATCAACTGCAAGTGAAAATACTTTGATGCATAATTACCATGATTGTACAATCAATAATCTCCTAGAAAAATAAAATAAGGGTAATGATAAAACAACTGTAAATGAGATCAAATAATATAATTCTTCTATCTATTCCACAATGAGATCAAATAACATTTTTCCACTATTAAAAGAGCATTAAGAGCATCAACAACCTTACTTGAGTAAGAGTAGGAGAGGTAACAGTTTCAGAGTAGGAGATACAAAAGTTTCGGGATTTTGGGGATTTTGGGAAGAGAGAGAGAGATATTCCAAAATGTATTATTTTTACCCTCTAAAATGACAATTAATTGTTTCTGAATATCTCAGATCCACTAAAAACGAAACTAAATAAATGAATGAAGAATTAATGTATGCGTTCGAATTAAAGTGCAGTTAATAAAATTTCATCGCAAATGACTACTAATTTTAAGAAACTTAATCGGAGCCAATTGCAAGTATCAGGAACAAAAATTGAATAAAAAAGAATCTGATTCGATTATAATTTTCAACAAAATAATTAAATTAAGTGAGGGAATAATACTGGAGAAATTCGTTGATTTAGATGAGATTTAATCTTCTTCTTCTTCTTCCTCCTTTTCCTCTTCTTCTTATTCTTGTCTTGTAAAATATGGGGCAACGACCAGCAACAGGGAGGCGGAAACACCTATAAATTTTGAAATGATCAAAACTTTAAAACCAAGATTAAACTTTAGCTAGGGACTAAACTTAAAATTGTTTAAGAGGGAGATTAAACTATATAAGCAAAGATTATTTTAGATTAGTCTAACTTTTGTATCTTAAGTTATGAGGCTAGAAACATTTCAAATTAGTCAGAGTAGTTATGCCAAATAAACATATAAATGAATTTAAGTGGATGTTTTTTTTATCTCTATACAGTCTTTACCGTATATACAAAAGGCAGTGGCGGGCACACACCCATGGCAGATGCCTATACTCAAATTTTGATATGCCAAGAAGTTGGCTATGCATTGAACCATATTTGGTAACTTTTATATAGTTTTGGTAAATTTGTCCCTGCCCCTTCCACATAAATCGAAATGCTAATCCCAACATATTCCCTTTCCTTCCACTATATGGTAGTCAACTCTAAACTGAAAACCTTTTTCAATCTAAAATGGCAGGACATAATCCAATTCCACAGTAACTTCAGAGATAAAACAATCCTGATAATTAAGGTACATGGGGGATTATAAAACAAAGATAAAGTGATCTTAGACTACCAATAAGAAGAGCATCATAGTTGTGAGGAAACCTAACATTGTTGCCGATGTAGCACCTACACCAACAGTTGAATTTTCAAATTCTAGATGTGATTTGTGCCGATACTCCCTTTAAAATTACACTACAAAGATATAAAGAATAGAGACCATAAGATTTTTTTAACAATGGTTACAATATCTAGAGAACAAAAGTTATAGAACATAATGACATAAATAAAATATGGGAAACAAAGATTCTATAAAACCAAGCACAACTTTTGAATGATACAATGAGAATATGAGAGGTAATAAAGGATATAGCATGGCTCTTATGCAAAACAATCTTATGTTTGACTCTTATGTAAAACAAACTTGTAGCAATCCCATATGAAGGTGAAGCCGTAAACAGGGAGAAATCAGTGCATAACATAATAAACAATCATATGTTCGACCCTAAATTAGAGGTAAAGAAGTTACAGACAGAAATACATAATATTTCAATCATTTCCTCCGAAGATTATTCATTGGACTGTCTGCCATATTTCGTAATACACAAACAAAAAAGTAATACAATCCTAATATTTATTTTTATGAAGATTTGCTTAAATAATGATCTTATAGCCATTAAAAACTCATTTCAAAAGGTAAATGTGCAAGTACCAAATTTGGGCAATTACACATGCTAGAACCCTAAACATCACAACTCAATCAAATCGACATTCCAATTCAGCCAAAAGAGCACTGAGTTATTCCAAGTTGCAGTCAAATATTATTCCAACAAATTCATAAAATCCTCCTCTGTGTATCATCCAACTACATAAAATCCTCCACTGCAACTAAACTATCAAAACAGAAGAGTTGGGAAATTTGAAATTGAAGTATCCCAAAACTGCAACTAAGCTATCCCGAAACTGCAACTAAACTAAACTGCAAAACATTGTTCCACAATGTTCTTTGAATTTCCAACAGTCTATCTAAACTAATCACCAATCTAAACTGTCTATTACACAACTAAACTAAAATGTAAACTAAAGTAGTCACCAATCTATCTATTCCACAATGAGATCAAATAACATGTTTCCATTATTAAAAAACTGTAAATTATATACTAAATTCAAGAGGCTTACTTGAATAGGGGTAGGCGAGGCAGCAGTAAGAAATGCACCCTATATGATAAATTGTAAAGGTAGTGATGCATTGCACATATATGACAAATCATTAAAACCCTCAAATACTTGATAATAATTTTGAAACAAAAGGAGAACATGATCAAGTTTAACAATAACTCATACAAACCATCTCAATAGAACCAACAATGTATTGTAAGATTACTTTAATCAACTTAGCTTTCCATGAGGACGATTGACATAGGAAAATAGCAGAGAACAAACCTGCTTTCAGCAAATTTTATTTTTTATTTTGATTTTTAATTTTTGTTGTGCAAGGGCCTTAAATTATGACGTGTCAAGTTTTACCAATCGAAGCACAGAATTTAACCTTAAAAAGTATAGTTTCAACACCTTTGAACATCCATTAACATCATTGTTCAAGCAGTGCAAATAAATAACATAGGATCTTCCCAATAGAAATATAATCTGGGAAAACAAAAGGAACTACTAAAGTTTCAAAGCAAAACAAATTGTTACATAAGGAGGAAAGTCTAACAAAAGTAAGAAAACCCAAGTATTAAATGAAGACAAATATTAGTTTCAAACCAGAAATTGGCATTCAATCAAGTATAAGTTGTTGGCATTGCGTAGCTCCTTTGAACATCCTTTTTCTGGAAGGGTTTTACGATAAAATCCTAAGCTCTGATGGCTCGACATCTAAGTTTAGCAATAAAAGCATGATAACTGATAAGTGTGTAGTTTACAAAAACGAAACATCTACAGAAAATTACAAACTATTGTGTTCCGAGTAATGTGCCCTTTTTTTTATATAGGATTGTGTGAGTTATTGACTTTCAAATAGAAGAGGATTAGACCTGCAACTTGTGCCAGATGGAACGATTTAACCAAATCAATGCAAAAACCTGTTACCTTGTTTAAAGTACTATGGTCTATTCGGTATTGCGTGAACAGAAAGTGCTCTAACTATACTGAAAATTTTAGTTTTCTTCAAAAAATTTCGGATAATTAAAAATATTTCTTTGGAAAAGCTAAACGCCTAAAAGCACCTCTGAAGTGTGGTGGCGGGGAAAGCAGGAAAACACGCTTTTTCATTATAACCAACTCTTAAAATCTAGAAGTGTTTTTAGAGCTCAAAAGTACTTTTGGTTCTCCAAAAGTACTTGGTTTGAGATGAAACAGAAAACCCTCATGCGGAGAGTATAAGATTAGCAAGGAATTCCCAGATAAGGATTGGTAATTATGGAGAACCAAAAGTACTTTGAGATGAAACCAAAAGTACTTTTGGTTCTCCAATAGTACTTAGTTTGAGATGAAACAAAAATCCCGCATGTGGAGTATAAGATGAGCAAGAAATTCCCAGGTAAGGAGGAGAACCAAAAGTACTTTGAGATGAAACCAAAAGTACTTTAGTTCTCCAAAAGTACTTGGTTTGAGATGAAACAGAAAACCCTCATTTGGAGAGTTTAAGATGAGCAAGGAATTCCCAAGTAAGAATTGGTAATTATGGAATAAGATGAGGGAAAGGCTTTTGGAGAAAGATAATGTTAGGTTTTCGACACTTAACATCGAGGGATAGGTTACATGAATCAAAAGCCTGTTATGTTGTCTCAAAGTGATGCTTTAGACCCTTACATCATGATATTTTGGAATTTTAAACTTGGTTTGCATGTTCAATAAGAATCAATCTCACCTTAATCTAATCTCATATTCATCTAATTAACAGTTTGACTACATGATGCTAATAACATATGCCACAATTTTCACTGATAACAATTTCGACAAAAAAAAGTAAAAAATAAACTTCTAACCTGGTGATTCGTTGGGTTTCATTCTCAGATGACATTACAACTACAGGAATAGATTTGGGGCAAATCTGTTCCTGAAATTTGATACAATTATGAAAAATGAGGCTTATCACGACTTGACATAATCCACATGCAATAGTTAAGATCTAAACCAAGGATTATACAAAATTAGTAGCAAAATTAGTAGTCTGAATACCATAACAGCCTTGAGGAAATCATAGCCTGTCATTTCTGGCATACAATAGTTAGTAAGGATAATGTCGAAATTTTGGTCCTGCACAATTATCAGATGGCAGGGGATGGGTGATGGCGGGGTTGCAAGGAGGTGGGGATTTGGGATTTCGGGAAGAGAGAAAGGGGGGATTCGGGATGAGAGAGACAGAGAGAGGGGGGAGGTGAGAGAGAGAGAGAGACACACAGAGAGAGAGAGAGAGAAAGAGACGGAAGAGAGAGAGAGATCAGGAGGAGACAGCGAGAGAGAGAAGCGGTAAGACAGAGGCGGGTGGTTCTGAGTTATGAGAGAGAGAGTAATTGGTTTTGGGGTATGAAATTTTTGGCTTTGAAATTTTGGGCGGGAAAAAATGTTTTGTGGGAATCAATCTGGGTCATTGATTTTAGGGCAGATTGAAGGAGAGCCACTTGATAGCTTTCTTTGTAATTTATTATATAGATAATTGCACTGGAGAAAGTGAGGATGCTTGGTTTTACTTTATTTGATGTTGTTTATATTTCAAATTGAAACTTTGATGCTTGCATGATAAAATCTCTTAGTGTGATAAGTTGAGCCTACTATGATTATTATTCTTTTATTTTTGGTTTTCTTTTTGCTCGAGGACAACCAAAATCTTAAGTTTGGGGTATTTGATGAGTGAAATTTATATATAATTTTTTGTACTCTTTTATGCATTAAAATTGCGTGTTCTAGTTTATTTCTTTTAATTTTATCTTATTTCTACTCAATATTATTTTTATTTTTTTTGTATGAATGAGATGGATAAATGCAAAAGGTGGGAATTTTTCGTGAAATTATGGAAGAAAACAAGGATGAAGATTTCAAGATTCAAGCACTCAACTGCACATATTTACAATTGGCCGTTTTTGAAGAACTCATCAAATATATTCCGGGCAACTAGGGGTGGAATGAAATTGTGTAATAAAAAATATAAAATTAAAAAAAAAACAAAAAAAAGGGTATGGATGAAATTTAGTTTTGAATTAGGGTTAATTGGTTAATTAATTAAAAGATTAATTTTAATCTTATATTTTAATTAATTAATTATCTAAACTAATTAAACCCAACCCTATTTAATTCTACACCTACCCTATATAAGGATGAAGAAGCATCAGAAAAAAAACAACCAGGTGTGCTGGCTTTTGTGGTGGCGGGACCAGAAAAATAAAAAGAAAAATATATGTATATAGAAGGCAGCGTGAAGAAGATGAAGGCACGTAAATCAAGACAGAGGAAGGGCTCAGTGTTGGAGGTGCGGAAATCGACGGAAGAGAGAGAAACAGAGAGAGAAAGAAACAAGAAGATGGCACGGATTTTGATACGTGGATTTTCTGCAAAATTGAGTTCTTTTTTTTCTCTTCTAATTTTTGTTATGCAATCAAAGAACGTGTTTGTTAGTTACAAATTTATTATGAACTAACTATATTTTTCTAAGGCTTCGACATAGCCTAGTTTTGAGAACATAACTTTAATTCCATATTATTTTTCTATTTTTCCAAGGTTGTGTATTTAATTTTTGTTCTTAATGCTACAATTGTTTTCCCAACTTTTGTATGATCTATTGGATTATGGAGTGACCGAGAGGTAATTTGTGATTTTGAATTATAGAATTAAACACCATTGATTGAGCGATATTAGAGATGATTTACCGAGATTGGTGTGACTATAAGGAAATCCATAGAACTTAATGGGTCTTCAATTAATTAAATTTGCATAGAGATATGACAAACTGTTAGTTGGAGATATTTTTGGTGTTGTTCGTGAGAAAGGATTGAATACTCAGGGGATTTTGGTCTACAACTTGGAAAAATAACATTTATTGTCAAATGAAATTATGAATTCTATTGGATTAACTAAGTGAAATAAAAAGACCTAGAATTAGTTTTGCCATTAAGAAACAACAAAATTTCAGATTATCTTTCTTTTTGTCACGCCCCGCTTCTCAAAATACGGAAATACGAGTCCGTGACGAAGGCCTAGCGAATGATTTTAACATCATCCATAAGCTGTACCAGTCTTAACTCAACAATATGAAGAGAAATAATCAAAACCACGCAGAAAAACATAATTACATAAATAATTACTAAGATAAAACATGCAGTAGTCCAACATAATAACCAACAACTGGAAATAAATAACAAATACGGGTTAACAAATTCCGGGATACGAAGTTCAACAAAAGTAACAATGCGATATGAAAAATAACATTGAAGAAACAATTTATTGCGAAGCAAGCTCCTGCTCCAATTCTAGAAGAATTGCTCACCAATGCCTTCTGGCAATTTTCCTTGTGAACTTGTAGTTGGATCAACTAGAGTGGAAAAGAGAATATCATTAGAGCAAGTAGTGAAAAGTAAAGAGTAATGGAATACGGTACATCAAGGAATATGAAGTAAGATCAAAATCCAAAAGCAATAACAGGGACTGATGAAAGAAATAGATTTAACAATGCAATTTTCAATAATAATAATCGATAAACAATGTCAATGTCAATAGTCATGATTCAATGATGCAAGTGTCAATCTAGTCTATTAGTATTTAGTCTAACTAATGCACGTACTGCTGCGTCTAATACCACAGGTTCGGTGCATGCAAAACAATGTTCGTTGTAGACTTCGTGGTGGGATCTACAGAGTGTATACTCGGCATCGATAACAATAATTTATAATCAACAATTGACAATCAATAATTCACAATCGATACTCCTCCTTCCATGACAATACAATATAACAATAAGGCCTTACCGAGTACATTTTCTAAGATTATTCACTACTAAGTCAACCCTTATTACCCCAACTTGTTTAATATTTTATTATATCATTCATGATCATGCATGGTATATAAGAGTGCCAAGGAGGTGATAAGGATGCAACAAAATGATGCGATGCATGATAAAATACAAGTAATTGTGAATCTGAAAGGAGCAGACACAGCAGTACTAGAACATCAATAACTCACAAACTATAACTCCGAATTTGATTCCATTAAAAGAGCTGTAAACTACACATCTGGGGCTACAATTCATATTCAGTAAGTTTCAATTAATTCTGACCATTACAAGGTCAATTATCCTAATCTTCACAGCTTAACGGTTCTGACAGCAGCTTATAGTCAAAACTTTATGGCTGAAAACTAGGTGTAAAATCAATATAAAAATCCACAAAAATTAGAAAATGAATCCTAAGTATATCTACTAAATTTCTGGAGAATTTCATGTCATTACACTAGTGTTACTATGGTGTTTCAACTGAAAGTTGTGTTGATGTTTCATTAATCTGCAATTCTGGAAATACAGACCAGCAGTGACTAAAAGTGCAATATCTAACAGCTCGCAGATCGGAATATAGATTCGTAAGATGTTCTAGAAACTAGATTTATTAGGCTAGAATTCCTTTTTATATAGTTTTGGTTGATTCTTATTGTAACAGGGTCGAAACCTCCGTGCAAAACAAAACAGGCAGCACGAAATAATAAAAAGTCATCATGTACATTCATCAAAACGAACAATCTACTTATTCTTGGATCATGAAATGCATTAACATTATATACAACAAGTTAAGATGAATTTCTACCGTATACAAGGCAAAATGATCATGCTACAATTAAATTCACGATATCTCCATCAATGAACATATATTCAATCACTATACATTTTTATATACAAGTTTCTAATCAATTTATTCATGTCGTGTGTGCATGCAAGCTTGGATTTGAATCAATGGATATTGGCAAGAAGTCAAGGATACTTCGGGTTAGCTCGTGTAAACCCTCGATATCCCCAAAGGAAGGTACACAATGCAATATTACGATAGTCAAGAGAGAACTACTTACTGAGATCAATAATTTTGAACTAGAAAAATTAAACGAGTTCAAGTGGACTTGCCTTTTGTGTGAGAGATTCGAATATGCAAAAAATAACGGGATCGGAATCCCGTGCGATGAACCACGAACACCGAAATATACAAGCACGTGCGCTCTACATGCAAAACAGCAAACAATGAACACAGCACACAAACAGAAACCCAAATAGCGGATCTCCTTCACAAAACACCCAACACCAATACAAGATCGGATCTCCCCACACAAAAACCAAACACCAAAACAAACCACTCCCTGTTCTTCTTCCCAAATGCGACAGAGAGAGAGAGAAAGAGGCGGCGAGGGAGTGGGCGGCGACTGGGTGTCAACTGGCTGACGAGGAGGCAAACGGGGGTGCGACGAGGGGGAGGTTGTAGGCGGAAGTGAGGACAGGGTGTAGGGCATCGGCCGGGAGAGGAGCAGCACAGGAACTTCGGCAACAGGGCAGCGGTGGTCGACTGCGGGTGGCAGGTCGAGGAGCACAGTAACGATGAGCACAATCGGTGGGTACGGCGATAAGGCAGCGCAGTGGTGTAGTCGCGTGGATTTTGGAGGTTGACGAAGGGTTCTCGATCTCTGTTTTGATAAGGAAAACAGAGGACGAGGATGGGGGCTCGACTGCGATAATGGCAGAGTTGGTTGATGAGGTGGATGGTGGAAGACAACGGTGGTAAAGGTGCTGTAAGCGGTGGTCACAGCGGTAACGGAGGAACTCAGGGTGCTCGGAGGTGGGAGGTCGAGAACGATGAATGCTGGCGATCTGCAAGGTGGTCGACGGAGGGCAGGGGATGTCGGTGTGTGTGACTGTGACGAGGAGGAGTTCGGCACTTAGGTCGAAGGCGAGGTGCTTTGGGGATTCGAGGTTGAAGACGGCGGCGATGGTCGAGTGGGTGGTCTCTGTTTTTGTTGGGAAACAGAGGAGAAAGAGAAGGAGAGGTCGTTGGAGAGAAAGTAATAGGTAAGGGGTTTTAATTAATTGGAGTTGATTAGTAACCGGGATTAATAAAGATGGTAGGGATTAGTTGAGATAGTGGGGAAGATCATGGAGTTAGTTTCAGATTATCAGGAGATAATGGAGCAGTTAGAGAATTGAAGGGGGGAGAGTTGAGAACGTGAGAGAAAGACAACGGGTGGATTAGAAAATATGGGGGTTTGAATACAATCATATAGGATTGAGTCTATATAAATATATATGAGTACTGGGTTTGGATTTGGGCTTGGTTTATGGGCTCAAAACAATTTAATAAATTAGTTATAGGATTGGACTTATGATAAATAATTAAACAATTGGGCTAGGCTTCAATTTAGATAGTTTGAATAATAATATTAATATTAAACTCAGCCTAGGCTTCAAGCAATAATTAAATAAAAAGAATATATATAATTATAGAATGTAACAAGTAATCGAATAAATAAATTGGTTTAAAAAATTAGCCAAAAATAAAAGATTCAACATATGGATATCATATAAAAAATCATAGAATGAAATACAATTCAGATTGAAAATCGATAATCATTTGAGAAGAATTAGTTACAAGTAACTAAGATTTGAAATACAGAAAAATACATGAAAAATACGTATTAACGGAAATAAGGGTTACAAATCCTACCCACCTTACAACAAAATTTCGTCATCGAAATTTGCGTAGGCGGTACATAGGATAAGGCAAAAGCAAACTTTTATGAGGGTAACAAAACAGGGGATTCAAAGAAAAAGACAAAATGGTGGCAATACCAGAATTTGAAGAGAATATGGAAAGAAAGAAATACTAGCATGATATTGAATATTGAATCAACAGTGAGGATGAATGCAAGTACAGGAGAATGATGACCGAAGAATTGAAATGCGACAAAATAACAAATACCTACAATCGCACTTAGGCAGTCTCTGCTTCCACTGCAATCGGGTCGTGGGCCTGACCGCACTCTCCAGCTTGTGCTCCACTGGAAGTTGATCCTCCAGTTGGTGCGCTTCTCCGTCTCATTGGGCAGTCCCGAATTCTATGGTCTTTCGCTCTGCATGCAAGACATTGACGACTGGCTTTCAAGCAATCCCTACGCATGTGACTGATCTTGTGGCAATAGTTACACATCGGGTTCTTCCTCTCATGGGTCTACATTATGATAGCGAAGGCATGATGCTGGTGCGCAAATATATTCAGTCGAGTGAGCTTTGCGTACTTCTGAATTTTTTCCAGACTATCTCTCATCAGCTTATTGTGTTCTCGTCGTAGTTCCATCATTCGTTGCATCGCCTGGAGAGTGGAAGCGACATTCACTAATGTTTCGTCTCTGGGCGGGGGGGGTCAAAGAGTCTTCACAAGCCATAGTCTGCAAAACCATCAAGTTGGTGAGTATCCAGGTAATAGTTGGTTATTACATGTTCATGTGATCGAAGTGGTGCGCATATCATTGAGTTAGACTAGCCAGAGCCAAACTTGACTAACACATTAGCCAAACGTGACTAACACATTAGACAAACCTGTCTAAACTCGAACATAGTTAGAGTCGCTTTCAAAAATATGGGAATATGAGTCTGTGACGAAGGCCCAGCGAATGATTTTAACATCATCCATAAGCTGTACCAGTCTTAACTCAACAATATGAAGAGAAATAATCAAAACCACGGAGAAAAACATAATCACATAAACAATTACTGAAATAAAATATGCAGTAGTCCAACATAATAACCAACAACTGGAAACAACAAATACGGGTCAACAATGCCCGGGATACAAAGTTCAACAAAAGTAACAATACGATATGAAAAATAACATGGAAGAAACAGTTTATTGCGAAGCAAGCACCTGCTCCAATCCTACAAGAACTGCTCACCAATGCCTTCTGGCAAATCTCCTTGTGCACCTAAATTTGGATCAACTAGAGTGGAAAAGAGAATGTCCTTAGAGCAAGTACGGACAACAAGTAGTGAAAAGGTAAGAGTAATGGAATATGGTACATCAAGGAATATGAAGCAAGATCAAAATCCAAAAGCAATAACAGGGACTGATAAAAAGTCTGGATTTAACAATGCAATTTTCAATAACAATAATCGATAAACAATGTCAATTCCAATAGTCATGATTCATTGATGCAAGTGTCAATCTAGTCTATTAGAATTTAGCCTAACTAATGCACGTACTACTGCGTTCCATACCACAGGTTCGGTGCATGCAAAATAGTGTTCGTTTTAGATTTCGTTGTGGGATCTACAGAGCGTGCACTCGGCATCGATAACAATAATTTACAATCAACAATTGACAATCAATAATTCACAATCGATACTCCTCCTTCCATGAAAATACAATATAACGATACGGCCTTACCGAGTACATTTTCTGAGATTATCCACTACTAAGTCAACCCTTATTACCCAGTCTTGTTTAATATTTTATTATAGCATTCATAATCATGCAAGGTATATAAAAGTGTCAAGGAGGTGATAAGGATGCAACAAAATGATGCGATGCATGATAAAATACAGGTAATTGTGAATCTGAAAGGAGCAGACACAGTAGTACTAGAACAGCAATAACTCACAAACTATAACTCGGAATTTGACTCCGTCAAAAGGGATGTAAGCAAGACATCTGGTGCTACAATTCATATTCTGTAAGTTTCAATTAATTCTGACCATAACTAGGTCAATTATGCTAATCTTTACAGGTTAAAGGCTCTGGCAATAGCTTATAGTCAAAACATTGTGGGTGAAAACTAGGTATAAAATTAATATAAAAATCCACAAAAATTAGAATCCTAAGTATGTTTACTAAGTTTCTAGAGAGTTTCATGTCATTACACTACTTTTCTATGGTGCTTCAACTGAAAGTTGTGTCGATATTTCACTAATCTGCAATTCTGAAATTACAGACCAGCAGTGACTAAAAGTGTAATATCTAACAGCTCACAGATCGGAATCTAGATCTGTAAGATGTTCTGGAAACTAGATTTATTAGGCTACAATTTATTTTTATATAGTTTTGGTTGATTCTTATTGTAACAGTGTCGAAACCTCAATGCAAAACAGAACATGCTGCAAGAATTAATAAAAAATCATCATGTACATTCATCAAAACGAACAATCTACTTATTCTTGGATCATGAAATGCATTAACATTATATACAAAAAGTTATGATGAATTTCTACCGTATACAAGGCAAAATTATCACGCCACGATTCAATTCACGAGATCTCAATCAATCAACATATATTCAATCACCATACATTTCTATATACAAGTTTCTAATCAATTTATTCATGTCGTGTGTGCATGCAAGCTTGGGTTTGAATCAACAGATGTTGGCACGAAGTTAAGGATACTTTGGGTTAGCTCGTGTAAATCCTCGATATCCCCAACGGAAGGTACACAATGCAATATTATGATAATCGAGAGAGAACTACTTGTGGAGATCAATAATCTTGAACTAGAAAAATTAAACGAGTTCAAGTGGACTTGCCTTTTGTATGAGAGATTCGAATATGCAAAAATTAATGGGATCGGAATCTCGGACGACGAACCACGAACACGGGAATACACAAGCACGTGCGCTCTACGTGCAAAACAGCAAACAGCGAACACAGCACACAAACAGCAACCCAAACAACGGATATCCTTCACAAAACACCCAACACCAATACAAGATCGGATCTCCCTACACAAGCACCAAACAAAAAAACTAACCACTCCCTGTTCTTCTTCCCAAATGCGAAAGAGAGAGAGAGGCGGTGGGAGAATGGGCATCGACTAGCTGATGAGGAGGCGAATGGGGAGCGACGAGGGGAGGTTGCAGGCAGAAGTGAAGGACAGGGTGCAGGGCATCGACGGGGAGAGGAGCAACATAGGGACTTCAGAAACAGGGTAGCGGTGGTCGACTGTGAGGGGGGCAGGTCAAGGAGCACAGCAATGGTGAGCGTAGTCGGTGGCTGCGACGACAGGGCGGCGCGGTGGTGTAGTCGCGGCGATTTTGGTGGTTGACGATGGGTTCCCGAGCTTTATTTTTAGAAGTAAAACAGAGGGCAAGGACGGGGGCTCAACTGCAGCAATGCTGGAGTTGGTTTATGAGGTGGATGGTGGAAGACAACGGCGCCAACGGTGCTGCGAGCGGTTGTCGCAACGGTGATGGAGGAACTCGGGCACTCGGAGGAGGAGTTCGTGACTGAGGTCGAAGGCGAGGTGCTTCGGTGATGCGAGGTTGAAGACGGCGGCGATGGGCGAGTGGGTGCTTTTTGTTTTTGTTGGGAAAGAGCGGAGAAAGAGAAGGAGCGGTCGGGGGAGAGAAAGTAACGGGGAAGGGGTTTTAATTAATTGGAGTTGATTAGTAACAGGGATTAATAAAGTTGGTAGGGATTAGTTGAGAAAGTGGGGAAGATCATGGAGTTAGTTTCAGATTATTAGGAGATAATGGAGCAGTTGGAGAATAGAAAGGGGAAGAGTTGAGAAAGTGAGAGAAAGTGAGCGAGTGGATTAGAAAATATGGGGGTTTGAATACAATCATATAGGATTGAGTCTATAGAAATATATATGAGTACTAGGTTTGGATTTGGGCTTGGTCTATGAGCTCAAAACAATTTAATAAATTAGTTATAGGATTGGGCTTATGATAAACAATTAAACAATTGGGCTTGGGCTTCAATTTAAATAGTTTGAATAATAATATTAATATTAAACTCGGCATAGGCTTCAAGCAAAAATTAAATAAAAAGGATATATATAATTATAGAATGTAACAAGTAATCGAATAAATAAATTGGTTTAAATAATTAACCAAAAATAAAAGATTCAACATTTGGGTATCATATCAAAAATCATAGAATGAAATACAATTCAGGTTGAAAGTCGATAAACATTTGAGAAGAATTAGTTATAAGATACTAAGAATTTGACATACTGAAAAATACATGAAAAATACGTATTAACGGGAACATGGGTTACACTTTTTAATTAGATTAGTTAGTTCTTTAGATTAACTTAATTTAGTTGTTATTTTTTATCATCTTTTCGATCTTCCAAATAGTAGTAAATCTAGTAATTTCGGTACTCAATAAAATAATTAGTTGTTGTGGGTTCGATACTCTTTTTACTTATCTATACTACTTGTTGCGGTTTGTACACTTGCAAATATTCACATCATGTTTTGGGCACCGCTGCCGGTGACTAATTATTCTTTTATTGATATTGAAAATTGTTAGATTGTTACTAATTTGGATTTTCCTACTCATTTCTAATTCATTTTATTTATTTATTTTAGTTTTTCTGTTATTTAATAGCTATATTTCTGGACATAGAAGTGTATCCCGATGGCATCCAACAATTACCAATTGTCTTCAGAAAGGGCAATGCCAAGAAAAGTGGCTGGAGTTTTTGAACTTGATGCTATTACTACTTTAACTGCAAAAATTGATATTTTATCTAAACAAATAGGTAATATGAATGTTAATGCTATTCAAACTAATATGATTAGTGATCTTTGTGTTGGAAATCATTCAAGTGCAGATTGCCAAGTGGGGAACCCTTTTACTCAATCAAATGCCAAACAAGCAAATTTTGTGTCATATTTTCAAAAGCAAAACAATCCTTATGCAAACACAAACAATTCAGGATGGAGAAATCACCCCAATTTTTCTTGGAGCAACAATCAGGGAGGAGCTAGATCACAACAAAATTTTCTGCATCAAGAAAAGAAGCTGACACTTGAAGAGATGTTTATGCAATACATGCAGAAGACAGAGCAATACATGCAGAAGACAGATTTGGCGACACAAAATAATACAGCTTCAATTCACAACCTGGAGGCTCAGATTGATCAGATTTCAAATATTCTTACAAAAAGAACTGCAGACAATACTTGAGCAGCAAAAAGTGGTTGAAAAGCAAAGTGAGATCGAGCAAATTATGGATGAACAAATGCAGCAGGTGGCCATTCACAGTTCTAAGAAGGATAAAGGAGTTTTAAGCCAAACAATTTAAGAGGAGTTTAATTCTGACACTTATCCTAATTCACCTTATAATCCACCTATTCCTTTTCCACAAAGACTTAACAAGAATAAGCTTGATGAACAATTTTCAAAATTTTTAAGTATTTTCAAGGAATTGCATATTAATATTTCTCTTATTAAAGATTTAGAACAAATGCCTAAATATGTAAAAAAAATTGAAGGATATTTTATCAGACAAGCTAAAATTGGAGGAACATGAGACGGTGATGCTAACCGAAGGGAGTTGTGCAATTTTACAAAAGAAGATGCCTTCTAAACTTAAAGAACCAGGGAGGTTTACAATTCCTTACACTATTGGAAATTCTTCTTTTCATAAAGCATTATGTGATTTAGGAGCAAGTATTAATCTTATGCCTTGTTCTGTTTTCAGGAAATTAGGAATTGGAGAAGCAAAGCCTACCACAATTTCATTTCAATTGGCAGACAGATTTATTAAGTACCCAAGAGGAATAATTGAAGATGTTTTGGTAAAGGTAGACAAGTTCATATTTCCAGCTGATTTTGTAGTGCTTGACATTGAGGAAGATGAACAGATTCCTTTGATTTTGGTGAGCCCTTTCTTACTTCGGGTATAGCTTTGATTGATGTCAACAAGAAAAACTTATTTTGAGGGTTGAGGATGATCAAGTAATGTTTGATGTTTTTTAAAAATCCATGGAGGTTGCTGTTGAAGCTCACTCATGTTTTCAAGTTTGTGAAACTAATCTGATTGTGGGAGAGTCACATACAGCGGATGTTAAGAAATTACCATTTCAAGTGGGTTCAACAAATTGAGCAACTCTTGAATCTGAGAAAGAAAAGATTTTGGAATACGTTCAAGTTGCACCATCTATTAATATTTCTTCTCAACTGACATTCAAGGAGGTGGGGATGTCAAGAACACCATCATCAAGAAAGAAACGACTCAAAGTCAAGCTTGAACCTAATCCCCACCTGAAGAGAAGTATTAGAAAAGATGTTCTTATATTTTTGGAACTTGGCGTTACATAACCATATCAGCCACCATGTCCGGCTGAAGACTTAAAACTTAGTGCTTCTTGGGAGGAAACCCATGCTTTCTTTTACTGCATTTCGATAATATTTTCCCTTTAGTTTATTTTAATTTTAATTTTTGATTTTATTCTATAGGATTGAATGAGTTTGGAAGTTGCCGGGCGGAACTATTTTCAACAACTACATTGATGGTTTTTTTTTAGCAGAATGGAGTCAGAATCTGGAAAAATGCGTCATAGAGAGATGATATGAAATTGTCTTAGCTTTCCAAAACAAAAAGAATCAGAAAATTTGGACATCTACAGCTCCAGATAACACTGAAACAATGACGATCACGCATCCAGAATTTAAACACGAATCAGGGGAGAAATTCGAAACTTTTCGCATTTTTTTTGTTATTTGTTTTTCCTTTATCCTTGAGGACAATGTATATTCAAGTTTGGGGGTGAGGGTAGATATACATATAATTTTATTATATATTTGAAAAGAAAAACAAAACAAAGTACTGCATCTGGGTTTACCATTACACTTTTGAGTTCTTTATTGTGCTAAAGCATTGAAATAATTTTTTTAGGATAGAAAATTGCTTATAAAGCAAGATTAATCATACCTATTTACTTTAGGATTATTGAATTTCGAAATCCATTTCACAATTATGACAGTCATGTGATTATACATAAAAGAAAAATGTAATGCTTTTTCTTGTAACTATCCCCTTTGATCTAGTCCTAAACATAGTTTAAGTAAATTGAGTTATAATGAAAAAAATAAATAAATAAAAATTGAATGAATAAAGTTCTATCTACTCCAATGTTTTGAGTTACTTAGTAACTAGCGGTATTCATCACCAATGTTTACTCTTACGTCAAACGGCAACTTCAAATATGAGTATGCAAAAGCACTTTAAGTTGGTGACTTTTGAGTAACCGGGTGAATTCATCATAAATGTTTGCACTCGCGTCAAAAGGCAAGTGACAACTTAGAGAAGAGCAAAAAAAAAATAAAAAATAAAAATAAAATAAAAAATAAAAAATACAAAATAAAAAAACTATAGTTTGCTACTCGGTTTGTGGTAGTAAGAAGGGGTAATCACAGATGGAGTTGTTACATGCTATAATTACATTAATTGTATGACAAATATGATTGGGTTTGGAATTATGAATGAATAATTGCACTGAAGAAAGTGAGTATGCTTGGTTTTACTTTATTTGCTATGGTTTATATTTTAAATTGAAATTTTGATGCTTGCACGGTAAGTTTTCTTAGTGTGATGAGTTGAGCCTACTATGATTATTATTCATTGATTTTTGGTTTTCTTTTTGCTCGAGGAACCAAAATCTTATGTTTGGGGGTATTTGATGAGTGAAATTTATATATAATTTTTAGTACTCTTTTATGCATTAAATTGTGTGTTCTAGTTTATTTCTTTAAAATTTATCTTATTTCTACTAAATATTATTTATTTATTTGTTTTTGTAGGAATGAGATGGATAAGTGCAAAAGGTGGGCATTTTTCGTGAAATTATGGAAGAAAACAAGGATGAAGATTTCAAGATTCAAGCACTCAAATGAACGTGTTTATAAATTGGCCCTTTTGAAGAATTGATGAAGAAATATTCTGGGCAACTAGGGGTGGAATGAAATACTGTAATAAAAAAATTAAAATTAAAAAAAAAAAGAAACGAAAGAAAGGGTATGGATGAAATTTAGTTTTGAATTAGGGTTAATTGGTAATTTAATTAAAAGATTAATCTTAATCTTATATTTTAATTAATTAATTAATTATCTAAACTAATTAAACCCAACCCTATTTAATTCTACACCTACCCTATGTATAAGGATGATGAAGCATCAGAAGAAAAAAAAAATTCAGGTGTGCTGGCTTTGGTGGCGGTTGGACCCCGAAGAGAAAAAGAAAAAAATATAGAAGGCAGCGTGAAGAAACTGGATGCGCAGAAATCAAGACAGAGGAAGGGCTCAGTGTTGGAGGCACGGAAATCGACGAAAGAGAGAGAAACAGGGAGAGAAAGAAAGAAGAAATAGGTGCGAATTTTCATACGTGGATTTTCCGCAAAATTTAGTTCTTTCTTTTCTCATCTAATTTTTATTATGCAATCAAAGTACGTATCTGTTAGTTACAAATTTATTATGAACTAACTATAATTTTCTAGGGCTTCTATATACCTCAGTTTTGAGAACATAATTTTAATTCCATATTATTTTTCTATTTTCCCAAGGTTGTGTGTTTAATTTTTGTTCTTAATGATACAATTGTTTGCCCAACTTTTGAATGATTTATTGGATCATGGAGAGACCGAGATGTAATTTGTGATTTTGAATTATAGAATTAAACATCATTGATTGAGAGAAATTAGAGATAATTTACCGTGATTTGTGTGGCTATAAAGAAATCCATAGAACTTATTGAGTCTTCAATTAACTAAATTTGCACACATATATGACAATCTGTTAGTTTGACATATTTTTAGTGTTGTTCGAGAGAGTATAGAATACGTAGGGGATTTTGGTCTAGAACTTGGAAAAGTAACATTTGTTGTCAAATGAAATTATGAATTGTGTTGGATTAACGAGGTGAAATCAAAAGCCCTCGAATTAGTTTTGCCATTAGCAAACTACAAAATTCCAGATTCTCATTCTTTTTAATTGGATTAGTTAGTTCTTTAGATTAATTTAAATTTCGTTGCTATTTTTTATCATCGTTTCGATCTTCCAAATAGTAGCTAATCTAGTAATTTCGGTACTCAATAAAATAATTAGTTCTTGTGGGTTCGACACTCTTTTCACTTATCTATACTACTTGTTGCGATTTTGTACACTTGCAAATATTCACATCAACTGTGTCGGTCAGTGTTTTATCGATTTATTGTTGGAGCGCTGACTACGGCACCTCTAACCCCTGTTTTTCATTTTCTATATTTTTAGATATTTTTTTTCTTTTTGTGTATTTATTCTCATTGTATTTATTTTTGAATCGTGCATTGGATCTTCTCTTTCAATATATTAATCTATTTGTTTTGTTATCTTCTTATTTGATCTTCTTGATCCAATTGTCTTCTATTGTTTCGTCTCTGATTGTTCGAACTATTATTTTGATCATCATTATTTAAATTGTTCATGTCCTATTCTAGTTATTCATTTTTTTTGTTCCCATCTCTTTATTAGATTTTTGTTATTAACCATATATGCTTTTGGAGCCTTTTAACCCATGAACCCAATAATACCCATTTACTACTCCTATACCCTACCCGTTAGCCACCACATAAGCCTTAATACCTGCATATATATACCCCCTTATATATTTCCTTTTTACCCTATCTTAACCTAGCTTTTTCCCTACCCCTTACCTCCGAACCCTGTGCTCTCCCGACTTGTACCCATCTCCTGCTCATCTCTACCTGCGTCGCCTCGGCTATAGCTTCGCAGCTACCCCCCGACTACACCATCTCCATACCTCTCTCCCTGTGCTCCTCCTCCGTCGCGTCGCAGGCAGCCGCAGACGACATCAGCGATGCGCACCCACTGCGCTGCTCCCCTCCGACGACAACAGTAGCGCCAATCAGCACCGTGGCGCCGCCAGCCCCCGTGCACCGTCACCTTCCTTCGATGCAGTGCACCCCGACTCCTTCTCTCTTTGTGCGAGTGTGTTGTTCGCAGGTTCGTTCGTCGTTCGTTCTTTGAGATCGTTGCCCGGAAATTCGTTTCTGTTATTCTTGTTCTTGCTCCGTTCTTATCGTCGGCTATAAGCCACGTAATTTGTATTCTTTTTGTTGTATAATACAATTACTAAATACCGCCTATAGTATAGTTGTGTTCTAGAGACAATTCTTTTGCAAAACCTCTATTATATCCTGTCTCTATGTGTTGATCCATCCATAGTTGTCTCATTACACACATGACATGAATTTAGGGTTAGAGATGATCAATTCTTGTATACGTGCATGTGTTCGTAAATAATGAGGTGTTGTATGATCTTGTATGTTTGATGGGTTTGTTGTAGTATAACTCGTTGTAGACTTGTCAAGCACCCTATACCATGTTGCTTGGACATCTAGTACACCATACTTCACCCTTTGTTATGATTTGGATGTGTTACATATGACCTAGTTGATTTTATGCATGAAGAATATTTCTGTCTTTTCGGTTACCTCATTTTTGTTTACTATTTTAGACCCTATTAAGGTCAGTATATGAAAATTATTTGTGAATAAGAATTATAGAGAATTCTGTCCACTTTCCAGATTTCCTGACAGATCTCAGTTTCGACTTATGAGTTTCAAGTTATGGCTATTTTACTACAGAGGTGTAGAAAAGTTTTAGATCAAGTTTTATATGAAGTTTGTATGGTAATTTATTTTTATACTGATGTTAAAGACAATATTTTGATCCAATATTTTGCTGAGTACAACTAGACCTGATTGGGATCAACCACTAATTTTTGTGGATTTAATTGATAACTTTTAAAAACTATTCTATACTTTCAAACAACTACTATACTTGCAGAATTTTCGTGCTGTTCTGTAAAGAAACATAATTTCAACCTGATTCTATTTGCTATTTATAAAAACTTTGAGAATATGAAATGTATCCTACAATATCTATTTTATCACCCTTTTGACGGACCTGGATTTCGATTTACATTTTGTAATCTATTGTTGTTTTAGTACTGCTGTGTTTATGATTTCAGTTTGACAAATTTGCTACATCTTACTACTTTCTGAGTTTACATGGCTATTCTATCTATATGGAAAAATTATGAAACTTTATTTTCTGTTACTAAACATACTAGGGAATACCCCAGATTCTTCTTGAATTTAATTAGTAAGTTCTTATGCCGTTTTCCTGTTTATGAATACAAACTTCTGATTTCTGGCTGAACATGTTTTCTGGATACAATTCTGTTTTGAGTCATATTTTTGTGAAATGCCATATGACTTTTATTTATTTGCTGGATTCAGTCGAGAGTCTATTTTTCATATTTTTCTAACGGATCCATATTTGCACCTTTGTAGCAACGGGAATTCCAGATTTAGTGCAGTACTGTCTTGCTGTCCTGCACTAGAACTTTCGTTGTTCTACCCTTTTATGAGTTGTCTTCCACCTGTGTATGTTTATCTTCCAACCTGAACCTGTTACTCAGAAGAGAACCCGTAGGTTCTATCTTTCTGTCTGACTATATCTGCTATCTGTTTGTATCTAATACCTGATTATACGGCCCTATACAGTCCACTACGAAATCTAAACGTAAATTGTTAGAATGTAGCAACCATGTGGTAAAAGGGGATGCATGAAGTGCTACCTAGATAGTAACAATACAAGACGTGACATAATCTGACATCTGTTATTTGTTACATGCTACAGGACATTTGAACCTGTTTACCTGTATCCGTTATCTGACATCTATTATCTGTTTATGTGTCTGCATGACACTTGACATCTGTCACATATCACCTGTACCTGTTAGCATACCATTTTACTTGGTACTGTTTTCTGATTTATGTTAGACATTCTGTTTTGTTCTATCATATCTATTCAATGCTATGTTTGTTTCTCCTGTTATATTATATATGTATTTTCCTGTACTTGTGCCTGCACTACAAGTGGCCCGTAACTTGCATTGACGGACATTTTGTTTTCTTTTCATTTTTCTTACAATTTGCTAAATTGCAGATCATGGAGATCAGCTGCCCGATGGAGTAGGTGATCTAAGATTTTAGATGCTAGAGTTTTTGCAATTATTATTTCCTATTTCTTATTTGAATAATTGTATCTGTTACTTGGATTATTTGTATTGGACAATGTGACTCAGGATTATTGACTTGTTCAGATCTAGTTTATTTGAGATTTATTAAATTTTGTTTCAGGTAAATTCTATTGGTATATTGATTTATTTATGCATGCGTGGTTGACTTCTCTTGCTTCCTACTCTGATTATTCCTGTGAAATGTTGCAAAGATCCTGACAGCTTATGGATGATGAAAATCATTCACTGGACTTAGTCACATATCCGTATTCCGTATTCTCTTTTTGGGAAGCGGGCCATGACAGCACCCAAATCTTTAGTGTATCGTTTCAGTGTATCATTGTAACTCATATTTTTTGATTTTTGGTTTTATTGTATTTTATTTTTCTTTTTCTTGAATATTGTTTCTGAATTTTCTTTGAATAATAAATCTTGCTTTTCTTTGGGCTCATTTATTCCCTTTTGATCATTTTGTACTCTTTTGGCTTGAATTCTGCAATTTTTTGGCTCACTACAAATTTTACTCCTTGACGTTTTGAGTTAAATTGATTTGCTATATATCTATCTCATTGATCTCTAATTTTTTTTTTCTCTTTGGAGCCTAAACCCGTACCCTAAATCCATTAACCCGCAACCCAAAACCCCACATCTTAATTATCCTATTTAAATACCCCTTAAAAAACCTTAATTTAATAGTCTATATCTCTCTCCCTCTCCTCCGCCGCTTTCTCTCTCCCCGATCCCTTGATTTCAAACCATCCCACAACCCCCGTTCTCCTCTCCCGTCGCTCCTCGTCCATCCCCGTTCATCCTGATCATCCTCTTCGCCCTCGTCGTCATCTCGTCACCCACTGTCTCAGCCCTCGTCGAGGCCTCGACTCCCCACCTCTCTTCCAACCTCCACTGAACCCATCACGTCCTCCCTCTTTCTCAACTCCGCCGCTCGACCTCCGTCATCACCCCCATCCTCCACTTCGTCCTCATCCCCGATCTCCCTCCGTCCAGTCTTGTCACCTTCGCCGTCTCCATCTTCTTCCTCTGTTACGGGAAGAAACAGAGTATCATCAAGCCCTATCATTCCTCGTCGCTGCCATCGCTTCTCGACAGCGAGCGCCACCCCTTACCTTCAGCCATCCTCGCCGTGGGTTGCTGCTATCACCAGTCGAGCCAAGTCATCGCCGTTACCCACTGTGATATTCAGAAGAAGTGGTGGATTTGTTTTGCTGTTTGGAGTTTGTGAAGAGAGAAGTTGGATTGGCTGTTTTGCTGTTTTGCGTGTGTATTGCATGTAATTCGCATGTGTTTCCGTGTTCCGTGTTCGTGGTTCGTCGCCCGGGATTCTCATCCTGTTATTCTAATATATTCGAATCTGTCATCTAACAGGCAAGTCTCTTCCAAAACCCATTTATTATTTGTGTTCAAGATTCTTTGATCTCCGCAAGTAGATCCCAATCTTTTTATCATATTACTATTTGAATTCCGCTAAGTGCATTAACTCAATATATTCTTGACATCGTGCCTACATCTTTGATCTAGAACCCAGTCCCCCTTGCACATTAAATATGCACGTTTACATGAAAAATAACTATATCCATGTGATAGGATTATTTGATTAATTGAATATGTTGATTGAATTTGATTTAATGAATTAATTAGCATGATTGTAAATTGCATAATAAATGTAGAAATTTGCATGTTAAACATCTAATTGCACTTTTTTTATTGATTATCATGAATTATATGTTTGTATGATGAAATTATTTCCTATTCGTATCAAACAATTTTATGGCCTGCTGTTTGTGTCTTTTTGTATCATATTTTCTACCATGTTACTGATGTAATTTGAAATGATTTTTTGAATATGAATTATAGCCCCATGAGTCTATTTTCTAGAACTTTTGACGGATCTGAATTCCAAGTTATAATCTGTGAGATATCTTATTTTTAGTACAACTGTGTCTGAATTTTTAGATTCACAAATTCATGCGTATCTTTCTGTTTCATAAATAAATAGAACATGATAAAATTAAAATAAAGTTATCAGACTAATACGATTAAGACTAGACATGTGTAGAAACCACTCTGAATTTTTGTAGATTTAATTGATGAGTTTTCTAACCTGTTTCATATGTGTTTATACAATCTATAACCTGCTGCCTGAACATAAAATTTGGAAAGAATAGGAAATTCGACCTTGTTTCTGTAACTTCTATATGTCTTACATATATTCGCTGGAACCGGCTGAGAGTCTATTTTCTAGAATTTCTTACGGGTCCAGATTTGCCTTTCTGTAGTAGCGATAATATGTGTTTATGTACAGCAACGTCGTGCTGTCTAGATTGTCTGATTTGTGTATAATTAATATGTTTGCTTCTTGATTTGTCTGTAACGAGTAGAATTAGTCACACCTAGCATAATACAACCCTGACACCCTCTTGCATGCTCACATATGATTAAATAAAATGTTAACAAGCCGGGGTATTATGGGTTGACTTGGTAGTGAATGATCGAAAAATGTACTCGGTAAAGGCCTTCTTGCTTGTATGATTTATTACATTGAAGGTGGAGAAATACTTGTAATTGTGTGATCACGCTATCACATTATCTTATCATCTTGATACCGAGTACACGATCCGTGATTTTACCATCAATCTAAACCGTTTATTGTTTGCTTGCACCGAACCTGTGGTATGGAACACATGGGACACAGTAGTACGTGCACTAGATAGATTAATAAAATAATTAATGACCCGCATTTGACATTTCATGCTTGATCCTGTATATAGTCATCAATATACAACTTTAATTGACATTATTAATTAAATTCATGCTTAAATATAGACCTTTGATATTATTGCCAAGTATTGACATTTTTATTGACTTTGATCCCATCCCTTTTTTTTGATACATACTATGTTCCCGTTACTCCCTGTTTTCTCTACTTGTTGTCCATGAATTGCTCTAAGAACATTATTTTCTTTATTTTTAGATCAAGAGTTTACAGGTACCAAAGGATCTCTACCAGCAGGAATTGGTGAGCAACGATTCTAGAAGATGGAACCAAAGATTGCGATGCTTAGTTAACTTTATTGCTAAATTTTTTTTCCTCTAAACATTATCACGACATCATACTTTGTTTTGGGATTTTGTCCCATCGTTTATTTTTATTTCCCAGATATTAGACATTATGTTGGATATTAATTTGGATTATTTCATTATTATTGAAGTTTATCATTGGTTCATGTGATTCTATCTTTCTTGTGTGACTGTGTTGATTGTTCATATTGCTGAGTTAGTCTGGTACAACTTATGGATGGTGTTTACATCATTCGCTGGGCCTACATTACGTACTCGTGTTCTGTATTTTGGGAAGAGGGGCGTGGTAGGTTTTGAGTGGTATCTGTAGCGCCCTAAATTCCTAACTTAGGAACTCGTGACACACTCGAGGATCTTTCTTCAAATGAGTCACAACACAACAAAAATCACTGGAAATTAAAAGCTTTTATTACATCAAATTGTTATTACAATGTCCAATGATTACAACAATTACAATTAATTGGTACAACAAGAATGTACAATAAAATCTGGACAATAACTTTCACTTGGATTCTCTCCCCTGATAGAGTTTTCCCGCGCTCCCAAGCTGGCAATCCTGGACTGATAGCTGTGGGCACGTCAATTGAATACAACTGACGAAATGCTATACTCGGCAATCCTCTCTACGCCATAATATAACGATTCCAACCTCAACAACCACAAATATTTGATGCAAAGAAAAAGGTGATGTCAAACAAGTGTCGGTGTAAGCCATGGCCTAATCTAATGCACACACTATGCACACATGCTCCTATAGATAATGCATGCTTGGTTGAAAGATATGCATCCCATACTACATATCTCCTAACCACACGACGTTCTTCAATGTGATGGGGCTCGATCCCCCTCTATGCATCCTACTCTTGTGCTCTCTCCTATCTCTGACTCCAGTGATGGTGAGGCTGTAGTCGTTCGGCTTACTCCATTCGCTGCTGTCAATAGTGGTGTCCATTACCTTGTGTTTTACCCACTATGCACGGGATCTCAGCCGCAGGCTTACTCCATCACGGTTGGGGTTACAGTCGCAGGCATACTTCGTCACTACTGGACCCATGGTATGTTGTTGTATTTACGTCTCCCCGGACCTCACCAAAAGCTGATATACGGACACCAGGGCTCACTGTCGAAAACTTGGAGCCTTTCTCGTACAGTCTCGCTCACCGGGCCTTTCTCTAATCCTCCTGCCCGCATTGATCAACAAAGGACCTGACGGATATAGAGTTTCCCCAACTCCACTACCCTCGTCCTTACACTAGAACAGAATTTGCAGTCCAGACGATGTCAACACTCCAAACCTCATCAAAGGTTGTTACGGACATAAAGATATCCATGCCGAAGACAGCAGAGCCCCCACAGAGTTTCACTGCCCAGGTCAGCTTGGGGTCCCTGTCCGCATTAAACGAACCTAGGATTTGGCCAGGCATGATGATGCCATGCCTCCCCCTGACAGGTGAACACCCTCGCTAGTGCCTGTCCTTACATTCAACCAAGACTCGATCTAGTCCTACCAAAGTATCAATGCTACCCCACTCCAAGATTAAAGATAAGATTAATTACAGGATTTCTAACATTTGTTTTATCAACCGATTACTAAAAATCATCACTCTAGCCAAACTCTAATTCTCTTTCATTTTCTTATTAGAAGTATGGACCTCTAGGCGAGCATAGAACTATCTCATATTACCCAATCCCTTAGTTAGGCGATCTATCTACCCTTTCCAATCCCTAACTTGGTAATCAACTTTGCTTTCTATGAACCACTAGTTAAGTTCTACTTGTAAACTCTTTCTAGTTAGTTACCTTTATCATTAATGGATCTTAACCCATCCTACAATAGGAATCAACTAGCCCTCAAGTCCGGCCTAAGGGTTGACCCGCCTCGGCCCACACTTGGCACGAACCCACGACGAATCGACCCCGTAGATTGCCGCAACTACCATCCATGCTTGGAGTTCGATCGCAACCTCGGCCCGACCAACAAGTAGCTCCCGCTAAACTTAACGCTCCACGATCCTCGACAAGTGGTAGCTCCAAACATAGCCAAGGAATCCATCCATGCACAGTGAGTACATCGGCGCACGAGTCATCTCCTCCAACGCATTCGATGCGACACGGGTCCTATTCTACCCGTCTAGGTTTTTCCACAAGACTTAGTCCTAGAGTCTCAATACTCAACCGATGTATCTCAACAATGTACACTACAAAGGAGTAAGTCCTAACCTATGAATACCCAATAAGTTCTAAGAGTCCTAAAAATGACAATTTATAATTCCAAACATCAAGCACACATTTGGCGTTTATGCCAAAACGGAGTCATTCCCAATCCCGTTTCTTTGAAGAAACGCGATCGGGCTCTCCCATGCTTCTACTCAAGGTAGACAGCAAGTATATGCTTACTTTGGACATGGATTTCATCCCAAAGTGGTCAACAACAATACCCCAACATCCAATACAATTTCCACTTCAAAACAATGAACAACGTTGTCTATATGGGGTCTACAAGCAACTATAAGAAACTCTTAGGAAGGAACTTTAGATCAATTAAGTGCTAACTCATATCCACATCTATAACATGATTTATGACCTCAAACAGCAACTCTAAGCTAATAAAGTATAAGTTCAAACTCATTTCCATGAACACGGTGCAAAACGGTGAGCTCTATGATTCACTGTGTTTCTGTCGTCACTTGCAAAAATCATATAAAATCGTACACTTATCCAAATCATGATTTCTTGGTCATAAAAAAAATATCTATCTGTCTACTACAACTTCCTAGTTTCAAGTTTCTTCAAATAAGGTTGTTTACATGCTCTTATGGTCCCATCTTTAACAAGCATACAGATTTCCAGAACAGCACATTATATTAACACAATCTTGGGGTAAAATCCATTTAAAATAGTAAATGGTGTTAGAACTTTATGAAATTTTAGATCTAGGTCCTGGAACATGATGTTACAACACTTCCAAAAATCTGCTGATTACACCAAGTAGATTTTTAATTATGTCCCTTTGAATATCATAAAAAACAGAGCAATAACAGCAACAGTTCTATTTATTAAAATAACTAGCTGAGTTTGCATGATTTTATTAACATAGCTACAATGGTCCAAAACTCATGAAATTTGAAACATAGATCTTAGATACATTCCACATTGGTATACTAAAATTTCAGATAATTCCCATATGCATGCAGCAATATACAAGTTTCTTTTCTCACAACAGTAACAACAAAAACTGTTTCTTTTTCTTCTGACCCGCATGCAAGTTTGCATTTTATTTTAATAGCAGAAAATATCATAAAAATCTAGAAATATTACTTAATGTTCATGACACACGAATGAACATCATATAAAAATTTCAAGTTAATCCAACCAGTAATGTTCAAGTTATGAGCTACGGACTAACAACAAAATTTCAGCCTTTTAACAGGATTTTCTATTTTGGATTTCTTAACACAAAACGAGTTACTAAGGTTCATACTAGAGCTTGCAAGTCATTTTTCAGTCACTAAAATCACCATCTAACAAGCAAAAACAAACAAAGAGGTTAGAATCACCCACCTTGATGAATTTTGATGGAAAAGAGATCCTACAAGCTCCTAGCCTCAAGATTGGCCTTCTTACTCCTAGCTCCTTGCCTTCTTGGCTCCTTGGCTCCTCCTCCTTGGCTTCTCTTCTTCTTGTTACTCCAAATCAGTAGCAAGGTCTCTCTTACTCTCTTTCTTTTTTCTCTTTCTCTTGAGTGTGGAAGTTGTAGGAGATGGAAATGAGAAATAGAGATGAGAGGTATAAAAAAACAAAAGAGAGGAAGGTGGAGGGGGGTTTTGGCCCAGATTTGGGACATGGGGAATAGGGGGAGAATCTCCTGTTGCATTGGCTCTTGAGGGGGGTGTAGTGTAGGAGGGGAGAAAGACCCATCATGAGACAATTTGAGTTCAAAAACCCTAACCCTAGTCCTCTTTTTTTCCCTCCTTTTCTCATGTAATCTTTGGGCTTCATTTAATCTTTGTTTTTGTTGTACAAGACATGTCACACTACAAGTGTGTGTTCCTGGCTCATAGGTCAAAATAACATGGTTTGAGTCCATGTCTAGCTTATGGTGAGTCTAGTTGAAGCTTATGAAATAATTCCTTGCTAATAGTTTCGAAAAGAAAAATAAATAAATAAATATAGTATTTTAGTGCTCAACAAATTATACATATATTCATATGAAAATCCGGGTTGTTACATCACTCCCTCCGTAGAATAGTTCTGTCCTCAGAACTATGCTTAGTTGGAAAGCAAATAAGAGTTAACTAAATAACTCGAGAAATATATTTTCTCATACAGGGTTCACAATCCCCCTGCTACACAAGCCATAATCACGACAGCTACCAAGAGTTGATCATCCTGCGAGTACCGGTTCTCGTCCCAAGAAATTCAACCTCACTCCGAGGATCATCCTGGGGCCTATTTCATCCCTCATCCCGAAAATCCTAGCGATCAAACATCAGTTGTGGATGTCGCTCTCTTCCTGAAATATCGGAGATCAATCCCACTCCACCGAACATTCTGGGGCCTCATCACACGAACATCCCGTCAGTGTCGCTCTCGTCCCGGAATATTGGAGATCAATCCCACTCCACAGAACATTCTGGGGCATATTTCATCCCTCGTCTAGAATACTAGGAATATCTCACTCCGTGAATCATTCAGGAGCCCTTACTCATCCTTGAATTTCTTCATGGGTATTAATCTCGTTCTCGGAATACTGGAGATCAATCCCACTCCACACAACATTCTGGAGCTATTTCATCCCTCGTCAGGAATACTGGGGAATATTTCACTCCTTGGATCATTCTGGAATCAATGTCCCACTAACCTTCTTGTGAATGTTGCTCTAGTCCCTAGAATACTGGAGATCAATCACACTCCATAAATCATTCTGGGGCCTATTTCATCCCTCGTCCGGAATACTGTGAAATATCTCACTTTGTGGATCATTCTGGAGCCACCCTACTCACGATCGTTCTTGCTTCATCATATATGCCTTCTAGTGCCTGAATCAAGTTCTCAGCATATCTTCTAGCTTTGGTTGCACTACTTGAGGGTCGGTGACCACTCCCTCCTTAGAAAAAATGAGGCTTACCAAGGAGAAGGCAAAATTTTTAGCTTTATGCCTTATCCCAAACAACTAATAAAATAAGTGCAAGACACGAGATGACCAAACGTCCAAAAACTTTCATGCTTTAATAAAAGTCATACTATCCTGTTGTTGAACATATCACAAGTTCGTCGTCCATGGCTGTCAAATTGCAACTAACAAAATATATTACTAGTTCTGGACCATGATAGTCCATACCACTTCATACTTCTTTCTAGTTAAGCTGAAGCTCGTCGAACCAATTCTTCAAACCTCCGAATGCACAATGGTCCTAACTTGGTTCTAAGTCCAGGCCTAAGTCCCTGTTCAAATCTCTTGGCTATCTTTACTTTGTTTTGCACCATTTCTTGGGGCATAACGAGACGGTTGAGTAAATATGGTTTCATATTCCCGGATTGTAACACCCAGCAAAATTGAAAATGATAATTTTGCCCTCGTGTGTTACACACCTATATTTTGTACCGTTACTGGTAATATTGATAACGTATTTTACTATGTATTTTTTTCCCAACTATTTATGCATTTTCCATATTGATTTTATCTTATTTGAGTCAACTGAAATATAAAAATTCAACCTTTGTATTTTTACGTGCTTTTTACGTATTTTTGGTACACGTATCGATTATGTGTTTTCACCGCTACGTGTAATATTTTCTATGGGTTTAAATTATTTATTTTAGGTATTCAAATATATTCTTATAAATGGAAATTCATTTTCCCTTATTTTAATTAAAATACTTTTTACATGTAATGCACGTGTTTTCTATGTACGTATTGATTACGTATGAAATAGGTACAAATTAATAAATACATTTTTCTTATATTTTATTTTTATTATCTTTAATATTTTTCCGTTGATAAAACCAAATTTTGTATTTTTATGTTTTTACGTGCGACAACCATGTTTGTTTCGATATGCATATTTAAGCGTACTTGTTTTCAACATATATTTTGAAGTGTGTATTTATTTTATTTGTGCATGAAAATTATAGATTTTAGTTAAACTAATTTTTACGTACATATTATGTAGATATATAATTTTTTTTTAAAATAATTAAATTGTGAAGTGTGTACTAGTGCACGCACGTGCACGTGTTTTAGACTTGAAATGAGAGGGAAACCGGACTGTTCTTGGGTGGAGGGAAAACAGAAACTTTTCAAATTGTGTGAGTGGAGGTAGTGGATGAGTGGATTGTGTTCATGGAGTGTAGTTATTATAACTAATCCTATAATCTCCTACAAATACCCTAGCCCTACACCCTTCTCCTCATCTTTTCCCATCTCTTTCCCTTTCTGTCTACCGAAACCAATCCCATCAGCCAAATCCCTTCCTGTTGCCTTTCTCCATTAAATTCCAACACACATTTTGTGTGTATACATATATAAAGGTATATACATATATATATATACCTATACACCCTTCTCGTAATCTCTTCTCCATTCTTTCTTTTCTCCACTATGCATTTCCGAAACCCCCAACCAGTCCAATCCATTTGCTTTTCCCCACCTACTCACTCACATTCAACTATAATATTTCTTATTTTATATGTATACATATATATATGTGAATATGTATATATATATATATATATATATATATATATATATATGGGTAGATTTACACAAATAAGAAATGGACATACATTTTCTGTGCTTGGCCGAAAGTAAAGTTACAGTGGGGGTGTTTCTCCTTATGCACTGATTTCGAGGAGGCCGATTGGGATTTTGGAGCTCCTAATTCTAAGAGTTCTTTTGAGTACAACACAATTTGTGTGGGTGTTTCTTAAATCCTTCCTAATTTAAGAGTAGAAATTGTATGATAGATAATATATAATTTATTTGTTAAATTTGAATTGGTATGACAAAAGTAGATTCATGCTAGAATTTAATTTCTGTGGTAGATGTGAATTGCTCTATAAAGTGGTTATAATGGGTGTTAGTATATTTGTGTGCTAAAATATTTGCAATTTGATGAATCGTGGTTGCATTGATGTAAAATACAGTATAATATCTTGCATTGATGTTGATAAACTCGATTGAAAGATCGAGTTTATTAAAAGAAAATAAATCACAGTGGAGTACACACAAAAGATTTTCAACTGATCTCATATCAATTAGTCACTTTGGACTAGTTGGTCTTCGGGTGTGTTTCTGTTGTGCTACTGTGGCTTGGCAGAGCTATTGGTCCAGGGTTCGAGTCTCTTTAGAGACTTTATTTTTTTTGGGAATTTTGATTTAACTCAAAACCCAAAACCCGAAACTGAAATAAAGTTTAAGTCACCTTCATATCAGATAATCACCTTGGCCATACTGGTCAGACGGTGTGGGCTGGGTTGGTTACTGTTCCTTGCGGGTCAGGCTTTGTGTACTGGGTTCGAAACCTGGTGTACTCCTTTTATTTTGTTTTTCGATTATTTTTGTGTTTTATGAGTTTTTAAGCGAAATAAAAATTTGAAAAAATTCTATTATTATTCTAAAATTGTTTAGACTTGATTAAAATTATTTCTAAAATATTTTGTGAGAATTGAAAAGGGATTTTACATTGAATATTGTTAAAAGAACTTGATATTTTGTCGATTAACAAGTGACCATTGTTTATTTTAAGAAAAATGAAAGTTGTAATTCACTTGGATTGTTCTTAATGAGATTTTATGATTATTAATACTTGATTTAAGATTATTTGAAATGCACACAAGGTTATGAATGATTAAATTGATGAAAAGTGATTGAATTGAATTATCTAATGTTATGAGACTATAAAAGAAATGTTTGAGAATGAGTTTGTGAATAAAAAGAAATGGAAATAATTATTTTGAGATTGGATATGAAACATTGTTGATCTCTAGAAAGTGATAGTTGTCGAAATCTAGAGGCTAGGCGAGACCCTAGCTACCGGCATTATTTATTATTGAATTTGAGAGTTAACCGTTGAGGGTTGAGCATCTCTTGAGAAGTAGCCAGTTATGCTGACTTTCTCTTTTTGTTTTGATTTAAGTCCGGTAGGGTTAGCTAGCTCTAGGTTGTGATGATTTTCTTCTGAAACAAACTACATATCTAAGGATTAGATACATAGTGGAGATGTGATGAAAGTAAGAGAAAAACATGAGTATGAGGGCCACTGGATTGGAGGCATGAGAGTATTCACAGGATGTCCCATGATGCGTCATGAATAGGACGTGGATACTACTCCAGAGTACTGTTCCGGTGGCGACACTTATGGGGTGGTCTAGTGACTACGGGTGGTGCCATGTCTATGGTAGGAGGTGAATTGACCACAGGATGCCTGCATGATGAGTCATGTGTCAGTGCGTGGGTGTCTGGACGTGGGCTCGTAACTCATAGAACACCTAGGATACTTACCATAGTTACCGTAGTAGTTTAAGTCATGGCGAGGGATTAAACCCTACAAGATGAAGTACGATTAAGGGCTTGTCCTCGGACCTATGTAGTATGGGATGCATAACATCCGAACAAATGCGCATTAGTGTCATGTAATATAAATAACTACATCAACACGACATCAACAGGATAGTCCATTTGTAGCTCTAGTTTGTGATCAAGTTTGTGGTTTGCTAAAGTATTTAAGAATCGTTATACTGTTCGGCATAGCGAGGATGGCCGTGTATAATATTTCGTTGGTTGTAAGCAACTAACGTGCTCACAGTTTTACATGCAGGACTTGGAGTATACAAGAAGATATAAAGATGAATTTGTTGTTGAAGATTATTTAAATGTTAAAGTTGTTACAATTGTACATTTATTATTGTTGTATTTTATTCATTCCTCTAACCCCTGTTTTCCCCAAATCCGTATTTTCAGTGTATTTATCTGTATTTAAAATTTTTCTAAATTAGTTTTTCCGCTTTCATATTCTTTTGTCAAAATGTATTCTTGGATCTCCTATTAAAATCTGTTTTCGATCAATAAATTTATTTGCAACTATTTTCTATAATTTTTTTATGTTATAATAAAAATTCTTATATTTGTTACTATTACTCTTATTATTATTATTATTATTGTTATTGTTATTAGTATTATTGTTATTATTGTTATTTTAACTAGTTATTAAAAATCCATTTTATCTACTAATTGTATAAATTATATTTTGTAATGCAAATTACATTTTATTAGAGACAATATTTTTATTTGTTATTTTATTGAATTTATATACCCTAATACCCAAAACCTCTTTATATGATATCCAAATACCCATTTAATTTACCCATTACCTTATTAAAACGCCCCAGACCCGAAACCCACTTTACCCAAACCCGAAACTAACCTATACCATGTTTTCCTTTTACCCAACCCAGACCTGATAACATCTAAACCCTATTTTCCTAACCCTATATTTTCCCCCTGCCTATTTAAACCCATCCCCATGCACCGACTGTTCATCTCCCCCCTTAGCTGCCGCTTCATCTCCTCTATCCCGTCTCTTCACCTCCCGCTTATCTCTCTCCCCTCTCGACTTCAGCCGGTGCGCCATGCCGCCACCCCTACATCTCCCCACCTTCACTTGCCCTCCCTATCTTGTAATATCCCAGACGGATATTATATTGTATAAATTATTATTTTTAAAGCAAAATATTTTAAATGGAAATTTCTTGGTTTTACACATAAAAAGTTACCTGGACCTATATACTGCTAAGTATATACAGGTATTGTATCAGTTTTGTGCACTTGTACAAAATCCTGAAAAAACGCATTTTTGGAAAAAATGTCTGGAAATTCCGGGCAGACACTGAAAATTATTATTTTATTATTATTTTACTTTTATTACCCAAAATGAAATATTTTTGGTAGATATCACCCGGTTTTGTTGATGAACGTTATCTGTGTGTATATACCAGTCTGTATACATCTGTATTGTACCAAATTGGTACTGGAATCTTCCGGGCTGATAATAAAATTTATTTTATTATTATTTTCAGAATTAAATTATTTTTGTACAGATTGTTCGTTTTCATGAATGAAAAATATCTGTATAATCAGATACACGTACGAAATCGAACTGTGTCGATTTCGGGCGTTTAAACAAATCATGTAGTATGTAATTTTGGTAAATTATACTTTATTTTAGATCCATCATGATGAGATGGAGGGCTAGGATGAATTAGGACTTGATTGTAAAGTTTATTTGCAAAAGAAACATGAATTGTTTCTAACCATAAGAGTTGGACAAGTGGCTTCTCCCACACCCACATACCCCTTCACTTTCCCTTATAAAAAGACCCCCCTCTCCACTCCTTGGCCGGGCCTCCCTTCCCCTTCCCATTTCCTTATCATTTGTTCTCCATTCTTCTCCATCTCTTTCTCATCTCATTCTCCATTACCTTCTACTTCTACTTCTTACTAGTTTTAAATTTTAGAAAGAAAAGGGAAGAAAAAGAAAGAGAGAAAGAGAGATTTTAATAGGTTCTCTTTCATGGAGTTCTTGAAGAGTTCTCCATAGGAGCAAGGAAGGAGTTGGTTTGCTAGCTAGTCCTTCCTACATAGAAAAATCAAGGTGGGGGTTTCTCTACCTTTTGTATGTTAATTTTTGTTCTATTTTGCTCTCTACTTATGGTTATATGTGTGTATATATGTTGTATGTTGATTAAAACAACTTGGACTAACTATTGAGCACACAAGTAGTGATTTAGATCACAAGGATCCCATGGAAAGTTTGAATGGAGGAAATTAATTTAAAACACATAAAGATTGGATCTTTAGCCTTGCTATTATTATTGTTGTTATTATGGTTAAATTCGACTACTTGGACTAAAGAAATAAGCATAAGAATGGCTTTTTTATAAAAAGGGATTCATATAAAGAAAGTTGGAAGAATGGAACTCACAAAGAACCCATAAAGATGAGACTTTGTACTTGTTATGTTTATGTTGTTTCATTAGTTACCTTGTTAAACACAAATTAAACAACTTGGACTAACTACTATGTGCATATGAGTTAGTAAGGTGAGAATGGTTACATACCCATTTTGGGGGTTGTAGGACTTTACATGCTAATTTTAAGAGATAGTATTTTTGTTGTATGTTGTTTTCCAACCTAATAAAGATCATGTCCTTACTAACTTTTGTTCATAAAAAGGTGAGTTTTCTTGATGTAGAAATTGTGGGATTGAAGGAAAGTGAGTTTATCTTGTAACTCTATAAGAGTTGATTATTGTTTATGTAGGAACTTGTAATTTGGTAAAACTAGTTCCTTGTAATAAATGGGACTAGTAATCCCTAAAATAAGTAGTTCTTGTAATATGTAAGTAAGCTTGGATAGTAGCTTCTTTTAAGAATCCATGCTTGAGTTGTAGAAAAAGAACCCATGCTTGTGATGTAGTAGGAATCCATGCTTGAGTTGTAGAAAAAGAACCCATGCTTGTGATGTAGTAGGAATCCATGCTTGAGTTGTAGAAAAAGAACCCATGCTTGTGATGTAGTAGGAATCCATGCTTGAGTTGTAGAAAAAGAACCCATGCTTGTGATGTAGTAGGAATCCATGCTTAAGTTGTATTAAATCATGCTTGAGTTGTTGTCTACGTCAAAAGAGAACCCATTCATGCTATGTGACATTCTAGTAAACTTACCATGCTTGAGTTGTGTAAAGAACCCATTCATGCCTATGTAACATTCTAGCAAACTTACCATGCTTGAGTTGTGTAAAGAACCCATTCATGCTTATGTGATATTCTAGCAAACTTACCATGCTTGAGTTGTGTAAAGAACCCATTCATGCTTATGTGATATTCTAGCAAACTTACCATGCTTGAGTTGTGTAAAGAACCCATTCATGCTTATGTGATATTCTAGCAAACTTACCATGCTTGAGTTGTGTAAGGAACCCATTCATGCCTATGTAACATTCTAGCAAACTTACCATGCTTGAGTTGTGTAAAGAACCCATTCATGCTTATGTGATATTCTAGTAAACTTACCATGCTTGAGTTGTGTAAAGAACCCATTCATGCTTATGTGATATTCTAGCAAACTTACCATGCTTGAGTTGTGTAAAGAACCCATTCATGCTTATGTGATATTCTAGCAAACTTACCATGCTTGAGTTGTGTAAGGAACCCATTCATGCCTATGTAACATTCTAGCAAACTTACCATGCTTGAGTTGTGTAAAGAACCCATTCATGCTTATGTGATATTCTAGTAAACTTACCATGCTTGAGTTGTGTAAAGAACCCATTCATGCTTATGTGATATTCTAGCAAACTTACCATGCTTGAGTTGTGTAAAGAACCCACTCATGCCTACGTAACATTCTAGCAAAACTTACCATGCTTGAGTTGTGTAAGAACCCATTCATGCCCATGTGACATTCTAGTAAAACTATCATGCTTGAGTTTATGTACCATGTTTAAGTTGTAGTCGAACATCCTGGTTAAGTTGCTAAAGGTTCTAGTAAAGAACCCATCATGCTTGAGCTTTATCGTTCTATGTTGAATTGAACCCACCCCTGCTTAGGATAAGTAGTTGTTTTTATGTGTTGTCCTACGCAGCCGTTGGTCCCATACGAAACTCATTGGGCTCGAATGCAGATATTGTCTTAAATAAGTAAGCTATGAGTAGATCCGAGGAGATCGCGTGAAGTCTAGTTTAAGACTTGGTTAATTGTTCGAACAAATTGTGACACTCTTTAGAAGAGGGACACGTGCGGTGCTTTTCATGACAAGTTGGAAGCACAGTGCAGGTCTCGCTTGTTGGGTTAGAAGAGGGACACGTACGGTGCTTTTCATGACAAGTTGGAAGCATAGTGCATGTCTCACTTGTTGGGTTAGAAGAGGGACACGTACGGTGCTTTTCATGACAAGTTGGAAGCATGAGTTGCGTATCTCGCTTGTTTGACCCATATGGTGCCTTCTCATGATGAGTTGAGAGTACGACTCTAGGTTGAAAGTATCTTGTAGCTCGTACGGCCCATTTGGTCTGTTAGGGTTAGTAACATCGTTAGGGTAGTAACTTGTTACTTAACCATTTTTGCCAAAGGGAGAGAGTTGGTGTTGGGGGGTGATACCCTATACTCCAACATCTCCTATAGGCTGACACTAGGTGGTGTTATCGGGATGTATTCCCCTGTCAAAAGGGATACGGGCGGTGCTTTTCATGACAAGTTGGAAGCACGGGTTCCATATCTTGATTGTTGATTCCTGAATGTGCCATGATAAGAACGAGAGGGTTTCCTAGGGAAATAGTCCCTACGATCCCGGCAGGTTCTATGCCTTCTCATGACTAGTTGAGGGCACGGAAGAAGGTTGACAAGTACCTTGTAATTCGTGTTGGCTTTTGAGTGTGGTCTGGTACGCCGACAATAGTCACCAGTCTTGTAGTATTATATCAGGAACAGGATGTGTACAAAATAGAATTCATAACGCGGGTTCAAATCCCTATATGGAGAAAACGGCTTGAGATGGGGCGTATGTAGTATGGGATGCATACTGTTCCGGAGACTCGCTTGCATTAGAATAGGAGCATCCTAGATAAGTTGACATTGCATTAGATTTTATTCATTGCACTCACGAACACTTAAACTACACCGACATATCTTACCATGTTTTATATGTTTGTTTTTGGAGATTCGCTGCTATATGATCAGCCCTTAAGCGTCAGTGAATACTGACGTCCCCACTTCAATAGGTACCGCAGTGTAGAAGTACAGGTATTGGATCGTAGTCGTGGGTACAGGATCACCAACAGGAGGACTCCAGTCAAGGCATGGTTTACAAATGAAGTGTCTGATATTGTCATCTTTCATTCTTATATACTCTGATGTAATGTGGAATCAATGGAAACACTCGGTCTGTAATGTTGTAGTAGTAAAAAGTTTTAAAATTTTCCACAGATCTATGTATTGTGACTAATTGAATGTAAAGGTCCTGGCTCATGTCTCGAATCCTCCATATAGGAAGTTCGGGGCGTTACAAATGGTATCAGAGCCAGGTTCAATTTATAGTCCAACATAGAAGGAAAATAGACTTAGAAGACTTGTGGGAGTTAGGTTTCTTTTAGCTTGTTGTAGATAATTATAATTCATATTGTTGTTCTTCAACTTATGTTTTATAATATTTCTATATCTATGCTAATTCCCGTGTCCACTCCTTGTAGGATGGCAAGTGGAGCTTTTCCCATAGGGAATGGATGGGCACACGGAGTCGCAATTGAGGTGGACTCGGACTTAGAGCCCATCTCAGAGGGGGACGAGTCACCGGTTGTGGCTGGATTGGCCAATGGGGCCCCCGTAGCTGCCGCACCAGGGGCTGCCCCTGTAGGGGACCAGATCCCAGTATACCCACCCCCGCCACTTCCCCAGCTTACCCCAGAAGAGCAGGCCCTTGAGCAGGTCTTTTATGATATCTCGACATTCAGCTGGGAGCATGTTTATCTCGAGCACAGGATGGACTCTTGTGAGTTTGTGGCCTACAACCATGAAAAGGAAGTGGCGAAGTTATGGAGCGCCAAGATGAGGGCCAACCGCAGGATGGTGATCCTGAAGCGCAGCCACCGTGTACAGTGTGCGCGCCTAGAGCACAAATGCACGGAGCTTCAGGCGCAAATCACGCAGTTACAAGAACGGCTAGCACCACCGCCTACTGGAGGGAACCCAGCAGAGGACACTGGTAGTACCAACTAGGCAGTCAGATGTCCGTAGGTTATTTTTGTAGTTATGACATTTTGCTTCCCACTTATATATAAGTGTAAGGAAGATAATGCATATGTGTGATACGAAGTTATGATGAAATGAAGTTTAGCTGTATGTTTTCTACAAGTCTTATGTGTATGGTGAGATGATTGGATGTTATTTTGCGATATTACAATATGATGCTATGTGTATTCTATTATTTTTTTCCACCAGATGTCTCGCAGAACAAATAGCGGTTGGGGCGACCGAAACGAAGGAGAGGGCAGTGGAGGAAATGGCACAGGGCTGGATATAGGGGCGGAATTCGCTCGTATGTACCAGGCGCTTGGAGACCTAGCTGAGGCAAGTAGAAATAATGTGCAACACCAAGGGGCACCCGGAGGTAATCAGGGAGCAGCAGCTACCGACCCCATTAAGATGGTCGAATCATTCCGGAGGATGAGGCCACCTATTTTTGAGGGAAAGGCAGACCCGACGGCGGCTGATGACTGGATTCGTCAAGTCGAGACCGTGTTCGAGGTGATGATAACACCCAATGACAGCAAAGTCAGGTTGGCAAGCATTCTACTGGAAAAAGACGCCGGAGTCTGGTGGCAATCGGTAAAGAGAGGCATGGGCGAAGGACCCATTACTTGGGAAGATTTCCTTGCTGAATTCAGGGTGCACTACTTTCCTTTAGATGTGCAGGAGGACAAGGCTATGGAGTTCCTAACCTTGAAGCAGGGAAGCTTGACAGTTCGTGAATACGAGACCAAGTTCACGCAACTATCCTGATATGCTCCAGAGATGGTAGAGGATGAGGTCAAGAAGGCCAAGAGATTCGAGCAAGGGCTCCGACCTGCACTCAGAACGAAGATGGTACCGTTTTGCATTCGGAGGTTCGAGAAATTAGTCCGTCGTGCGGCAACGACAGAACTGGACATGAACCGAGGGCCAGAACGGCAAGAGAACATGGGGAAATGGAATGAGGGGAAGAGGTCTGCACCAGCATCCGGGCTCGAGAACCAAGGACGAAAGCAGAAGATTCAGAAACCATACGGCAAACTTGGAGCTGCCAAGCCAGGAAGTTGTTTCCTGTGTGGAGAGCAAGGTCATTTTATGAGCCAGTGCCCAAGGAAGGACCCTCAGATGGATACCCGTGTTTGTTACAATTGTGGGAAGATTGGTCATATCCGACAAGACTGTCCCCAGTTTCAGAGGAATACCAACAGATCAGCCCCAGAAGTGAACCACAAGGGAAAGGAGCCGCTTCGCAATGGACGAATATTCGCACTTACAAAGGATGATGCCAACGAAGGCGGGGAATTCATCCCCGGTGTGCAAAGATGGGGGGACAACTAGGTTTGAAGTTGCTTTTGAAATTTCGTTTTGGACTTTAAGTAATATATGATGTAACGCCTTTTGTAACCAAAATGGATTTATATATATATGGAATCCGTGAATCTGTTGTGTTCAAAGCATGGTTCATCATATTCCTTGTCTAAATTAAGATTTTCATGAGTTAAGAGGTGTGCGAGAGGTGACTCTAGATTTGGTTTGTTTAAATACACCGTCTGGAGCATCAGCCTTGAGAAAATTATAGGAGAAGATCCTGGAAGTCGGAACTAGCATTCGTGGGCCACGTCCTATTATAAGGAGGGAGTGGCAACAAAACTGCAAAAGATTGAGATAATTGAAGAGTTGGACTCACCCAAAGACCGTGGAGGAAGCCACTTGGGAGCTAGAGAGCCATATAAGCTTCTTTCCCCGAGTCATTTAGTGTATAAATGTTTGTTTGTATTCCTGACTTAATGTCGTTCTGAGGACAGAACTATTCTAAGGAGGGAGTATTGTAATATCCCAGACGGATATTATATTGTATAAATTATTATTTTTAAAGCAAAATATTTTAAATGGAAATTTCTTGGTTTTACACATAAAAAGTTACCTGGACCTATATACTGCTAAGTATATACAGGTATTGTATCAGTTTTGTGCACTTGTACAAAATCCTGAAAAAACGCATTTTTGGAAAAAATGTCTGGAAATTCCGGGCAGACACTGAAAATTATTATTTTATTATTATTTTACTTTTATTACCCAAAATGAAATATTTTTGGTAGATATCACCCGGTTTTGTTGATGAACGTTATCTGTGTGTATATACCAGTCTGTATACATCTGTATTGTACCAAATTGGTACTGGAATCTTCCGGGCTGATAATAAAATTTATTTTATTATTATTTTCAGAATTAAATTATTTTTGTACAGATTGTTCGTTTTCATGAATGAAAAATATCTGTATAATCAGATACACGTACGAAATCGAACTGTGTCGATTTCGGGCGTTTAAACAAATCATGTAGTATGTAATTTTGGTAAATTATACTTTATTTTAGATCCATCATGATGAGATGGAGGGCTAGGATGAATTAGGACTTGATTGTAAAGTTTATTTGCAAAAGAAACATGAATTGTTTCTAACCATAAGAGTTGGACAAGTGGCTTCTCCCACACCCACATACCCCTTCACTTTCCCTTATAAAAAGACCCCCCTCTCCACTCCTTGGCCGGGCCTCCCTTCCCCTTCCCATTTCCTTATCATTTGTTCTCCATTCTTCTCCATCTCTTTCTCATCTCATTCTCCATTACCTTCTACTTCTACTTCTTACTAGTTTTAAATTTTAGAAAGAAAAGGGAAGAAAAAGAAAGAGAGAAAGAGAGATTTTAATAGGTTCTCTTTCATGGAGTTCTTGAAGAGTTCTCCATAGGAGCAAGGAAGGAGTTGGTTTGCTAGCTAGTCCTTCCTACATAGAAAAATCAAGGTGGGGGTTTCTCTACCTTTTGTATGTTAATTTTTGTTCTATTTTGCTCTCTACTTATGGTTATATGTGTGTATATATGTTGTATGTTGATTAAAACAACTTGGACTAACTATTGAGCACACAAGTAGTGATTTAGATCACAAGGATCACATGGAAAGTTTGAATGGAGGAAATTAATTTAAAACACATAAAGATTGGATCTTTAGCCTTGCTATTATTATTGTTGTTATTATGGTTAAATTCGACTACTTGGACTAAAGAAATAAGCATAAGAATGGCTTTTTTATAAAAAGGGATTCATATAAAGAAAGTTGGAAGAATGGAACTCACAAAGAACCCATAAAGATGAGACTTTGTACTTGTTATGTTTATGTTGTTTCATTAGTTACCTTGTTAAACACAAATTAAACAACTTGGACTAACTACTATGTGCATATGAGTTAGTAAGGTGAGAATGGTTACATACCCATTTTGGGGGTTGTAGGACTTTACATGCTAATTTTAAGAGATAGTATTTTTGTTGTATGTTGTTTTCCAACCTAATAAAGATCATGTCCTTACTAACTTTTGTTCATAAAAAGGTGAGTTTTCTTGATGTAGAAATTGTGGGATTGAAGGAAAGTGAGTTTATCTTGTAACTCTATAAGAGTTGATTATTGTTTATGTAGGAACTTGTAATTTGGTAAAACTAGTTCCTTGTAATAAATGGGACTAGTAATCCCTAAAATAAGTAGTTCTTGTAATATGTAAGTAAGCTTGGATAGTAGCTTCTTTTAAGAATCCATGCTTGAGTTGTAGAAAAAGAACCCATGCTTGTGATGTAGTAGGAATCCATGCTTGAGTTGTAGAAAAAGAACCCATGCTTGTGATGTAGTAGGAATCCATGCTTGAGTTGTAGAAAAAGAACCCATGCTTGTGATGTAGTAGGAATCCATGCTTGAGTTGTAGAAAAAGAACCCATGCTTGTGATGTAGTAGGAATCCATGCTTAAGTTGTATTAAATCATGCTTGAGTTGTTGTCTACGTCAAAAGAGAACCCATTCATGCTATGTGACATTCTAGTAAACTTACCATGCTTGAGTTGTGTAAAGAACCCATTCATGCCTATGTAACATTCTAGCAAACTTACCATGCTTGAGTTGTGTAAAGAACCCATTCATGCTTATGTGATATTCTAGCAAACTTACCATGCTTGAGTTGTGTAAAGAACCCATTCATGCTTATGTGATATTCTAGCAAACTTACCATGCTTGAGTTGTGTAAAGAACCCATTCATGCTTATGTGATATTCTAGCAAACTTACCATGCTTGAGTTGTGTAAGGAACCCATTCATGCCTATGTAACATTCTAGCAAACTTACCATGCTTGAGTTGTGTAAAGAACCCATTCATGCTTATGTGATATTCTAGTAAACTTACCATGCTTGAGTTGTGTAAAGAACCCATTCATGCTTATGTGATATTCTAGCAAACTTACCATGCTTGAGTTGTGTAAAGAACCCATTCATGCTTATGTGATATTCTAGCAAACTTACCATGCTTGAGTTGTGTAAGGAACCCATTCATGCCTATGTAACATTCTAGCAAACTTACCATGCTTGAGTTGTGTAAAGAACCCATTCATGCTTATGTGATATTCTAGCAAACTTACCATGCTTGAGTTGTGTAAAGAACCCACTCATGCCTACGTAACATTCTAGCAAAACTTACCATGCTTGAGTTGTGTAAGAACCCATTCATGCCCATGTGACATTCTAGTAAAACTATCATGCTTGAGTTTATGTACCATGTTTAAGTTGTAGTCGAACATCCTGGTTAAGTTGCTAAAGGTTCTAGTAAAGAACCCATCATGCTTGAGCTTTATCGTTCTATGTTGAATTGAACCCACCCCTGCTTAGGATAACTAGTTGTTTTTATGTGTTGTCCTACGCAGCCGTTGGTCCCATACGAAACTCATTGGGCTCGAATGCAGATATTGTCTTAAATAAGTAAGCTATGAGTAGATCCGAGGAGATCGCGTGAAGTCTAGTTTAAGACTTGGTTAATTGTTCGAACAAATTGTGACACTCTTTAGAAGAGGGACACGTGCGGTGCTTTTCATGACAAGTTGGAAGCACAGTGCAGGTCTCGCTTGTTGGGTTAGAAGAGGGACACGTACGGTGCTTTTCATGACAAGTTGGAAGCATAGTGCATGTCTCGCTTGTTGGGTTAGAAGAGGGACACGTACGGTGCTTTTCATGACAAGTTGGAAGCATGAGTTGCGTATCTCGCTTGTTTGACCCATATGGTGCCTTCTCATGATGAGTTGAGAGTACGACTCTAGGTTGAAAGTATCTTGTAGCTCGTACGGCCCATTTGGTCTGTTAGGGTTAGTAACATCGTTAGGGTAGTAACTTGTTACTTAACCATTTTTGCCAAAGGGAGAGAGTTGGTGTTGGGGGGTGATACCCTATACTCCAACATCTCCTATAGGCTGACACTAGGTGGTGTTATCGGGATGTATTCCCCTGTCAAAAGGGATACGGGCGGTGCTTTTCATGACAAGTTGGAAGCACGGGTTCCATATCTTGATTGTTGATTCCTGAATGTGCCATGATAAGAACGAGAGGGTTTCCTAGGGAAATAGTCCCTACGATCCCGGCAGGTTCTATGCCTTCTCATGACTAGTTGAGGGCACGGAAGAAGGTTGACAAGTACCTTGTAATTCGTGTTGGCTTTTGAGTGTGGTCTGGTACGCCGACAATAGTCACCAGTCTTGTAGTATTATATCAGGAACAGGATGTGTACAAAATAGAATTCATAACGCGGGTTCAAATCCCTATATGGAGAAAACGGCTTGAGATGGGGCGTATGTAGTATGGGATGCATACTGTTCCGGAGACTCGCTTGCATTAGAATAGGAGCATCCTAGATAAGTTGACATTGCATTAGATTTTATTCATTGCACTCACGAACACTTAAACTACACCGACATATCTTACCATGTTTTATATGTTTGTTTTTGGAGATTCGCTGCTATATGATCAGCCCTTAAGCGTCAGTGAATACTGACGTCCCCACTTCAATAGGTACCGCAGTGTAGAAGTACAGGTATTGGATCGTAGTCGTGGGTACAGGATCACCAACAGGAGGACTCCAGTCAAGGCATGGTTTACAAATGAAGTGTCTGATATTGTCATCTTTCATTCTTATATACTCTGATGTAATGTGGAATCAATGGAAACACTCGGTCTGTAATGTTGTAGTAGTAAAAAGTTTTAAAATTTTCCACAGATCTATGTATTGTGACTAATTGAATGTAAAGGTCCTGGCTCATGTCTCGAATCCTCCATATAGGAAGTTCGGGGCGTTACAAATGGTATCAGAGCCAGGTTCAATTTATAGTCCAACATAGAAGGAAAATAGACTTAGAAGACTTGTGGGAGTTAGGTTTCTTTTAGCTTGTTGTAGATAATTATAATTCATATTGTTGTTCTTCAACTTATGTTTTATAATATTTCTATATCTATGCTAATTCCCGTGTCCACTCCTTGTAGGATGGCAAGTGGAGCTTTTCCCATAGGGAATGGATGGGCACACGGAGTCGCAATTGAGGTGGACTCGGACTTAGAGCCCATCTCAGAGGGGGACGAGTCACCGGTTGTGGCTGGATTGGCCAATGGGGCCCCCGTAGCTGCCGCACCAGGGGCTGCCCCTGTAGGGGACCAGATCCCAGTATACCCACCCCCGCCACTTCCCCAGCTTACCCCAGAAGAGCAGGCCCTTGAGCAGGTCTTTTATGATATCTCGACATTCAGCTGGGAGCATGTTTATCTCGAGCACAGGATGGACTCTTGTGAGTTTGTGGCCTACAACCATGAAAAGGAAGTGGCGAAGTTATGGAGCGCCAAGATGAGGGCCAACCGCAGGATGGTGATCCTGAAGCGCAGCCACCGTGTACAGTGTGCGCGCCTAGAGCACAAATGCACGGAGCTTCAGGCGCAAATCACGCAGTTACAAGAACGGCTAGCACCACCGCCTACTGGAGGGAACCCAGCAGAGGACACTGGTAGTACCAACTAGGCAGTCAGATGTCCGTAGGTTATTTTTGTAGTTATGACATTTTGCTTCCCACTTATATATAAGTGTAAGGAAGATAATGCATATGTGTGATACGAAGTTATGATGAAATGAAGTTTAGCTGTATGTTTTCTACAAGTCTTATGTGTATGGTGAGATGATTGGATGTTATTTTGCGATATTACAATATGATGCTATGTGTATTCTATTATTTTTTTCCACCAGATGTCTCGCAGAACAAATAGCGGTTGGGGCGACCGAAACGAAGGAGAGGGCAGTGGAGGAAATGGCACAGGGCTGGATATAGGGGCGGAATTCGCTCGTATGTACCAGGCGCTTGGAGACCTAGCTGAGGCAAGTAGAAATAATGTGCAACACCAAGGGGCACCCGGAGGTAATCAGGGAGCAGCAGCTACCGACCCCATTAAGATGGTCGAATCATTCCGGAGGATGAGGCCACCTATTTTTGAGGGAAAGGCAGACCCGACGGCGGCTGATGACTGGATTCGTCAAGTCGAGACCGTGTTCGAGGTGATGATAACACCCAATGACAGCAAAGTCAGGTTGGCAAGCATTCTACTGGAAAAAGACGCCGGAGTCTGGTGGCAATCGGTAAAGAGAGGCATGGGCGAAGGACCCATTACTTGGGAAGATTTCCTTGCTGAATTCAGGGTGCACTACTTTCCTTTAGATGTGCAGGAGGACAAGGCTATGGAGTTCCTAACCTTGAAGCAGGGAAGCTTGACAGTTCGTGAATACGAGACCAAGTTCACGCAACTATCCCGATATGCTCCAGAGATGGTAGAGGATGAGGTCAAGAAGGCCAAGAGATTCGAGCAAGGGCTCCGACCTGCACTCAGAACGAAGATGGTACCGTTTTGCATTCGGAGGTTCGAGAAATTAGTCCGTCGTGCGGCAACGACAGAACTGGACATGAACCGAGGGCCAGAACGGCAAGAGAACATGGGGAAATGGAATGAGGGGAAGAGGTCTGCACCAGCATCCGGGCTCGAGAACCAAGGACGAAAGCAGAAGATTCAGAAACCATACGGCAAACTTGGAGCTGCCAAGCCAGGAAGTTGTTTCCTGTGTGGAGAGCAAGGTCATTTTATGAGCCAGTGCCCAAGGAAGGACCCTCAGATGGATACCCGTGTTTGTTACAATTGTAGGAAGATTGGTCATATCCGACCAGACTGTCCCCAGTTTTAGAGGAATACCAACAGATCAGCCCCAGAAGTGAACCACAAGGGAAAGGAGCCGCTTCGCAATGGACGAATATTCGCACTTACAAAGGATGATGCCAACGAAGGCGGGGAATTCATCCCCGGTGTGCAAAGATGGGGGGACAACTAGGTTTGAAGTTGCTTTTGAAATTTCGTTTTGGACTTTAAGTAATATATGATGTAACGCCTTTTGTAACCAAAATGGATTTATATATATATGGAATCCGTGAATCTGTTGTGTTCAAAGCATGGTTCATCATATTCCTTGTCTAAATTAAGATTTTCATGAGTTAAGAGGTGTGCGAGAGGTGACTCTAGATTTGGTTAGTTTAAATACACCGTCTGGAGCATCAGCCTTGAGAAAATTATAGGAGAAGATCCTGGAAGTCTGAACTAGCATTCGTGGGCCACGTCCTATTATAAGGAGGGAGTGGCAACAAAACTGCAAAAGATTGAGATAATTGAAGAGTTGGACTCACCCAAAGACCGTGGAGGAAGCCACTTGGGAGCTAGAGAGCCATATAAGCTTCTTTCCCCGAGTCATTTAGTGTATAAATGTTTGTTTGTATTCCTGACTTAATGTAGTTCTGAGGACAGAACTATTCTAAGGAGGGAGTATTGTAATATCCCAGACGGATATTATATTGTATAAATTATTATTTTTAAAGCAAAATATTTTAAATGGAAATTTCTTGGTTTTACACATAAAAAGTTACCTGGACCTATATACTGCTAAGTATATACAGGTATTGTATCAGTTTTGTGCACTTGTACAAAATCCTGAAAAAACGCATTTTTGGAAAAAATGTCTGGAAATTCCGGGCAGACACTGAAAATTATTATTTTATTATTATTTTACTTTTATTACCCAAAATGAAATATTTTTGGTAGATATCACCCGGTTTTGTTGATGAACGTTATCTGTGTGTATATACCAGTCTGTATACATCTGTATTGTACCAAATTGGTACTGGAATCTTCCGGGCTGATAATAAAATTTATTTTATTATTATTTTCAGAATTAAATTATTTTTGTACAGATTGTTCGTTTTCATGAATGAAAAATATCTGTATAATCAGATACACGTACGAAATCGAACTGTGTCGATTTCGGGCGTTTAAACAAATCATGTAGTATGTAATTTTGGTAAATTATACTTTATTTTAGATCCATCATGATGAGATGGAGGGCTAGGATGAATTAGGACTTGATTGTAAAGTTTATTTGCAAAAGAAACATGAATTGTTTCTAACCATAAGAGTTGGACAAGTGGCTTCTCCCACACCCACATACCCCTTCACTTTCCCTTATAAAAAGACCCCCCTCTCCACTCCTTGGCCGGGCCTCCCTTCCCCTTCCCATTTCCTTATCATTTGTTCTCCATTCTTCTCCATCTCTTTCTCATCTCATTCTCCATTACCTTCTACTTCTACTTCTTACTAGTTTTAAATTTTAGAAAGAAAAGGGAAGAAAAAGAAAGAGAGAAAGAGAGATTTTAATAGGTTCTCTTTCATGGAGTTCTTGAAGAGTTCTCCATAGGAGCAAGGAAGGAGTTGGTTTGCTAGCTAGTCCTTCCTACATAGAAAAATCAAGGTGGGGGTTTCTCTACCTTTTGTATGTTAATTTTTGTTCTATTTTGCTCTCTACTTATGGTTATATGTGTGTATATATGTTGTATGTTGATTAAAACAACTTGGACTAACTATTGAGCACACAAGTAGTGATTTAGATCACAAGGATCCCATGGAAAGTTTGAATGGAGGAAATTAATTTAAAACACATAAAGATTGGATCTTTAGCCTTGCTATTATTATTGTTGTTATTATGGTTAAATTCGACTACTTGGACTAAAGAAATAAGCATAAGAATGGCTTTTTTATAAAAAGGGATTCATATAAAGAAAGTTGGAAGAATGGAACTCACAAAGAACCCATAAAGATGAGACTTTGTACTTGTTATGTTTATGTTGTTTCATTAGTTACCTTGTTAAACACAAATTAAACAACTTGGACTAACTACTATGTGCATATGAGTTAGTAAGGTGAGAATGGTTACATACCCATTTTGGGGGTTGTAGGACTTTACATGCTAATTTTAAGAGATAGTATTTTTGTTGTATGTTGTTTTCCAACCTAATAAAGATCATGTCCTTACTAACTTTTGTTCATAAAAAGGTGAGTTTTCTTGATGTAGAAATTGTGGGATTGAAGGAAAGTGAGTTTATCTTGTAACTCTATAAGAGTTGATTATTGTTTATGTAGGAACTTGTAATTTGGTAAAACTAGTTCCTTGTAATAAATGGGACTAGTAATCCCTAAAATAAGTAGTTCTTGTAATATGTAAGTAAGCTTGGATAGTAGCTTCTTTTAAGAATCCATGCTTGAGTTGTAGAAAAAGAACCCATGCTTGTGATGTAGTAGGAATCCATGCTTGAGTTGTAGAAAAAGAACCCATGCTTGTGATGTAGTAGGAATCCATGCTTGAGTTGTAGAAAAAGAACCCATGATTGTGATGTAGTAGGAATCCATGCTTGAGTTGTAGAAAAAGAACCCATGCTTGTGATGTAGTAGGAATCCATGCTTAAGTTGTATTAAATCATGCTTGAGTTGTTGTCTACGTCAAAAGAGAACCCATTCATGCTATGTGACATTCTAGTAAACTTACCATGCTTGAGTTGTGTAAAGAACCCATTCATGCCTATGTAACATTCTAGCAAACTTACCATGCTTGAGTTGTGTAAAGAACCCATTCATCCTTATGTGATATTCTAGCAAACTTACCATGCTTGGGTTGTGTAAAGAACCCATTCATGCTTATGTGATATTCTAGCAAACTTACCATGCTTGAGTTGTGTAAAGAACCCATTCATGCTTATGTGATATTCTAGCAAACTTACCATGCTTGAGTTGTGTAAAGAACCCATTCATGCTTATGTGATATTCTAGCAAACTTACCATGCTTGAGTTGTGTAAGGAACCCATTCATGCTTATGTGATATTCTAGCAAACTTACCATGCTTGAGTTGTGTAAAGAGCCCATTCATGCTTATGTGATATTCTAGCAAACTTACCATGCTTGAGTTGTGTAAAGAACCCATTCATGCTTATGTGATATTCTAGCAAACTTACCATGCTTGAGTTGTGTAAGGAACCCATTCATGCCTATGTAACATTCTAGCAAACTTACCATGCTTGAGTTGTGTAAAGAACCCATTCATGCTTATGTGATATTCTAGTAAACTTACCATGCTTGAGTTGTGTAAAGAACCCATTCATGCTTATGTGATATTCTAGCAAACTTACCATGCTTGAGTTGTGTAAAGAACCCACTCATGCCTACGTAACATTCTAGCAAAACTTACCATGCTTGAGTTGTGTAAGAACCCATTCATGCCTATGTGACATTCTAGTAAAACTATCATGCTTGAGTTTATGTACCATGTTTAAGTTGTAGTCGAACATCCTGGTTAAGTTGCTAAAGGTTCTAGTAAAGAACCCATCATGCTTGAGCTTTATCGTTCTATGTTGAATTGAACCCACCCCTGCTTAGGATAAGTAGTTGTTTTTATGTGTTGTCCTACGCAGCCGTTGGTCCCATACGAAGCTCATTGGGCTCGAATGCAGATATTGTCTTAAATAAGTAAGCTATGAGTAGATCCGAGGAGATCGCGTGAAGTCTAGTTTAAGACTTGGTTAATTGTTCGAACAAATTGTGACACTCTTTAGAAGAGGGACACGTGCGGTGCTTTTCATGACAAGTTGGAAGCACAGTGCAGGTCTCGCTTGTTGGGTTAGAAGAGGGACACGTACGGTGCTTTTCATGACAAGTTGGAAGCATAGTGCATGTCTCGCTTGTTGGGTTAGAAGAGGGACACGTACGGTGCTTTTCATGACAAGTTGGAAGCATGAGTTGCGTATCTCGCTTGTTTGACCCATATGGTGCCTTCTCATGATGAGTTGAGAGTACGACTCTAGGTTGAAAGTATCTTGTAGCTCGTACGGCCCATTTGGTCTGTTAGGGTTAGTAACATCGTTAGGGTAGTAACTTGTTACTTAACCATTTTTGCCAAAGGGAGAGAGTTGGTGTTGGGGGGTGATACCCTATACTCCAACATCTCCTATAGGCTGACACTAGGTGGTGTTATCGGGATGTATTCCCCTGTCAAAAGGGATACGGGCGGTGCTTTTCATGACAAGTTGGAAGCACGGGTTCCATATCTTGATTGTTGATTCCTGAATGTGCCATGATAAGAACGAGAGGGTTTCCTAGGGAAATAGTCCCTACGATCCCGGCAGGTTCTATGCCTTCTCATGACTAGTTGAGGGCACGGAAGAAGGTTGACAAGTACCTTGTAATTCGTGTTGGCTTTTAAGTGTGGTCTGGTACGCCGACAATAGTCACCAGTCATGTAGTATTATGTCAGGAACAGGATGTGTACAAAATAGAATTCATAACGCGGGTTCAAATCCCTATATGGAGAAAACGGCTTGAGATGGGGCGTATGTAGTATGGGATGCATACTGTTCCGGAGACTCGCTTGCATTAGAATAGGAGCATCCTAGATAAGTTGACATTGCATTAGATTCTATTCATTGCACTCACGAACACTTAAACTACACCGACATATCTTACCATGTTTTATATGTTTGTTTTTGGAGATTCGCTGCTATATGATCAGCCCTTAAGCGTCAGTGAATACTGACGTCCCCACTTCAATAGGTACCGCAGTGTAGAAGTACAGGTATTGGATCGTAGTCGTGGGTACAAGATCACCAACAGGAGGACTCCAGTCAAGGCATGGTTTACAAATGAAGTGTCTGATATTGTCATCTTTCATTCTTATATACTCTGATGTAATGTGGAATCAATGGAAACACTCGGTCTGTAATGTTGTAGTAGTAAAAAGTTTTAAAATTTTCCACAGATCTATGTATTGTGACTAATTGAATGTAAAGGTCCTGGCTCATGTCTCGAATCCTCCATATAGGAAGTTCGGGGCGTTACATATCTCCTCTCATCGTGGCACCGGCAGCTGCGACAGCTGCCACAGCGACAGTAGCACGACACCGCGCAACTGCAGCGCGCCAACCCCCGCCCTGGCCGTCCACCCTGCTCGCGCCGCCGTCCCGCTATCCTGCAACTCCACCAGTCAACAGCCCTCTCTCCCGATCAACCCGTGTCCTCTTTCCTCGGCCGGTGCTCCTTCGCCCTACTCCTCGCCGGCAGCCACCTGCGGCAACCCCTCGACGCCCCCGGTACTCCCCATTCGTCCATCGTCTCCCTGCTCGTTCTTCCTTGCTTGTACGTTGTTTGCACGTGTGAGATCTTGCTCGGGTTAGGGTGTGATCTCGAGTAGTTGTGGTGTTCGTGTGCTTGTGTTTGTGGGCTCGTCTTGGTTTGTGTGATTCCTTTGGGTTCGTGGGTTTGTTGGTTGGTTCGTGGTTTCGTTGTTCGCTCATTCGTGTTCATTGATTGGGTTCTTGTTCGTTTGATTCTTGGTGCACATGGAGTTTTGGTTATTCCGTCGTTCGTTCTTGGCTCGTGATTGTTCGATCGTGCTTGTGCCTCAGGAATCTATTCCCGTTATTCTTGTTCTTACATCGTTTCATCGTCGTCTCTCAGGCAAGTAACTTGTACTCCAATTCATTTGTTTGATACAAGTCAAAAAGTTCACCTATAGTGTAGTTGGGTCTAGAGACAACTCTTGTTTGTGTTTTGCTTGATGAGTTTTGTCTCTATTGTGAAAACTTGACCATAGATGACTCTCGACACAATCTTGACATGAATTAACTTAGGACTTACCCGTTCTTGATTTTGATCATGTATGTGAGACTTTTGTGAGAATTCGTGTTTTGGTTGAGACCCATGTGATATAATTGGTGTGGACATGCTAATAACCCTAAATCATGATGTTTAGACACTTGGTAGACTCGATTTCATGTTGGGTGTGTTTGGATCAATTTTCTTGAATCTATGTCAATTTTGTTTTTAAGGGAAAAATCTGTAGTTTGACGTTGATCTGTTTTGTTTGCTGTTTTGGACTGTTTTAAAGCCGGTAACTTAATTTTGGTATAAAACATGAGTTTTAGAGAATTTCGTCTATTTTCAAACCCCTCTGACTTTGCTTGATTTTGTTTTCGTATGACTGAGTTATGACTGTTTTAGTACAGAGGTGTCGATATTTTCCAGATTCTGTTTTTCAAAAATTTTGATGACAAATCATTTTAAAGAACTATGCTACATGTATTATTTTGATCCAAAACTTTTGTCAGTGTTTCTTTATCTAGTTAGGGATTACCCAGAATTTTGGTGAAATTTATTAGGGATGGCATCAGGTCTGGGCCAGCCCGGGACCGGCCCGGCCCGCCCCCTACCCGAGCTTAACCGCGACCCGGCCCCCATTGGACCCGGTCTGGTCCGGTTCAAGAATTTTGGCATTTGGCCGATTAGGCCCGGCCCGCTCGAGGCCCGGGACCGGTTGAACCGACCAGCCCAGGCTCGGGCCGGTCCTGGCCGACCGTTGGGCATTTAATTTAATATTTTTTTTCCCAGAAAATAAAAACAAAATTTAAACAAAATTACAAAAAACCCCCCCAACGGATTTATACTGGCTAGTTTTGGGGGGTACTTTAGGAAATCAAAAAAATGACATTTTCTATAAATACCATACCATTTATTTCTTTTCTCTTCACTAATTCACTCAAATATCTCATTCTCTCTACTATTTCTCCAATCAACAACAACATTTTGGTGACCAACACTCTCCCAAGTAATCAAGATCAAATTTCTCTACATTTTGAAGGAAGGAAAATCAACAACAATCAAGTGATCAACTCATCAACATTCAACAACAACAATCAATACTACTTGTACTCATAGCTCTCAAGTCTCAATTTTCTTACAGTATTTTAGTATAATTTTAATTTGTAGAATTATCATAGATGATTATTTATTATTCTCATATAATTTGTGTTTTCTTGATCTTCTTCCTCTCATTTTTTTAGATTTTATTTTTAATTTTGGTAAAGTGGTAAAAGAAACATACACTACTCACTCACTAGTTCTTGATATTGTTGTTAATTTTTAATTGAGATAGATTATTGTTTGTTTTTAATTATTAGTTGCCATACATCTAGTTGTTGTTTTCTATCTAATTTTTACATACACTAGTTTTTTATAGTTAAATGGCCTCTAATCGATCAAGCGGTGGTGGTAGACATAGTAGTCAAGAATCTACTAGTCATCACATTCCTTCCATTCCTAACCAATATATAGATAGTGAAGAAACATTTATGAATTATGATAGTTTTTCCGATTTGAATGAAACACACTCAAATCCTATAGAAATAGAAGATCATGTAGAACCACAACCATCGGAACAAGGTCCTTCTCTAAACTCAAGGAAAACAAGAGAGACTACTTCCGAAATATACAATTTTTCAATTTTGTCCCTTCACAAAATGATAAGAGTGTAGGAATTAAAATATGTAAGAAATGTCAAACCCCATATAAGTTTAAAATAGGATCAGGCACGGGGTACACTTCAATGTCACTTAAATAAATGTCAACCACAATTTTTGAAAGATAATCTCACACAACAAAAAATATATCCTAAAACCGGTCAAGTAGATAGTCATACATATGATCACGATCTCGTTCGTAGGGGAATGACTAAATTAGTAATTAGGAGTGAATTGCCATATTCGTTTGGTGAACAAAAATATGTAAAGGATTTTGTACAAACCACCTTCAACTCCCATTATGAAAAAATTGTTAGGAATGTTGTTAAGAGTGATTGTAAATTAGTTTACAATGAGACTAAGGATTTTTTCATAGCAACACTACAATCACTAAACACTAGAGTTTCATTGACATCGGATGGGTGGGTGAGTAAACGGGATTCCAATGATGTGTGTAACATGTCATTAGATAGATTCGGATTGGTTACTTCAAAAGAGAATAATTTCTTTTGGATATGTTAGGTACCCACGTAAGGGTGAAATTATAGCCACACACATTATGGAAGCATGTAATAATTTTTGTATTTATGATAAAGTGTTTGCTATTGGTTTTGATAATGCATCCAATAATACTAAGGCAATTGAGAGTTTAAAAATTACTTTAGATCCTGTAAAACCCGAAATTTTTCATGTTAGGTGTGCTTGTTATATTTTAAATCTTCGTGTGCAAGATGCACTAAAATATGGAAATGATAAACTAGAAGCAATGAGAGATTGTGTTCATTACATTACATTGAGTGGTCCAATTTATCAAGCTTTTTATGATTGGTGTAAACTTAGGGGCATTGTATGTAGACGTTTTCCTAAAGATGTACGACATCGTTGGAATTCTACCTTTGAATTAATAGGTGTTGTTTTTCATTATCGTTTTAATCTTAGAGATTTTTCTGTCGCAATAGGTATGCAAAATTGTATGTTAGATGATGATTTTTGATTTTTTGCCGATAGTTTGTATAAATTAGATTAGATGGTAGCTAGTGTAATGAATCCTATGATTAAATTAGATGGTACAAAAAATTTAATTGAATTTTTTACACTTATACCCCACACGATGCAATACTAGATTTTGATCATGTTGCTTTTACTCGTAAACTTGAGAATATTTATACTAAGTTATATGATTCTTATGATAGGATTTATTCATCTAACACTATTCATACACAAACACAAAATGTTGATTCTTCTTCTTCTTCTTCCTCCATATTAGCAAAAGGAAAGAGTCAAGCTAGTATTGGTGTTTTAAATCTTATTAAATCAAAAAAGCCAAGAACCAATTCACCAAAGGAGTTGAATTGGTATAATGCACAAAGTGCAGTTGAAGATGTAGAAGATGTGTTACAATTTTGGAAGAGTAATGAAGCAATTTTTAATATTCTTTCTCGTATGGCTAAAGATCTGCTAACAACACCGATGTCAACTGTTGCATCGGAAAGTGCTTTTTCTCTTGGTGACAGGATAATGAGCCCGAGCAGGAACCGATTGATAACCAAAAATTTGGAGATGCTAGTATGCGCCGAAGATTGGATGAAAGCGGAAGAGAGGACCCAAGACTTACTTGAAGCACAAGCTGGAGCTGGATCAACAAGTAGCGATGAATGAACGATTACATTTAGTTAATTTACATTAAAATGTTGTTCAATAAATTGTAATTAATTAGGAAATTTAGGGTGATGAGATTCTATATTTAGGTTAAGTTGAAGTGCACGACAATAGTCCAATGCCTTCTCTTCAATCTAAGTAGAGGCGATCTCGATCTTTAAATTCAAGTAATTCCTTTGATTTGTAATTTGATCTAAATAGACAAATTTGTATGAATTTTATTCATGTACTTCATTTTATTCAAGAAGTTCAAATTTATTAAATCATGTACTTCATTTATACATGTACTTCAATTATTTATGAAATTTTATTCTTTGCAATTGTTATGAAATTACAAATCCATATACTTGATCTTTAATAATATTTTACAAAAAAAAAAAAATCCCTAAACAACGGCCCGACCCGCGAACTGGCCCTGCCCGGCCCGGCCCCCACACTTGGGTCCGAGGGCCAGGTCCGGGCCAAGTTTTCCAACCTTGAGCCCGACCCGCGTAGTGAGGGAGCCCGGCCCGAGTTGGCCCGAGACCGGTCAAAACCCGGTTAAACCTGGCCCGGCCCGGCCCGAGTGGCCCGAATGCCATCCCTAAAATTTATTGATGAGTTTTATGTGTTGTTTCATGTTTTCTTATGAAATCTATACTTGCTGTATTTCGCTCGCTGTTCTGTAACGAACCTTATTTTTACTATGATTCCTTTTACTGTATGAAGAATGTTCGTAAAATATGAAACTTAATATATTTTATCTATTTTCATCTCCCTTTGGCGGATTTGGATTTCGTTTCACTGGTTACGAGATACTTCAGTTTTCATACAGCAGTGTTGGGACTTCCAGATTTTCCAAAGTGTCGTTTCTTGATGTTTTCGTATTTTTGATGACTAAACTAATCTTTCTGGAAAATTTTAAAACTTTATACTTTGATGCTAGACATATAGGGGAATACCAGATTTTTCCTGAATTTATTTGAAAGGTTTTGATGCAGTTTTCCTGACTGAGAATTTGTTTTCCTGATTTCTGACTGAACATGTTTTCTGTTTTCCAATCTGTTTTGAGTTATGATGTTGTGAATTACTATATAACTTATTTATGCTCGTTGGATTTTAGTGGAAGTCTATTTTCCAGATCCTTCGACGGATCCAGATTTGGATGTTTGTAGTAGCAGGGAATCACTGTTTAAGTACAACACTGTCATGCTGTCCTGAATTAGAAAAACTAGTTGTTTTATCCTGTTATGTGTTATCTTGTACCTGTACTTGTTTATCTTGCACCCTGAACCTGATACATGTTTATACCCTGATATCCTTGCTTTGTTTTGTGACACATCCATGAATGCCTGATTATAATAATAAATGACCAAGCCGGGGTTTTATGGGAAAGATCTAATAGTGGATAATTCAGAAACGTGTACTCGGAAGGGGGCCCGTATTTCCGATTTTGATTCATGTGATACATGAACCTGTTGATGCATGGACCTATTGGTTCATGTACCTGTTACCTGTTGATGCATGGACCTGTTGGTTCATGTACCTGTTAGCTATTGATGCACGGAGCTGTTGGTCGTGTACCTGTTACTTGTTGATGCACGGACCTGTTGGTTGTGTACCTGTTGATTCATGAACCCGTTGATTCATGAATCGAATGATTCGTGTACTTGTTTGATTGATGAACCTATTTCCTATTTCTATTCTGATCCCTGAGTACACTGCCCTCTATGGTCCACTATGAAATCTAAAGCGAAACTGTTTGTTGTAGCAACCATGTGTTATAATATGAGGCGCATGAAGTGCTACCTAGATATTAATCACTACAAGACTTGATACATGATACTTGATACATGATACTTGAACATGATACTTGAACATGATACATGCTTGCTTGATGCATGACTACATGATACATGAGACTTGATACATGACACTTAATACATGATTACATGATACCTGACACCTGATGCATGTTTACATGATACTTGATTACTTGACACTAGATTCATGCCATTTACACTTGTTCACTTTGCCATGCTAATTGTTTATTTTGACATCATGCTTATACCATGTTGCTAGTTAGTTTCCCTATGTTCTTGTATCCTACATTATAAGTGGCCCGTAACTTGCAATTGATGGGTACTTGTTTTTCTCTTTTTCTCTTTCCTGCATTCGTTGAATTGCAGATTTTGAAGAATAGGTTCCAGATGGTATTGGTGACATGAAGTATTAGTGCTGGATCTTGTTATTATTATTTCTTGTAGTTTGCTTGAACAATAATTGTATTTATATATTTGGATTTATTCTTGTATTTGGGCAATGTGACCCAGGATATTTGTTTTATTCAGATCATGACTATTTGAGATTAATATATTTCATTTCAAGTATTCTTGTTGGTATTTAGTTCATATGTGCATGTGGTTGACTTTTCTGGCTTCCGACTCTGATTATATTGTGATATGTTGTAAATATTCCTGAACAGCTTATGGATGATAAAAATCATTCACTGGGCTTTTGTCTCGTTCCCGTATTCTGTATCATTTTTGGGAGCTGGGCGTGACAATTCCGCTGCGTGTTGATGTAAAAGACTCTGATGTAATTATTGTTGAAATAAAGTTTTAAATTCCTTGTAAAATTGTACGAAATGAAGTGTAAAGATCTGGGAAACTTCAAATTCGGTCTTATTTGGAATTGGGTTATTACACGGATGATTGTACCTCCCTGCTTTAGATTTTGAAATTCTATTGTCTTTTATCCTTGTAAGTCTGGGGGAAAATAATGCTGCTTAAACTGGTCCAGGAAGTCCTCTCCATTCTATGGGTTCTCTTCCCATTATTCGTTTCACAGATTTACTCTATTGCCTTCATTGGTACCTCGCGAATTCAAAACACTAAATCTCGGTGCGGCCTTGTCGTTCTTCCTTGACTTTGTGCTGCGACTCGCCTTCAATTTTCGTTTGACTGTAGACTTGCTACCTGCACATCAGGTTATGCTTTTGCTTTCTCGACATCCGATTGCATATTTGAATTCTAGAAATTCAGTTACAGACTTGCCCTCCGATATCCAGTTGCAGGTTTGCCTTCTCGACCTTCGGTTGCAGACTTACCCTCTGATATCCAGTTGCAGGTTTGCCTTCTGAACCTTCATTTGCAGACATGCCCTTCGATATCCAGTTGCAGGTTTGTCTTCTGGACCTTCGGTTGTAGACTTACCCTCCGATATCCAGTTGTAGGTTTTCCTTCTGGACCTTCGGTTGCAGATTTGCCTTCCGATATCCATTTGCAGGTTTGCCTCCCTGACACCTTGTTAGTATTCCAAAAAGAATTTAATCCCAAATCAAAATACAAAATGGTCCACTATGGATCTTCTATGCTAGTGATAGCATCGCAGTTCCCTGCATCTCCTTCAGTTCCTAAAAACTTGCTTCACACTTATCAACCCATTCAAATTTCTTGTCCTTCTGGTCAGGGCCGTGAGCGGTACTGCAATCTTGTCATAATCTTGAATAAACTTCCTGTAGTATCCGGTCAAGCCCAAAAGCTCCTAACCTCCTTCGCTTTCCTTGGTTGAGGCCAATCCTTCACTCCTATAATCTTCTGTGGATCAGTGGCCAAGAAAAGCAGCTTTCGACTTCCATAACTCGCATTTGGATATCTCGGCATACAACTGATGCTCCTGAAGCTTCCTCAAAATTGCTGTCAGGTGCTTTCGCGTAATCCTCCTTCATCTGTGAATACACTAGAATGTCATCGATGAAGACCACCCCGAACGAGTTGATAAACGGCAGTAGAATTCGGTTCTTTAAGTCCACGAAGATTGCTGGAGTGTTAGTCACTCCAAATGGCATCACTAGAAATTCATAGTGCCCATGTCTAGTCTTGAAGGCTATCTTAGGTATGTCCTCCTCCTTTACACGAACCTGATGGTAACCTGACCATAGATCTATCTTTGAGAATACTGCTGCTCTCTTGTAGCTGATCGAACAAGTCGTCGATCCTGGAAACTGGATATTTGTTTTGTACTGTGACTTGGTTCAATTCCTGATAGTCAGTACACATCCTTTTACGTCAAACGGCAACTTGAAATATGAGTATGCAAAGCACTTTAAGTTTGTGACTTGTTGAGTAACCGGGTGAATTCATCACAAATGTTTTGCATTCTCTTCTCTAAGTTGTCACTTGCCTTTTGACGCGAATGCAAAATATTTGTGATGAATTCACCCGGTTACTCAACAAGTCAAAAACTTAAAGTGCTTTGCATACTCATATTCCAAGTTGTCGTTTGACGTAAAAGTAAACATTGGTGATGAATACCCCTAGTTACTAAGCAACTCAAAATATTGGAGTAGATTGACTTTATTCATAAATAAATTTTTTTCATTATTACTCTATTTACTTAAACTCTGTTTAGGACTAGATCAAAGGGGATAATCATAAGAAAAAGCATCACATTTTTCTTTAATGTATAATAGCATGACTCACACAATTTTGTAAAGAATTGAAGTGTCGGTTGACGTCAGCGCCTGTGCTGACTATACCTGACAGTTCGGGTGATTTTGTGATCCATTGTGATGCATCGGGTAGAGCTCTAGGAGCAGTGCTGATGCAGCGAGGCAGGGTTATCGCTTATGCATCGAGCCAATTGAGACCTCATGAGAAGAACTATCCCACCCATGATCTGGAGCTTGCGGCTGTGATTTTTTCCTTGAAGATGTGGAGGCATTATCTGCTTGGGGATAGAGTGGAGATATTCACAGATCATAAGAGCCTTAAGTATGCGTTCACACAGAAAGAATTGAATAGGAGACAAAGAAGATTTTTGGAATTGATGGTAGACTTTAACATCAATTTGCAGTATCACTCGGGCAGAGTGAACATGGTACCTGATGCTTTGAGTAGGAGACCCGCTACTATGTTCCTCACTAAGCAGAAGGAAATAGTGGAGGATATGAGGAGGCTAGAGTTGGATGTGTTACTTCCTGGATCAGCTCAGCAGTTCATGATGTTGCAGTTTGTTGTCTTCCTTGGTAATGCAAATTAAGGCAGCCCGAGTGGGTGATCAGTAGTTGCAGAAGTTTCGAAGTGAAGTGGAAGTCGATTTGAGGACCGATTTGTTCGTTCATGCAGATGGGTCACTTTGTTTTGGCTCTAGGTTGTGTGTACCTAGAGGAGAAGTCAGGTAGAAGCTACTTGAGAAAGCTCATCGGTCCCCATATTCTATTCATCCAGGTGGTAATAAGCTGTACAGGGATCTGAAGCAACATTTCTGGTGGAATGGTATGAAGAGAGCTGTGGCTAGATATGTCTCTCAGTGCATGATCTGTCAGTAGGTGAAGGCAGAGCATCAGAGGACAGCAGGACTCTTGCAACCTCTTCCAATCCTAGACTAAAAATGGGTGAATATCATGATAGATTTTGTGACAGCATTGCCAAGGAGTCCCAAGGGTCATAATACTATCTGAGGGACAGTGGATCGGCTGACGAAGTGTGTTCACTTCATTCCTTTCTGTGTGGGACAGTCCACAGAGAGTTTGGCAAAGAAGTATGTTCAGGAGGTTGTTCGTCTGTATGGAGTTCCTATCAGCATCGTACTGGATTGAGATACAGAGATTCAGGTCTCAGTTCTGGGAGAGTCTGCAGAAGAGATTGGGTACTAAGTTGAGCTATAGTACAGTGTTCCATCCTCAGACGGATGGGCAGTCAGAAAGGATGATTCAGACCTTAGAAGTCATGTTGAGATCCTGTGTTCTTTAGTTTGGAGGTTCGTGGGAAGATCATCTACACTTAGCTGAGTTCTCATATAATAACAATTACCAGGCGAGTCTCAAGGTAGGACCATTTGAGGCTTTGTATGGGCGCAAGTGTAGATCACCTATCTGCTGGGATGATATCGGCTTTAGCGGGTGTCCATGATGTATTCCATATTTCTCAGCTCTGGAAGTACATCAGGGATGACAGTCATGTAATTGACTACTCAGACTTGTTCGTGAGGCCGAATTTGTTCTGTGAAATTCAGTCAGTCTCTATCTTAGACCGTAGAGAGAAGGTGTTGAAGAATAGAGTCATCAAGTTGGTTCAAGTTCCTTGGAACTCTCACTCGCCAGTTGAGTCGACTTGGGAGTTGGATGAGGAAATTCGGGAGAAGTTTCCTCATTTGGTTGAGTAGTGTTTTCTTTTGTTTCGGGGTTTGCCCTATGTACCACTTGTATAAATTTCGATGACGAAATTCTTCTTCTAAGGTGTGTACAATTGTAACCCCTATTTTTCTATTTTTTATTTTATTGTATTTTCTTTCTCTTTTTCTTGAATATTGTATCTGAATTTTCTTTGAATAATAAATCTTGTTTTTCTTTGGGCTCATTTAATCTCTTTTGATAATTTTGTAATCTTTTGGCTTGAATTCTACAATTTTTGGCTCACTACAAATTTTACTCCTTTGTGTTTTGAGGTTCAATTGATCCGCTATATGTCTATCTCATTGATCTCTAATTATTTTTCTCTTTTTGGAGCATAAACCCGTACCCTAAACCCATTAACCCGCAACCCAAAACCCCACATCTTAATTACCCTATTTATACACCCCTTAAAATAACCCTAATTTAATTTTTTATATCTCTCTCCCTCCACCGCTGTCTCTCCCCGATCCCCTATTTTCAAACCATCCTGCAACCCTCGTTCTCCTCTCCCATCGCTCCTCACCCATCCCCGTCCATCCCGATCATCCTCTTTGCCCTCACCGTCACCCCGTCACCCACTGTCTCTGCCCTCGTCGACTTTTCGACTTCCCGCCTCTCATCCAACCTCTGCCTGAACCCATCCCGTCCTCCCTCGTCCTCAACTCCGCCGCTCGACCTCCATCATCACTCCTATCCTCGACATCGTCCTCATCCCTGATTGCCCACAGTCCAGTCCCGTTGCCTTCGCCGTCTCCATCTTCTTCCTATGTTTCGAGAAGAAACAGAGTATCATCAAGCCCCGCCGTTCCTCGTCACTATCGTCACTTCTCGACCGCGAGGGCCACCCTCTGCCGTTAGCAGCCCTCACCGTGGGTTGCTGCTATTGCAAGTCGAGCCCAGTCATGGCCGTTCCCCACCGCGATCTCTCTCTCTCTGCTGCTTGATATTTAGAAGAAGTGAGGGATTTGTTTTGCGGTTTGGAGTTTGTTATGAGAGGATTTGGATTGACTGTTTTGCTGTTTTGCGTGTGTATTGCATGTAGTTCGCACGTGTTTTCGTATTTCGTGTTTGTGGTTCGTCGCTCGGGATTCTCATCCTGTTATTTTAATATACTCGATTCTATCATCTAACAGGTAAGTCTCTTCTTGAACCCCTTTATTATTTGTGTTCAAGATTCTTTGATCTCCGCAAGTAGATCCAAATCTTTTTATCATATTGCTAGTTGAATCCCGTTATGTGTATTGAGGGTTTACACGAGCTAACCCAATATATTCTTAACATCGTGCCTACATTGATCTAGATACCTACTCCCCCTTGCACATTGCATATGCACGTTTACATGAAAAATAACTAGATTCATGTTATAGGATTATTTGATGAATTGAATATGTCAATTGAATTTGATTTAATGAATTAATTACAATGATTGTAAATTGCATAATAAATCTAGAAATCTCCATTTTAAACATCTAATAGCACTTTCTTTATTCATTATCATGAATTATATGTTTGTATGAGGAAATTATTGCCTATTCATATCAAACTATTTTCTGGCCTGCTGTTTGTGTCTTTTTGTATCAGATTTTCGACCCTGTTACTGTTGTAACTTGAAATGACTTTCTTAATATGATTTATAACCCCATGAGTCTATTTTCCAGAACTTTTGACGGATCTGAATTTCGAGTTATAATATGTGAGATATCTTATTTTTAGTACAACTGTATTTGAATTTCAAGATTCACAAATTCATGCGTAGATTTCAGTTTCATAAATAAATAGAACGTGATAACAGTAAAATATAAAAATGAGATTAATTTGACTGAGAATAGACATGTGTAGGAACCACCCTGAATTTTAGTAGATTTAATTGATGAGTTTTCTGACCTGTTTCATATGTGTTTATACAATTTATAACCTGATACCTGAACATAAAATCTGGAAAGAATAGGAAATTTGACGTGGTTTCTGTAACTTCTATAAGTCTTATATATATTCGCTGGAACCGGAAGAGAGTATATTTTCTAGAATTTCCGACGGATCCAGATTTACCTTTCTGTAGTAGCGATAATTTGTGTTTTTGTACAACAACGTCGTGCTGTCCAGATTGTGTGATTTGTGTATAATTAATATGTTTGCTTCTTGATTTGTCTGTAACGTATAAAATTAGTCACACCTAGCATAATACAACCCTGAAACCCTCTTGCATGCTCACATACGTTGAAATAAAATGTTAACAAGCCGGGATATTATGATTTGACTTGGTAGTGAACGATCGGAAAATATACTCGGTAAAGGCCTTCTTGCTTGCATGATTTATTACATGGAAGTTGGAGAAATACTTATCATTGTGTGATCATGCTATCACGTTATCTTTTCATCTTGATACCTAGTACACGATCCGTGAATTCACCATTAGTCTAAAGCGTTCTCTATTTGCTTGCACCGAACCTATGGTATGGACCACATGGGATGCAGTAGTACGTGCACTAGATAGATTAATAAATAATTAATGACCCGAATTTGACATTTCATGCTTGATCCTGTATATCATTGTAATACCCCAGAATAGGATAAAATATTTTATTATATATACACTATTTATTTTAAACTATGTTAAGACTAGAATTGAATTGGTCCATGATTATTGAATAAAATAACCATGCATTTTTGTGCACAAGGGTTAGGGTTAGGGTTACTATTTTGGCCTAGGGTTTTATGGCTTGGGGTTAGGAGCTAACCCTCATCATTGATCAAACCTAGGTCCATCTTGATAAGATTCAATGGTTAGAATCCTTCATGAAGAGTTTCTTCATGAAATCCCAAGAGAACTCAAGAAAGTTCTATCACTTTGTAGCGTTGGCACCATCTCCTCCATCCATCTCCACTCACTCCACCCTACCCCATCCTCACCCTTCAACTTTGGCCGGCCTAAATGGAAACCCTAGCACCTCCATTTTCTGATAAATGCCCATCTCCTTTCACCTTCTTATTTCTTCTTATCTTGTTGTCCAAAAAAAAAAAAAGAGAGAAAGAAGAGAAGGAGAAAATAAAAGAGAGATTTTTTTAAGTAGTAGTAGTAGAGTAGGAGTAGAAGAGAAGAGAAAGTGTGCAACTTGAAGAGGAAGGAGGCAAGCTAAAGCTAGTAGGATTCTCTTGCAAAACATAGATGTGGGTGAAACTCTAAACTCTAAACTTAGTATTTTTTTTTGTGCATGTAAATTATCATGTAGTAGTAGTTAAGAAAAGATTGGTTACCATGTATAAGAAATTGGCATACTAACAAGAAAAAAATAGCTTGTATAGTAGAACAACACATGAATTTTTTTCATAATATTTGGGTTACATTTAGTACCCCAAACACTAACTTAATTTTCGGACAGAGATAAGCTGAAAAAGCGGTTGTTGTGTGAGAACTTGATATATCTTTCAAAAATCATAACTTAGTATTGGTAGGGTATTTATAGCTGAAATTTTTACTGGATGCTCTTTTATGTGTCTCAAACCATAGTATCAAATTTCACATTTTTCTGAGATCTTTTGATGCCTCAAAAAAGTTTTAAGTTGCAACTGGTCTGGAAGTTAGAAGCTGAATCTGTCTGTTTTGAGATTGAAATTAACCTATTCATAACTACTCGTGTGTGCATGATATTGCAATGAAAATTTTCCAGCAGCTTGTAGTATGAGTCTAGATCCTAATTTTTAAATTTTAGATTTTTAGATAACATTTGATGAAGTTTCAAAAATAGATTCTGTACTGAGATAAAGACCCTGTCTGAAAAGCAGTAGAATTTTTGTGCTATGTTTGAAGGGTCATAACCCTCTGTATATTATGAATCTAGACGCAATATTTGGATACAATGGAATGGTATATGTCTAGTTACAGAATCTCAAATTTCATAAGCTTTGGACAAAGGGTTGGTTTTATATTGTATTTAGACTAGACTGTGTCTAGTACCTAGCTAAGATTGCATGATCTGTGAACTTATGCATTTCTGTGAACTTATGATCTGTGAACCTAGCATACACAATCATGTACAAACAAATTCAAAAGCTAGATAGACCTCAGTTTGAAACTCAATCTAAGGTCCAAGTATGACGAAGGCACAATTTGTTCAAAACAGTGAAAAGTCAATTCCACACGCAGCTGTGATGTTTTGAAAAAATCATTATAATTCACTAATTCAACATAATTTCATGTTTTTGGATTCTTTAAAAAGATCATTGTGTCTACTCTAATTTCTCAGTTGAAAACTTTCTCAAATTAATCCATTTTGAATGTGGGAAATGGCTAAAAACAGATATGCTTAAGAATTTCCAGCAATGACAAAAGCTGTCACCCTATCAAGCGACGAAACTCTTTAAAAATAGCAAACGATCTCAGAAGTTCATAAAATTTGGTAGTAAAGTTCCACACACATAGCTTAACCACATATCCAAAAATTTCCAAGTACAAAAGAAGTTATGATATTTTGAATGGGGTGCAAATTTTCATTCTGCATACTACACTGCTTCCCGACCATGCCGACAAGTTGCATTTTAAAACGACAGAAATTCTCATCCAAAAATTACAAAATTTGGTGGAAACATTCAACAGCAACTTAAGAAGCTACTGTAAAAGCTTCAAATTAAAATTCCATACGGATACCAAGTTATGATTTTTTTAAGTTGTGCAAGTTACAATCGCAGAACAGAATTCCCATCCCCAAATGAGCAGCAAATTTGATTTTTTGTTAAGATAGCAATTCATCTCCAAAAATTAAATAATTAAGTAGACCTATAGTAGACATGCATATGGAGTCACGGTAAAATATTTAGCTCGAAACACATATCAATCACGGTGATACAAATTTTATAAGTCAAGTGTGACAATCTCTTTTGCAAAACGGCAAGATACAAAGCACAACAGCAACTTGGCAGTTTTTTAAAAATATAAATCCTCAACCAAAATCCACGAATTTTGGTGGAGATATTTGGGACACAATCAAGATGCTCCTACAAAAAATTCAAGTCCAAAATCCATCATGGCACAAAGTTACAAATTTCCAAATCTTCCCATGTTAAAACTTCTCATGGTTCGATCTTTCTTCCATTGATTGATATTTCTAACTCTAGAATAGAACTACACACATACAAAAATCATCATACACCCACTCTTGCATTCTAAATCAGCAATTTTCTAACCAAATACACAAATAATAAAGTTACAAACAAAGAGTTTGAGAAAGTCACCCACATGAAGCTTTTGATGATCATTTATTTGCTTCGCTTCAACTTTATTTTCTTCGGCCTTCTCCTCCTAGCTCTGTTACTGCTAAATCTGGTGTGGGGGTAAACAGACAGTATTTGTGGATTCTTGAAAAACTTGAATAGCAAACCTGAACCTGTTCCGCCGGAGTTTGACCGCTGACTCCCGCCGTTCACCTGCAAAAAGTGCGAGACACCGGGGTTGATCCCGGCGACGCACCCTCCGACGCTCAAGTCAGTAATCAGGAAGATTATGAAAGAGCATAAGTTGGCAAAAGATTGATTACCTCTTAATGGTGATGGATGGGGGGTATTTATAGTCGCCTTAGGGATCAGATTAGGAATGTAATCCCTGTGATCAGATAAGAAATATACTCCCTGTGATCAGATTAGGAATGTAATCCCTAATTCCCAGTGAAATGATAGATGTGAACCAGGACCGTTGATTAGGACTAATCAGGAACCCTAATTCTATCCTGCTGGACCTGGTTCATTTCGGGTTGGGACCCGTACCCAGTTGAGGTGGATACGTTCGTGGGTTATTGGGTCTTGAAAGAAGACCAATTTCCCATTTCAGACCCGTTAGTAGGTGAAATTACCGTTTTACCCCTGAGCTTTAAGATTCGTGTCCGATGTGAATGGTCCCGATTTAATCCTATTTTTAGCCATATCACGAGCCCCCCACTCCTGGAGACTGAGTTTTACAGTCTTCGAGGAGTATTTTTGTTTTTCTAATGGCGTACGGGATTTTATCGATGTTCTTAAGGGAGTTTGGAATCTTGCTCGGGGTGTAACGGTGTTATTCTAGGCTTGTAAAATGCCCAAAAATATCCTCGGAATTTTCTAAATTTTTGGTGATTTTTCCAGATTTTTCTGAATTTTTTCTCATTTTTTGAATTTTTTATTCATTTTCCGAATTAAATAATTAATTATCGAAAATGTTAATTAATTATTCTAATTTAATTATTATTTTTCCAGAATTTTAAAATAATTTTTTCTGAATTAATAATTATTTTTAGAATTTTTAATTAATTTTTTTCGATTTTTTAAAAAAATTTCGAATTTTTTAAATAATTAAAACAATTAAATAAATAAATCAATCAATCAAATATTACCTGGACACGTGGCGCATTTCTGAGCGTCGATCATGATCAGATATGCGCGCATCGTGAAGCAGATCACGTTCTAGACATGTGGCGCGTTTCTGAGCGTCGATCATGATCAGATGTGCGCGCATCGCGAGACAGATCACGTTCTGTACACGTGGCGCATTTCTAAGCGTTGATCATGATCAGATGTGTGCGCATCGCGAGATAGATTACGTTCTGGACACGTGGCGCATTTCTGAGCATCGATCATGTCGTGACGCGATTTTTGAGAAGATCGGACGGTGCTTGTAGGTCGGCAGCATTTTTCTCCAATTTTGAGCTCGGATTGCATGTTGCTCGGAATCCGAGCAACTTCGTGCACATTTCGCGCAGCACGGCATCGGACCAAGGAGGTGAAGCCACGTGGCGTAATATATGTGTATTTTTTTTCTTTCTTTTCTTTCTTAGCTGCTTCTTTCTCTTCTTTGTTTACTTCGACCTAGACTTCGACCCAACCATGCCTCCGACCCCGACTCCGTCTCCGTCCCTGAGAGCGCCATTGGAGCTCGGCGAGGAGGACGGCAATGGCGAGAGTTTAATGGAGGTCGGCGAGCTCGTTGATGGAGCTCACCGATGGAGGGCCTCGACAATCGAAGGCGGAGCTCGTCCATGGAGCTCAGCGAGGTGGAGAGCGGAGCTCGGCGAGGAGCTTCGGTGGCGAAGCTCAGCACTGTGGTCGGCCTTTGGAGAGGAGCTCGGAGATGATGCTTCGGAGTTGGGTTCTTCTTCCTCTGGTTCGTTTGGTAGCACAGTGGAGAAGAGAAGAGTTCGGAGCTCGGTGGAGATCGATTTCGGCGGCGAAGAGATGGCAACGAGGAGAGCACGAGCTCGCGAGGGAGGCTGGCGATGGCGTCGTTAGCCATGGTGGAGCTTGTTAGAGGAGAGCTCGGAGTGGAGGGGTTCGATGAGGAGTAGATCTCGATGGCAAGGGAGCCCAACGTGAAGGATGCTCGGCGAGGAGCTTTGGCGCACTGAAGGGGAGAAGAGGAGTTCGTCCATGCGGTTTTGTTCTTTGTTTGGTTTTTTGGCGCCAGAATGGGTGAAGAAGGAGAAAGGAAGGGGTTCAGGTTTGGGACCCTAACAGTTTTTTTTTTTTTTTGCGAATCCGAGCATGGATTTTGAGGTAGAATTTTCTCTTATTTTGTAGCTTGGTAGGACAGTAGCTCGGATTGTAGATCTGAGCTACGTGGCTCAATCTAGACGGTTGATCACGATCGTGGCGTGAATCACGAGACAAGAGGCTCAAATTTCGAGAAAACGTTATCTTGTTGTTTTGTGGAGACGTGGCGCGATCTTAGCCGTTCATCACCTTTTGCGCGATTTTCGCAAAGATCCAACGGTTGGAGTTGCTCGGTATTGTTTTTCTTCAAGTATGGAGCTCGGATTCCGAGCGTCTTACTTGAGTGGGTCGGCTTGGGTTGCTAGTCATTCGGCGCAGCTGTCTTGCGATCCACTTTCCGGTGCTATGGAGGTCCGATCGGAGCGTGCGACCCCTCATTTCGAAGCTAACTCGAAGATCTACCGCTTCTCTTTAGGAGTGGGATGAAGATTCACCCTCCTTCATGGTCAAAATAGCCCCGCAAAATGGTCCTGGGGATTTTTGAAGAGGAGCTCCACTCCTAGGGGCGGAGAAGATGTGCTAGGAAGACCCTCGTAAGAGCCATGGGAAGACCCATTTTTTGAGGTGAGTGCAAGGAGCAACTCTGTGGGAGAGTTTTGAGCTCTGATCTTGCTTAGAAGATGCCTGCTTTGGAGGCAAGCGGAGTGAAGGGCTCGGCTCTAGGAGAGAGCCATTTGTGAGACAAGTGTGAGGAGGAACTCTAGGAGAGAGTTGTGAGCTCGATCTGAACCGTTGGATCTCGACACGGATCTCGAGGTAGGCTCAGTTCCCAAGAAAATGCTATTTTGTCGTTTAGTGGACGTGGCGTAATCTGGACCGTCCATCATCTCAGGCACGATTTTCGCAATGATCCAACGGTTGGAGAGGCTCGGCAAGGTTTTTCTTCACTTTTGTGGGTCGGATTGGCACTTGCTCGGTCTCCGAGCAATGTAGCTCGGTAGCCGATCGTATAGCTCGGTGGCCGAACTGTTAGCTCGGTGGCCGAGCGTATAGCTCGGTGGCAAAACTGTTAGCTCGGGACCGAGCATATAGCTCGGGACCGAGCATATAGCTCGGTGGCCAAACTGTTGGCTTGGATCGCCAGTTGCACGGCTCAGACTGCCGAGCGTCGTGGAGTGACCTGAGCCGTCGGATCTTGGCGCGAATCTTAAGGCAGACACGGTTCCCAAGAAAATACTATCTTGTCGTGTAGTGGTGCTGGCACGATCTGGGCCGTCCGATCGAAATCTTATGCGAATTTTGAGGAGAAAGTCATTTTTCTCCAATTCGCAGCTCGGATTGGCACTTGCTCGGAATCCGAGCTATCCTCTTGGTTGTTGAGGTCGGATCTCCTGTCACTCGGGTTTTGGTTCCGATGGACGTGGAGAGTCATTTGGGAGACGAGTTTGAGGAGCAACTCTAGGAGAGAGTTGTGAGCTCCGAACTCGTTGAGAGGAGGTCTGCCTTGGAGGTGAGCGAAGCGAAAAACTTGACTCTAGGAGAGAGCCATTTGGGAGACGAGTGTGAGGAGGAAATCTAGGAGAGAGTTGTGCTCCGAACTCGTTGAGAAGAGGTCCGCTTTGGAGATGAGCGGAGCGAAGCGCTTGACTCTAGGAGAGAGCCATTTGGGAGACGAGTTTGAGGAGGAACTCTAGGAGAGAGTTGTGCTCCGAACTCGTTGAGAAGAGGTCCGCTTTGGAGATGAGCGGAGCGAAGCGCTTGACTCTAGGAGAGAGCCATTTGAGAGACGAGCATAAGGAGGAACTCTAGGAGAGAGTTGTGCCCCGAACTCGCTGTTTAAGTGAGAGAATCAACGGTTGTGGGAGCAGTTCCGAATGGCGAACCACTTCTAACTCGCTTACGAGCAAGTTATTTGAAGCGGAATCGAGCCAAGTGTTGGACTCCGAACTCGTTGTTAGAGGGATTCAACGGTTGTGGGAGCAATTCCGAATGGCGAACCACTTCTTACCCTCTTATGAGCGAGTAATTTGAAGCAGAATCGAGCCAAGTGTTGGACTCCGAACTCAGTCATTTAAGAGAGGTTCAACGGTTGTGGGAGCAATTCCGAATGGCGAACCACTTCTAACTCGCTTACGAGCAAGTTATTTGAAGAAGAATCGAGCCAAGTGTTGGACTCCGAACTCGTCGTTTAAGGCTTAGTAAGTTGTGGGGGCAGCCATGTAAGAGAAGCTGGACTCCGAACTTACCATTTAGCGAGTTGAGACTCGGAAAGATAGAGAAGAAAGAGCAATAATTTTCAATGAAAAAATGTAAGGTTTTATTGAGATAAACTAAGTGGCCGCTTCAATAGGGTGAGCCATTATTACATGCTATTGGCCGGGTTACAAGCATCGGCCTTATTGAAAATCAAAATCCTACTTCTACGATAAGGTGAAGACCTCTTGGGAGGAGCTGGGAGGTTCTGAGTCTTGAAGCTTGGCGGGCCTTTCTGTTCGTTTGTTGGCTCCTCAAGGGGGAAGCTAGGCCCCATCTTTTTGGATGAACTTGGTCAGGTGTCCCCACTGTATGAGTTCTTCGATCTCCTCCTTGAGAGCCCGACAATCATCCGTGTCGTGGCCGTGGTCCCTGTGAAAGTGGCACCACTTATCCTTGTTCCTCTTCTTGCCAGGTGTATTCATTCTAGGGGGAACACGGAGTAGCCCTTCCTTGTACACCTCCATAAGAACTTCTGATATATTGGCAATGAGGGAGGTGAACTTCTCAAAATATGGAGTCTAGCGGCGCTGGCTATTACTGTCCTTCTAGGATTTTTGGGACCCCTCTTCACTTGTATTCTTCCGTTTGTTCCGGGAAGATGTCTCCTCAAGAGCAAGGGGGCTGAGAGCCTCTTCCGCCCGTATGTACTTCTCCACCCTAAGTAGGAGCTCTGAGAAGTCCCGAGGAGGCTTCTTGGCAAGGGATGCCCTGAGGTTGGCATTAGTGAAGTTGCGCTCGAATGCGGCAGAGGCTACTGACTGGTTGAGGGAGGGAATGGACCGGGCTTCGGCGGTGAAGCGTCGAACGTAATCTCTTAGGCGTTCACACTTTTCTTGGTCGAGGGTCACCAGGGATACACTTGTTTTCTCGGCCCGACGGCTACCCACGAAATGAGTAAGGAAGAGCCCTTCGAACTGATCGAATGAAAAGATGGAGGCCGGGGCAAGTTGAGAGTACCATTCTCTTGCAGGCCCCTTCAAAGTGGCAGGAAAGATCTTGCAGAGGAGGGCGTCTGAAGCATGGTGGATCATCATGAGAGTTTTAAAACTCTCTATGTGATCCGCGGGGTCTGACTCCCCGATATACGACTCGAAGTGAGGCGACTTGAAGTTCTCTGGGATAGGGGGCCTCCATGATGGTGCGGGAGATTGGAGGTCTGCTCGGGCGGAGGTTTAACGCTCGTTGCTCTTCTTCCCTGTCAATTCGGCCGAGGCGCCTCTCCATCTCGCGGAGACGGCGGTAGACCGAGTCTTCTCTTTGATCATACCTTGCCGAGCTCTGGGACTCATCTTCGTACGAGGGTGGACTGGGGCTGCGGCGATGGTAGCTTGGAGATGGACGAGGACTGAGAGTGTGAAAGTGATGGCTCCTAGTTGGCTCATGAGTAGGTGGCCTCTGGTCGTTCTTTGGAGTGATATTGAGGGCCCGTAAGACTGTCGCTTGGAAGTCTTGAAGATCTGCCCTTGTGACTGGTGCCTCTCCAGCTTGGCGTTCCCTATGTGTGGCTCGGCTTACTAGAGAATGAGTTCTCTGCCGATGATGCTGAGGGGACTCCCTTCGCCCTCTTCGAGTAGGGGACCTTCTGTAGTCTCGGCGGTGAGGAGATTGCTCATCCAGACGTTGTTGGCCGGAGGCTCCCTCTCGAGCCCGCTTTTCATCCAGACGGCGGCGAAGATCCTCATCCTTCTGCCGATTGAGGATGGTATTGCGAAGGACGGAAGTTCGGGGATTGTGGGAGGCCATAGAATCCGTAGAGGCATTGTGTATTGAGACGCGGTCCTGTTGGAGAGGTTGCTTCTGAGGATTGGGACGCGAGCCCCCCGCACTAGCATTCTAAGGCCCAGTTGGATCCCGAGGGGGGGGGGTTGACGATTCTGAAGAGGGAGTTGGTCCAGCCGCAGGGGGTCCTCTACCTGAGGAGGAAGTTGCCCCTGCTGCTGAACGGGTTGGAGGGGGACCTCCTGTTGTGGTTGAGGAAGGGTAGGCCCACGGTTGGACCCCTTGGATCTGAGTTTCCTTGGAGGTGTGACGGGGGAAGGTCTGACCTATAGGAAGAGGAATGCTGCTATTCCTGGTGTTTCCCACAGACGGCGCCAATCTGTTACCGCTAAATCTGGTGTAGAGGTAAACAGACAGTATTTGTGATTCTTGGAAAACTTGAATAGCAAACCTGAACCTGTTCCGCCGGAGTTTGACCGCTGACTCCCGCCGTTGACCTACAAAAAGTGCGAGACACCGGGGTTAATCCCGGCGACGCACCCTCCGACGCTCAAGTCAGTAATCAGGAAGATTATGAAAGAGCGTAAATTGGCAAAAGATTGATTACCTCTTAATGGTGATGGATGGGGGGTATTTATAGTTGCCTTAGGGATCAGATTAGGAATGTAATCCCTGTGATCAGATAAGGAATGTACTCCCTGTGATCAGATTAGAAATGTAATCCCTAATTCCCAGTGAAAGGATAGATGTGAATCAGGGCCGTTGATTAGGACTAATCAGGAACCCTAATTCTATCCTGCTGGACTGGGTTCCTTTTGGGTTGGGACCCGTACCCAGTTAAGGTGGATCCGTTCGTGGGTTATTGGATCTTGAAGGAAGATCCAGTTCCCATTTCAGATCCGTTAGTAGGTGAAATTACCGTTTTACCCCTGAGCTTTAAGATTCGTGTCCGATGTGAACGGTCCCGATTTAATCCTATTTTTAGCCATATCAAGCTCCTTGTTTTCTTCTCCAATTCTTGGTTTCTTCTCCTCCGCCTAAGCTCCAAGAATAGATTTAGAAGTGAAGATATTGCTAGAAATGAGAAAATATAGAATTTTGAAGAAGTAATTTTTTTTTAGGGTTTTTGGAAGAATAAAAATGAATGAATTTCTTGATGAAGAAAATAGAAATTGGGAGGGCTTGGGGGTAAATTTCGGCCAACCAATAAGAAGGAGACGGAGAGCGAGTGGTGGTGAGAATGAGGGTGGGTGGAAGCTTGGGGTGACTTTATCAAAACTAGCACAAAGTTTTTAGAAGTGGTTTAAGGTTAAGATTAGTGATTTTAGGGTTATGGATTAACTAGTAATATACATGTGCGATGCACGTATTAATTTGTAAAAAATTTAAAGTAAAAATTTAGATTTACACATGCGATATATGTCTTAATAAATATGAGTGTATATTTTTAAAAGTAAATGTGAAGACTATAATGGGAGAGAGTTAGCGTTGTACGTAAGTAGGTAGATTTACAACTCCAACTCTTCCATTATAATAGTAGATTATATATTGCATTATTGATAGATAGATAGATAGTAATTTACACATTGTGATGCACATTTAATATAGTAAAAATTTTAGAGTAAACAATCTGACATAGTGAGGACTCAAACCTGAGATCTCCTTCATATTAGTTATACACGTGTAATACATGCGTTGATAGATTCACAAATGACACTAAGGCCTTCTCCCATTATAATATTAGAGATATGAGTAATAATACATACATACTCATACTCTTATACTTACAATACGCACATGAGTACATGCACACATTCATGTATTCATACATACTTTCATGATAAATGCATACACATCTCAAAAGAAAATATTTGTATGTTTGAATAAAAATAATTTTATCAATATAGAATTACTATATGTTCCATCCCGATTATAGTTGACACAAACGTACAATTTTAATTGTGAAACTATCCCAACTCTAGTTTAACAATTGTACTATTATCGGGCTCGAAACATATTAAATAATATGTCTCATTACCTATTCAATTAAAATAATTGATAAAAATCCATTAATACGTGCAGTTCTAAATTGTGCACGAACTAATGCACAAAATAGTTATAAACTATTTTGCGGGATCTTACACGGGGCCATCCCCGGTAATTCAGGCTTTTACATGTCCATCGGTGTCACGCCCCGCTTCCCAAAATACGGAACACGAGTACGTAACATAGGCCCTGATGTAAACACCATTCATAAGCAATAAGAACAACAAAATACAACCACGTAAAAAATATAACCACATGAAACAAAGATAAATTCCAATAATAAATGAAATAGTTCAATAGTATAAATATGCAACATCCGGGATCAAAACAAACTACGGGTCATAAAGCCCAAAACAAAGTACAAGTAATAACATTGTTCAAGAAAATAAATCTAGCAGCAAATAAAAACTATGCAGCGGAGGCTGGTTCCAACTCTAGAAACATTGCTCACCAATTCCTTCGGGAACAGATCCTTCAGTACATATAAAATATTGATCTAAAAAAGAAAGAAAAGAGTGCCCTTAGAGCAAGTCGGAGGCGGCAAGTAGAGAAAACAGAGGATAATAGGAAAGCATGTATATCAAAAAATAGGGACATGGTGAAAGACAAAGAACAAAATAAAGAGCAGGCAATAATATCAAAGGTGTACAATAATCACGCATGTAATGAGTGATGTCAAGTAAAGATCAAGCATGAAATGCAGGTTATTATGTATTTTATTAGCCTATCTGATGCACGAACTACTGCGTCCCATTCCACAGGTTCGGCGCAAGCACAGTGATCGTTTTAGACCGATGGTGAATTCACGGTTCGTGTACTCGGCATTGACAACAATAATTTACATGCAAGAATCGTCAATCAATCATTGCAATCAATACTCCTCCTTCTATGTCAAGTATTCGTGCGTGCGAGAAAGCCTTACCGAGTACATTTCCTGATTGTTCACTACCAAGTCTACCCTTAATACCCAGACTTGTTAATTGTTTATTTTCATCCTATGTGAGCATGCAAGAGGGTATCAATGTTGTATATTACTATGTGTGGCTAATTCTAAGCATTACGGACAAAGTATGAGGCAAACACATCATATAAACGCATTTCACAAAACCAGGACAGCATGACCTTAATGTACCAATTAGCATTATTAACAAGGTTTTGGTCACTACAAAATAGAAAACCTGAATCTGCTGCAAGATCTGGAAAGTAGAATTCTACACGGTTCCAACGAGTATAATTAAGGCATATAAAAGGTACTGAAACTAGGGTGAAAACTCTATTCTAACAAGGTTTTATGTTCAGTCGCATGCAGCAAGTTGTGTTCAACTAATTTTTTCGGGTCAGAGAACTCATTAATAAAATCTACAAAAACTCAGGGAAGTGGCTATACATGTCTAAGTCCAGCCTAAATTATTTTAGATTTTTTTCTATTACTGTTAACAGGGTCAAATAAAATAAGGAACAGCAGGATACGCATGAAATTATGAATTTGGAATTACTAACACAGTTGCACTAAAAATATGATATCTAGCAGATGAAAAATTGGAATTTAAATTCGGACCAGGGAAAAATGATCTAGACATCTAGGGCTACATTTTATGTTCAGCAAGTTATTTCAAATTATGTCATTAGCATGGTTAAAAATCTGATTCAAAGTAAAACATCCAGCTGACCAGAAATCAACTTAACATAAAAAGGTAACAAATAAATCATACGATCTCATATAGCATACAAATTGGTAATCAAAATGACCCTAGGTATCAACATGCAAATTTCTAAGGTTTAAGATACAATTATCACAGTCATGGTGTCAATTCATCGAGCAACTTCAATTTAGCACATACAATTTCAATGTCCAATTTATCAAGCAGTGCTTTGCATGAATCTTAGTTATTTAAATATGCATATGCATGAAATAATGGGGACTGGGTTTAAGATCAAAGAGATAGCACGATGTTAAGTGGACGTCGGGTTAGCTCGTGTAAACCCTTGATAATCATAACGGAATTGTCAAAAGCAGTTTTAATAACAAAATGGACGGGATCTACACGCAGGAGATCCAATAAACATGAACAAAAGAATTAATTAGATCAAGAGGAGACTTGCCTGTTATATTACAAATACAATTAAATAGAATAACTGGATCAGAATTCCAGGCAAAAACTCCTAAAAACACGTGCGAAGAACCAACAGCAACAGGAAAAGCCAAGAGAAAAACCTCACACCGGACCGGGCAGAACACAGGAGAGCAAAACTGGATCTGATGCGCCCAGAACATGGAACAACGAATTCAACCAATGGGTGCTCTTCCTCACACCGGATCCGACCCAAACACGGAACAGCGAGAGGGATCCGCTATGGCCAAACACGAAACAACGGGCTCGACCAATAGATGGTCGTCTCCTTCCTCGGTAAGGAGAGAGAGAGAGAGAGAGAGCACGGCGTATGGCGGCGACTGCGTGGGACTGTAGTGGGGGCAAAGCGGCATCGGCACCACGGTCGGGAAGCGACGATGGCGATGGCAGCCTCGACGACGACGAACTCTGTTTTTCGGTTGGAAACAGAGAGCAACGACAACGGCGACTCCGGAACTCGAATGGCGATGCTAGGGGACTCCAATGGAGTGGCAAGGGACGATGGTGGGTGAAGTGCACGGAGGTGATGAAGGATAACGGCGATGGGTAACGGCAACGAGAACTCCGATGAATTGGGTTACGACGAGAATGAACGGGAAACACGACAGGGAAATGCGACGGTGACGAGGGCAAGAGGATGGAGACGATGTTGATGGTGACGGCGGTGGTGAAGGACGATCGGAGTTGGCAACGGGGTAGGGGTGTTTTCAGTTGGATTTGGGTGCAGCGAAACAGAGAGAATGGGGATGGGGATCGGAGTGAGAGAAACGGCAGAGGAGAGAGAGAATAAAAATATTAGGGTTTAATAGGATTATTTATAGGGGATCAAGAATTATGATTTTGGCTTGAGATTATCTGGGTACTGGGTAACGGTTTTGGCTCAAAAAAGAGAAAAATAAATGCAATGAGATGAGACGAACAAAAAGGAGAACAAATCAAACTCAAAATAGAAAGAGATTTGCAAAGAGATCAGGATCCAACCAAAAGATCACAGATCGATCAAGAGAGAACAAAAGAACCCAAGAAAAGACAAAATACATTATAACAAATGAATTCAAATACAATAATCAAAAGAATACAAAATACAATAAAATCTAAAAGTAGAGCTTACAAATCCTACCCACCTTACAAGAAGAATTTCATCCTCGAAATTCATACAAGAGGTACATTGGAAAAACCCCGAACAACAAAGCAAAACAAAGCAAAACAAAACACTACTCAAACAAATGAGGGAACCTTTCCCGAATCTCTTCATCTAACTCCCAAGTAGACTCCCCTAGCGAGCGAGGATCCCAAGAAACTCGGACCAACTTGATGACTCTATTCTTTAGCACCTTCTCTCAACGGTCTAAGATAGAGACGGGTCGAATTTCACAGGACAAATCCGGCCTTACGGACAAGTCTGAGTAGTCAACGACATGACTGTCATCTCTAATGTATTTTCTCAGCTGAGAAACATGGAATACATCATGGACACCTACTAAAGCTGGCGGTAATGCGAGCCTGTAAGCTACCTTACCCACACGTTCCAAAATATCGAATGGACCGATGAATCGAGGACTCAACTTGCCTCCACCATCGAAATGGACAACACCTTTCCAAGAAGATACCTTGAGGAGCACATGCTCGCCTGCCTCAAACTCTAGAGGTCTCCGACGACAGTCAGCCCACCTCTTCTGCCGATTCTGAGCGGCCTGCAAATCCTTGCTGATCTGAGCCACAACATCAACTGTCTTCGTGATCAACTCAGGATCAAAAAGCTTCCTCTCGCCGATATCATCCCAACAGACTGGCGAACTACATTTGTGCCCATACAACGCTTCGAATGGAGCAGCCTTGAGACTCGCCTGGTAACTGTTATTATAAGAGAACTCGGCCAAATGAAGATGATCTTCCCACGAACCTCCAAACTGAAGAACACAGGATCGCAATATATCTTCTAGGGTCTGAATTGTCCTTTCTAACTGTCCATCCGTCTGAGGATGGAACACTGTACTATAGCTCAACTTGGTACCCAAGCTCCTCTGCAAACTCTCCCAGAACTGAGACCTGAATCTCGTATCTCTATCCGATATGATGCTGACAGGAACTACGTGCAGACGAACAACCAACTGAACGTACTGCTCGGCCAAACTCTCCGTGGACTGACCCACATGGAAAGGAATGAAGTGAGCACACTTCGTCAGCCGATCCACTATCACCCAGATAGCATTATGACCTTTAGGACTCCTCGGCAAAGCTGTCACAAAGTCAATCGTGATATTCTCCCACTTCCATTCAGGGATAGGAAGTGGTTGCAAAAGTCCTGCGGTCCTTTGATGCTCCGCCTTCACCTGCAGACAGATTAAGCACTGGGCGACGAATCGAGCCACATCCCGCTTCATACCATGCCACCAGAAATGTTGTTTCAAGTCCCTGTACATCTTGGTACCACCAGGATGAGTAGAATATGGGGACCGATGAGTTTCCTCGAGTAACTTATGCCTGACTTCTCCAATAGGTACACACAACCTAGAGCCAAACCGAAGCACCCCATCAGCATGGACAACCAAATCAGATCTCAAACCAGCTTCAACCTCACTCCGAAACTCCTATAATTGCTTATTACTCCTTTGAGCTGCCTTGATCTGCTCTACTAAGGAAGACTGCAACTGCAACATCATAAGCTGCCGATCTGATCTGGGAAGCAACACATCCAACTCTAGCCTCCTCATGTCTTCCACTAGTTCCTTCTGCTGAGTGACGAACATAGCGGCAGGCCTCCGACTCAAAGCATCTGACACCAAATTAACTGCCCGGGTGATACTGTAAATTGATGTCAAAATCTGCCATCAATTCCAGCCATCTTCTCTGCCTCATGTTCAACTCCTTCTGCATGAACACATACTTGAGGCTCTTGTGATCTGTGAAAATCTAAACTCTATTCAGAAGCAAATAGTGCCTCCACAACATCAAGGCAAAAATCACAGCTGTAAGCTCCAGATCATGCATAGGATAGATTTTCTCATGAGGTCTCAACTGCCTCGAGGCATAAGTGATAACCCTGCCTCGCTACATCAGTACTGCTCCCAGACCTCTCCCCGAAGCATCACAAAAGATCATAAAACCACCTGAACTGTCGGGTATAGTCAGCACAGGCACTGACGTCAACCGACGCTTCAACTCGGCGAAAGCTCCATCACAAGCTTCATCCCAGACGAACTTCTGCTCCTTCCTGTTCAAACTGGTCAAGGGTTCAGCGATTTTGGAGAAATCCTGAATGAATATCCGATAGTAACCAGGCAAACCAAGGAAACTCCTCACCTCAGGAACAGACTTCGAAATAGGCCAATCCTTGACCGCAGAAACCATTGACGGATCCAAAGAAACACCAGCATCGGAGATAATGTGTCTAAGAAAAGCAACCCGATCCAGCCAGAACTCACACTTATCGAGCTTCCCATACAGCTGGTTCTCCCTCAAAGTCTGCAGAACCACCTTTAGATGCTCAACATGATCCTCCCTGTTCCACGAGTACACCATTATGTCATCGATGAAGACCACGACAAATTGATCCATCAAGTTTCATAATTTTCCCAACAAAAATAGAGTAGTCAAGTAAAATCAGAAAACAGCCGACACGACAGTTTTGCAAATCTGAAATCACAAACACTACGGTACGAGAACAACAATATCTCACAAACCATAAGTTGAAATTCAAATCCGCCAAAAGGGTAATAAAATAGATATAGTAAGCTAACTTTCATATTCAGAAATATTTTAGGAACAATAAGTAGAAATAGGTCGAAAATAAGGTTCTTTACTGAACTGTAGTAAAATTCTGCATGTAAAAATCATTATTTGCAACCATGAAAAGGTTTGTAAAACTCCTCAAATAAATCCACCAAAATTCTGGGTAAACCCCAATCAAGTCTAGAAGCACTGAGCAAAATTACAGATCAAAATAATAATTTAGCACCAAAATAAAAATAGATTACTCTTCAAAATTTATAGAAAACAAAATCTGGAAATCTTTCGACACCACTGTAGTAAAATTGACATAACTCACAGACCATAAAACAAAATTAAGATCCGTTAAAAGGGTTAGAAAATAGATAAAATTTTCTACAAATCATGTTCACAAAGTATTTTCAAATACTAACCTTAATAGGGTCTAACATACTGATCAAAACAAGAAAACCAGCAAAACTGAAAATGTCCTTCATGCACAAAATCCACTAGTCCATATAAAACTCATCCAAAAAACAACCAATCATGAAATATGGTGTACACGATTTCCAAACAATATTGTATTACTCAAAGAAAAGAATACAAGTTACTTGCCATAACCGACGACGAAAATGACTCCAAGCAAGAATAACGGGAACGGATTTCCGGCAACGAACTCAACGAACGACTACAAGTCCACGAACCAAATGAGCAACGAACTCAACTACAAACCCACGAACTCAAAATGAGCACACGAACTCAATAAGTGAACCACCCACGAACACCAGAACACACGAACCAATCACACAATCCACGAACCATGCCCACAAAGAGGTAACGACGGGGGAGGAACGGCAGCACAATTAGGGAAGCTCACTGTCGAAGGAGGCAGGGCTGATCTTGCGGTCGGACGATGGAGCAGCACAACTGGGGGCAGCGACGGGACCTCGTGGCGTCACACAGGGGGACAGCACAGTGATAGGGTGCTGCTGCCTATTGCTGCGCGGTCGGGGACGCAAGATGACGGAAGGGGCAGGACGGGAGAGAGACGACAGGCTGTCGGGAGAGGTGCAGGGTGAGAGAGAGAGAGCGAAAGGTCGGGGTGTGCTAAGGTTGCTGGAAAGTGGCGGCTAGGGGATGGGAACAGAGGGAAAGAATGCATGGGTTCTTATATATGGGGTAAGCTATTAGACTTAGGCTAAAGGTGGGAGGCGGCATAGGTAAATGGGTCGGGTATGCATGGGTTTAACAGATGGGTATAGTTGGGTTTTGATTAATTGGGCAGGGTATGGTATAAAGTTAAGTGGGTTTGGATAGTTTAAGAAAATTGGTTATGGATATATAAATAAATAGATTAGGAATTAGGATTTCTAAATGGGTATGTGTATAAATTAGTCCTCGACATCTACTTGAATCATAAAAGTTAGTAAAAGAATAATCGCAGTGGGGTTAGGTCATACATAGGAAAAAATTCGTAAACAAAAGTTGCAAAAGTGCAATAATATAATTTACGACCATACCATTATCAAAACTAACCCTGACTCTGGCTGGGGCATCCAAATCTAATTTCCTGTTATGTTAGGCTACAATTTGAAGTAAGCTCTGATACCAACTCTGTAGTGCCCCGAATTCCTAACATAGGTACTCGTGACACACTCCAGTATCTTTCTTCAAATGAGTTACAACACAACAAAAATTATAGGATAATTAAAAACTTTTATTACATCAAATTGTTATTACAATGTCCAATGATTACAACAATTACAATTAATTACCACAACAAGAATGTACAATAAAATTTGGACAATAACTTTTACTTTGGACGCCTTCCCCTGCTAGAGCTTTCCCGCGCTCCCAAGCTGGCAATCCTGCACTGATAACTGTGGGCACGTCCGTTGAATACAATTGACGAAATGCTATATTCGGCTATCCTCTCTACGCCATAATATAATGATTCCAACCTCAACAACCACAAATATTTGATGCGAATAAAAAGGTGATGTCAAACAAGTGTCGGTGTATGACATGACCTAATCTAATGCACACACTATGAACACATGCTCCGTAAAGTTAATGCATGCTTGGTTGAAAGATATGCATCCCATACTACACATCCCCCAACCAGACGGCGTTCTTCACTTTGATGGGACTCGATCCCCTGCTGTGCATCCAACTCTTGCGCTCTCTCCTGTTTCTGATTCTAGTGATGGTGAGGCTGTAGTCATCCGGCTTACTCCAGTTGCTGCTGTCATTAGTGGTGTCAAATACATCATGTTTTATCCACTATGCCCTGGATCCCAGCCACATGCTTACTCCTTCACGGCTTGGGTTACAGTCGCAAGCTTACTTCTTCATAACTATACCCATGGTATGTTGCTATATCTATGTCTCCTCGGACCTCACCAAAAGATGATATACGGACACCAAGGCTCCCTGCCGAAGGACTTAAAGCAATTCCCGTAGTGTCTCGCTCACCGGGCCTTTCTCTAATCCTCCTTCCCGCATTGATCAACAAAGGTCCTAACGGATATAGGGTTTCCCCAACTCCGCTACACTCGTCCTTACACTAGAACAGAACTTGCAGTCGAGACGACATCAACACTCTAAACCTCCTCAAAGGTTGTTACGGACATAAAGGTATTCATGCCGAAACAGCGGAGGCCCCACAGAGTTTCCACTCCCCAGGGCAGCTCGGGATCCCTGTCCGCATTAAACGAACCTAGGATTTGGTCAGGCATGATGACGCCATGCATCCCTCTAACAGGCGAACACCCTCGCTAGTGCGAGAACTATAGGTCACAACCTATTGAAGCATCTAAACGTTAGTTCTAAGTTATCAATCAGGTTATCGTTTCCTTACATTTAACCAAGACTCGATCTACTCCTGCCAAAGCATCAATGCTACCCCACTCCAAGATTAAAGATCAGACTAATCACATGATTACTAACATTTGTTTTATCAACCTATTACTAAAATCCATGACTCTAGCCAATCTCTACTTCTCTTTCATTTTCTTATTATAAGTATGGACCTCTAGGCGAGCCTAGAACTATCTCATATTACCCATTCCCTTAGTTAGGAGATCTATCTACCATATCTAATCCCTAACTTGGTAATCAACTTTGCTTGCTATGAACAACTAGTTAAGTTCTACTTGTAGAATATTTCTAGTTAGTTACCTTTATCAATAATGGATCTCAACCTATCCCACACTAGGACTCAACTAGCCCTCAAGTCCGGCCCAAGGGTTGACCCGCCTCGTCCCACACTTGGCACAAACCACGATGAATCGACCCCGTCAATCGCTGCAACCGCCATCTACACTTGGAGTTTGATCGCAACCTTGGCCCGACCAACACGTAGCTCCTCCTAAACTTAACTCTCCACCATCCTTGACAAGTGGTAGCTCCAAGCACAACCATGTAATCCATCCATACACGGCGAGTACGTCGGCACACGAGTCATCTCCTCCAACCCGTTCGATGCGATACAGGTCCTATTCTACCCATCTAGGTTTGTCAATAAGACTTAGTTCTAGAGTCTCAATACTCAATCAACGTACCCCAACAAGGTACACCACAGTAGGAGTAAGTCCTAACCCATGAACACCCAAAAAGGGGTTCTACGAGCCCTAAAATTAACAATATTTAAATCCAAACAGCAAGCACACATTTGGCTTTTATGCCAAAATGGAGTCATTCCCGGTCCCATTTCTTTTAGAAATTGCATTCGGGCGTTCCCATGTTTCTACTCAAGGTAGAAAGCAATTATAATCACACTTTGGACATGGATTTCATCCTAAAGTGGTCAACAACAATACCCCAACATCCAGTACAATTTCTACTTCAAAACAGTGAACAACGTTGTCTATATCGGGGTCTACACGCAACTATGAGTTATTCTTAGCAAGGAACTTTAGATCATTTTAGTCCTAACTCATATCCACATCTATAACATGATTTGTGACCTCAAACAACAACTCTAAGCTAGTAAAGTACAAGTTCAAACTCATTTCTATGAACATGGTGCAAAACAGTAAGCGCTATGATTCACTGTGTTTCTGTCGTCACTTGCAAAAATTATATAAAATCGTACACTTATCCAAATCATGATTTTCTGGTCATTCCAGAAAGTTCTATGTGTCTACTAAAACTTTCTAGTTACAAGTTTCTTCAGATAAGGTCGTTTACATGCTCTCATGGTCCCATCTTTGACAAGCATACAGATTCACAGAACAGCACATCATATTAACACAGTCATGGGATAAAATCATTTAAAAGTAGTAAACAGTGTCAGAACTTTATGAAATTTTAGATTCTATCTCCTGACACATGATGTTACAACACTTCCAAAATTCAGGTGATTCTACAGAGTAGATTGTTAATTATGCCTCTTTGAATATCATCAAAAACAGAGCAATAATAGCAACAGTTCTGTTTACTAAGAAAAACTAGCTGAGTTTGCATGAATTTATTAACATAGCTACAATGGTCCAAAAATCATGAATATTGAAACATAGGTCTTAGATACATTCAACATTGACATACTAAAATTTGAGATCATTCCCATAAGCATGCAGCAAAATACAAGTCACTTTTCTCACAACAGTAACAACAAAAACTGTTTCTTTTTCTTCTGACCAGCATGCAAGTTTGCATTTTATTTTATTAGCAGAAAAAATCATAAAAATGTGAAAATTCATATTCAAATTTCAAGTTAATCCAACTAGTAGTGCCCAAGTTATGAGCTACAGACTGACAGCAAAATTTCAGCTTTTTAACAGGATTTTCTGTTTTGGATTTCTTCACACAAAACGAGTTATAAAGGTTCATTCTAGAGTATGCATGTCATTTTTCAGTCACTACAATCACCATTTGACAATAAAAAACTAACAAAGAGGTTAGAAACACTCTCCTTGATGAGTTTTGATGGAAAAGAGATCCTACAAGCTCCTTGCTTCAAGATTGGTCTTCTTGCTCCTAGCTCCTTGCCTTCTTGGCTCCTTGGCTCTTCCTCATCCTTGCTTGGCTACTTGCTTTCCTTCTCCTTGGCTCTAATTTCAGTATAGGGTTTGTTTGGGGTTAAGAATGAGAGTAGAAGAGTGTAGGATTTAAAGTAGGAGAAGATAGGAGTGTGAAATGGTAATTATTGCATTGTGGGGGGTTAAAATGCAAAAGGTGGGAGGGGTTCGGATCTGGTCCGGATTTGGCATGGGGAAGAGAAGGGGAATCTTGAATTTGATTGGGGTGGAAAGGAGGTAGAGTGTAAGAGTGGAGAAAGTCTCATCATGAAGCAATTTGAGTTCAAACAAAGCCCTAACCCTAATTCTTTTCCCTCCCTTTCTCATGTAATCTTTGGGATTCATTCATTTTTTTGTGTATAAGTCATGTCACACTACAAGTGTGTGTTCATGGCTCAATGGTTAAAAGAACATGGTTTGAGCCCATGTCTAACTCATGGTGAGTCTAGTTGAAGTTTATGAAATAATTCCATACTAATAGTTTCAAAATGAAAAATAAATAAATAAATATAGTATTTTAGTGCTTAACAAATCATACATATATTCATATGAAAATCTGGGTTGTTACAAATCCTACCCACCTTACAATAAAATTTTGTCCTCGAAATTTAAGCAAGTGGTAGTAGGGTAACCCCGAAGAAAAGAAAAGAACTAGAACTACTCAGAAAAAGATGGGGAAACCTCTTCCGAATCTTATATTCAAGCTCCCAAGTCGACTCACCAGGCGAGTGAGGATTCCAAGCGACACGAACCAACTTGATAACCTTATTCTTCAAAATCTTCTCTCACCGGTCCACAATCGACACTGGATGAATCTCACATGACAAATCTGGTCGAAACCGACAACTCCGAATAGTCAATAAAATGACTATCATCCAGAACATATCTCCTGAGCAGAGAAACATGGAAGACGTCATGCACTACAGAAAGAGCCGGCGGCAACGCGAGTCTATAGGCCACCATCCCTACTCGCTCCACCACACTGAACGGACCAATGAATCTAGGGCTAAACTTGCTCCCACCTCCAAAATGAATCACATCTTTCCATGGAGTGTAGAACCCCGTATTTTCAAATATTTTTTTAATTATTTGAAAATAAATTTAAATGAATTTTGAGGATTTAATTGATATTTTCTAAAAAGATTTATCTTTTGTACACGTGCAAAACACGTGCAAATGACTTTTGAGATGTTTGAATAATTAAGTTTTCTTTATGAAAAATCATTATTTATGATTTTGGAATTATGTAGTATTTTTCCAGATTTTTCTGAAATTAATTTGATCTAATTGCAATTTTTGATAAAAGAAGGACCTTTTTGCAAAATTGACACTTTTAAGGGTTAAAGTGCAAAATTGGCATTCTGGACGTTTTAAACAGTATTGGTTAAGATTTATAAGTATATTTTCTTTTAAATCCTAATTTAAATGAATTTTAGATGAATTTCCAAGAGAAGATATATATATATATATATATATATATATATATAATTGTATTTTGGAGGGATGGTTTTGCAAATGTATTCCTAAACCCTAAAAATGATATTTCCGGCCTATATAAGGGAGTTTGCAGCCGTCATTCGCTGCACAACTCAGATCTCATACTATTATTTTCTTGGTGATAAAAGAGGATTTTGGATCTCGCAAGAAGAAGTTTGGATCTAGCAAAGGAAGGCTTTTTGTGGATCTTCTTGCTTCTAAAGGTGAGTGATATGAACTTAGTTTTGTTAGTGTGTATGATGGTGTGCTGTTTTGTTTGATGTATCTGTATCTTGTATGTGATCGATGCAATAGTCGTTATTCGTTTTATGCATGAGAAATCCACGAATGTTTAGTAGATCTTGTTTAACAAATTCTTTATTGATCGAAAACATGTTAAGATTCAAGTATGGTTTGATCGGATGTATGAACATCTGGATCTGGTGTATATAATCAGATCTTGGTTATTGTTGGTGGAAGAATTAAGTATTAAGGAAACCCTAATGTAAGATTTAGGAATTTGAGAACAAGAGAATTGAGTTTTGAGTTATTGAATGATTGAATAATGGATCCGCAATGAAGAAGTATTCGAGATTGTCATTTTACCTGAATAAGAATCATTTCATGAACAATGAACCTTTAGAAAACACCAGACTTGTTTTTCGTATTCAGACCTAATTTATGAAAACTGTAGGCCGACAGTCGACTGGTCTACTATTCAGTCGACTGGTACGACCCAGCTGCTGTATCTTTAGTTTTTCTCGAAAATCCGTTCTGGACAGTCGACTTAGACCCTTCTCAGTCGACTGGTACACTTAGAATTTATTTTTCAAAGTTATCGTAGAATTTCTCTCGGGTAAGTCGACTTATGTTTTTATAAGTCGACTTATGTTCTTATAAGTCGACTTATGTCTCCTTTAAGTCGACTTATGTTTTGATAAGTCTACTTATGATTTTTATAAGTCATCTTATGTTTTGATAAGTCTACTTATGATTTTTATAAGTCATCTTATGTTTTGATAAGTCTACTTATGGTTATTATAAGTCATCTTATATTGTTGATAAGTCTACTTATGATTTTTATAAGTCATCTTATATTGTTGATAAGTCAACTCATGTTTTTATAAGTCATCTTATACTGTTAACACTTGGAATGTTCTTGAGAATTATTGGTAATTGTCCCGGGTAGGTCGACTGATGGTTTATTAAGTCGACTTATAGCACTTGTTATATTCTTGGATATTCGTTCTCGGGGCAGTCGACTTACTATCGCATAAGTCGACTGGTCCTAAGGAGTTCTTCGTAATCTTGAGTGTTCTTTCAGTCTTTAGTTTGTTTGTAGATGGATATGTTCGTCGATGTAAGAGTCACTATAGTGATTGCATACCGGGTACGTATTCGATCTATACCCTCTTAGTTTGTTTGTAGATGGATATGTTCGTCGGTGTAAGAGTCACTATGGTGATTGCATATCGGGTACGTATTCGATCTATACCCTCTTAGTTTTTTTTGTAGATGGATATGTTCGTCGGTGTAAGAGTCACTATAGTGATTGCATACCGGGTACGTATTCGATCTATACCCTCTTAGTTTGTTTGTAGATGGATATCTTCGTCGGTGTAAGAGTCACTATAGTGATTGCATACCGGGTACGTATTCGATCTATACCCTCTTAGTTTGTTTGTAGATGGATATGTTCGTCGGTGTAAGAGTCACTATTAGTGATTGCATACCGGGTATGTATTCGATCTATATTATCTTTAGTTTGTTTGTAGATGGATATGTTCGTCGGTGTAAGAGTCACTATTAGTGATTGCATACCGGGTATGTATTCGATCTATATTATCTTTAGTTTTTTTTTTGTAGATGGATATATGGGTATCCGATCTATGGCATTATTGGTGATCGATTGATTGGACATACATCGTGGTATTGAGATTTATTGATGGTTGGACACATTCTGAGATGTGAGGATTACTATTAGTTCAGAACAGTCGACTGGTTCGTTAAACAGTCGACTGTACAGTGCAGTTGAGCTGTACTATTTTGAGAGTGATTGATTGATGGATACTTGATCGTTGGTATTGTTTCTCGACTTGACTTCACGCTTGTACTGGCCTATCGTTTCTTGCTTTACATTACATGTTCAGTTTATGTATTTTTGTTCAGTACATGTTGTTCGAGAATTTATGTTTATTGTTTATTTATGTTTGTTGTTTATATCACTCACGCCATTTACGGCTGACCCCTTTAGTTTGGGGGTTAGGGTTCAACTCTAGCCTCATGTGTTACAGGTAGCTGCTTAGAGTTGGGAGCTTGGATGCTTGGGGTAGCTTTGGATCTTATGAGTGTTATAGTAGAGCCTTAGGTAATTTTGTAAGGAGAAAGGGTTGTAACAGTTAAATATATTTTAAGGTGTTTTGTATTTCCGCTGCAATTGAAAAAGAATATTGTAATAAGAATTTGGAATAAAATGACTTGAGTTTTTGGTCTATGTATATTGTTACATTGAAGTGGATCGCTGGGAAAGTGCCACGTATTTTCTAAATTTTATACTAGAAATTCGGGGCGCTACAGATTGGTATCAGAGCATGCTTCAATAGTAATAATAGACATAGTATGAAAACCAACCTAGGTGTGGACACTAGAGAGTGAGTACCTAGGTGTGGACATTAGAGTGTGAGTATCACATAGAGTTAAAACGTGATGTTTGGTTTGGGGTATGGTTATGGTTTCGCCATAGGATTTTGATGTGAGTTTGAATTGTGTGTGTGATGCTCTAACTTTTCCCTCGTTTTGCAGTATTCAAAATGGTTGCACCCAGGGGCAGGAATGGAGGCAACAATGAGGACGGATCGGGTAGTTCTCGAGGAGCGGGAATTGACCTTGAGGCTGAATTCGCCAAGGTGTATCAGACCTTGAATGCGCTGATGGCATTCAACTTGGCGCAGCAGCAGAATCAGCAGCAGGCTCAGCAGCAGAATCCGCCGCCAAATCATGGAGCTGGTCAGGGATTGGTGAATGCCGACCCCATCAAGCAGATTGAATCCTTTAAGAGGATGAGGCCGCCAGTCTTTGAGGGGCAAGCTGATCCAACCGCGGCAGATGACTGGGTTAGGAAGATGCAGACGATCTTTGAAGTGTCAGAGACTCCGGTAGCTAGCAAGGTAAAGTTAGCTTCGATGCAGCTAGAAAAGGACGCAGGTGTCTGGTGAGAGTCGCTGAAGAGGACTCTGGGAGATCAGCAGTTGACTTGGGAAGCTTTTCTGGAGGAGTTCAGAGATCGCTTCTTTCCCCTAGATGTACAGGAGAAGAAGGCGACTGAGTTCTTGAACCTTCAGCACGGCAGCATGACCATGCGGGAGTATGAGACCAAGTTTGCTCAGCTTTCGAGGTATGCGCCAGAGTTGGTCGTGGACGAGACAAAGAAGACCAAAAAGTTTGAGCAGGGCTTGAGGCCAAACTTGAGGTCAAGGATGGTTCCGTTGGGCATCAGAAGATTCGACAAGCTGGTCAGGAGAGCAGCTATGACCGAGGAAGATATGGACCAGTCCCAGATTAAGCAAGAGACTTGGAATAAGAAAAAGAGGCCTAGCAGATGATCAGGATGAGAAGGAATTTCCCGTGAAGCAGAGCAAGCCTAGTGATCTAGTGCAGAAGGCACCGACAACTAAGGAAGTGACTTGTTTTTACTGTAAGCAGGCAGGACATTACAGGTCAGAATGTCCGAAGTTGGCAAAGCAGACTTGTTTTCAATGTGGTCAAGTAGGGCACATTCGACAACAATGTCCACAGCTGAAGAAAGAGAATGCAGGGAAAGACAAGGATCCGAAGTAGGAGCGAGTGTTCGCATTGACTGAAGAGGATGCGGGCAATCCAGGAATATGATCTGTGTGTGCAGGAATTTATTCTTTTGTATTAAGTAAGACTTTATTTTGGAAATAATTGAAGATTGAGTATTTTCTTCATGTAACAAGTTTATTTGGGTTAGTGGAATAAAGACAAAGTTTTATTTGATACTGTTTTCTTGCATGCAATTGTGTCGCCCATTGATTACTAGTCTTAGTGTGGATCTTAAGGTGTCTCCAGGCAGGTCTTGAGGTGGCTATCCTTAGTCATGTCGTTTTCTAAGGAGGGAGTGGCCACTGATTCTTGGAAGGATGAGCAGAAGGTCAGAGTGGGATGCAGGAGTTCAGTAGTTGTTGCCGCGTGACTTCCGATGGCAAGTTATCAGAGTCGCGCAGCGGAAGTTTGATTTTCTGAATTCCTTGCATGATTGTGATTGTTTGGTGTGATGTAATGCATTCTTTGGTGTGACTGTATTTCCTAAAGATTTATGTTTCTACCCATGAGTTTTCAATCATTGTTAGGGGGTTGTTCGGACCTCATTAGCCATAGTTCTGAGGACAGAACTCTTCTAAGGAGGGAGTGATGTAGAACCCCGTATTTTCAAATATTTTTTTAATTATTTGAAAATGAATTTAAATGAATTTTGAGGATTTAATTGATATTTTCTAAAAAGATTTATCTTTAGTACACGTGCAAAACACGTGCAAATGACTTTTGAGATATTTGAATAATTAAGTTTTCTTTATGAAAAATCATTATTTATGATTTTGGAATTATGTAGTATTTTTCCAGATTTTTCTGAAATTAATTTGATCTAATTGCAATTTTTGATAAAAGAGGGACCTTTTTGCAAAATTGACACTTTTAAGGGTTAAAGTGCAAAATTGGCATTCTGGACGTTTTAAACAGTATTGGTTAAGATTTAGAAGTATATTTTCTTTTAAATCCTAATTTAAATGAATTTTAGATGAATTTCCAAGAGAAGATATATATATATATATATATATATATATATATATATATATAATTGTATTTTGGAGGGATGGTTTTGCAAATGTATTCCTAAACCCTAAAAATGATATTTCCGGCCTATATAAGGGAGTTTGCAGCCGTCATTCGCTGCACAACTCAGATCTCATACTATTATTTTCTTGGTGATAAAAGATGATTTTGGATCTCGCAAGAAGGAGTTTGGATCTAGCAAAGGAAGGCTTTTTGTGGATCTTCTTGCTTCTAAAGGTGAGTGATATGAACTTAGTTTTGTTAGTGTGTATGATGGTATGCTGTTTTGTTTGATGTATCCGTATCTTGTATGTGATCGATGCAATAGTCGTTATTCGTTTTATGCATAAGAAATCCACGAATGTTTAGTAGATCTTGTTTAACAAATTCTTTATTGATCGAAAACATGTTAAGATTCAAGTATGGTTTGATCGGATGTATGAACATCTGGATCTGGTGTATATAATCAGATCTTGGTTATTGTTGGTGGAAGAATTAAGTATTAAGGAAACCCTAATGTAAGATTTAGGAATTTGAGAACAAGAGAATTGAGTTTATGAATAATGGATCCGCAATGAAGAAGTATTCGAGATTGTCATTTTACCTGAATAAGAATCATTTCATGAACAATGAACCTTTAGAAAACACCAGACTTGTTTTTCGTATTCAGACCTAATTTATGAAAACTGTAGGCCGACAGTCGACTGGTCTACTATTCAGTCGACTGGTACGACCCAGCTGCTGTATCTTTAGTTTTTCTCGAAAATCCGTTCTGGACAGTCGACTTAGACCCTTCTCAGTCGACTGGTACACTTAGAATTTATTTTTCAAAGTTATCGTAGAATTTCTCTCGGGTAAGTCGACTTATGTTTTTATAAGTCGACTTATGTTCTTATAAGTCGACTTATGTCTCCTTTAAGTCGACTTATGTTTTGATAAGTCTACTTATGATTTTTATAAGTCATCTTATGTTTTGATAAGTCTACTTATGATTTTTATAAGTCATCTTATGTTTTGATAAGTCTACTTATGGTTATTATAAGTCATCTTATATTGTTGATAAGTCTAATTATGATTTTTATAAGTCATCTTATATTGTTGATAAGTCAACTCGTGTTTTTTTAAGTCATCTTATACTGTTAACACTTGGAATGTTCTTGAGAATTATTGGTAATTGTCCCGGGTAAGTCGACTGATGGTTTATTAAGTCGACTTATAGCACTTGTTATAATCTTGGATATTGGTTCTCGGGGCAGTCGACTTACTATCGCATAAGTCGACTGGTCCTGAGGAGTTCTTCGTAATCTTGAGTGTTCTTTCAGTCTTTAGTTTGTTTGTAGATGGATATGTTCGTCGGTGTAAGAGTCACTATAGTGATTGTATACCGGGTACGTATTCGATCTATACCCTCTTAGTTTATTTGTAGATGGATATGTTCGTCGGTGTAAGAGTCACTATGGTGATTGCATACCGGGTACGTATTCGATCTATACCCTCTTAGTTTGTTTGTAGATGGATATGTTCGTCGGTGTAAGAGTCACTATAGTGATTGCATACCGGGTACGTATTCGATCTATACCCTCTTAGTTTGTTTGTAGATGGATATGTTCGTCGGTGTAAGAGTCACTATAGTGATTGCATACCGGGTACATTTTCGATCTATAGCCTCTTAGTTTGTTTGTAGATGGATATGTTCGTCGGTGTAAGAGTCACTATAGTGATTGCATACCGGGTACGTATTCGATCTATACCCTCTTAGTTTGTTTGTAGATGGATATGTTCGTCGGTGTAAGAGTCACTATTAGTGATTGCATACCGGGTATGTATTCGATCTATATTATCGTTAGTTTTTTTGTAGATGGATATATGGGTATCCGATCTATGGCATTATTGGTGATCGATTGATTGGACATACATCGTGGTATTGAGATTTATTGATGGTTGGACACATTCTGAGATGTGAGGATTACTATTAGTTCAGAACAGTCGACTGTACAGTGCAGTTGAGCTGTACTATTTTGAAAGTGATTGATTGATGGATACTTGATCGTTGGTATTGTTTCTCGACTTGACTTCACGCTTGTACTGGCCTATCGTTTCTTGTTGCACATTACATGTTCAGTTTATGTATTTTTGTTCAGTACATGTTGTTCGAGAATTTATGTTTATTGTTTATTTATGTTTGTTGTTTATATCACTCACACCATTTATGGCTGACCCCTTTAGTTTGGGGGTTAGGGTTCAACTCTAGCCTCATGTGTTACAGGTAGCTGCTTAGAGTTGGGAGCTTGGATGCTTGGGGTAGCTTTGGATCTTATGAGTGTTATAGTAGAGCCTTGGGTAATTTTGTAAGGAGAAAGGGTTGTAACAGTTAAATGTATTTTAAGGTGTTTTGTATTTCCGCTGCAATTGAAAAAGAATATTGTAATAAGAATTTGGAATAAAGTGACTTGAGTTTTTGGTCTATGTATATTGTTACATTGAAGTGGATCGCTGGGAAAGTGCCACGTATTTTCTAAATTTTATACTGGAAATTCGGGGTGCTACATGGAGACACCTTGAGGAATACATGATCACTCACTTCGAACTCTATCGGTCTCATGTGCATGTCTACCCATTTCCTCTGCCTGTCCTGTGCGGCCTGAAAATGCTTCCTGATCTGGGCCACTACATCAACAGTCCTCGTGATAAATTCTGGCCCCAAAAGCTTTCTCTCACCAATGTTATCCCAGCACACTGATGATCTACAGTTCCAACCATATAAGACATCATACAGAGCCGCCTGAAGACTAGCTTGGTAGCTATTGTTATATGAAAACACCACCAAGTGTAGATGATCTTCCCAAGATCCTTAAAACTGAAGCACATAGGACCTTAACATATCCTCCAAGATCTGAATAGTCCTCTTTGATTGACCATCTGTCTGCGGATGGAATGCAGTACTGAACTTTAGCTTACTCCCAAGACTGTTCTGAAGGCTCTCCCAAAATTGAGATTGGAATCTAGTATCTTTGTCTGATATAATACTGATAGGAATACCATGCAATCTCACAATCTCCTGCATATACTTCTCTGCCAGGCTTTCTGTAGACTAACCAACTCTGAAAGGAATTAAATGGGCAATCTGTGTCAAGGGATCCACAATCACCAAGATGGCATTGTGAACCTTGGGACTTCTAGGCAATGCAGTCACGAAATCCATAGTAATATTCTCCCACTTCCACTCCGAAATAGGAAGCGGTTGAAGAAGGCCAGCAGTCCTCAGATGTTCTACTTTCACTTGCTGACAGATCAGACACCGATAAACAAATCATGCAACAGCTCTCTTCGTACCATGACACTAGAAATGCAACTTCAAATCTTGATATATCTTCGTACCACCGGAATGAATAGAGTATGACGAGCAATGAGCTTCTTCAAGTAACTTCTGCCTGACTTCTCCCTTCGGAACACATAGATGGTTCCCAAAATGGAGAGATCCATCCTCATGAATCACCATATTAGTTCTAGAACCAGCTTCAACCTCTGCTCGAATTTGCTGCAACTGCACATCACCATACTGTGCCTCAATTTGATCTACCAAAAATGACTGCAACTAAAGCACCATACAACTCTACTCAAAACCAGGCAATACCACATCCAACTCCAATATCCTCATAGCTACCACAAGCTTTTCCTGCTCAGTCAGATGCATTGCAATAGGTCTTCTTCTCAAAGCATCAGGTACCGAATTAATCTTGCCAGGGTGATACTGCAGACCCCGCCATCAATTACAACCATCGCCTTTGCTCTATATTCAGCTCCTTCTGTGTGAACACATCCTTGAGACTTTTGTGGTCAGTGAAGATCTCCACTCAGTCTCCCAGTAAAATAATGCCTCCAAAGCTTCAAGGCAAAGATCACAGCTGCAAGCTCCAAATCATGTGTACGATAATTCTTCTCATGCGACCTCAATTGTTTAGATGCATATGCAACAATCTTGCCTTGTTGCAACAAAACAACACCCAAACCTCTACCTGAAGCATCACAATGAATTACAAAACCCCTTGATCCATTCGGTATAGTCAACATAGGTGCTGATGTCAATCGATTCTTCAGTTCAACGAAGTCTTCTTCACAGAACTTATCCAACACAAACATCTGATCCTTCCCAGTCAACTTGGTCAACGGCCCTGCAATCTTCGAGAAATCCCGAACAAACTTCCGTAGTACCCAGCTAGACCAAGAAAACTCCGAACTTTCGATACTGATTTCGGCGTTGGCCAATCCTTAACTACAGAAATCTTTGACGGATCGACAGAAACTCCACCACCAGAAATAATATGGCTCAAGAATGCCACCCGATCCAACCAAATCTCACACTTGCTAAGCTTCCCATACAGCTGATTCTCCCTCAAAGTTTGCGAAACAACCTTCAGGTGCTCAACATGCTCATCACGGTTCCGAGAATAGACAAGAATATCATCAATGAACACCACAACAAACTTTTCCAGGAAGGGAGAGAAAATCTGATTCATCAAGCTCATAAATACTGCTGGAGCATTAGTAACTCCAAAAGGCATCACCAAGAATTCATAATACCCATACCTCGTACGAAAAGCGGTATTCTGTACATCCTCGGCTTTCACCTTAACCTGATGATAACTAGAATGAAGATCCAGCTTCTAAAATATAGAAGCACCTCCCAATTGATAAAATAGATCATCAATTCTTGGCAATAGATACCCGTTCTTCACTGTGACATTATTGAGCTCACGGTAGTCAATACACAACCTCCGACTACCATCCTTCTTATTGACGAATAGTACAGGACCTCCCTAAGGTGAAACACTTGGCCTGATAAAACCTTTATCTAGTAACTCCTGAATTTGCTCCTTCAACTCAGACAACTCAACAGGAGCCATTCTGCACGGACTCTTAGAGATTGGAGTTGTACCCGACTGAACATCAATACTGAACACCACTTCACGATCTGGCGGTAATCTCGGTAATTCCTCAGGAAAAACATCCAGAAAATTCCGCACAACCAACGGTGCAACAACATCATCAACACACACTTCCTCTATAACTCCAACTTCCTGACTTGCCAACTTCTCCACACAAGCAAGGGCATTTCACCGGCACAGAATTCAAATTCCTGACGTTCTGGCATACGTAACACCACCTTCTACTTGCCGCAGTCAATTATAGCATTAGTGGCAATAAGCCAATCCATCCCCAGAATAACATCAAATCCAGAATTGCTGATGACAACCAGATCGGCAACAAAATCAACACCACCAATAACTAGGGACTCTGCTTACAAATCTGAGAACATACAATAACACCTCCACCAGTAGAAATGTTCCAAGCTACTGGGATAGCGCTGCTAGCCAAGTGATGCAGATCGACGAAGCGAGAGGAAATAAATGAATGAGTAGCACCAGAGTCATGAGTATGAAAGGAATGGACAAGGATAATGTCTAGCATGAAGTCAAAGTGAGAATACAAAAGGCAGAAACAAAATGCAAGAAACAGATATGAATGGAAGGCTAACACGAATAAGCAACAGGATAGAAGAATAAAATAGTAAGGAAAAAGGAAGCAAACAATGCAAGGAAGGACCACCACGCTTTCGCTGCGCTACTCTGATGGTGAAACTCCAAGCTGTAGACATGTCATTGTAGATCAAGTGATGCCTATCGAAGGACCAAGTAGGAAGAAGAAGAACAGATGCCACCAGAATCAAAAGAATATGGGAATGAAAAGAATGAAATCATACCCAATAAGGAATCAATGAATGGAAGGGATCAAAGAAACAAATCAAATAAGACTAGTTTCCATATCATAAGTTGGTTATCAATTGTTCATGTGATTCCTGTATTACACATAGTAGTGAGTCATACCGGTTAAAACCCAAATTTAATTAATATACCAATCAAAGCCAAACTTCCTTTCATTAGTCACGTTTGACTGATATATTTTCCAAACTCGGGCTTGAGTACCACTAAAAATCTTGTCACGCTCCGCTTCCTAAAAATACGGAATATAAGTACATGACATTGGCCCAGTGAATGACTAACGTCACCAATAAGTTGTTTATCCGATCAACTCAACAATATAATCAATACATAATAATTACGCAGGCAATAATAATAATCTCATGTACAATAATACTTGGAATGAAGCAATATGAAATATCCAAATACAATAATCCAATGTCTGGAAATAAATAATAAATTCGAGTCATAAGCCCAATACAGTAATAAATCCCAAACATAATAGTAATAAATTTCAATACAATAGTTCAATGAAATATTATTCAATTATAAAGCAATAGTTCTTTAGAAAGTTTGTTCTCCAATCACAGCAGAAAATTCTGCTTCATTACCTGTCAACACTTCATCTAGAGAAAAATTATCTTTAGAGCAAGTCATGGACAGCAAGTAGAGAAAACAAAGAACAATGGAGTATGGGTATAACAATGAATTCAATGGATCAATAGGAACCAATAACATGGGACAATAACAATAATCAATATCATGATAATCGATGCAATGGCTATAAACAATGATTTAATATTCAATAACAATATTCAATGGTCAATATCAATAACACTTAGCCAATATTCGATATCAATAGAACAATGATGAAAAATATGCAATGTCGATGTGATGCAATTCTTAAGTCTATTAATCATTTTAAATCCTAACCAATGCACGTACTACTGTGTCCCATATGTTCCATACCACAGGTTCGATGCACAAAATCAATTTTGTTTAGACTATAGTGGTAGATTCTATAGTTCATGTACTGGGTATAATGACGATAACAATATAACACGGACCATTGAGACAATTTCTTGCACAATGACAATAACGATAATAACTCGGGCCAAGGTGTAATTTCTTACACGATGACGATAACGATAATAACACGAGCCATCATCCAAGTATAGTCCCCATGTCATCAACTACTCTAGTCAATCCCTTAAACCCCGGCTAATTAATTATTTATCAGTGCAACAATACAATATACAATTTAAGACATGAGATGAACAATAGTATTAATAGGAGAACAATAGGATGATAACATTGATAAGACGATTTGAATGGTGACAATAACTCATTTGAATCATGTTATACAACACACATACTTAAATTCATGCAATACTATGATATCAGAATAATTAATCTATTAAAAACTAGAAGATAAAATTTTGGACATTAAGAGTAGTCTTTATAAAAATGCGAATTCCCGCTGTTTCAGAAATCGAAAACTGAAACTGTCAGAATTTCTGAAAACTAGACTTCCACACGGCTCCAACGCATATTAAAGTTCAATATCCGACAACAGTAGCTAGGTCAAACATATTTCTTTAAAGATTTTATGTTCAGGTAGAAATTCGACATCATGTTGTTATATTTTTATAATCAGCAAAAATTCGAAATAAAATTCATTAAATATATTTTCTACACTTCTAAACATGTTAAGAAACAATTTGGAAATTATCAGAGCAAAATTTTATCATTTGGTCAGCCTTTTAACAGTTTAAATATCAAATATACAAGAATCCTAAAATTTGGAAATAAAAACAAAGGTGTCGTAAAACGGGTATAATTTTTTCTACACAACTTGGAATTCAGAAATTCAAAATGTTCTGGAAACTAGAAAGAAAACGCTACAATTCTTATTCAGAAAGTAATTTATTTTAAGATGATTTAAGTAATTGAAAATGGCAGACACAATATACAGCCAGTAAGCAACATTCAGGGTTTCGGGCGTGTTTTATGAAATAAATTAATTAAACACGATGGGTATCGTATCTATTAGTCGATAAATTATGTAATCAACATGAATGGTGTAATAGCATGATAAATACAATTAAAAACACACACGTACACAATTCTAACAACATCCAACATCAATTGATCAATCAACATACAACCTAGCAATTATTTGTACAATAATTTAATTATGTCGTGACCATATGCATAATTCTATTCACGATACTATATGAATGCATGAAAGATTCAATCTTTAGAGTCAAAAGTGGAACGATGTCAAGAATATTTGGGTTAGCTCGTGTAAACCCTCAATAGACCCAATGAAAGATAGTCAATACAATGATATGATAACGAATAGGATCTACTTGCAAGAATTTCAATAAAACTTGAATCTGATATGCTGTTCAATTGAAGGGAAAAGTGACTTGCCTTTTGGACGACGAAATTGAATACCAAGAATAATGGGATGAGAATGCTGAAGCAACAAACCCACGAACACACAAACTACGTGCAAACTACATTCAAACTTCGTGCACAAAAGAACCCAAAAGCAACAAAGGCGGTAAGGGAGAGAGCAATGGCAACAACAGCACTAAGGGAGGCTCGACGGTGGCCTGGCTGACGTTGACGGCGACGGTGGGCGGTGCGAATGAAGGTCGACGTGGGCTGGAGGAGAACGGCGACGATGTCGATGGGATTGGGTTTGTCGCTATTGTCGTTCGGAAACAGGGCAAAGGGAAGAGTAGGTCGGGGATGGGTTTTTGGTGTCTGGGCATCGATGGGGGGGGGTGTCGACGGGAGTTGGGCTACGCTCAGGAGGTGCTAGAGGTGGCCGGAGAAGGCCGGAGTAGGTAGAGAAGAAGGGCCAAGGGGAGGTCAGGGTTTGGGCGGGAAATTTCCGGGGAGAGAGAAACACAGAGGAGAGAGATTAGACGGCTTTTAGGTTTCAATTGTGCAATTTTTAGGGTTTGCAATAAGATTGTATTTATAGGGTGTAATTCGGGTGTTGGGTTAATGATTTCGGATCCACTAATAGCTGTTTTGGGTCAAGAACAATTGAAATTGGGTTTTAGGGTTCAATAAGAGATATATCTAAAATAATAGGGTTTGATAAAAATACCCACACTTAAGTAAAAGAAAATAGGATCAACAAGAGTAGCTCAATGAAGAAGAATGAAGGATTTGATGAAAAAATTAAATTAAAATAATTAAGAAAGAGAAAATAGAATATTTTATTCAATTGAAATAAAAAAATTACAAAAGGGGGAAAAATGTAAAGAACAAAAATGGTAGTTACATGTATACACCTGAAGCAGCATTCCTCTTGTAGGAATAATCAAAACTAGAGCTGTCATCAACCTTTTTTTAACTCTTGAAAACCCTTTCCCACCTATCAGACCAAACAAAAGGCACATTCTTCCTGGTAAGCTGAGTAATCGATGCGGCAATAATCGAAAATCGGGGATAAACCGCCGATATTAACCAGCTAAGCCTAAAAAACATCGAATCTCAGTAATAGTAGTAGGCTGTTTCCACTCCTTCTCTGCTGCAACCTTCTTAGGATTGACTGAAATACCATTTGCTGACACAACATACCCCAAAAATGAAATTTTGAGAATTTGGTAAATAACGTTTGCTCCCACAGAGTCTGCAACACTGCCCTGAGATGCTGTCCGTGCTCTTCCAGACTACATGAATACACCAAAATATCATCACTAAACACAATCACGAACTTATCTTTATAAGGCCAAAAAGTCTGATTCATCATGTCAATGAAAATGGCAGGAGCATTCGTCAACTCGAAAGGCATTACAAAATAATCATATAATCCATACTGAGTACGAAAAGCAGTCTTTGGGATACACTCCTCCTCTACCCTCATCTGATGATACCTGATTATAAGTCTAGCTGTGAAAATACTGTAGCTCCCGCAATTGATCAACTAAATCATCAGTTCTCGGCAAGGGATATTTATTTTTGATTGTCACCTTATTCAACTCTCTGTTATCGATACATATCCTTAACGAACCATCTTTCATCGATGCGAAGATTGTAGGTGCACCCTAAGGGGACTTACTCGGACGAATGAACCTAAAATGACATACACACCTCAAAATTAAGATCTTTCTACTTTAGGATTTTAAATAAAACATATAAAGATATCACACTTGCAGTATATTATGAAACTAAATTACCCTTTCGTAAGAAACTCATCTAATTGCTTTTTGTTTTCATCCAATTCCATGGGTGCCATCATGTAAGCTGGCTTGGATATAGGAGTTGTCCCCGGTATCAAATCAATCATGAACTCCAATTCTCGCCAAGGTGGAAGACAAGGTATCTCTTAAAAAATATTGGAAACTCACAAACTACCTCAACATCTTTAATATCCACCTTAGGCACTTATACTGAACCCAAATAGTTACACATCACCGCATCATCTAGAGCATTACACTTTATGAGGAAAAGAGTCTTATCGGGCTCTCCTACCAGAATTCTCCCTTCATTGCACTCTAATTGTGCATGATGCCTCTGTATCCAATCCATCCCCAAAATAAATTGATAACCATCAACGCATATCACCATACAATCAATAGGAAAAGTATGAGATCCTATCGGAATCTGCACTTCTCGACACACATCATACAATATAATAGTGTTGCCTAATGGTGTACTAACTCTCACTGGTGCCTCCAAAGAAGACATGAGAATCTGATGCTGTGAAACATATGTGCAGGCTATAAATGATAAAGTTGATCCCGTGTCAAATAAAATTCTAATGAGACCAGTACCTGAAGGAACTTCTGTCTGTAACTGACCAGCCGACTGAGCAACTACATAAACTCGTGTGGGGACCGGTGCTAAATCACGCTGCGACTGCTGTTGCTGTTTCTGTTGTTGGGAACTTGTCCATGAACTCGTGTCTCTAACACCTGTTGCTGAGCCTCAATATGCTCCACCTCCAGGTAATTTAATAAGAGATGCTTATGAACAATCTTCAGCCAAATGACCCATCTTACCACAATTATAACACTTCGTGGACTCGTTTGAAATTCCATGGCAGCCACCAACACCAAATCTCTATCGTCCCGAATCCGTTCGTGGCTGCTGAACAGACTCTGACTTAGACTGCTGACTCTGAGCGCTACTTCTACTTGGGGGTCTCTGACCTCACACCCTTATTTTTATCTCCTTTTCCTTGTCCATCTTTACCTTCATATGGCTGAAATCGCCTTCCAAATCTCAATTTCTGGCCTCCCTAAGACTTCCCCTGAAACCGTACTCTGAAAGCCCTTTGATAGGATTGCCCTGGTTGTCCCTGCTGTACCCTGCTTTCCCATGTTATTTTCTTCCATCAACCTTTACTGAGTTCTTTCCAAATTACAGGCCATTTCAATCAATTCTTCAAATGTTGTATCACTTCTATTTGCAGCTGTTAAACTCATTTGATAAACGGATTGTAGGCCCCGAATAAACCGATCTGCATGGCGTCTCTCTGTATCCACTAACTGTAGGGCAAAACGGGCCAATTGATTAAATTTCACCACATAAGCATCAATATTCATATCACTTTGCTGCAAGGAAAGAAACTCATCTGCCACGCGGTCCTGTAATGACTCAGGTAAGAAATGTTCCTCAAATCTATTGGTAAACTCCTCCCACTCCATCTGCTGATAACCATATGGATCTGAATCTCTGATACTAACCCACCAAGTCATCGCATCACCAACTAAATACATGTATGCTAACTGTCTCTTCTCCACCTCGGTAACCACCATTCGTTGAAATAATAATTCACAATGTTGCAACCATATCGATGCTGCCACACCACCACCGGTACCATCAAACTTTGTTGCACCTAAAGTTCGAAAATCTTTCATTTTTCTAGCAAAACCTCACTTCTCTGTCTTTAGGCTCCATGCGTACTTTCAATGGCTGCCCGACCACCTGCTAACTGATTTGTGCCAATATCTACGGTATGAACACTCCAGCACAAGCCATATCTCCCTGTGGATCTCCCAATGCGGCAGCTGAAGGTTCTCCCTGCATCACTTCTGTAGGAATTCTCAGTAATGAAGGACCCGCTTCATCTCTCCTTGGTGTCACTGGTAAAATCTGAGGCTGTGTGCTGGGTGTCTGTGCAGGCGTGGAAGTAGCAGGGGTGCAGATACTGTAGTAGCTGGCACAGAAACTGGCTGCTCCTACTGTCCTACTGGAGGATTTTCGGAACTCTCACGTTCCTTTCGTCGCCTCTTAGATCGGTCAAAAGGAGCTAACTGTAGCGCTCCGAATTTCTAACATAGGAACTCGTGACACACTCCAGGATTTTTTCTTCAAATGAGTCACAACACAAGAAAAATAACAGAATATTAAAACTTTTATTACATCAAATTGTTATTACAATGTCCAATGATTATAACAATTTCAATTATTGGTACAATATGAATGTACAATAAAATCTGGACTGTAACTTTCACTTGGATGCTTTCCCCTACTAGAGTTTTCCCGCACTCCCAAGCCGGCAATCCTGCACTAATAACTGTGGACACGTCAGTTAAATACAACTCAAGAATTACTAGACTCGGCTATCCTCTCTATGCCATAATAAAACGATTCTAACCTCAGCAACCACAAATATTTGATGCGAAGAAAAATGTGAAGTCAAACAAGTGTCGGTGTATGCCATGGTCTAATCTAATGCACACACTATGCACACATGCTCCTAAAGCTAATGCACGCTTGGTTAAAAGATATGCATCCCATACTACACATCCCCCAACCAAACGACGTTCTTCAGTTGATGGGGCTTGATCCCCCGCTATGCATCATACTCTTGTGCTCTTTCCTATCTCTGATTCCAGTGATGGTGAGGCTGCAGTCGTCCGGCTTACTCCACTCACTGTTGTCAATAGTGGTGTCCATTACATCATGTTTTACCCACTATGCCTGGGATCTCAGTCGCAGGCTTACTCCGTCATGGCTGGGGTTTCAGTCACAGGCTTACTCCATTACGACTGGACCCATGGTATGGATGCCTTTATGTATGCTTATATCTACATATCCCCGAACCTTACCAAAAGCTGATATACGGACACCAAGGCTCATTACCGAAGGACATAGAGCCTTTCCCGTAGAGTCTCGCTCACCGGGCCTTTCTCTAAGCCTCCTGCCCGCATTGATCAACAAAGAACTTGATGGATATAGGGTTTCCCCAACTCCGCTACCCTTGTCCTTACACTAGAACAGAACTTTCAGTTGAGATGGCGTCAATGCCCCAAACCTCCTCAAAGGTTGTTACAGACATAAAGGCATCCATGCCGAAGACAGGGGAGCCCCCACAGAGTTTCACTCCTCAGGGCAGCTCAGGGTCCTTGTCCACATTAAATGAACCTAGGATTTGGCCATGCGTGATGATGCCATGCGTCCCCCTGACTTGCGAACACGCTTGCTAGTGCATGTCCTTACATTCAACCAAGACTCGATCTAGTCCTACTAAAGTATCAATGCTACCCCACTCCAAGATTAAAGATAATATTAATTACAAGATCACTAGCATTTCTTTTATCACCCAATTTCATGACTCTAGTCAATCTCTAATCCTCCTTCATTTTTCTTATTAGATATATGAACCTCTAGGCGAGCCTAAAACTATCTCATATTACCCATTTCCTTAGTTAGGCGATCTATCTATCATTTCTAATACCTAACTTGGTAATCAACTTAGCTTGCTATGAACAACTAGTTAAGTTCTACGTGTAGACGCTTTCTAGTTAGTTACCTTTATCATTGGTGGATCTTAACCCATCCCACACTAGGACTCAACTAGCCCTCAAGTCCGGCCCAAGGGTTGACCCGCCTCGGCCCACACTTGGGATGAACCAACGACAACCCGACTCCGTCGATCGCCACAATTGCCATCTCTGCTTGGAGTTCGATCACAACCTCAGCCGGACCAACACATGGCTCCCGCTAACCTTCACGCTCCATGGTCCTCGACAAGTGGTAGCTCCAAATATAGCCATGGAATCCATCCATGCACGGCGAGTGCGTCGGCGCATGAGTCATCTCCTCTAGCGCGTTCGATGCGATACGGGTCATATTCTACTGTTCTAGATTTTTCAACAAGACTTAATCCTAGAGTCTCAATACTCAACCGATGTATCCCAACAAGGTACACTAAACTAGGAGTAAGTCCTAACCCATGAATCCACAAAAAAGGGTGCTAGAAGCCCTAAAAATGACAATTTATAATTCCAAACAACAAACATACGTTTGGCGTTTATGCCAAAATGGAGTAATTCCCATCTTGTTTCCTTGAAGAATCGCGATTGGGCGCTTCCAAGCTTCTACCCAAGGTAGACAGCAAGTATAGCACACATTAGGCATGGATTTCATCCCAAAGTGGTCAACAACAATACCCTAACATCCAATACAATTTTCACTTCAAAACAGTGAACAACATTGTCTATATTGGGGTCTACAAGAAATTAAGAGCTACCCTTAGCATGGAACTTTAGATATTTTAATTCCTAACACATATCCACATCTATAACATGATTTGTGACCTCAAGTAGGAACTCTAAGCTAATAAAGTACAAGTTCAAACTCATTTCCATGAACTTGGTGCAAAACAGTGAGCTCTAAGATTCACTGTATTTCTGTCGTCACTTGCAAAACTCATATAAAATCGTACACTTATCCAAATCATGATTTCTTGGTCATTCCAGAATTTTCTGTGTGCCTACTAAAACTTCCTAGTTTCAAGTTTGTTCAGATATGGTCGTTTACATGCTCTTATGGTCCCATCTTTAACAAGCATACAGATTTCTAGAATAGCACATCATATTAACACAGTCATGAGATAAAATCAATTTAAAATAGTATATGGTGTCAGAACTTTATGAAATTTTAGATTCTAGCTTCTGACACATGATGTTACAACACCTCCAAAAATTATGTGATTCTACAAAGTAGATTTATAATTATGTCTCTTTGAATGTCATAAAAACATAGCAACAACAGCAGCAGTTCTGTTTATTAAAAATAACTAGCTAAGTTTGCATGATTTTATTAACATAGCTACAGTAGTCCAAAACTCATGAAATTTGAAACATAGGTCTTAGGTACATTCACCATTGACATACTAAAATTTTAGATTATTCCCATAAGCATGCAGCAAGATACAAGTCACTTTTCTCACAACAGTAACAACAAAAACTGTTTCTTTTTCTCTTGACTAGCATGCAAGTTTGCACGAAACATCATATAAAAATCTAGAAAAATTACTGAAGGTGCACGACACATGAATGAACATCATATAAAAATTTCAAGTTAATCCAGCAATTAGTGTTCAAGTTATGAGCTACGGACTAGCAACAAAATTTCAGCCTTTTAACAAGATTTTCCTGTTTTGGATTTCTTAACACAAAAACGAGTTATTAAGGTTCATTGTAGATCATGCATGTCAATTTTCAGTCACTAAAATCACCATTTAGCAAGCAAAAACAAACAAAGAGGTTAGAAACACCCACCTTGATGAGTTGATGAAAAATGAGGTCCTACAAGCTCCTAGCTTCAAGCTTGACCTTCTTGCTCCTAGCACCTTGTCTTCTTGTCTCCTTGACTCCTCCTCCTTTCTTGGCTCCTTGTTCTCCTTCTACATGGCTCTAATTTCAGTATAGGGTTTTTTTGGGGGTGAGAATGAGAGTAGAAGAGTGTAGGATTTAAAGTAGAGAATATATGAGGTGTAAAGGGCTAATATTGCAAATGAGGGGGGTTAAAATGCAAAAGTGTGGAGAGGGTCAGGTCTGATCCAGAAATGGCTTGGGGAAGAGAATAGGATTTTTCATTTGATTGGGGTGGAAGGGAGGTGATGTGATGTGGCTTTTTGGGGTTTTACAAAAATATCATTATGTTCTCATTCAAACATCAAAAACCCTAAAGTTTTCCCCTCCTCTTCTCATGTAATCTTTGGGTTTCATTTTCTTTTGTTGGTACAAGTCATGTCACACTACAAGTGTGTGTTCATGGCTCAATGTTCAAAAGAACATGGTTTCAGCCCATGTCCAGCTCATGGTGAGTCTAGTTGAAGTTTATGACATAATTCCATACTAATAGTTTCAAAAAGAGAAAAATAAATAAATATAGTATTTTAGTGCTCAACAAATCATACATACATACATACATACATACATATATATATATATATATATATATATATATATATATATATATATATATATATATATATATATTCGGGTTGTTACACTAACTCCCTACCTACTCTTCGCATACTTGAATTGCCTGCACCGCACACCATTCACACAAATTACTTTAATACTCCAAGCATCATTATGAACTCATATAACGAAATCATAAACTCATTACTCTTAACAAACATGAACCCATATCCACCTACTGCAGGATCAGTAGGATACAAATCATTACAAACTTTATCCTAGTTAACCTAGGCTCTGATACCAACTGTAACAACCCAAATTTTCACCCAATTTGTTTTTTTAACTACTTATGTTATTCCTAATATCTTATTATGGATTTTAATACAAATTTCGGTAGTCTCCCCTGAAATATTAGTCATTTCGCAGCATTTCCTTACGAAAATATGCATTTCAAAATTCACAGCATAATACAGGCAATAAAATTATAATCTCCGCAGGCTAAGACAGAGAACTCTTCACAACAATCATAGTTATATGTTCTCGGGGATAAATAGATGCATAAATATCAAGATATCGAATTTAAACCAGAAATTTGTAAGAAAACTATATAAAACATCACACAGAACCTAGTATGCCACGACCAAGTGTGTACGGGTATAATAGACATCACTACGAATATAGTTATAGATCTATAGATACTACCCACCTCCAAGAAACTGATACAAAATTAACATACTTCCATAAATACTTATTATACAACTTTTTCCTTAAAACACCAAAATAAAGCTACATATACCATATAAAGAAATCTAACTACTCCCCTAGCCGATAGAGCAATATACCTGCAAAATGGGGCTACTGGCATCCACCTTCAGGGTGTGAGTCCACTAACCCCCAAACAACAAGGGGTCAGCCATACGGTGTGAGTACAATTCAAAAATTAAACATAAAAAGGCATAAGTGAATATCATTAAAATAAAATAAAAGAACATAAACCCTAACTTTAATTGAAACACACACAAAAATAACTAAAACATTAATTACTTCGTTAATAAACTATCTCTCTTGAACAAATCATAAACCCTTAATACATGCCCAGTCGGGTAGTTCTCCTCATTTCCATTGAAATGGGAGCATTAGTTCCTAAGAACTACCGAAGGCTTTTACCACCCGTTATAATTTAATTTTACCTCTTATATCAGATATCACCGCTTTATATACTTAACCATCTTTATTACATCACATTAAGTATTCGTATAAATATCAAACTCCATTAAAATATATTTTCACACTGAACTCCCACCATATCATTCACAAACACACACTCCATCATTATCATAAAAAGCAAAATTCCAGCAATATCGCATAATCTACTTTATATTCACCACGATACAAACAAAACAGATTTTTCCATTCAATAAATATTCTCACAAATATCATATAAATACTTAACTCTTTTCTCTTTTCTTAACACCAATAACTCCACATATATATTTTCTTTATACTTCTTTATTATACACTTACTTTATTTTACCCCTTCAGTATCCGCACAACTGACCTCCTCGTACAACACAGGGACCCTTGTGCCTCCCCCCTGTACATTTTAATCTCTCTAACCCACCATTTCACCAAGATCCAGGTGTCCTAAAAATCTATCATTAATGGTCTGGATTGAAAGAACGATTGCGCGCATGTCCAACCAAGACAAAAGCCAAAAAGCTAGTCAAAAACAAATATAATACGCGGATTGCTGCCACATAGGTTTTATGCATCCGAGGCCATGTCTTCCTCCTGGCCGTATACTAGTGAGGGAAAAATCCTCCCAAGACCATATTGGGTATCTCCTCCCAAATATAAATTGGGGCTTCTATATAACTCCTATTCCCAGGTATATCCCGGGCCTATGAGGTCTAGCCCCAACCCCTGGGTGATTGTGCGGCACTAAAAACAACAAAATTAACTCATTTTATAATTTCTCCTAAAAATAAAATTTCTCCTTTATATATATTTCCTCCTTTATATATATTATCTCCTTTATAATTTTTCCTTACAATAAAATTTCTCCTTATTATAAAATTTCTCCTATATTATATATTTTCTCCTTTGTAAAACAAATTTATCCTTTTCATTTCTATATATGCATATATCAATAAATTACCATAAAAATCATATATAAAAACCTCCTTTTGTTTTCCATATTCAAAATATACTAGTAATATCATAACTCCCCAAATCTCAATATTGCAACACCGTATCATGTGTATCACCTATATAATAAAATACAAAGAAAAGAAATCAAGTAGCTCTCCTTCAACAGTAAGAAAATTAATGGTCCAGATCTAAGCTCCTAAAAGACATTCCCCCATCCCCCCCAAAGTTTCCCCCCAAAATAACTCCTTTATTTAATTATTTCTCTCTCTCTCTCTCTTTCCTATTCAGATCAGTTTGCTCCATTTATTCTCCAAACCAGAGAGCTTCAATTTCTCTCTCTCTCTCCCCCTACGGGTTTTAAGCCGCTAACTCCAAATTCCTAAAACAAATTTCTTAAACCTTGGCTTCCATTCCCCTGGCAAAGCCTCCATCGTCCTCTCAAGTGCAAATCTCAAAGCAAATCCAAATCCAAATCAAGTGTCGAATCCAAATCAAGAGGTCATCGCCGATATTTAATCCGCTGCTGATTCTGTATTGGCGACTCTCTTCCACCAAATCGAGTACGAATATCAAGCGACTCCGTATCGGCAACTCCCCCCCACTGAATTGAGAGCCTCTACATGCGATACGACGACTCTAATTTCATATCATTAACCAAATTCTCATTCTAATTTTGTGTGCAGGGGATTACTCAGTTTTTTGCTAACTCAAATTTTGTGTGTGCATGGAATCTAAGTTCAGAGAGGTATGATTGTTTTATTTTTAGGTTTAAAAAATTTTAATTTGGTAATTTATTTAATGATTTTTTTTTGTTTTGATTTAAGGTGTACGCAAGTGAATGATGGATTATTTGGTGGCCTCAATTTGGGCTTCCAAACCATAGCAGGACAAGTAAGCTGATCAGCAACCTAAAATAACTTGGCAAATATGCAACATTAATTTCTTTACTACAAGAGAATATACTATCGTGAAATGTTCCCTTCAATGGTTATTAGAAACCATGGATAACATAACTGTTGCTGCTGATTTTTGGTGTGGGACCAAACAGATGAATTTGTGGATTCTTGAAGGAAATAAGTAAGCAAACCTGTTGACTTTCACCGGCCGGTTGACTGGTTTCTCGATGCTGCCGTGAACCTGCACAAAGTTTGATACATCGGGATGGATCCCGGCGATGAACCCTCCGATGCTCTTGTCAGTAATCTAAAAGATTATGGAAAGAGCTTTAGGTAGAAAAAGATTGATTACCTTGTCACGGTGAGGGGAGAGGGGTATTTATAGTTGCCTTAGGAACCAATTTCGAGATAAGGATAAATCTCTACTTCCGGATGCTTATGGATAGGAAGAGAGTTCGACTCGTTTTGTGATAAGAGGGATAGTTGAAACTGCTTCTTAGGGATAACCACGAATTTGAATCACTCCTTATCCATCTAGGCTGGTTTGTAGCGGGTTGCTACCGATACCCGGTAAGGCGGATCCGTTTTTGGGCTATTGGGCTTTGAAGAATGACTTAGTTCCCAATTCAAACCCGTTTGTAGGTGAAATTACCGTTTTACTCCTGAGAGATTTAAGATTCGTGCCCGATTTGAATGAACCCAGTTTAATCCTATTTTAAGCCATATCACGAGCCCCCCATTCCCGAAGATTGTGGTTAACAGGCTTCGAGGAGTAGTTTTATTGTTTCAATGACGTACAAGGTTTTATCGGAGTTTCTCAGGGGGTTTGGATCTTGCTCGAGGTGTGACGGGGCCGAATTGATCTTGCAAAGTGCCCAAGATTGTTCTTGAACATTTTCTGGATTTTTTTTTATTTTTTAATCCTTTTTCAAATTTTTTATTCAATTTTGCGAAGCGATGATCTATTTTCAAAAAGCATTAATTAATCATTCTAATTAATAATTATTTATGCAGGAGCTCAAAAATATTTCCCTGAAATCATAATTATTTTTTAAAATTTTTAATTAACTTTCTTTCATTTTTAATCATTTTTCGCAAATTTTAAATAATTAATTTGAATTATAATTAAAATAAAAGAATTAATCATATGAAACTTGATGTGGCGCGATCTGGAGCATCGACCAGGCTGTGGCACGATTTTTGAGGTGATCTGACGGCGGTCGTGAGATTTGTGTTTCCCCTTTTTTGTTCCGGAACACTTCTGTTCGACACATTGTGGCGAACGCGACGAACGTTGCATCGAACGTGGTGAACGACGGGCGAGCGACACGTCGCATGCATGCCGTTGACTGGTCAATGTGTTTTGCCCATTTTCGTTCGGAAACATGTTTGTTCGACGCATTGTGGCGAACGCGGCAGACATTACATCGAACGTGGCGAACAACAGGCGAGCGACACGTTGCACGTAAGTCGTTGACTGGTCAACATGTTTTGCTCATTTTTCCTTCGGAAACACGTTTATTCGATGCATTGAGGCGAACGTAGCGAACGACATCGCGAACGATGTGTTGAACGTGGCGAACGATAGGCGAGCGACATGTGGCACGTATGTCATTGACTGGTCAACGTGTTTTGCTTATTTTTCGTTCGAAAACACGTCTTTTTGATGCATTAAGGCGAACGTGGCAAACGGCATGGCGAACGATGTGTCGAACGTGGCGAATGATAGGCGAGCGATACGTGGCACGTATGCCGTTGAATGGTCAATGTGTTTTTCTCATTTTTCGTTCAGAAACACGTCTGTTCGATGCGTTGAGGCGAACGGCGTGGCGAACGATGTGTCAAACGTGGTGATCACAGGCGAGCAACACGTGGCACGTATGCCATTGACTGGTCAACGTGTTTTGCTTATTTTTCGTTCAGAAACACGTTTGTTCGACGCATTGTGGCGAACGTGGCTAACGTTACGTCGAACGTGGCGAACGATAGGCTAGCGACACGTGTCACATATGCCATTGACTGGTTAACGTGTTTGATATGTCTCCAACCATCTGACTTTTTTAACGGTTTGACTCCTTGGGCGATTTGACTTCCATCGCTTGGCGTTCTGGCCGCTTAGGATTCCGCACCTATTTGGCTTCCTAAGGGCTCGTTATGCTTTCGTCCCAAGTCCACCAAGCTTTGGATATAAATCCTCCCCCCCTTCTCATTTTACCTCACTCTCTCATTTCACTTCATCTGGAAAAAAATTCACTTCAGCGCTTGAGCGAGATTCCGGTGGCCTTTTCCATTCTCAGGCGAAGTTTCCGACCATGTGCATCACATCAAAAGGTAATTTATTTTTGTTTCAAGAGATGTCTAGGGTATCGTCTGATGAAACGACCTCCCCCTCTGGTCAAGTTGAAGTGACCCCTCCGACAGCTTCTTCTAGGGTCGATAAGGGGAAGGGTGTGGTGATTGAGCCTTCACCAATTGTAGAGACAGTCGTAGAGAGAGCGGAGGATGGGTGAGTTCAGGAGGCATTCGATCGCCATGTCTCGCTTACGAGTGGTTCGTCAATACAGTGCTGAAGAGCTGATGCGCGTCGAGCATGGTATAAGACGGTACTATGAGGAAAACGAGCCACGACAGCGTACCGAGGAGAACGATATTGTCTCCGTACTTACGGAAGGGGACCTTTGCACTATTAGGAGGTGCTTCATGATCCCATCGGAGTTCGAGCTCCATCTTCCTGGACCTGGTGTTAGGTCTTGTTCTTCTTTCTCTCCCGACCTTGTGCGTGTTTCCCTTCGAAGCTTTGAACGTGGGTCTCCGCCTCCTCCTTGATCCGTTTGTAAGGGAGGTGTTGTGATGGTATGGTGTTGGTCCGGTCCAACTCTTGCCGAACATGTGGAGACACGTTACGGGGTTGGTGCTTCACTGCCAAGCTGCAAGAATCGAGCCTCGTCTCAATGTCCTCCGCAGGGTGTACAAGATTCATCAGAAAAAGCGAATGGAGTACCGGTTCTATCTCAACGCTCGGTGAAGTCCTGGAGGTACAAATATTTTTTATTCGGAGTAAGGAGCCATTGGATATCCCAACTGTTTGGCGGGATGACGTGCCGAGGAGGGCGAAGGCGGAGCCGTCTCTAAGTCCTGAGGAGGATAGGATGGTAGGGGTTCTCCTGGATCGACCCACGATGAGCTGGAAAGATATCTCCAAAAAGAGTCTCTTTGGGGGGGGCGGTTTAAGACTAATGAACCCTAGTATGAATTTTCTTTTTGTTTATCGTTACTTCTTAGTTTGCGTGAGTTCTTCAAATTTTTCAACACTTGTCTTTTTGTTGCAAGAGACCCAGGCATGGACTTTGACGAGATCATGAGTAGGCATTTTGCCCTGAGCGGTAAGCAGGTCGATGAGAGGAAGAGGAAGCGCACAATCATTCGACCATCCACGGCGAAGGTGACCAGGGGCCAGAGCGACGCTACTCCTGTGGTTAATTTAGACTCTGCCCCTGTGGCTCTAACCGTTTCATCAGTTGGAGATCTCCCCCTTTCAAAGATGCTTGCTCTTGAAGCTCCCTCCTCACTGCGGTGGTCGAAACAGTCCTGACCGATGAGCTAAAAAGGATCTTCTTCCCCGACTGGCAGGTGTGGAGGCACGATGGCTTCCTCGAGGACTCGACGAGCTGCATGGATGCTGTTCGTCACTTGGCTACGCCTAAGGAAAAGGCCTCCATGGAGCACGGGACCGTGGGCCACTCGGCATTAGAGATTGCCAAGGTGAAAATGACTGTAAGTGTTTGATGCTTTGCGTGGTCATAAGTCTTATTTTGCAAATCTCTCTCACTCCTCATTCTAAACCTTTGGTACTTGATCTCTCACAGTCGATCTGCCATTTTAGCTACCTGAAGAGGCAAATGGCAGAGCAGAAGTGGGAGTTGAAGGTCGTGCAAGACCAGGAGAAGGTCGAGCGATCGAAGGCGAAGAAAGAGTCTGAAGTGGCCACTCTCTTAAAGGAGTCTCAAGCTGCCAAGATCACTCTGCTAGAGGTGGTGCTGGCAAAGGCAAAGGAGAGTGCCGAATTGGAGAAAGAGGAGGTCGCTCGAGAAAGGGCTGCAGAGAGGAAAAAAGCGTCTGGGGAGAAAGAGGTAGTCATGCGAGAGGCGGAGGTCGCAGCGGAGAAGAAGGCCATCAGGATATTTGGAGAAGAACATGCGGAAGGCATACGCCAGGGCTTTGAACGACGTTAGCGAGCGCATCCCTGACTTCGATCGCTCAGGGTATCATTTGTTTCCTGACGAGGAGGAGGTTGGCGAGGAAAGGGAAGAGACAAAAGCCGAGGATGGGGAGGAAGATGCTGTAGCAGACCCCCAGACGGCCATAGTGACAGTGCCTAAGGCGGCTGAGGGGAGCAGCCACGCACTTGACCTCCGTCGCAGCTTCTTTTATTTTTTTTTAGTAGTAGATTTCTCTTAGTGTCCTGATTGTAGTGATGCCTAATAGAGGAGTAGCCACGCTTTTGTATCCGTACTAAGCAATTCAAATTCTTTTTGTGTGGTAACGCTTGTGACTTTTATTCAACATAGAACTTCTTATTCAACACAGAACTATCTTGTAGCCCTAGTTGGATAGAGTCATGTTTTTAGACTTGTCTCGATCTAAAAGATTTTAGTCTTTCTTTTGTTGAATTTTCCAGGACAGCGAGGTGCCATGTCTCCACTCTGCGCTCGGCATTGCCAAATTGAGGCTAGCTCGATCCTGAGAGATTCTTTATAAGGCTGAGCAAGAGGCAGGTCATTTAAGGGTGACTTTGGCTCGTCGAGACATCAAGATGAGGTGCATTGAGGAGAGGAGTCGTGAAGTGCCACCCGAAGGTAAGGATTCCTGCCCCTCGATGGTGGTCAGTATGGGTTTAATACTCAAATTCCTACGTCACTCTCTATTCGAGGCAAGATCCGAGAGGAAAGATTTGAAGAACATGGTGCTTGAGAAGAGCCTAGAGGCGGCGCATCTTTGAAGGACTGTCTTCGATGTTTCTCGTGGGGGCAGTTCGGGGCGAATGCCCTGATTGAAGATTAATGTGACGGACGAATCATTGAAAGAGCGGGTCATCGAGCTAGAGGCGTAGAACCTTCATCTGCGCTGGCTTTTTTAGGGGAGTAAAGTCAGGAGAACTTCCTGCCCTCGGGGTGAGCATGCTCAAGGAAGGTCATTCCACGAATTAGCACTTCGTTTGCCTCTCGTCCTGCGACATCATGGGGATGCGCAAAGTGGAGTGACCGGCTCATCGAGCGGGGCATCCGTCAGGGGCAACTGTTAGGCTCTTGGGTGCTGACGACGCTACTCGGCTCACTGGCTTGGAGACCTCTACGGAAACGAGGAGACAGCAACACAGTGCTTGCCGACCTCGCGTGTCGCTTAATAGAGGCATCCTGCTCCCTAGGAAGGGCTAGGGCGGAATTTTGTAATCTTGTAGTCTTTGTTTCATATGAGTTGCATCTTGAATCTTGAAAATAATGTATGAGTTTTTGGCTTAGAATTAGATTTGTATCCCAATATATTGCATCCTTTGATCTGGTAATGAGCTTTTTCGATGAGTTTGTGTTTGGCTAACTTTTGGAAGAGGGGTTCAACAGTTGTAGGAGCAATTTCGAATGGTAAGCTACTTGTACTTGCTCGTTCGCAAGTAGCAAAAGTTGCATCGAACTAAGTGTTGGACTCCGAACATGTTGTTTAGAGAGTTGCAACAGTTGTAGGAGCAATTCCGAATGGTGAGCTACTTTGTACTCGCTCGTTCGCAAGTAGCAAAAGTTGTATCGAACCAAGTGTTGGATTCCGAACTTGTTGTTTAGAATGTTTCAACAGTTGTAGGAGCAATTCCGAAGGGTGAGCTACTTTGTACTCGCTTGTTCGTAAGTGGCAAAAGTCAAACCAAGTGTTGGACTCCGAACTTGTCGTTTAGAGAGTTTCAACAGTTGTTGGAGCAATTCCGAATGGTGAGCTACTTAGTACTAGCTCGTGCGCAAGTAGCTAAAGAGGCATCGAACCAAGTATTGGACTCCGAACTTGTCGTTTATAGGTTTTTTTTGTATTCAGTGTACGTATCGGGGACAAAGGGTTTTCTGAGCAAGAAAATTACTTTTATTAAAAACAACTACTAAGTAGCTACTTCTGAGTTGCGAGCTCTTATTACATTTGCAAAAACAGACTAAATAAGAAAGAAAATGCTCTAGAGCTAGCTAGAAGTTGCTTGGAGCGGTGGGAAGAACCAAGTGTTGGACTAGCTCTTGGTATTTCAATAAGTGATCAGCATTCCACGTGCTTGGCACTCTCCGCCCCCTGGGTCTTCAAGTTGATACGCGCTAGGTCGGAAAACTTTAGAGATCCTGTATGGTCCTTCCCAATTAGGTGCTATCTTTCCTTTCTTGCTGAGGAAAGAAATTGATAGCTTTCTGAGCACTAAATACACTTCTTGGAGGTTGGTAGGGCGGACTCTCTTGTTGTAAGATTTCTCGATCCTACATCGATAAATTTCTTACCAGATGGAGGATCTCTCCCGGATCTCATCGATGAGGTCTAAGTTACCGCGAAGCTCGTTCTCGTTTTGCTCTTCGTTGTAGGCGATCAAGCGGGGGGAGGTAAACCGACCTCTAGCAGGATAACGGCATGGGATCCGTTCGTGAGGTTGAAGGGGGATTCTCCCATGGGGATCCTCTTGGTAGTGCGATAGCTCCAGAGCACATTGGGGAGTTGCTCTACCTATAGACCCTTAGCAGATTTGTTCAGTCTCTTTTTTAGTCCAAAGAGAATTTGCTGATTGGCATTCCTTGCCTGGCGGTTGAACTGGGGGTGGAAGACCGAGGAGAATCGTTGCTAAATGCCCATGTCTGCCCAAAAAGTGCAGAAGGCTACCCAGTAAACTGTAACCCCTGTTTTCCATTTTGTGTATTTGAGTGTATTTCTCATTTTGGTGTATTTTCTCTCTTTGTATTCCTCTTGTATTTCTTTTGGACCGTATATTGGATTTTTATTTCAATATATTTTCATTTTATTATTCTTGTCTTCTTTTATTTGGATTCTTGATTCTTGTTCGCCTCTTGTTTCGTTCCATTTTGATCGAGATGTTATTTTGATCCCTTTTATTCAATTGTTTCACCCTATATTGTTTTTCTATTATTTTGTTCTTTTTTGCCCAATTTATATATATATCACATTTTGATTCCTTAATTATTCACTTAACCATTACCCTATATATTAAACCCAATATCCTGTTTTCAAAAATACCTATAACCCACTTTCATAAATACCCATTAACCAATTACTTCATCCTATAACTATCCTGTACTTAAACTACCCAACCCACCTTTTGATCCATGCAGACCCGTACCCGTCCCCTCCACGCCCAAACCTGAAAAACCACAACAGCGGCGACTGCGACGACTTGCAGCGCTCTCTTCGGCTCTCCATCCCACTCTCTTTCGGTTGAGGTGTGTGTGTGGGTTCGAGAGTTTTTCGTTGGGTCTCGACCATCGTCTCTTCCTCTTGCTCTCTCTCGTTGTTTCTTGTGCATGAGAGTGCATGGGTTGGGTTTTGCCATGTTCGTTTGCTCATTAGTGGGTTTGTTGTTCGTTGAGTTCGTGGGTTGTGTTTGTTTGCTCGTTTGGTTCATGGTTTTCATTTGTGGTTTGTTGAGTTCGTTAGTCGGGAATTCATTCCCGTTATTCTTGCTTGGAGTCGTTTCGTCATTGGTTAAGGAAAGTAACTTGTATTAAATTCCTTTGCAAATACAAGTTATACACTCCTCTTGTAGTGTAGTTGGTTCTAGAGACACTCGTGTGTGATTTATTTTTTATGAGTATTGTCTCTACAGTGCTATTGACCATAGTTACCTCACGACTCAAATTTTACATGAAACAACTTAGGTTTTGACCGTTCTTGATGTGATTATATTTGTGGGATAATTATGAGAAATCGTGTGTTTGTTTGGAACCATATGATATACTTATTGTGGACATGCCATATACCCTACTTCATGTTGTTGGACACTTAGTAGACTCTATATCATGTTTGGGTGTGTTTGGAATGAGTTTCGTGTGTTGTATGTTGATTTATTGTTAAGAGGAAAATCTGTACTTTGTCGATAACCAGATTTGTTTGCTATTTTGGACCATATTAAGATCAGTATCTTAACTTCAGTATTAAACATGACTTTTAGAGAAATCCGTCTTCTTTCCAAACTTTCTGACGTGGATCGATTTCATTTTCGTATGTGTGAGATATGATTATTTTACTACAGAGGTGTATTTCATTTCTAGGTTTCGTTTCTTGATGATTTCGATGACTAAACTATTTTGATACTAGTTCTAAACATTTTATTTTGATATGAACTTTCGGACAGTATTTCTATACCTATTTAGGGACTACCCAGAATTTTGGTGGATTTTATTGATGAGTTTTATGAACGATTTCATGCTTGTTTACAAAAGCTATACTTGCTGGATTTTGCTCGCTGTTCTGTAAAGAAGTGTGTTTTCACCCTAATTCCTTTTACTGTATGAAAAATATTTGTGAAATATGAAAGATAGCTTATTTTGTCTATTTTCTTCTCACTTTGATGGATCTGGATTTCGTTTCACGGTTTGCGAGATATTGATGTTTTCGTACAACAGTGTTGGAAATTTTAGATTTGTAAAACTATCGTTTCTTGATGTCTTCTGATTTTTGTTGACTAAACAAATCTTACTGGAATATTTTGAAACTTTATATTCTGATGCTAGACATATAGGGGAATATCACAAATTTTTCGTGGATTTATTTAATGAGTTCTCATGCTGTTTTCCTGTTCTTGAATCCAATCTTCTGATTTCTGGCTGAACGTATTTTCTGGATTCAAACCTGTTTCGAGACTTGATTTTGTGAAATACTATATGACTTATATATATTTTCTGGATTCGGTCGGGAGTCTATTTTCCAGAACTTTTGATGGATTTAGATTTATATTTTTATAACAACGGAAATCTCAGTTTTACTGCAGTATGGTCTTGCTGTCCTGAACTAGAAATTTGGTTACCTTATCCTTTTATGTATTATCTTGCACCCGTACATGTTTATCTTGCAACTTGAACTTATTAATTGATCATACCATGATATACTTACTTTTTTCGTGACACATACATGCTTGTCGACATTAATAATAAAATAACCAAGCCGGGGTTAAAGGAACAGATCTAATAGTGGAAAATACAGAAACATGTACTTGGAAGGATCTATTGATCCTATGTGATACTTGATTACTTGAGGTTTGATATTTCACCACTTCAGGCTTGTTATTTCATACTTGATACTTGTCTTGTGAGACTTGGCTTGATACTTGATACTTGAGGCTTGATATTTCACTACTTGAGGCTTGATATTTCACTTGGCTTGATGCTTGATACTTAAGGCTTGATACTTCACTCTTGAGGCTTGTTTCCTTGATACTTGAGGCTTGATACTTGATAATTAAATTTTTTAGGCTTTTCCCTGAGCACACTGCCCTATATGGTCCACTATGAAATCTAAAACAAAATTGCATTGACTGTAGAAACCATGTAGTAAAAGTATGGATGCATGAAGTGCTACCTAAATAGTAATAATACAAGACATGAACATGATCACTTGACCCTTGCTACTTGACACTTGTACTTGACTACTTGACACTTGTTACTTGTTACTTTGTTTCGTGATACTTGATTCGTGATACTTGATACTTGTTTACATGATACTTGCTCAATTGACACTTGATACATGCCACTTTTACTTTCATCTTGCCATGCTAGTATTCTATTTGTTATCATGTATATTCCATGCTATTAGTTAGTTTTTCCCATGTACTTGTATCCTGCATTACAAGCGGCCCATAACTTGCATTGACGAGAGTTTGTTTTCTTTTTTCTATTTCTGCAGTTGTTAAATTACAGATTTTGGAGAACAGGTACCAGATAGTGTTGGTGATATGAGATATTAGTGCTGGATTTTGCTATTATTATTTCTTGTTTCTTGCTTTGAATAATTGTATCTTGATACTTGGAATTATTTGTATTTGGGCAATGTGATCCCAAGATATATTGACTTATTCAGATTGGGATTATTTGAGATTAATATATTTTGGTTTCAAGTATTCTTGTTGGTATTTTGGTTCATATGAGCATGTTGGTTGATTCTTTTGCTTCCGACTCTGATTATTCTTGTGAATTGTTGTAAAGATTCTTGAACAGCTTATGGATGATGAAAATCATTCGCTGGGCTTTTGTCGCGTATCTGTATTCCGTATTCTCTTTTGGGAAGCTGGGCGTGATAAGGTTTTTAGTGGTATCAGAGCTCATGTTTGGCTAATGTATTAGTTGCCTAATATATTACACAAACTTGGCTCGAACTGGGATCGGCTCAACATTTCATGACCCATACATGCATAAATGAATTATTATCAACATTGATCTGGATACTAATTATTTTTGGTTTTGTGCAGACGATGGCTCGTAGAGGTTCTTCTCGTATTTCGGATGACCAGCCTGGGCCTGAGGCTGTCACCGCTGTGCTTGAGCGCTTGTTCAATATGCAGCAGAACCATAGTAATTTGGTGATGGCTGCTTTGGAAGCTGCTCAAGTTCCTCTGCCCGCTGTGCCTATGCAGGCAGCTCTTCTGCCAGGGGTCCCGTTCCGCAGGTTGCCCCAGCTCGTTGTCTAGTTAGACCACCTTTCCCCCCACAGCGCTAGATTGTCGGTCAGAGGACCGCTGCTCCCAGGAGAGGTCAGGATTTCAACCTGACTTTCGCTGATGCTGAGTCAGCTGAGGGTGTGGTTGTAGGTATCTTTTGTTTTGTTGTTTTGCTGTTCTCTTTTGTTTCTTCATTTCCTTTTGCTTTATTTCTTTCTGCTTATCTTTCTGCATTTTTGTTTTCCTTACCCCTATTCAACCATTCTTTTCTTGATTTATGTCTTAGGTGTTGTCCTTGTTTGCTCTTTCTATGCTCATGTTCATTTTTATTCTGGGGCAACCCATTCTTTTGTCTCCTTTTGATTTGTCGCTCGCCATCAGCAACATATCAGAGGCTTGGAACATTGTGACAGGTGGTGGAGTTGTCATTTGTTTCTGGGAGTGTAGGTAGTGTCCAGTGATTATTGGTAGCGCAGATTTCAAGGCCAATCTGATTGTAATTAAGAAGTCAGGATTCGACATTATTCTGGGTATGGATTGGTTAGGTGAAACCCATGCCATTATTGATTTCCGTTCCAAGAAAGTTGTATTCCGGATTCCAGATCGCGCAGAGTTTGAGTTCCATGCCGGGGAGTCTTTCCTTGGCCGAGCTGCAGTTGATCAGGAGGTTTGTGCGATGGAATTGCATTCAGACGGTAAGGCTGCTCCTCTAGTAGTTTGGAATTTCCTGGATGTTTTTCCAGAGGAGTTGCCTATCGTACACCCTGATAGGGATGTGGAGTACGATATTGAAGTTCAGTCTGCTACAACACCTATATCGAAGAGTCCCTACAGGATGGCACCGGTTGAGTTAGCAGAGCTTAAGGTGCAGATTTAGAAGTTGCTTGATTTGGGTTTCATCAGACCCTAGTGATTTGTCCTGGGGTGCTCCAGTCCTTTTTTGTCTACAAGAAGGATGGTAGTCGTCGACTGTGTGTGGATTATCGGGAACTCAACAGTGTTACTGTGAAGAATAGATATCCGCTACCCAGGATCGATGATTTGTTTGACCAGTTGAGTGGGACTGCTATTTTCTGAAAGTTGGATCTTCGTTCTGGGTATCATCAAGTCAAAGTGAAGGCGACTGATGTGCAGAAGACTGCTTTTAGGACCATATATGGCCACAATTAGTATCTTGTGATGCCGTTCGGGGTTACGAATGCGCCTTGCTGTATTCATGAGTCTTATCAACTAGGTCTTTTCTCAGTTCTTGGATAGATTTGTGGTGGTCTTCATTGATGATATTTTGGTGTATTCTCAGAGTCGGGAAAATCATACTGAGCATCTTACGGTGGTTCTGCAGACTTTGAGAGAAAATCAGCTCTATGGGAAACTGAACAAGTGCGGGTTTTGGCTCGACAGGGTTTCATTCTTGGGGCACATTATCTCAGGCGATGGTATTTCTGTGGATCTTGCCAAGGTTGAGGCTGTGAAGGATTGGCCTGTTTCCAAGTCAGTTTCTGAAGTCAGGAGTTTTCTTGGTTTAGCTGGCTATTATCGGAAATTCGTCTAATATTTTTCGAAGATAGCAGGACCGTTGACTAAGTTAACTGGGAAGGATCAGAAGTTCTGTTGGTTTGATGACTGTAGTGTGGCTTTTGTTGAGTTGAAGAACAGATTGATGTCAGCACCTGTGTTGACTATTCCAGATGGTTCAGGTGGATTTGTAATTCACTATGATGCTTCTGGTAAGGGTCTTAGAGCAGTTCTAATGCAGAAGGGCCGAGTCGTTGCGTATGCATCAAGACAGTTGATGCTGCATGAGAAGAACTATTCGACTCATGACTTGGAGTTAGCGGTAGTGATCTATGCTTTGAAGCTGTGGAGACATTATTTACTTGGAGACCGAGTAGAGATCATTACAGACCACAAAAGTCTCAAGTACGTCTTCAACCAGAAGGAGTTAAACATGAGGCAAAGGCGTTGGTTGGAACTTATGGCCGATTATGACATCAGTTTGCAATACCAACCTAGTAAAGTAAACTTGGTGCCTGATGCTTTGAGCAGGAGACCGACAATTATCTTCTTGACTCAGTAGAGGGATCTGATTGAGCAGATGAGGAGGTTGGAGTTGGATGTTTTGTTGCCGAGTTCTGGTCGGAGTTGTTTGGCGCTCCAGTTGCAGTCGTCTCTTGTTGATCATATTAAAGAGGCGCAGGCTGGTGAAGCACAGTTGCAAAGTTCTTGAGTTGAGGTTGAGTCTGGGTCCAGGATGGACATGGTTATTCATTCTGATGGATTGCTTCGTTTTGGGTCCAGGTTATGTGTCCCGAAGGGTGAAGTTTGTCAGTGGTTGCTTGAGGAAGCCCATCAATCATCCTATTCTATCCATCCTGGTGGTACTAAGATGTATCGGGATTTGAAGCTTCATTTCTGGTGGCATGGTATGAAGATGGCTGTGGCTCAGTTTTTTTCTCAGTGCTTGATCTGCCAGCAGGTTAAGGCAGAGCATCAGAGGACCATTGGACTTCTTCAACCGCTTCCTACTCCATAGTGGAAGTAAGAGCATATCACTATGGATTTTGTGACCGCTTTGCCGAGGAGTCCTAAGGGTCATAATGCCATTTGGGTGATTATTGACCGTTTGACGAAGAGTGCTCACTTCATTCATTTTCGCATCTGGCAGTCTACTGAGAGCCTAGCTGAGAGGTACATGCAAGAGATTGTTAGACTTCATGGGTTTCTAGTTAGTATTGTATCTGACAGGGATACGAGATTCAGATCTCAGTTCTGGAAGAGTTTTCAGAACAGTTTGAGGAGTAAATTAAAGTACAGTACAACTTTTCATCCCCAGACCGATGGACAGTCGGAGAGGACCATCGAGATTCTTGAGGACATGTTGAGGTCCTATATGCTTCAGTTTGGTGGATCATGGGAGGACCATTTGCATCTTGTAGAGTTCTCGTACAATAACAGCTTTCAAGCCAGTATTAAAGCTGCTCCATTCGAAGAACTCTATAGGCAGAAGTGCAAATCACCAGTGTGTTGGGATGACATTAGTTAAAGGAAGTTGTTGGGTCTGGAGTTGATTACCAGGACAGTTGATTGCTGTGGTTCAGATCAGGAAGCATTTGCAGACTGCTCAGGATAGGCAGAGGCGATGAGCCGATGTCCACCGGAAGGCATTGGAGTTTGAGGTTGGTGACCATGTTTTCCTAATAGTATCGCCTTGGTGGGGTGTCATTCGGTTTGGTCGTAGGGGCAAGCTTAGCCCTAGGTTTATTGGACCGTTTGAGATTTTGGAGCGAGTAGGCAAGGCGTCTTACATTATCGCCAGCTTTATCAGGAGTGTACGATGTTTTCCATGTCTCACAACTCAGGAGATATATTCGAGATGAGAGCCACGTGATCGGCTAGTCTGAGTTGACCGTTCGGCCGGATTTGACTTGTGAGATCCCGCTAGTTGCTATTGTGGATCGGCGGGAGTAAGTGGTTAAAAACAAGGTCATTAAGTTGGTTCGTGTTGCTTGGAATCCTCACTCGCCCGGTAAGTCGACTTGAGAGCTGGAGGAGGAGATTCAACAGAAGTTTCCTCAATTGTTTGAGTAGTTTTTATTTTTGTTCTTTTGGTTGTTTTGGTGTTATCCTATGTATCTTCTTGTTTGAATTTTGAGGACGAAATTCTTCTTATTAGGTGGGTAGGATTGTAACCCTGTTTTCCATTTTCTGTATTTTTGAGTGTATCGTTTTGGTGTATTTTCCCTCTTTCTATTCCTCTTGTATTTTTTTTGGACCGTATATTGAATTTTTATTTCAATATATTTTCATTTTATTATTCTTGTCTTCTTTTATTTGGATTCTTGATTCATGTTTGCCTCTTTTTTCGTTCCATTTTGATCGAGCTGTTATTTTGATCCCCTTTAATCAATTGTTTCACCATATGTTGTTTTTCTATTATTTTGTTCTTTTTTGCCCTATATATATATATATATATATATATATATATATATATATATATATATATTTCTTAAATCCCTAATACACATTTTGATTCATTAATTATTCACTTAACCATTACCCTATATATTAAAGCCAATATCCTGTTTTCAAAAATACCTATAACCCACTTTCATAAATACCCATTAACCAATTACTTAATCCTATAACTATCCTGTACTTAAACTACCCAACCCACCTTTTGAACCATGTAGACCCGTACCCGTCCCTTGCATGCCCAAACCCAAAAACCCATGCCCCGTCAGTCGTCAATACCCCACTAAGAACATTAACCATACACCTAATATATATTCCTGTGTATCCCCTTTGAACCCATGCAAATCATCCGCCGCCCTACCCTTTTTCCCGTCCTCTTTCCTCTCCACTGCACCATCGATTCCCCCTCTTCCGCTCTATTATGTCTCTGTCGCACGCAAACTGCAACAGCGGCGACTGCGACAACATGCAGCGCCCTCCTTGGCTCTCCATCCCTCTCTCTTTCGGTTGAGGTGTGTGTGTGGGTTCGAGAGTTGTTCGTTGGGTCCCGACCATCGTCTCTTCCTCTTGCTCTCTCTCCTTGTTGCTTGTGCGTGAGAGTGCTTCGGTTAGGTTTCGCCATGTTCGTTCGCTCGTTAGTGGGTTCCTTGTTCGTTGAGTTCGTGGGTTGTGTTCGTTTGCTCGTTTGGTTCGTGGCTTTCGTTCGTGGTTCGTTGAGTTCGTTGACCGGGAATCCGTTCTCGTTATTCTTGCTTGGAGTCGTTTCGTCATCAGTTAAGGCAAATAACTTGTAATAAATTCCTCTGTAAATGCAAGTCATAAATTCCGCTTGTAGTGTAATTGGGTTCTAGAGACAACTCGTGTGTGATGTACTTTTGATGAGTATTATCTCTATAGTGCTATTGACCATAGTTGCCTCACGACACAAATTTGACATGAAACAACTTAGGTTTTGACCGTTCTTGATGTGATTATATTTGTGGGATAATTATGAGAAATTGTGTGTTTGTTTGGATCCATGTGATATACTTATGGTGGACATGCCATATACCTTATCATATTGTTTGGACACTTAGTAGACTCTATAAATATTTTGTTATGTTTGAAATGAGTTTCGTATGTTGTATGTTGATTTATTATTAAGAGGAAAATTTGTACTTTGTCGATGATCTGTTTTGATTGCTATTTTAAACCAGATTAAGGTCAGTATCTTAACTTTAGTATTAAATATGACTTTTAGAGAAATCCGTCTTCTTTCCAAACTTTCTGACCTCGATCGATTTCATTTTCGTATGTGTGAGATATGGTTGTTTTACTACAAAGGTGTATTTCATTTCCAGATTTCGTTTCTTGATGATTTCGATGACTAAACTATTTTGATACTAGTGCTAAGCATATTATTTTGATCCGAATTTTTGCACAGTATTTCTATACCTATTTAAGAACTACCCAGAATTTTGGTGAATTTTATTGATGAGTTTTATGACCGATTTCATGCTTGTTTACAAAAGCTACACTTACTGGATTTTGCTCGCTGCTCTGTAAAGAAGTGTGTTTTCACCCTAATTCCTTTTGCTGTATAAAAAATATTTGTGCAATATGAAAGATAGCTTATTTTTTCTATTTTCATCTCCCTTTGACGGATCTGGATTTCGTTTTACGGTTTGCGAGATATTGATGTTTTCGTACAGCAGTGTTGGAAATTTCAGATTTGCAAAACTATCATTTCTTGATGTCTTCTGATTTTTGTTGACTAAACAAATCTTACTGGAATATTGTGAAACTTTATATTCTGATGCTAGACATATAGGGGAATACTCCAGATTTTTCGTGGATATATTTAATGAGTTTTCATGATGTTTTCCTGTTCTTGAATCCAATCTTCTGATTTCTGGTTGAACGTATTTTCTGGATTCAAACCTGTTTTGAGACATGATTTTGTAAAATACTATGTGACATATATATGTTCACTGGATTCGGCCGGAAGTCTATTTTCTAGAACTTTCGACGGATTCAGATTTACATTTTTATAACAACGGAAATATCAGTTTTACCGCAGTATGGTCTTGCAGTTCTGAACTAGAAATTTGGTTACTTTATCCTTTTATGTGTTATCTTGCACCCGTACATGTTTATCTTGCAACTTGAACTTGTTACTTGATCATACCATGATATACTTGCTTTTTTCGTGACACATACTTGCTTGTTGACATTAATAATAAAATAACCAAGCCGGGGTTAAAGGGACAGATCTAATAGTGGAAAATACATAAACGTGTACTTGGAAGAGGATCTATTGATCCTATGTGATACTTGATTACTTGAGGTTTGATATTTCACCACATCAGGCTTGTTATTTGATACTTGATACTTGTCCTGTGAGACTTGGCTTGATAATTGATACTTGAGGCTTAATATTTCACTACTTGAGGCTTGATATTTCACATGGCTTGATACTTGATACTTGAGGCTTGATACTTCACTCTTGGGGCTTGTTTCCTTGATACTTGAGGCTTGATACTTAGTACTTGAAATCTTGAGGCTTGTCCCTGAGTACACTGCCCTATATGGTCCACTATGAAATCTAAAACGAAATTGCATTGACTGCAGCAACCATATAGTAAAAGTATGGATGCATGAAGTGCCTAGATAGTAATAATACAAGACTTGAACATGATCACTTGAACCTTGCTACATGACACTTGTACTTGACTATTTGACATTTGTTACTTTTTACTTGGTTTCATGATACTTGATTCGTGATACTTGATACTTGTTTACATGATACTTACTCACTTCACACTTGATACATGCCACTTGTACTTGTTCATCTTGCCATGCTAGTATTCTATTTGTTATCATGTATATTCCATGCTATTAGTTAGTTTTTCCCATGTACTTGTATCCTGCATTACAAGCGGCTCGTAACTTGCATTGACGGGAGTTTGTTTTCTTTTTCTCATTCCTGTAATTGTTAAATTGCAGATTTTGGAGAACAGGTACCAGATGACTTTGGCCATGCCACCATCTCGCGCTTCGTATTCCCCTGATATTTGGTTCACCACCAGCTGCGACTCACTAAATATCTTGACACGTTTGGCCCCGGCCTTGCGAGCCATACATAGGTTGGCTATAAGGGCTTCGTATTCAGCCTCGTTGTTGGATGCCCGAAAGTTGATACGGAGTGAGTAATTGAAGATGAAATCATCTGGACCAGCAGTATGACTCCTGCTCCACTCCCATCGGTGCACGAGGACCCATCAACATACACCGTCCAGAATGGGGGTTCCTCTATTGCTTTGTTGGTGTCGAGAATTTTGCTCTCTACTATGAACTCCGCTAGGGCTTGAGCCTTGATAGCGGCTCGAGGCTGATAGCTGATATCATGCAGGCTCAGCTCGATGGACCACTTTATAAGGTGCCCCGAGGTCTCAGGCTTATGGAAGACTTGTTTGATCGGCTGGTCGGTAAGAACGACCACCAAGTGAGACTGAAAGTAGGGGCGTAGCTTTCGAGCCGCCATGACCAAGGCATAGGCCATCTTTTCTAGGTTCGGTTAACGGTGTTCAGCGTCCCTAAGGACTTTACTCACATAGTAGATAGGCCTCTGCATTTTTTCTTCTTCTCTTACTAAAACAACGCTGAGGGTCTGCTCCGAAGTGGCGAGGTATAAGTAGAGGACTTCCCCGGGTTTTAGCATGCTCAAGTGTGGGGGGTTAACTAAGTAGGCCTTGAGCTGATCAAAGGACTCTTGCTACTGTTACCCCCACTCAAAACCTTTAGCCCCCCTGAGGGTCTTGAAGAATGGAAGACATTTTTCTCCAGACTTGGAGAGAAAATGCCCTATGGCCGCGAGGCATCCAGGTGAGTCTCTGCACATCTTTAACAGTGGAGGGGGGAGCCATATTGAGTATGGCCTGAATCTTCTCGGGGTTGGCTTCTATGCCCATTTGGCTAACCATGAACCCCAGGAATTTACCAAATGAGATGCCGAACGCACACTCATTCAGGTTTAGTCTCATATCGTGTCTTTTCAACACGTTAAAAGCTTCTTGGAGGTCAGAGACATGATCCAATTTGCTGACGGTCTTCACCAACAAGTCTTCTACATAGACTTCCTTGTTCCGACCGATCTGTTCCTTGAAAACCTTATTAACAAGGCGCTGATAGGTGGCACCGGCGTTCTTGAGCCCAAAGGGCATAACCCGGTAGCAATATAGACCCTCGTCGGTGATGAAAGAGGTCTTTGAAATGTCTAGGAGGAACATTCTGATCTGATTGTACCCAGAATATGCATCCATGAAGCTTAAGATTTCATGGCCCGAGGTTGCATCAATTAGGGTGTCAATGCTCGGGAGCAGGAATGGATCTTTGGGGCAGGCATTGTTCAGATCCGTGAAGTCAATGCAGATCCTCCAGCTCCTATTGGCTTTCTTGACCATCACGACATTGGATAGACACTCTTGATAGTTGACCTCCTGTATGAACCGAGCCCTCAAGAGTTTTTCAACCTCTTCCTTGATAGCCTGCTAGCACTTGGCGGCAAATTTGCATCACTTTTGTTGAATAGGTCGGGACCCCGAAGCGACAATGTGGTGGTGCATAAGGAAATCTTCGGAGATTCCCAACATGTTAGTCGCCGTCCAGGCGAATAGATCGTGATTTCCTTTTATACACTGAACGATGTCAGAGCAGACAGGAGGGGGTAGGACTTTGCTACTCTGGAATGTACTAGTCGAGTCTTCCTCTGAGAAGGCCACCTCTTCCAGCTCGTTGACTGGTTATGATATAGGTTGGCTACTCCCTTGGGGGAGTTCAAGAGCTTCAAGGGAGAGGACTGGTCCTCCCATCGAGGTCATATAGCATTTGCAAGACGCTTCATGGCTCCCTCTGACTTCTCCCATGCCTACTATCGTGGGGAATTACATCTTCATGTGATAGGTCGAAGGTATGGCCTGGAGAGCAGCTAGGCCTGGTCAGGCCCATGATGACGTTGTAAGCGGCCTTCACATCTGTTAGGGTTATATACTGAAAGCATCACTTTTGTATTAACTTTATTTCATTATTTTTTTGAATGAGAATCATATGGGCATATGTTTGCATATTGTGTTTATTATAATATTAATGCAAGTGTCTGATATTCTATAAGGTTGATAATATGGTGTGAGGTGACACACAGAAGATCATATTATCAGTTCCCTATGGAATATATAAATAGTTCACAACCTAGACGGACTTGGACAATCCATTGGAAAGGTTGTAGTGTAATCTGGTATTAGTCTATCTTGACTATAGGTTTACACTAGTACACTTTGTGTGTATTGAACAGGACCACTTGAGGTTGTTCTCTTTGTACTGACTACAAAAGAGAACAAACACCTCTGTTATTATGGATGCTTATGCTCTTAATCTAGATATAATAACAGACATGTATATGCAGTGTGCATTACTTTGACTCATAAAAGAGTGAGATTCATTATGGATCAACAACCTCTATGAATTGGGTAATAGCATTGTATGTATGATGGGCTGTTGATTGTAAAAGGAATCCATGTCCCGATACGTCGGGTTGATGATGTCCCCTTAAGGAGCTCATAAGAATTGTCATGTAAACCCTGTAGGTGGATTACATCTGACATGACAAATAAAGTTGAGTGGTACTACTTAAGGATAAAAGATGTTGATCAATATAGTTGTCAGTAACTTAATTTGATCGACGGACATTCTATATCTTAACATGGGGAGTTGAATGAGCATATAATAAAAGGAGCCCATAAATATAATTTGGGATTAGGAAGGTAGTGCAACAATAGCTCCTTAGTGGACCGAGCTATTGTTAATGGGCCTGGGTTGTGTGTTCGGGCTGAACATGGGATACCCAGATTCGTTAGGAGACCTAACCCTAATTTCTCCTCATAGGTCCCTGCCGTAGCCTTATATATATCCTCTATTCTCTGGCCGTCATTGACAATCTGGAATATAAGATTTTTCTCAAAACTCGTGATTCACGTAAGGAGAGAAAGAGAGATCAGCCAAGGAGAAGAAAGGTTGGGAGATCGTCGCCCACACGACGTCCAACCCGAGGAAGGAATACGTGCAGAAGATCTTGGGGTCGCTGTCGTCTTCTTCTCATCGCAGGTATAATTCGTGAACCCTAGATTCTGCTATATAGGGTTAGATCACGTATTTAATCTGTTAAATTTTTAACAATCGATACGCACACCAATCCGTAGTCCTGGAAATCATCTCAGTTCCATCAACATCAACCACCATGAAGTCCATCGGCTCGGTCCAGGTAGTTGGAGTTTTACCAGCAATTATGTCGAGAGTTATGACACCCTCGATCGTTACTTGCACCACTATGAACCCGTGAAGAGTGTAGCCAGCAGGCTTGAGTCGATCCTGAGATAGCTTAAGACCCTGAAAGGCCTCGAGAAAGAGAATGCTGACCAAACTCCCGTTGTCGACTAGGACCCGGCGCACATCAAAGCTGGCCATGTGGAGGTTTATTACCAATGCGTCACAATGGGGCGTTCAGACGCCCTCCAGATCTCTATCTGAAAAAGTGAAAGGGACCCCAGGGCCTCTGGGGGAGGATGGTTTTGCACGGAATTTACTTTCGGAAGAAGTCTCTTCGAATCCCCCCCCATTGGGCCTCCGTGTATGAGATGTAGTATAGCCTCGGCTTCAAAATCCAGGGTCTCGACGTTCTGCTTGGTTCGCTTATTAGCCCCTCTTGGGGGCGGAGGAGGATTTGCCCTGTCTTTTCTCACGAACCTGGAGAGTTTCCCTCTCTGGATAAGGGCCTCGATCTTGTAACACCCGGCAAAATTTAAATGACAATTTTGCCCTCGAGTGTTACACACGTGCATTTTGTACTGCTATTAATGATATCCATAATGCATTCGGATATGTATTTTGAATTCCGATTATTTATGCAATCCTGCATTCTTAAAATCCCATTTGAGACAACTCAAATGCTAAATTTCAATCTTTGTGCTTTGACGTGCTTTGTACGTGTTTTTGATGCACGTGTCGATTTCGGGTATTCCACTGTTAAGTGCAAAGTTTTCGATGGGTTTCAATTATTTAATTTAATAAACATGTTTAAATTCAATTTGTAAATAGAATTCAATTTTTGTCTATTTTAATCAAAATGATTTTTCTACGTGCAATACACGTGTTTTCTGTACGTTTGAGTACATTATCGTATATGTATATTAAATATATTCCTATTTTGCATTCCGATTAATTATAAATATCTTTTCGGTCGATAAAGTCAATTTTGTATTTTTGAGATTTTACGGGCGATGCCCGTGTTTCGGTGCATGTGTTTAAGCATATCCTTCTTTCAAAATAAATTTCATAAAATTTTGTGTGCCTATTTTAATTGTGCATGAAAAAGTATGATTTTGATTAAGTTAATTTCATAAATATCTTATATATTATTTTTTTAAAATAAGTAATTAAATTTATGAATGAAGTGTGTGCGCGTGCGGAGCACGTACACGTGGTTTGCAAAAGAGAGGGAAAGAGTGGCCGACTGTCCTTTTTGGAGTGGAGGGAAATCTAATTTGAAATTGTTAGTGGATTAGTGGTGGAATTAGTGGAGAAGTGGACATTTGGTTACAATAACTACCCACTAATTAGATCCTATTAATACCCCCCCTACATTCTATTATCCTCCATGCATTCTCTCATTCTCTCTTTCTTTCTTTTCCCTGTTTTCAATTCCGAAAGCTTCCAAGCCCACAACCCAACATGTCCTACTATTCTCCTATTATCCACCATACAATTCAATGTGTGCATTTATATATATATATATATATATATATATATATATATATATATATATGTATGTGCATATTTAAAGATGCAAAGAAAGTTGTTTTGCCTTCTTGGATGCTGCCGAAATTGGAGAAGGAAGTGTGGGTTTGTTTTGTGCACGATTTCGAGGAGTTCTTTGATGAACCCAATAATATTCACATTTAGGAGCAATAATCTTAGTGCAATTAGACATTTAAATGCTCTATATGTGGTATTTTACTCTTCTTTTCTCTTTTCCATAGGAAACAACCAAAAGCAACAAAACGAAGCAGATTCCAGACTAACACAGACTTAGAGGATGATATACAGGGAACTGCAGAGCAACAGTCGATTGGCTCTTCACCAGTCGACCGAACAGAGAGATTGCTGGGGCTCGGCACAGTCGACTTCCCCAACATCAGTCGACTTGACTGATGAATCATGAAGCCACAAATGTCTCGGCACAGTTGACTTACATCCAACACCAGTCGACTGCATCCGGCGAAGTGAAAAGATAAGATAATTGAAGATCCGGCCTCATCTAAATCCAAATCAAAGTTAAGTTATCCAAACCCAGATTATATGCGAATAACAACTTCTCCAACCATCAAAGCTAGAGATCGGGGATTGGCAAGAGTACGTGGTTAGCAGATAAGGAAGAAAAGAAGAAATGAGAAAGAAATAAAACGCCGATCAAATAAGGAAGGAAATAAATAAAAGAAGAGGACTTTTCTGGAAAAAGTGCAAACCCTAATTTCCTTCCCGTGTTCTATAAATATCAACCAAGAGGCATTATTCTGGGGGAACCGAATCACGAAATTTCTGAATCATCAAATCATCAACCCAGAGGATTATTCTATCAGCATCGAAGAAGAAGGAGATCGAGTAAACTGAAGAACAAGCCAGTCGACTGAGTGACAGCAGTCGACTTCTCAGACCAAACATCATCAGTTTATCTCTTCTCTTTCTAGTTCTGTTATGTTAATCATGTATTCGAAACTGTTAGTCAATAAAAATCTTATTATGTGGAACTAATTTCATAGTTATGTAGATTGAAACCGTAGTTATGTAATGCTTATATTCTTCTGAATGCTATTCTGTTACTTATTGATTAAACCTGAGAGTATTGGTATAGATCTATAATATACAAACTTGTTCAGAAGTTCTAAGAGCAGTCGACTCAGAGTGACAGCAAGTCGACTTCCATATAGAACCTGAGATTATCAAGTTTGCATATTATAAATCTGAATCTGTTATATGAGTATAGAGACGACCCGTATCTCGTGCTCATAACTTGTAACACAGGAATCTTTAGGGGTTCTTGGTTTAACCAACTTGAAGGATCTAGATCTGATACCAATTTCTAGAACTTCGAGTGTTTGTTCGTTTCCATTGTTTTTATGTTTTCTTTAAGTGCAACTTAGTAGATACCATGCTAAATACTTAAGGAAAGAAACGAATTAGAGTAGATACCATGCCTAATTCTTGGCTAGGGAAACAATACTTTAAGGAGTAGATACCATGCCCTTAAAGGAACGAACATGAGTAACTAGAATAGTGAAGAAGGTGACTTAGCATTACTGACTACAGGTGGAAATCAAAGCCCAACTACTTAATAGATATTTGTGATTCAGAACTACTAGATCTAGTCATTTCTTTTAGAACAAAACTTTAAGATTCTTATCTCTGTTTTATTGGTTCGTAAGTTAATTTCTACAATCTCTATGGGATCGACCCTTGCTTTTCACTATGCTTCTATAAACGATTCGTACACTTGCGAGGTTTTTAATTTGTGTCTAGTTGATTTGTTTATTTAGATAACTAGATTGCACAACAAGTTTTTGGCGCCGCTGCCGGGGATTGTTAGTATTTTAACTTACAAATCAGTAAATCTTTTCTTTTATTTTCTTTTCTTTTTTTAATAAATATTTTTTCTTCTAGGTTACAGAATTTTGGTGAATGCACGAAGGCGATCACTTCGTCCAGAGCTACTACCTATTGACGCGGAAACAGAACGCACTCTGCATAGACTAGGTCGGCTGTCTGCAACCAACCAGTCGACTGTTACAAGGAACCAGGCGACTTCACAGAGACCCAATTCACGAGCAACAATGGCTGAGGAAGTACCAAATCGAGTACCAATACAGGACAAATTCACGCCTAAGAATATTGAGCAACCTTCCTGCATTGCTTATCAACCAAATGTCACAGGAAATATGCATCTATCTCCCCAATTACTCAGCATGGTTCCCCACTTTAGTGGCAAACCAGACGAGGAGCCTCACCTCCATCTGCAAGACTTCTTTGATCTTTGCAGAACACAAAGCGTCCAAGGACTTACCCCTGAACAAATCAGGTTAATCTTGTTTCCATTCTCCTTAAAACTTAATGCTAAATTGTGGTATAATTCTTTGGAACCAGGATCAATTAATTCATGGGAGCAATTGGTAACAAAATTCTTGAAAGAATTCTTTCCAGCCCAGAAGACCAAACAACTGAAAAGGGAGATTCAACTCTTCCAACAAAGAGATGGAGATTTCTTCTTCGAAGCATGGAAGGATTTCAAGAACAAGCTTCTCAAGTGTCCTACGCACAACATGCCTAAAGACGATCAGGTACAAGCATTTTATGAGGGTTTAAATGATACTAACAAGGCAATTGTGGATTCAGCTTGCAACGGGATTTTGATGAGGAAAAGTGGCGAGGAGGCCATCAAATTATTTGAAGAACTTAGCGAGAACTCACAGCAATTCTCAACAAGGGGAAGAGGCATTTCTAAAAAATAGGGAGTTTACGAAATTTCTGGTAGTAATAACATACAATTAGAAATGGTAAACATGAACAAAAAAATTGATATGCTTGTTAATGCAATGACAACAATGGGTAGTGTAAAAAATCAAACAAAAGAAATTTGTGCAATTTGTTCTCATTTTGATCATACGACTGATACGTGTCCCATGTCTTCTTTCACAGATCAGGAGCATGCAAACTATGTGGGACAAGGAGTGTTTCCACCAAAGAACAACCCATTCTCGAACACATACAACTCAGGGTGGAGGAACCATCCAAATTTCTCATAGAGCAACAATCAAGGCACTCAATCTTCGCAAGGACATGCACGGAACTTCCAGATGGGAAGTGGGTTTGATCGACCAGTTCAAGAACAGAAGAAGCTAGATTTTGAATCCACCGTTCTTCAAGTGCTCCAACAACAACATCAAACAAGCAACCAACAAGGGCAGGCAATTCAGAAATTGGAAACTCAAATCGGGCAAATCGCAAAGGAGTTGAGTGAAAGAAAGGCAGGAGAACTCCCTTCACAAACCATACCAAACCCTAGAGGCCAAGAACAGCTCAAATCAGTAACAACTCTGAGAAGTGGTAAGACAATTGACAACAAGGTTGGAACACACGCAGACGAAGCAGAAACACAACCATCAAAAGTTTTGGGTTCCAACATGGTAAGTGAAAAAGAAATGACAGTTTTGCTACCATTCCCTCAAAGGTTAGTCAAGCAAAAGAAAGAATAACATTTATTTGATATCTTTGAAACTCTCAGAAAGGTAGAAATTAATATCCCCCTACTTGATGCTATTAAACAAATTCCTTCTTATGCCAAATTTTTGAAAGAATGTTGTACTCACAAAAGAACATTTCAGGTTAGGGAGGATGTGGCCTTGACAGAGGAAGTGAGCGCTGTTTTGTTAAGGAAATTACCTCCTAAATTGAAGGACCCAGGTAGTTTTACCATTCCTTGCAGGGTTGGTGAGCACTTCTTTGAAAATGCACTACTAGACTTGGGGGCAAGCATAAATCTCCTTCCTTACTCTGTTTACGAAAAGCTAGGATTGGGGGAACTCAAACCAACTTCCATCACTTTGCAGTTGGCTGATCGCAGCATCAAAAGACCTAGAGGTATTTTGGAAGATGTCCTAGTTCAGGTAAATGATTTCATTTTGCCTGCAGATTTTGTTGTGTTGGATATGGAGGACTCTTCAATGCCATCTTCTTTACCGATCATTTTAGGTAGGCCCTTTATGAGTACGGCTGATATAAAAATTTGTGTTAAAAAGGGTACTATAAGTATGAAAATAAATGGAGAAAAGGTTGAATTTAAAATGTTTGATACACTAAAATTACCACATGATGATCATGAATGCTATAATGTTGATGTGGTACAGGAGATTGTTGATCAAACATTTCAGGTACATAGCATTGAACCACTACAAGTCGCAATTACACAATCTCTAACATTGTCTCATGTTGAACAGGGATACGATGACTGGAGGATTGCAGAGACAGTACATCACCTTGAAACTCCAAAGTCATATTCAGGTAAGCTTGCACCTGCAGTTGAAAATTTTGTGTCTGATAACACTTGTGTTTCCGCAGACCAGTCGACTGGTGGACAGAGCAAGTTGACTGTCTCGACTGCGACCAGGACGCCAGACGTGGAGCTTAAGCCGCTGCCTGAACATCTGAAGCATGCATATTTGGGTGAGAACCAGACGCTACCAGTGATAGTTGCTGCAAATTTGAGTGCACAGGAAGAAGAGAAGCTACTGAGGGTACTGCGAGAACACAAAGGTGCAATAGGATGGACCATTGCAGATATCAAGGGAATAAGTCCATCCAAATGCATGCATAAAATACTTCTTGAAGACAATGCAAAACCTAGCAGGGAAGCACAGAAAAGGCTTAATCCACACATGGAGGAAGTGGTAAGAACAGAGGTCTTGAAGCTACTAGATGTTGGCATCATCTACCCTATCTTAGATAGCAAATGGGTGAGTCCTATACATGTGGTGCCTAAGAAAAGTGAAGTCACAGTGGTGAAGAATGAAGAGAATGAGCTTATCCCTACTAGAGTGACTACAGGATGGAGGGTATGCATTGACTACAGGAAGCTGAATAACAAAACCAGGAAAGATCACTTCCCTCTTCCTTTTATTGATCAAATGTTAGAAAGATTAGCAGGATATAGTCATTATTGTTTTTTAGATGGTTATAGTGGCTATAATCAAATTGCTATTGCTCCAGAAGATCAAGAAAAAACCACTTTTACATGTCCTTTTGGTACTTTTGCATACAGGAGGATGCCCTTTGGATTGTGCAATGCACCAGCTACATTTCAGAGATGCATGATGAGTATATTTTCAGACATGGTGGAAAGGTTCATCGAGGTATTTATGGATGATTTTAGTGTTTTTGGATCTTGTTTTGATGAATGCCTTAACCATTTACAGCTTGTACTTAAGAGATGTGAAGAATGCAATTTAGTGCTGAATTGGAAAAAGTGTCATTTTATGGTACAACAAGGTATTGTCTTGGGACATGTGGTGTCAAAAAGAGGCATAGAGGTGGACAAGGCAAAAGTTGACATCATATCAAAGCTACCCCCTCCTACTACAGTCAAGGGTGTTAGGAGTTTTCTTGGACATGCAGGGTTCTATAGAAGATTTATAAAAGATTTCTCAAAAATCTCCAGACCCCTTTGTGAATTGTTGGCTAAGGATGTTGAGTTTGCATGGACAAAAGAATGCACAAATGCTTTTATTACATTGAAGAATCTTCTCATTTCTGCACCTATTGTCATGGCACCAGATTGGAACCATCCTTTCGAGCTTATGTGTGATGCAAGTGATTATGCTTTGGGAGCTGTGTTAGGTCAGCGAATCAATAAGGTACCCCATGTTATTTACTATGCTTCTCGAACTTTAAATGATGCACAACTGAATTATTCCACTACTGAAAATGAAATGTTAGCTGTCATTTTTGCTGTAGAGAAGTTTAGATCATATTTGATTGGTTCTAAAGTCATTGTTTTCACTGACCATGCTGCTTTGAGATATTTGTTTGCTAAAAAGGATGCTAAGTCTAGATTGATCAGATGGGTGCTGTTGCTTCAAGAATTCGACCTTGAGATTAGAGACAAGAAAGGAAGTGACAATGTTGTGGCAGATCACATGTCCAGATTACTACATGAGGAAGAAAGAATTGTGCGCCCACTTAATGAAAATTTCCCAGATGAAAATTTATTTGAAATAAATATACAACTTCCATAGTCTGCAGATATTGTAAATTATCTCACTGCTCATGTTTTCCCTCCAGGTATGACACTTCAGGAAAGAAAGAGACTGGTGGCCATGTGCAAGCACTATTATTGGGATGATCCTTATTTGTTCAAATTCTGCCCTGATCAAATTATAAGAAGATGTGTGGCAGAAGAAGAGCAAATGAGTATTCTACAACATTGCCACCAATATGCATGTGGAGGACATTTTGGACCAAAAAGAACAGTACTCAAGGTATTACAATCTGGTTTTTATTGGCCTAATGTATTCAAAGATGTTTTTTCTTTTTGCAGGACATGTGACAAATGCCAAAGGACAGGCAACATCTCTTCTAGAAATCAAATGCCACTACAAAACATCCAAGTAATCGACCTTTTTGATGTTTGGGGAATCGACTTCATGGGTCCCTTTCCTAACTCATTTGGTTATTTATATATTCTTGTGGGTGTGGATTATGTGTCTAAATGGATCGAGGCTGTCCCCTCAAAAACTAATGATCACAAAGTTGTTGTCAAGTTTTTGCAGGAGAACATTTTCACTAGGTTTGGTACACCACGAGCAATAATTAGTGATGGAGGGAGTCACTTCAATAATTTTCCATTTGCTTCTTTGATGAAGAAATATGGGATTACACATAGAGTGGGTACTCCATATCATCCTCAAACTAGTGGGCAAGTGGAGATTAGCAACAGAGAGATCAAGAGCATTTTGGAAAAGACAGTAAATACAAGGAGAAAGGATTGGTCGCTACGCTTGAATGATGCATTATGGGCCTACCGAACGGCATACAAGACACCCATCGGCATGTCACCATACCATTTGGTTATTGGAAAAGCCTGTCATCTGCCAGTGGAGTTGGAACACAAAGCCTATTGGGCCATTAAAAGGTTCAATTTTGATATGAAATAAGCAGGCGACAAAAGAAGATTGCAGTTGAACGAGCTTGAAGACTTGAGGCACGACGCATATGAAAATGCAAAGTTGTACAAGGAAAGGACCAAGATGTACCATGATAAACAGCTAGCAATGAAGGATTTTTATGAAGGACAGAAGGTATTAATATACAACTCAAGATTAAGACTCTTTCCAGGCAAGCTTATGTCACGATGGTATGGCCCATACATTGTCACAAAAGTCATTCCACATGGAGCGTTGGAGGTTCATAGCAAAGAGAAAAATCAAACATTCAAGGTGAACGGGCATAGGGCGAAGCCGTACATTGAGATGAGTCTAGAGCCGAAATAGGAAGATGTGAATCTTCAAACCATTCAATACATTGCATGAACTCATCAAGTCTAGCTGAAGACAGAAAACACAGCGCTTATTGGGAGGCAACCCAATTTTTTTTAGGGGAGTACTTACACTCTCTATTTATTTATTTCTTTAATCATTTCTTTATTTCTTTACTTTATTTTCTTTCCTTCAAAATAGTGGGTAACACATGCCTATTTTAAGTTTTTGTGCGAACATTGAGGACAATGTTCCATCTAAGTTTGGGGGTAGTTATTTACATTTGGAGTCTTTTGATTTGGGATAAACAATTTCTTATAAAGTAAGAGTAAGTATACTTATTTACTTTAGGATTGTTGAGTTTCATAATTCCTTACAAAATTATATGAGTCATGCTATTATACATTAAAGACAAATGTGATGCTTTTTCTTGTCATTATCCCCTTTGATCTAGTCCTAAACAGAGTTTAAGTAAATAGAGTAAAGACGAAAAGAATATATATATATGAATAAAGTCAATCTACTCCAATGTTTTGAGTTGCTTAGTAACTAGGGGTATTCATCACCAATGTTTACCTTTACGTCAAACGGCAACTTGAAATATGAGTATGCAAAGCACTTAAAGTTTGTGACTTGTTGAGTAACCGGGTGGATTCATCACAAATGTCTTGCACTCGCGTCAAAAGGCAAGTGACGACTTAAAGAAGAGACTAAAAAAAAAAAAAAACTCTAGTTTGCTACTCGGTTTGTAGTAGAGAAAAGGGATAATCACAGATTGGGTAGTTACATACTATAACTATAATTAATTGCATGACAAATATGATTGGGTTTGGAGCTATGAATAGACAATTGCACTGGAGAAAGTGGGTATGCTTGTTTTTACTTTATTTGCAAATTGTTTATATTTTTTATTGCAAAATTTTGATGCTTGCATAATGAGAAATTTTCTTGGTGTGATGGGTTGAGATTAGTATTTTTCCCTTGTTCATAATTTCACTTTTTGCTTGAGGACAAGCAAAGGCTAAGTTTGGGGGTATTTGATGAACCCAATAATATTCACATTTAGGAGCAATAATCTTAGTGCAATTAGACATTTAAATGCTCTATATGTGGTATTTTACTCTTCTTTTCTCTTTTCCATAGGAAACAACCAAAAGCAGCAAAACGAAGCAGATTCCAGACTAACACAGACTGAGAGGATGATATACAGGGAACTGCAGAGCAACAGTCGACTGGCTCTTCATCAGTCGACCGGACAGAGAGATTGCTGGGGCTCGGCACAGTCGACTTCCCCAACATCTGTCGACTTGACTGATGAATCATGAAGCCACAAATGTCTCGGCACAGTCGACTTACATCCAACACCAGTCGACTGCATCCGGCGGAGTGAAAAGATAAGATAATTGAAGATCTGGCCTCATCTAAATCCAAATCAAAGTTAAGTTATCCAAACCTAGATTATATGCGAATAACAACTTCTCCCACCATCAAAGCTAGAGACCGGGGATTGGCAAGAGCACGTGGTTAGCAGATAAGGAAGAAAAGAAGAAAAGAGAAAGAAATAAAACGCCGATCAAATAAGGAAGGAAATAAATAAAAGAAGAGGACTTTTCTGGAACAAGTGCAAACCCTAATTCCTTTCCCGTGTTCTATAAATATCAGCCAACGTTATTCTAGGGGAACCGAATCACGGAATTTCTGAATCATCAAATCATCAACCAAGAGGATTATTCTATCAGCATCGAAGAAGAAGGAGATCGAGTAAACTGAAGCACAAGCCAGTCGACTGAGTGACAGTAGTCGACTTCTCAGACCAAACATCATCAGTTTATCTCTTCTCTTTCTAGTTCTGTTATGTTAATCATGTATTCGAAACTGTTAGTCAATAAAAATCTTATTATGTGGAACTAATTTCATAGTTGGGTAGATTGAAACCGTAGTTATGTAATGCTTATATTATTCTGAATGCTATTCTGTTACTTATTGATTAAACCTGAGAGTATTGGTATAGATCTATAATATACAAACTTGTTCAGAAGTTCTAAGAGCAGTCGACTCAGAGTGACAGCAAGTCGACTGCCATACAGAACCTGAGATTATCAAGTTTGCATATTATAAATCTGAATCTGTTATATGAGTATAGAGACGACCCGTATCTCGTGCTCATAACTTGTAACACAGGAATCTTTAGGGGTTCTTGGTTTAATCAACTTGAAGGATCTAGATCTGATACCAATTTCTAGAACTTCGAGTATTTGTTCGTTTCCATTGTTCTTATGTTTTCTTTAAGTGCAACTGAGTAGATACCATGCTAAATACTTAAGGAAAGAAACGAATTAGAGTAGATATCATGCCTAATTCTTGGCTAGGGAAACAATACTTTAAGGAGTAGATACCATGCCCTTAAAGGAACAAACATGAGTAACTAGAATAGTGAAAAAAGTGACTTAGCATTACTGACTACAGGTGGAAATCAAAGCCCAACTACTTAATAGATATTTGTGATTCAGAACTACTAGATCTAGTCATTTCTTTTAGAACAAAACTTTAAGATTCTTATCTCTGTTTTATTGGTTAGTAAGTTAATTTCTACAATCTCTGTGGGATCGACCCTTGCTTTTCACTATGCTTCTATAAACGATTCGTACACTTGCGAGGTTTTTAATTTGTGTCTAGTTGATTTGTTTATTTAGATAACTAGATTGCACAACATTCTTCTTGGAGCTTTTGAAGGAATTTTCTTTAGGAGCTCTTAATTCTAGGAGTTCATTTGAGTACAAATTCTTCAACTTTAGGTGGGTGTTTCTTAAATTCTTTCTAATTTAGGAGTAGAAATTGCATGATAGATAATATACAATTTAATTGTTGAATTTAAATTGGTATGATGAGATTACATGCAAATTAATGTAGAGTTGAATTACTAAATTTTGATTGGTGTGGTAGATGCAAGTTACTTAATCTATTCTCTAAATTGTTATGATTGTTAGTTTGGAATGCTAGAATTGAGGTGATTTGTATGAAATTGATGCATGTTGAGTCATTGGTTAAAATAATGTAAATATATAGAAAAGAATTGTTGGTTGCTAATGTGGCAAAGAAGTGCGGTTCTAACCTCAAAAATATTTATTTTTATGAGTATAGAGATTCGTATAAAGTAATTTTTGATAAAACACAACATTCTAATTGGAAAATTGAATCTATGTGTTTTTATGCATTTTTGAAGAAGGATTTTATTATATTGCAAAAATGAGAAACTTGTGAATTTGAGAATATGTACGATATTGTTTTTCAATGGAATACATTTTGGAAATGATCTGTATTTTTATAGAGGTACAAATCAATTTGAAAGGTCGAAAAATATATTCAGGATCCACTTTAAACTGTAACTGGTGCAATCAGCAGTCGACCGAGCTAGAGTCAGCAGTCGACTATCAAGTATTAAAATTTTGGATTTATCAGCAGATCAGTCGACTGTCTACTTTCCACAGTCGACTGCTACTGTCTTAAATTTTGGTGTTTGAGTTTCAAGGTTTCACAGAATAGTCGACTGATCCCTTGCCAACAGTCGACTGAACTGACTGAGTTGTGTTTGAGTTTCAAAGTTTCGCTGAACAGTCGACTGATTCTTTGTCAACAGTCGACTGAACTGAACTGACTTTTGTTCTTGAGTTTGGATTTGATTTTTGGCATGTGAAATTTGAATAAGATTGAATACGAGATTTTATGATTGTTAATACTTGATTGAGTTTATTTTGAAATGCAAACGAAGGTGTGAACGATGAAATTGATTAAGAGATTGAATTGTCCTCATATTGTGAGATTATAAAAGAAATATTTTGAGAAAGAGTTTGTGAATAAAAGAAATGGAAATGATTATTCGAGAATGACTATGAAACATTGTTGATCTCTAGAAAGAGATAGTTGTTAGAATCTAGAGGCTAGGCGAGACCCTAGTGACCGGCAGTTTTATTTATGATTTTGAGAGCTAACCGTTGAGGGTTGAGCGTCTCTTGAGAAGTAGCCAGGTAGGCTAACTGTCTCTTGTTTTAATTTAAGTCCGGTAAGGTAAGCTAGCTCTAGGTTGTAATGATTTTCTTTTAAACAAACATTGTAAGGATTAGATACATATTGAAGATGTGATGAAAGTAAGAGATAAACACGAGTATGAGGGCCATCGGATTGGTGGTGTGAGAGTGATCCACACACTGCCTGCTTGATGCGTCATGACATGGCGTGGGCACTACTCCAGAATTATCATCCTGATGGCGACGCTTGTGGGGTGTTTGGTGACTGCGGGTGGTGCCATTGTTCCATGGCGGAGGCTAAATTGTCCATAGTCTGCTTGCTCGATGCATCGTGTCAGTGTGTGGGATTCTCCTCCAGACTGTCTGGACATGGGCTCGTAGATCATAGAACATCTAGGATACTTACCGTAGTTACCGTAGTAGTTTAAGTCATGGCGAGGGATTGAACCCTATAAGATGAAGTACGATTAAGGGCTTGCCCTCGGACCTATGTAGTATGGGATGCATAGAATCCGAACAAGTGCGCATTAGTGTCATGTAATATAAATAACTGCATTAATGACTAAGTGCACCGCACAACACGACATCAACAAGATAGTCCCTTTGTAATTATGTTTGTGATCAAGTTTGTGTTTGCTAAAGTGTTTAAGAATCGTTATACTGTTTCCGGCATAGAGAGGATGGCCGTGTATAATATTTTGTCAGTTGTAAGCAACTGACACGCCCACAGTTTTATATGCAGAACTTGGAGTTTACAAGAAGATATAAAGATGAAATGATTGCTGATGATTATTCAAATGTTAAAGTTGATACAATTGTACATTTATTATTGTTGTAATTAGTTTATTCCGCTGCGTATTTATGTAAAAGACTCTGATGTAATTATTGTTGAAATAAAAGTTTTAAATTCCTTGTAAAATTGTACGAAAGAAGTGTAAAGATCCTGTGGAATCTCGAATTCAGTTGTATTTGAAATTCGGGGTGTTACAGATCTCATCTTTTAGGGCCCGATGGTCATCCGTGTCGTGGTTGTGGTCCCTGTGGAAACGACACCACTTATCCCTGTTCCTCTTTTTGCCCAGAGTGTTCATCTTTGGAGGTGGTGGGAGAAGATCCTCTTTCCCGACCTCCATCAGGATGGCTAAGACACTTGCGTTGAGTGGAGTGAACTTCTCGAAACGGAGAGGATAGCAACGCTGGCCTCCGTTGTCCTTCTGGAGCTTCTTAGCTCCTTCTTCAGCGCCCTTCCATTTGTTCCTGGAGGACGAATCTCAAGAGAGGGGCGGGAGAGAGCTTCTTCCGCTCGGATGTATTTCTCACTCCTGAGCAGGAGTTCTCAGAAATCCTGAGGAGGATTCTTGGCAAGGGATGCTCTGAGGCTTTCTTTAGTGACATTGGATTAAAAGGCAGCAGAGGTCACGGACTGGTCCAGGGAGGCGATGGATCAGGCCTTCGCGATGAAACGTTTAACATAGTCTCTTAGCCACTCGCCCTTCCTTTGATGAGGCAATAGCAAAGAGGTGCTCGTCTTTTCGGCTCGACGGCTACTCACGAAGTGAGTCAAGAAGTGACCTTCGAGCTGATCGAAGGATAAGACTAAGGCCGGGGCTAGTCGTAAGTAACATTTCCTTGCAAGTTCTTTTAGCGTGGCCGGAAAAGTTTTGCAGAGAAGCCCGTCCGACGTCTGGTGTATCATCATGAGAGTTTTAAAACTCTTGACGTGGTCAGCGAGGTCAGACTCCCGGTTGTATGATTTGAAATGAGGGGGCTTGAAGTTATCTGGGACTGGTGCCTTCATTATGGCTCGGAAGAATGGAGGCCTACTGGGGCAGAAATTCCTCGCCCGTTGCTCTTCTTATCTATCCAGTCGGCCAAGGCGCTTCTCCATCTCGTGGAGATAGCGATAGACCGAATCTTCCCTCCTGGTCATACCTTGCTGAGGCTCGGGACTAGTCCTCGCACGGAAGGGGACTAGGAGTGCGACGACGATAGCTCGTGGCAGGTTGAGGACTGGGAGTACAGCGCCGATAGCTTGGGGCAGGTTGAGGACTGCGAGCCCGCTGACCGTGGTCGGGGCAACATTGAGGGCCCTCAGGACTACCTCTTGAAATTGCTGGAACTCTGCCCTCGTAACAGGTGCCTCCTGCTCTCCGTGGTCCCGAGGGGCGGGTCGGCCAACTAGAGAAAGGCTTCTCCTTTGACGACACTGGGGTGACTCCCTTCGCCTCCTAGGATAGTTGGACCTTCTGCAATCTGGCTTGCTGGGGGGATTGGGCCCTAGGAGACCGGATCGTCGGACCCCTTTGATCTTCTCGGTGGGGGATCCCATCATGGGTCCGCCTCTCATCTAAGCGGGTTCGATGATCTACCGCATGCTGCTTGTTGATGATGATGTGTCGGAGATCCTTCGGCGTAGGGGGATTGTGCGAGTCCATGGAGTCAGAAGAGGGGTTGTGTATCGACACATGGTCGTGATGAGGAGGTTGCCCCTTTTGACTCCGGCGGGAGGGTCTTGTGGGATCCCCTTGTGGCCCTTGAGGATCCTGCTGGGGCTGAGGTTGTTGAGGAAGAGGCCGTCCACGCTGCGGTTGCTGGACGGGTTGAGGGAGAGGCTGTCCAGGCTGCTGGACTTGTTGAGTGGGGGCCTCCTGGATAGGAGGAGGAGAAGGAGCAGGAGTGGCCCTGTGGTTAGAGACCACCGTCTTCTCCTTCTTAGGGGGCATGGCTTGAAACTACTTTAGCTGATGAAATAGGACTGGATCGCTGTTTCTGTTTTCCCACAGATGGCGCTAATTTGTTGCTGCTGATTTCTGGTGTGAGAGCAAACAGAAGAATTTGTAGATTCTTGAAGGAAACAAGTAAGCAAACCTGTTGACTTTCACCGGTATGTTAAGCTTTAAGATTCGTGCTCGATTTGAACGACCCCAATTTAATCCTATTTTTAGCCATATCAATAACATGAAAGAACTTTTGGTGTATGTTTGGATATATAGGATTGAGATGACAGGAGTTTACCCGTGAAAGGTGCAAACTCTCTACCCAAGAAAGACAGCTAAAGTAAATTTGTTATTGATTCATTTTGAATATTTTTGAAAGGTGCAAAGGGGAGACTAAGTGGAGATAAAAGAAATTATTAACTTGGATTAGAAATTTGAGAACTTCATGTAGTACATTTTGGTTGAAATAATAATAAGAGGTATTTCAATTGTAAACTGAGTCTCAGACAAACAAATGTTTAGATTATTGGTATTGTAGATGCCTTCACACCTGCACTTGGGTTACCATTGTATTTAGACATGCTCATAGTGGTTATGGTATTAAAGTAGCCCTATAAAACCTATATGATCATGTCCTTACATAACTATTACAAGCATCAAAAAGTGATGCTGAAGTTAAAAAAACTGTATGCAGTGTTTCTAACAAACTATATGCATTCTAGGTAAGTTCAAACTAATGATCAAGAAGGTGATGGTTGAGCTTAAAGGTAGATATGCTGCTTCCTCATATAATATGTTTCCTACTTTAATTAATTTGCCGGACCTCTAAAACTCTTTTATATAATCAAACCAGGTGCACCGTTCTGAAGACGTGCCGTAGGCACGTGTCAATGGGCAAACCTATATATATATATATATATATATATATATATATATATATATATATATATATATATATAAATACACATTCAAATATCAACACACTCCTATGCACATATATTAGTTTTCTTACACCCCATAATTCACTTCGTATCATCCTTATAAGTTTCTCTAGTAAGTCCTTACTTACAATTTTCATAGCACATCATGTACATAAAATAAAAAAGAATTAAGTTCATAGGTCCAGTGGGTAATGATAAATGACAAGTTCCTATAGCTAAAGCAACAACTTTTGCTCAATTTCCAACTCATAGGTCAACTTCGCCCTTAGCCAATGGTCTACTCCTTTTGAGATCATGCACATTTACACAAATGTGAGATCCACATCCAGTATCTAATACCCAAGATGCAGAAGTAGATAAATTGACTTCTATAATAAAAATATCTGTAATGGAAGTCTCACTTCCTTTCTTCTTGTTAAGCTCTTCCTCTTCCAATGTCCTGTCTCACCACATTAGAAGCAGCGCCCTCCTTTGCCACACCACCCTTAGGTTTCAAGGCAGAAGTGTTGGGCTTGAAATTGCCCTTGTCCTTCCCCTTGCCTTTGAGTTTCTTAATCTGCTTTTGCCCTTTCCCTTACCTTTGGCCTGTTGGCATAATGGTCTTTCCCTTACTAATATTCTGCCTAGCAGTTCTCTGCAAGCTTAGCAGTTCTGGCACAGGTTAGTCAATTTTATTCAAGTTGTACTTCATGACGAATTGACTATAACTTTTCGTCAATGATTGCAGGACTAAGTCAGTGGCCAACTCTTGACCCAAAGGGAAACCACTCCTTCCAAGTTTCTCTATGTACCCAATCATCTTGAGCACATGAGTTTCAACATGGCTTCCTTCTGCTTGTTTGCATTGAAACAATTTCTTTGAGACTTTAAATCTCGCATACCTAGCCTACTCTTGATAGAGCCACTTCATGTGTATGATCATATCGTAGGCATCCATGTTCTCATGTTGCTTCTGAAGCTCAGAATTCATAGTGGCTAGCATGAAACAACCAACGTCCAAAGCGTCATCTTGATGCTTCTTATGAGCATTCTTTTCGTTGCGAGGGGCACTTGTAGCAGGTGGCTCAGGAATTTGCTGCTTTAGAACATACAGCTTTTTCTCATGCCTGAGGACTATCCTCAAATTCCTATACCAGTCAAGGAAATTTACCTCATTGCGATTTGTCCTTCTCAATGACAGATCACAATAATAGGTTATTTGATTTGTTGGATGCCATGATAATCTATCAATAGAAATATGCAAAGTAAATATTATTTCAATGAAATATTAAACAAAAATATTTAATAAGGTCTTTTATTAAATACACCTCCTACTATTCAAATCAATGACCCTCATCATTGACCGGGAAAATCCCATCGTAAGATTTTCTAGTAGGCCAAGATCCATATTTCACCTTGTTCTGAGTCAACTTTGGCTGATCACCCAAAATTTAGTTATTTAGATAGAGAACACTTCCCAATTACATTGTATGCAACTCTTGGATAGTTGGGTGAATAACACTTACTCTAATATCTCTCATAGACTAAAGCCCAACTCCATGCCTCTAAACTTTCAATCCTATTGAAATAGCCTAGTTAAGTCAGACCCAATGGTTGGCAATTGAATAATACTTTTATCCCATCGTGTCTTACTAGGATAGATAAATGCACCCTGCTTTGGCAGACCTAGACTTAATCTATCCTAGCCAAGACGAGTGCCACACACTAGAAGCGTCTTATTGCGATTTAATATTTGGTTTGAGGGATTTTTTTTATTTTATTAATTGATCTCACAATTTATCAGTGTATCCCATAAAAAATTAAAGGTATAAAAAAATGTGACATGCTTGTGGCCCTAACACACGGATTCTCCAAAGCCAAGGAGAGTATCAAAAACCAAACGAAGGGATTATACCGTCTTCTCCAACCAGCTTTCCAATCCTATCCTTGAATAGTTGCCAATTTCTTGCCTCCTCGGTGAGATTACATTTACATATAAAGAAAGAATGTACAATCGGAGTGTAGAGAGAAAGAATTACATTGAGAAATTAGAGAGAAAGACACGACACGCAGATTGTATTCAAAATACTAAAATATAAACAATATATCACAGAACATAAACCATGCATCACTGAACTAAAACATGCATCACAGAACTAAGGCCATAACCACGCACCATGCATCACATTACAAGATAAACAAAGAATATGTTGTTATGATTTTGTTTAGTTTATTTAAAAAGAATTGGTTTTCAGGAAATCAATATTGCCCTACACAGAGCTGGCATGGGGGTCCTCCGGAGCAAAAATTTGCCTCATCATCCCTTGCCACCGCCACAGCATGAACTTTTCATGTTTTAAGAAACCCTAACGCCACTGCAAACGACGCAGGTGCATGAACTCTTCATGCTTTAAGAAACCCTAACGTCACTGCAAACCACATCTTACTGCTCTAGGATTTTTAATGGTTCCAAATCGAGGGCTAGCCTGGTATGTCATCTATGTTAACAACCAACACATAAACAAATTCTTATATTGCAACTATTGCAAAAATTATATCACATATGAATCTTTCTTCCAAAAGTGCGAACATATCATGAATAATCACATACCATACATAACTGAATTATGGTTTCGCAAGTGGCTCTGATACCACTGTTATCTTTCTTAAAGCAATTACAGATTTTATATATAGAGCAGAAAAATTAAAAAAAAATCGAAACCTAGCCATGGATCCATGCAAAAACCATAAATCGTGGTTAACAGTTATACCTTAAAGATGGATCTGTTGTCTCAACAGTATGCCGACCAAGGAGAGTATCAAAAACAAAACGAAGGGATTATACCGTCTTCTCCAACCAGCTTTCCAATCCTATCCTTGAATAGTTGCCAATTTCTTGCCTCCTCGGTGAGATTACATTTACATATAAAGAAAGAATGTATAATCGGAGTGTGGAGAGAAAGAATTACATTGAGAAATTAGAGAGAAAGACACGACACGCAGATTGTATTCAAAATACTAAAATATAAACAATATATCACAGAACATAAACCATGCATCACTGAACTAAAACATGCATCACAGAACTAAGGCCATAACCACGCACCATGCATCACATTACAAGATAAACAAAGAATATGTTGTTATGATTTTGTTTAGTTTATTTAAAAAGAATTGGTTTTTAGGTAATCAATATTGCCCTACACAGAGCTGGCATGAGGGTCCTCCGAAGCAAAAATTTGCCTCATCATCCCTTGCCACCGCCACAGCATGAACTTTTCATGTTTTAAGAAACCCTAACGCCACTGCAAACGACGCAGGTGCATGAACTCTTCATGCTTTAAGAAACCCTAACGTCACTGCAAACCACATCTTACTGCTCTAGGATTTTTAATGGTTCCAAATCGAGGGCTAGCCTGGTATGTCATCTATGTTAACAACCAACACATAAACAAATTCTTATATTGCAACTATTGCAAAAATTATATCACATATGAATCTTTCTTCCAAAAGTGCGAACATATCATGAATAATCACATACCATACATAACTGAATTATGGTTTCGCAAGTGGCTCTGATACCACTGTTATCTTTCTTAAAGCAATTACAGATTTTATATATAGAGCAGAAAAATTAAAAAAAAATCGAAACCTAGCCATGGATCCATTCAAAAATCATAAATCGTGGTTAACAGTTATACCTTAAAGATGGATCTGTTGTCTCAACAGTATGCCGATCAAGGAGAGTATCAAAAACCAAACGAAGGGATTATACCGTCTTCTCCAACCAGCTTTCCAATCCTATCCTTGAATAGTTGCCAATTTCTTGCCTCCTCGGTGAGATTACATTTACATATAAAGAAAGAATGTACAATCGGAGTGTGGAGAGAAAGAATTACATTGAGAAATTAGAGAGAAAGACACGACACGCAGATTGTATTCAAAATACTAAAATATAAACAATATATCACAGAACATAAACCATGCATCACTGAACTAAAACATGCATCACAGAACTAAGGCCATAACCACGCACCATGCATCACATTACAAGATAAACAAAGAATATGTTGTTATGATTTTGTTTAGTTTATTTAAAAAGAATTGGTTTTCAGGAAATCAATATTGCCCTACACAGAGCTGGCATGGGGGTCCTCCGGAGCAAAAATTTGCCTCATCATCCCTTGCCACCGCCACAGCATGAACTTTTCATGTTTTAAGAAACCCTAACGCCACTGCAAACGACGCAGGTGCATGAACTCTTCATGCTTTAAGAAACCCTAACGTCACTGCAAACCACATCTTACTGCTCTAGGATTTTTAATGGTTCCAAATCGAGGGCTAGCCTGGTATGTCATCTATGTTAACAACCAACACATAAACAAATTCTTATATTGCAACTATTGCAAAAATTATATCACATATGAATCTTTCTTCCAAAAGTGCGAACATATCATGAATAATCACATACCATACATAACTGAATTATGGTTTCGCAAGTGGCTCTGATACCACTGTTATCTTTCTTAAAGCAATTACAGATTTTATATATAGAGCAGAAAAATTAAAAAAAAATCAAAACCTAGCCATGGATCCATGCAAAAACCATAAATCGTGGTTAACAGTTATACCTTAAAGATGGATCTGTTGTCTCAACAGTATGCCGACCAAGGAGAGTATCAAAAACAAAACGAAGGGATTATACCGTCTTCTCCAACCAGCTTTCCAATCCTATCCTTGAATAGTTGCCAATTTCTTGCCTCCTCGGTGAGATTACATTTACATATAAAGAAAGAATGTACAATCGGAGTGTGGAGAGAAAGAATTACATTGAGAAATTAGAGAGAAAGACACGACACGCAGATTGTATTCAAAATACTAAAATATAAACAATATATCACAGAACATAAACCATGCATCACTGAACTAAAACATGCATCACAGAACTAAGGCCATAACCACGCACCATGCATCACATTACAAGATAAACAAAGAATATGTTGTTATGATTTTGTTTAGTTTATTTAAAAAGAATTGGTTTTTAGGTAATCAATATTGCCCTACACAGAGCTGGCATGAGGGTCCTCCGAAGCAAAAATTTGCCTCATCATCCCTTGCCACCGCCACAGCATGAACTTTTCATGTTTTAAGAAACCCTAACGCCACTGCAAACGACGCAGGTGCATGAACTCTTCATGCTTTAAGAAACCCTAACGTCACTGCAAACCACATCTTACTGCTCTAGGATTTTTAATGGTTCCAAATCGAGGGCTAGCCTGGTATGTCATCTATGTTAACAACCAACACATAAACAAATTCTTATATTGCAACTATTGCAAAAATTATATCACATATGAATCTTTCTTCCAAAAGTGCGAACATATCATGAATAATCACATACCATACATAACTGAATTATGGTTTCGCAAGTGGCTCTGATACCACTGTTATCTTTCTTAAAGCAATTACAGATTTTATATATAGAGCAGAAAAATTAAAAAAAAATCGAAACCTAGCCATGGATCCATGCAAAAACCATAAATCGTGGTTAACAGTTATACCTTAAAGATGGATCTGTTGTCTCAACAGTATGCCGATCAAGGAGAGTATCAAAAACAAAACGAAGGGATTATACCGTCTTCTCCAACCAGCTTTCCAATCCTATCCTTGAATAGTTGCCAATTTCTTGCCTCCTCGGTGAGATTACATTTACATATAAAGAAAGAATGTACAATCGGAGTGTGGAGAGAAAGAATTACATTGAGAAATTAGAGAGAAAGACACGACACGCAGATTGTATTCAAAATACTAAAATATAAACAATATATCACAGAACATAAACCATGCATCACTGAACTAAAACATGCATCACAGAACTAAGGCCATAACCACGCACCATGCATCACATTACAAGATAAACAAAGAATATGTTGTTATGATTTTGTTTAGTTTATTTAAAAAGAATTGGTTTTCAGGAAATCAATATTGCCCTACACAGAGCTGGCATGGGGGTCCTCCAGAGCAAAAATTTGCCTCATCATCCCTTACCACCGCCACAGCATGAACTTTTCATGTTTTAAGAAACCCTAACGCCACTGCAAACGACGCAGGTGCATGAACTCTTCATGCTTTAAGAAACCCTAACGTCACTGCAATCCACATCTTACTGCTCTAGGATTTTTAATGGTTCCAAATCGAGGGCTAGCCTGGTATGTCATCTATGTTAACAACCAACATATAAACAAATTCTTATTTTGCAACTATTGCAAAAATTATATCACATATGAATATTTCTTCCAAAAGTGCGAACATATCATGAATAATCACATACCATACATAACCGAATTATGGTTTCGCAAGTGGCTCTGATACCACTGTTATCTTTCTTAAAGCAATTACAGATTTTATATATAGAGCAGAAAAATTAAAAAAAAATCGAAACCTAGCCATGGATCCATGCAAAAACCATAAATCGTGGTTAACAGTTATACCTTAAAGATGGATCTGTTGTCTCAACAGTATGCCGATCACAGCACTTCAATATTGCAGTGCCTCTGCAGTATCCACACGAATGGAACGAAAAATGGCTTTCCCTCAGACCGCGGTGGTAGCTGTGGGAAGAGGATTTCCCTCCTCACGATCTCTCTCTCACTTTCTGTGATGGCTAGGGGTTTTCAAGTGTCACTTTCCACATATACGTATCATATATATAGGTGTAGAAAACCAACCGTAAGAGAGTAATGACGTTGTTGGAAACACAATCTGACCTGGGGTCAGATTCGTGTGTGGGCCTATGAACTTTACTCGGCCCATTTAATCTAATTAAATTTCCAACCAATGTCAGGAGTCCAAGTCTTACATGGATCCCTAATTAAATTCATTTTAAGAATTTAAATCTCAATTTTGATCAATTCTAAGTGTGACCCTATAGGTTCCCATTACGTTGACAGTAATACTAAAATTATATTCGAGTATTACAAATAGTGAGCGGTATCTAGCAATACATCATTGCAACTTAAGTAACGGGAATGTCAGTGATTTGACATAACCTATCCATGGGTAATATTACCATGTATTCTAGTCCCTTTGTCTAAATATCTTAATTGACCACAAGACAAAGAGCGAGCCACCCTTATATAGTTGGTTTCTTGATGTCTGAGTAGACTTACTAAAACAAATGAGATCAAATATCTCATATTGCAGTCTCACTCAATCAAGGGGCCCGTAGATATCGCTCTTGTTATGTAAGTGGGACAAATCCTATCTAAGTCACTCACATCCCTTCGAATGATTTGTAGTATATCCAATAGTCGACTTTATAATCACTTTATTACAGGCAACGTTTGACGACATTAAAATATATAACTTCTAATATAGAGAACCGTAGTGACTTCAAGTCAATGGACTACGTACACTATGGACACTGTGAGAACCACTCATGACACTCACGTAACGATCCATGCAGTGTTCTCATGGTGGGTCAGTCTAGTACATTATTACTCTAATATGTACCCAGGTGAAGACTTGATATCTCATATCCATGACCTGTAAGAATGGTCCTCAATCTATACACACACTAGTCTCTATGTATTGTCGCTGTCCTAATTCACAATAATACTTGACTCGGGACATTTAAGAACAATGTTCTGATTTCAGCTAATAAGAATTCATAATCAAGTCATGCACTTGATATCCCATGACATTGAACTTACTATTCTAAGGACTTCATTATGTTCATTTAATTCACAATAAATAACACAATAAATGAAATACTTAAATATGAAATAAATGTCATGATATAATGTAAACTAGTAGTGTCAATATACAACTGGCATCTATGGCATATACCAATAGTAACCTACAACATACATGCTTAATTCACGTTGAGGCGACTACTTTGGTCTCACTCCATACTTGGTGAAATCTACCAGGTACATGATCATATAAGTCCCAATCAGCGGAAACCTCTCAACCTCAACATGATGTTATCTACTTTATGCTCAACAAGACAGCAGTGGTATGATTAACCCTATCAGATAAAAAGAAGCCTTATGTTCAACTTACAAAGAAGAGGCTATCGAAATACAATGTATAAGCTTTGTAAGAGCAGAGTGGCTGCCAATGGATAGTAAGGATACGATCATCCGCTAATTAGCCACAACAAATGCAAGTAAAGCAAAAAAATACTTAATGAGAAGAAACAAGAAAAATAGATTCCCTTTATAGAGAAGAAAGCCTTGGAAGTCACTCGTCCCCAGTAATGGCCTCCTTCTTCAAATTCAAAAAGTTCCCTTTCAGTCGTCGAGTGATCCCCCAAAATTTGGAGCTGCTTCCGAAGCAAAGTTTCACACCCCACTTCTCAACAAGAAGATACGGAATACGGATACGTGACTAAGTCCAGCGAATGATTTTCATCATCCATAAGCTATCAGGATCATTACAACAAAGCACAAGTATAAACAAGTGAGATACAAGAAGAATAGTCAACCACGCATGCATAACCGAATCACTATAGTTAACAAGATTACTTGAAAATAAATAAGAATACTGAATTTCAAATAATCATGTCTGGAGCAAAACACAAGTCTGGAACAAAAAACCCAATACAAAATAATCCATGTAACCAAGTACAATTATTCCAAATAAGCAACAAGAAATAAATAGATATGATAAGAACTCCAGCTAGCTAGAATCTTAGATCACCTATTGCATCAGGCAGCTGATCGCCATAATCTGCAATTTAACAAATTGCAGGAAAAAGGAAAGAGAAACAAAATGCCCGTCAATACAAGTTACAGGCCGCTTGTAGTGCAGGTGTAACGCCCCGGATCCCCGTTACCGGACATTCGTGACGCAACCAGAATCTTTGCCTTCAAATGCATCTCAACACAGTAATAACACGAAAATTTAAAAACTTTTTAGTACCAAATAAGGTCATTACATCATTGATTACAACCAATATCTTGTTCTTGAACAAGAATACAAATTACATTAACTCATTACATCTTATTACAAACTATTTAGCAGCTCCTCTTGTAAAGCTATCAGCTGTCTCCCTGAATGGTAATCGACTGATCACCGCCGAAGCTCCGCTGAGTGGTCAATCTGCTTCCCTTGAACATGCCCCTCAATTTGAGTCTTCTGCTGCGCGACTCTGATATTTCTGCACCTGCTCGAAAGGTAGGACCGGTACCTAAAAGTTGGGGAACGTCGGTACTTTGACTGACGCGATGCTGATAATAACAGCGATCTCAGGTGTACAGAACCACACACTAAGATAATACTCAAATAGAGCCTTCAGCTCAAATTCTGGTTTCTGTACAGTATTAGAAAAATCATATTAAATAATCCACTCACAGGAATTTCCTCAAATAAGGTTCTTTGGATAGCTCTAGATGTCGACTACAATTCCTTAACAGAATATTTTCTCAAAATCTGCTCTTACAGAGCCTCAACAGTATCATCTTATCAAGGTGCCCATTCTGACTGTGTTATGCACAGTACATGCTAATAAATCCATCATAAATAACATACTACTCAAAAGGTCACCAAATGTGCATTACAGAAACTAGACAACATTATCAACAACATGCAAAAAGATTCATATCTAACTTCTAAGTATTCACTGAGTTCTATCTATTTCAAACATACATAAAGATCTTGCTGTTCTTCAGTTACAGTCTTAACTACTGTTGGTAGATTAATTTTGAATATGCTTGAAAATTCATCAAATTAATTTCAGGATTTTTTTGTAGACTCTAGATACAAGCAAGAAATTATGGTAAAAATTTTAGCCATATATTATGTGTTAATTAATTATAAGAATTCCCACAAGCTCAGATGTCACAATAAACAGATCCTGTTCCTGCCTTACGGCTCTGTCCACAAAATGGATTTTATTAAAATATCAAAAATCATCATCAAATTCTGAAATAATTCATGCATCTTCTAGACATGTACAAGATCAATCTGTGAAAGTTTATCGTCAAATTCCAGGTAGTTAGTTCTCTGGAAATTCAGAATTAAGGCATACAGATCAAGTTTCTGTCATCATTTCCAGATTATAATAATCTACTTTTAAATCAACCATCCATAACTACCACCACACATGCATGCAAGGGATTTAAACAAGAATGAACAAGAATGAGATTAGAGAACTCCCCATCCTGAGTTGGCTTGAGAGGATGCGGTTTTCATGAGCTTACTCCTCCAAAGATCCTACTCCAAATTGAGAACTCCTCTTCAATTTTGCTCCTTTCTTCCTCTCCTTCTCTTTCTCTTTTTCCCTTTCTTTTCTTCTTAAAATTCTAGAGCTTGGGAGGGGAAAAGGAGGGGTTTTAATGAGGAGGGGAGTGAGGAAAGAGGGGGGAAAGAGGGGCCGACCTTTAGAGGTAGGGGGGGTAGGGGGTAGGCTAGGTGGTTTTGCAAAAAAAAAAACCGTTGTCTGGCACTTGGTTTTTAAGTTGGAGTTAGGCTGAAATTATTTGGTCTTGATCAAGCCTTGAATGAGACATGAGCGGTTAGATTTGAGTGTATTTAAAGTATACCCATTGTAGATTCATACAATTGTGTATTTGCATACGTACCGCACTCAAAACTAGTGCATGTACTAGTATTGGTCCGTTTCATTCTTGCACATTGTCAAGAATGCAACCACCCACACGAACCGCCTCGCAAACCTAAATGCACTCCACATCAATCATACGTATATAATCAAACCAACACCGCAATATATACATACATACAGACAATATATCTATATAATAAAACACAAAGAAAGCTATCAAGTGGCTCTCCTTCAATCCCCCCAAAAAATCAAAGGCCCAGATCTAACTCCACAAAACACATTTTCCCTCCCAAAAGTTTCCCCCCAAAACTCATATTCAAATCCCCAAAACAACTCATTTATTTATTTAATTCTCTCTCTCTCACTCTCTCTCTCTATACATACATATATATATATATATATATATACTTATGGAAACATGAACTTTTATTTACTACTAATTATTGTCATACTATTTAAACTTGAGCAACAAAATTGTTGACTTACTGTTTACAAAGGTTTTCATATGTTGTATCATTCTGAAGACGTGACGTAGGCACGTGCCCACAGACAAATCTAGTATATATAAAAAAAAGCATTATATTATCCGGGGTATTACAACAGGCAACAAGTACAGAAAAGATAAACAAGAATATAGTAACAGTGGAAGCAAGTATAGCATGGAAAGGATGTAACAACAAAATAGAGAAACTAACTCTTGATCAAGAACAAGAACAACTAGCATGGCAAAATGAATGAGTACAAGTGGCATGTAACAAGTGTCAAGCCTCAAGTAAATGAGTAACAAGTGTCAAGTGATCATTTCAAGTCCTGTATCTAGTCCTAACTAAATAGCGCTTCATGCGTCCCAGATTTTTACCACATAGTTGCTACATTCAAAAATTATGTTTAGATTTCATAGTGGATCATAGAGGGTAGTGTACTCAGGGGCAAGCTCGAAGTAACATGTATCAAGCTCCAAGTAACAAGTATCAAGCTCCAAATAACCAAGTATTACGTGTCAGGTGTGCAAGTGTCAAGTAATCACGTTTTAAGCTCCAAATAACCATGTATCAAGCTCCAGATAACCAAGTACGATCTATGAATCCTCTTCCGAGTACACGTTTCTGTATTTTCCACTATTAGATATTTCCCATTAAACCACGGCTTAGTTCTTGTTATTATAATTCACGCAGACATGGAAATGGACAAACAAGCCAAGAAACATTATTAGATGACAAGGAACAAGCACAAGTTGAACAACGGACACGAACGGGTGATGAATAACTCAAAGTAGACTAAGACAACGAAAATTCTAGTTCTGGACAGCAAGAGAGTACTGCATCAAATCTGGGAATCCCGTTGTCACAAACATACAAATCTGGATCCGTCGGAAAATATGGAAGGTAGACTCCCGGCCTAATCCAGCAAGTATATATAATTCATATGGTATTTCACAAAAACAGGACTGAAAACAGAATTGTATCCAGAAACCATGTTCAGTCAGAAATTAGAAGTTTGTATTCATAAGCAGGAAAACAGCATAAAACTTCACTAATTAAATCGAAGAAAAATCTGGGGTATTCCCTAGTAAATTTAGTATCAACAAATAAATTTTCATATTTTTCCAACTTATATAGCTTAGTCAAATAAAATCAGAAGACAGCAAGATACAGAAATTTTGTAAATCTGAAATCATAAAGACAGCAGTACTAAAATAGCAATATCTTATAAAATATAAATCGGAATCCAGATCCGTCAAAAGGGTGATAAAATAGATATAGTAGGCTACAATTCTTATTCACATACTTTTTGTAAACAACAATTAAAATCAGGTCGAAATTTAGGTTCTTTACTGAATATCATGAAAATTCTGCAAGTATAGTAGTTATTTGCAAGTATAGAATAGTTTATAAAAGTGATCAATTAAATCCAAAAAATTAGGGATTAATCCCAATCAAGTCTAGTTGTACTCGGAAAAATATTGGATAAAAATATTATCTTTAACATCAGTATAAATATAAATAGTCATACATAATCCACATAAACCGAATCTAGAATTTTTCTACACCTCTGTAGTGAAACAACAATAATATGCAACTCACAAATCGAAACTGATATCTGTCTGAAATTATGCAAAGTAGATAGAATTCTATACGATTCATATTCACAAATAATTTTCATATACTGACTTTAATAGGGTCTAAAATACTGAGAAAAACTAAGTCACAACCAAAAACATAAATCTTCTTCATTGCATAAAATCAACTAGTTTATATGAAACACATTCAAATAATAATAAAATACGAAATATGGTATACTAGATGTCCAGGAAACATGGTATAGGGTATTTAACACGTCTACAATAAGTTAACTACTCCTAACACAATATGCATACAAGATCATACCACACATCATAGATCACGAACAACATGCATGTATACATCAAGAATTTCTTAAATCTAAGTTATTTCATGTCGTGTGTGTAACGAGATGACTACGGGCGGATCAACACATAGAGACAATATCAAACTTGGGATTTCATGAGAATGGATCTTGAAACACTACAGTACATGCGGTATTTAGTACTTGTATTATACAAAAAAAAATATATAAGTTACCTACCTTGAAATTGACGATGAAAACAATGCGGAGATGAGAATAACGGGAACAGATTCCCGAGTAGGAACGCAAGCAAACGAACGGATCACGAACTTATCACGAACACACTGTAACACCCCGAATTCCAAAACCGACTGAATTCGAAGTTCCACAGGATCGTTACACTTCTCTTCATACAATTTTACAAGTAAATTTAAACTTTCATTACATCAGAGTTACAACTTGAATTACACTTAAACAACGGAAACCATTTACAACAATTACATGAATAAAAGTACAACACTTGAGATATTCTTTAAGCAGCTTACATACTTAATCTTGTCAATCTATTTATCCTGCATAGAAACTGTGGGCTCGTCAGTTCATTCAACTGATGTAAGATATAAAACATCAATTTTCTCTTACTTAGAAAGCACTCACTTGTCACAAGCAAAACTACGGGGACTATCCTATAGATGTCGTGTTGTGCTGTGCACTTAGTCCTTAATACAATTGTTATGTTATATGACACTAATGCGCACTTGTTTGGATTCTATGCATCCCATACTACATAGGTCCGAGGGCAAGCCCTTAATCGTACTTCATCTTATAGGGTTTAATCCCTCATTATGACTTAAACTACTATGACAACTACGGTAAGTATCATAGATGTTTGATGATCTACGAGCCCATGTACAGGTAGTCTGGAGGGGAATCCCACGTACTGACATGAAGCATCTAGCAAGCAGACTATGACAATTCAACCTCCGCCATGGAACGATGGCACCACCCGTAGTCACCAAACACCCCATAAGCGTCGCTACCGGGACGATTATTACGGAGTAATGCTCACGCCATGTAATGACGCATCAAGCAGGCAGTCTGTGAAATCACTCTCACACCGCCAATCTGATGGTTCTCATACTCGTGTTTTTCTTTCACTTTCGTCACATCACCACTATGTATCTAGTCCTTAGTTTATTTGAATCATGAATAAAATCAATTCCTAGAGTTAGCTCTTTCCTCTATACCAGTTTTAAACATCAATCAATCAACATGACAAAAATTAGTCTTTTCTATTCAATAACTCAACTCAAAAATGTCTTTCAATGCCTGAATAAGGCTTAGCTACCCTCTAGCTTTCAATTCCATTTCACGTTCATAGCATTGTGTATTCATATTCATAAGACTTTTCATAATTCATCATGATATTGACTTCACTTTCATGTACAATTTTCATGCATAAGACAATTAAATTCAATTTCTAACTTGTCACATTCATGATTCATTCTTTCCACTTCATTCTCTTAATCTCATTTTACCAATACTGAATCTAACATTCATACTTTCATTTTCCCGTTATCAAATCTCTTTTCAAACTTTTTTAAACAATACATTTATTTTTATCCAAAGACAAATTTAAAACCTGAGAAATCAAAAATAGTTAGGTCAGTCGACTGTTCAGCGAGGATTAAAAAGTTGAAATTTAAATACTCAGGACAGTCGACTGTTCAGCGACAAAAAGTCGAAATTTGGAATAGTAACTTAAGATTTTTAAAGCCATTAAATTCTCATTTTTCATATAAAGTACTGCTCTTTTATATGTACAAAGTGTACATAAAATCACATAATGTTCTATTAACAACTTCTTTTTCAAAGAGACATTTTTCTTGATTTCTTTCAATCATAATTTGGTTCCTCTTTATTAGACTAATGATTTTTTCTTCTTCCCTTTGGATTAACACACATATTGATCATTTCTAGAACTTGGCCTAATTTACAAAATTTTCATTTTTTTTTTCAACAACTAACATACAACTTTAGGATTATATAGTATCAATCATACTAACCATGAATAAGCATAATTCACTAATCAATCTTATTTTAATATTGTAAAGATTCTTACAATTAGCACTTTCCACATAAACATTTCTTAAAATTGCATTTTTTCCACAAACACAAATATTTCGACATGGAGAACATTTATTCTAATTTTAGCATGCTAGATTAATATTCAAATATCACAATAATAAACATATCATTCAATCAAGTTCACTATTTATTTTATGCAATTTCACCTATGTTCCATTTTCACCTAAATCATGGTACTATCAAAGAGCGATATTTTCATCTATTTATTCTAGCAAGATTAGCACACAACCTAGCATGATACTACTTAGAAGTTACAGAAAATTGCCCACCTTATTGGAGAGAAAATGAAATGAACTCCTAAAACTCCTAGATTGATCAAAAGAGGCCTTCTCCTCCTAGTTTGAGCCACCACAAGTCGTCTCCTCCTCGCTTTGAAGTACACCCGACCTCCTTGCTCCTTGAAGAAATCCGGCCACCAATGGGAATGAAGAACACACAATACAACTCTCAATCTTTTGAACTCATTAAAATCTCAATCTTTTGCTCTATAATTGTATTTCTTTCTCTTATGATATAGAATAGGTGTGAACATACTAATGTAGGGGGGGGGGGTTATTTATACATAATTTTGGGTGGATTGAATGGCTAGGATTAGATCAAATAGTTAGGGATTAAGGGCTAAGATTAGTTTGGAAGTTGCCATAACCACCCTTGAATGAGATAACCACCCATGAATGAGATAACCACCTCACCACTACTCCCATTTCCCTTCTCCACTCATGCATAATCCGGCCTACTCCAAGGGTGTGTTTTGCACACTATTGTGCATGCACGTGCTACTCTAGTATTCCCCACTTACAAGTTGTACATGTTAGATTAATTAATTGTCCGTTATTTGAGTCTACACTACAAGTTACACAAAAATAAAGAATAATTAAATTACATGGGCTCATTAATAGGCCAAGAGACTATGAGCACTACTAATTTAGTTAATTAATTAACTAATGTAGGCTACAAAGAGACAAATTAAGCTTCGGAATAAATTAGGCTTTCCAAAAAGAATAAATGGGGATTAGTAGTTTATGAAACACTTTTTTAAGAGAAATGCATGCATAAATTTTACATGAATAACATGTAAAATCAAACAACTTCAAATATAAATAAAATTTTAAAATCAAGGGTGTTACAGCACTCCCTCCTTAGAATAGTTCCGTCCTTGGAACTACACTTAAAGAGTAATAAAACAGAAATACAACAAGAAGAAAAGAAGAAGAAAGAAGAAAGAAAAGAAGATACAAATCAAACAAAGAGCTCACGATGATCTTTCATCATCCTCTCTTCAGATTCTCAAGTAGCCTCTTCAACCAACTGGTTTCTCCAGACTACTTTGACCACCGGTATCGTCTTTTTCCTCAAGACTTTCTCCCGACAATCGACAATCTCAACTGGAAGCTCAATGTAACTCAGATCCAACTGCAAACCCTCGGGCACTTCGGGCAAATGATGACTCGGATCTGGAATGTAACCTATCAGCATAGACACTTGGAAAACACTGTGCACCTGAGAACTCTTCCGGCAACTCCAACCGGTAAGCAGTTTTTCCAATCTGCTTCAATATCTTATATGGGCCTATGAACCTCGGGACTAACTTCCCACTCTTGCCAAATCGGATCACGCCCTTGCTAGGTGAAACCTTCAAAAAGACAAAGACACCAACCTCAAACTCAAGGTCCCTCCTCCGGTTGTCTGCATAGCTCTTCTGCCTGCTCTGAGCATCCACCAACCTCTTCCTGATCAGATTGATCTTTTTATAGGTCTATTGCACGATCTCAGGCCCACACATGTGATACCCCAGATCAGTCGACTGGTACTGCTAGTAGTCGACTGATAGAGGACAGTCGGCTGGTACTGCCAGCAGTCGACTGGTCTGTGAGATTTGTGAGAGGATTGTGAAATATAGTCCCATATCGGGAATTTGCGAGGATAATCAGAGTATAAATACTATTGCCGAGGATCAAGAGTCACCAATTCGGTTAACCACCTTTTGAGAGGCAGCCTGTGGTGGGCAGTGGAACTACATAGTATTTATAGTTTGTCGGAGCATTGGGGCGGGGCGTTACAAAATGGTATCAGAGCCGACTTTCGACCCCGGGTGTAGTAGAGGTCCTACGATCTGCGGTGCTGGGAGTCATTGATCTCCGAACCGGTGTTGGGTATCTGGGATCTGCGGTGTTGGGAGTGACTGATCTCTGATCTAAGGGACTGTACTACATCGGCTAGAAAGGACGGTCCTACACTGAGGTGTGCCTTGTGCTCAGCGAGGACGCTGATTCCTAAGGGGGGCGTGTATGTAATACCCCAGATCAGTCGACTGGTACTGCCAGCAGTCGACTGATAGAGGACAGTCGACTGGTACTGCCAGCAGTCGACTGGTCTGTGAGATTTGTGAGAGGATTGTGAAAGATAGTCCCATATCGGGAATTTGCGAGGATAATCAGAGTATAAATACTATTGCCGAAGATCAAGAGTCACCAATTCGGTTAACCACCTTTTGAGAGGCAGCCTGTGGTGGGCAGTGGAACTACATAGTATTTATAATTTGTCTGAGCATTGGGGCGGGGCGTTACAAATGGTATCAGAGCCGACTTTCGACCCACCAGGTGTATCTGCACGATGAAAGGGTGCCTCCGAGGGAGGGGGGCCTATTCGTGGGGTACATATGCTTACGTGTCGAGGGCACCTCCGAAGGAGGGGGGCCTATTCACGAAGCATGTCGGGTGCTAGAATGGACGGTCCTACACTGAGGTGTGCCCTGTGCTCAGCGAGGACGCTGATTCCTAAGGGGGGGTGTATGTAATACCCCAGATCAGTCAACTAGTACTGCCAGCAGTCGACTGATAGAGGACAGTCGACTGGTACTGCCAGCAGTCGACTGGTCTGTGAGATTTGTGAGAGGATTGTGAAATATAGTCCCATATCGGGAATTTGCGAGGATAATCAGAGTATAAATACTATTGCCGAGGATCAAGAGTCACCAATTCGGTTAACCACCTTTTGAGAGGCAGCCTGTGGTGGGCAGTGGAACTACATAGTATTTATAATTTGTCTGAGCATTGGGGCGGGGCGCTACAACACATCTGCCGCTCCCCAACTTCAAACCAACAAACAGGTGTTCTGCACTTCCTGCCATACAGAGTTTCGTACGACACCATCCCAATACTAGTCTAAAAACTGTTGTTGTAGGCAAACTCCACCAGAGCTAAGTGCCTTTTCCAACTACCTCCAAAGTCTAGTACACAACACCGAAGCATATCCTCAAGAATACAGTTGACTCTCTCGGTCTGCCCATCGGTCTGCAGATGAAAAATCTGGCTTGGTACCCAGAGCTGTCTGAAGATTCTTCCAGAAATGTGAAGTAAACCTCGCATCTCGATCAGACACAATGGTTAACAGAACACCATGAAGCCTGACGATCTCACCAACATACAGCTCAGCCAACTTGTCCATCGAAGCAGTGAGTTTCATCGCCAATAAGTGAGCAGACTTGGTTAGCGATCGACTATAACCCAAATCGCATCATTTCCCTTTGAACTCTTGTCAAGCCTGTGATGAAATTCATACTGATGTTATCCTACTTCCATTCCGGAATAGATAACGGTTGCAATAGACCTCCGAGTTTCTGATTCTCGGCTTTGATCTGTTGACAGACCTCACACTTCGCCATGAACTCGGCCACATCCCGCTTCAAACCCGACCACCAAAAGTGTTGCTTAATGTCTTTATACATCTTTCTACTCCTAGGATGTACAGATAAAAGAGTAGCATGTGCCTCCTGAAGAATGCTCTCCCGCAATCCTGCTTGATCCGGAACACACAACCTCTCTCCGAACCACAACACTTCATCCCTGATCTGGAACTCCGGTAACTTGCCAGCACCAACCTGCTCCTTCATCTTCTGAATCTCTGCATATTCCTTCTGACTTGCGATAATCCTTTCATTCAGCATTGGTTGAATCCATAACTGAGCTAAAGGCGATCCCAAGCCTTGCAGAACAAATTCAATACCAGCCCGATCCAACTCCTCTGCAAGCTACCTCTGAGTTGTAATAAAAATAGCCAGACTGCTCTTACAGCTAAGTGCATCAGCAACAACATTAGCCGTCCCAGGATGGTACTTAATCTCCGGACGAATGTCCTCAAGCACCTCCAACCATCTCCTTTGCCTCAGATTCAGATCCTTCTGTTGGTAGATGTACTTCAAGCTTTTGTGGTCTGTGTACATGTTCAGCTTCTCACCATACACGTAATATCTCCATTGCTTCAAGGCGAAGATAATCACAGCCAACTCCAGATCATGAGTCAGATAATTCTTCTCATGCGATCTTAGTTGCCTAGAGCCATAAGCGATCACTTTCCCTTCTTGCATTAAGACACAACCAAGCCCACGATGTGAAGCATCGCTTGTAGACATCATACTCAATACCTACTATAGGCAAAGCTAAAATAGGTGCAGTAGTCAGCCTCTCTTTCAACTCCTGAAAGCTTGCCTCGCACTACTAAGTCCATTTGAAGTTTACATTCTTCTTGGTTAGACCAGTGAGTGGCACGACTATCTGAGCATAGCCCTGAATGAACCTTCTGTAGTATCCCATTAGTCCAAGGAAACTCCTCTTTTCCTTCACTGTAGTTGGCCTTGCCCAATCCTTCACCACCTCTATCTTCTGCGGATTAGTTGCCACTCCCTCCTTAGAAAGAATGTGACCTAAGAATGCCACCTTAGATTTTCAGAAATCGCACTTGGATAACTTGGCATACAACTTATGTTCCTGAAGCCTCCTCAAAACTACTACCAGATGCTCCGTGTTCTCCTCATCCGACTTGGAGTACACAATAATATCGTCAATAAACACCACGATGAAAGAATCAATAAATAGCCTTAGAACTCTGTTCATCAGATCTATGAAAATTTCAGTTGCATTCGTCACTCCAAACGGTATAACTAAGAATTCATAATGCCCATGTCGAGTTCTGAACGTAGTCTTATGCACATCTTCAGCTTTCACTCGAACTTGATGATATCCTGATCAAAGATCTATTTTGGAGAAAACATCTACTCCTTGTAGACGATTGAACAGGTCATCGATTCTTGGAATGTGATACTTGTTCTGAACAGTGACCTTATTTAGCTCCCGGTAATCGATGCACATCCTTATCGAACCGTCCTTCTTCTTTACCAACAGCACTGGTGCTCCCCAAGGCGACACACTTGGTTGAATAAAGCCTTTCTCCATTAGTTTCTCAATCTGCCATTTGATCTCATCCTGCTCCATAGGCGCCATCTTATACGGTGCCTTGGAAATAGGTGCACTCCCTGGCTGAATAGTGATGCTGAACTCTACATCACGATCCGGGGGTAACCGAGGCAAATCTTCCAAGAATACCGTCGGATAATCCTGAACCACTGGAATCTGCTGCACCTCTACAGGAATCCCCTTCTTCTCACTGACAGCAGCAACCAAGCCTGAACATCTCTTCTTCCTTTGGAAAGTGACTTCAGGTCCACCTGGAGCCTTCACTGTTACTTCTTTGGTCTTACACTCGATGCTTGCACTGTACGCCGACATCCAATCAATGCCAATGATAACATCGATTCCCAAGACATTCAGTTCGATCAGATCAATCGCAAAAATTTTATCTCCAATTACGATCTCGCAGTCCGCATATTACCGATCAGTGGTTAAAGGTTTCCCTGATGGTGTAGCTACTGCTAAAACCTTGCCCAGAAAGATTTTCGGTTCGACTCCCAAAACTTTGGCAAACTTAGGTGATACAAAAGTATGAGAGGATCCAATATCGAACAAAACAATAGCTTTTTTTTCATTCAAATAAAGTTCTCCTGTTACATAACACACACTCGTTACATAACAGTTCACTATAAAAGCAGGAAAAGAAACAACAGAAAACACTTTAAACATCCTCCCTCGTACCAGTGATGACGTGATCCACCTCATCAGCGTCAGCTTCAGTTAAGGCAAATACTCGCCCCTACTGGTACGGCTTCTTCCCGGCCTGCTGAGTTGGTCCCTTTTGGACGACATCTTGCAGCTTAGGGCGCTGGGATCGAAAGTGACCTGTCTCCCCACAGCTGTAACAAGTCACCACAAGAGGTCTCACCCATACATTCCCGGATCTCCCAGCCACACTGACCGCATTTGCCCCAGTCGGTTTGAACCTTTGGGCCAGCGGCTGTCTCCCGACATTTCCAGCAACTGCGGGTCTCTTCCCCACATTCCAGTTATTCCTCCTATTTTGAATAGCGTGGAACTGCTCCATGTCCGCCTTAGTGGCTGCCGCTCGTTTGACCAACTTGTCAAACCTCCTGACACCGAGGGGTATCATCCTAGATCTCAAACTTGGCCTTAAACCATGCTCGAACTTTCGAGCCTTCTTTTCCTCTTCCATCACCAATTCGGGAGCATACCTCAAGAGCTGATTGAACCTCGTCTCATACTCTCTAACCAACATGCCGCCCTACTGCAGCGCTAGAAATTCCATGGCTTTCTTCTCCTGGACGTCTGATGGAAAATAATAACTACAAAATTCCTTCAAGAATTCCTCCCAGCTAAGGACAATATCTCCCTTCGTCCGCTTCATCGAATGCCACCGAACAGCCGCATCCTTCTCGAACTGCAGCACCGCCAACTTCACCTTGCTGCCTTCCGAGTCTCCAAGACTTTGAAGATAGTCTCGATTTGTCGTATCCAATTGTCAGCCGCGTTAGGGTCTGACTTCCCCTCAAACACAGGTGCTTTCATCCGTTTGAATGATTTCACGAGTTTGATTACTTCGGGTACTGGATTCACAGGCACTCTCCCTTGGTGGTGATTCATGGCAACGGCATTGAGTGTCTGATAGACCCTAGCTAATTCCGTTTCCAAGTCCAGACCTTCACCATTTCGAGCTCCTCTTCTAGCCATATACTGATGCAAAAGGTCCATTAAATTCGATGTAGAAAATATGAATTTAAATCAACTTTTCATTTTATTGAATTTCAAACTTTATACATTCGAATTAAAAATATTTCTAACTTCAAATGAAGCAATAAGAAGATACAACAGTCTATTTCCTACGGTTCCTCTTGGCTTCACGAAGCTCTTACCGGAGTTCCTCCACTTCCTCCTTCAGTACATCGTACATATTTTTCCTCTTCTTGAGTTCCCAAACATGATGACTGAGCATGGCAATGCTCTCCTTGCACTTTGCCAACTGTGCCTGCAACAGCTCTGCTCTCTCCCTCTGAGTCTCAACCTACCTCTGAAGAGACACAATGAGACTACTCGAAACTGGTTCTTCCTCATCAGAGTAATCATCAGATGAATCCGGAGGTGGAGTGATGTCCCTGGACTCAGGCCATTCCTCTTCAAGTTCTTCGGGATCTTCTTCGTCTGAATCAGCTTGCCTGGGGTGGTAATCCTACTCAACTATGTGCCAATCGTCACCTCCAGCTGGGTCAAAGTGGCCCGCTATCTTAGAGAAAGGAAAAGAAGAAGCATAAATCATAGAGCAACACAAATGTAAGTGACTTACATTTAAATCTCTAGACTCAACACGCGCACTAATATCTACTTCTAGGGTGTCGTTCCTTACAAATTTGTACTACTTAGAAGCGTGGCTCTGATTCCACTCTGTAACACCCCGAATTTCAAAACTGACTGAATTCGAAGTTTTACAGGATCTTTACACTTCTCTTCGTACAATTTTACAAGGAAATTTAAACTTTTCAGTACATCAAAGTTACCACTTGAATTACACTTAAACAGCAGAAGTCATTTACAGCAATTACATGAATAAAAGTATAACACTTGAGACATTCTTTAAGCAGCTTGCATACTTAATCTTGTCAATCTCTTTATCCTGCATAGAAATTGTGGGCTCGTTGGTTCATTCAACAGACGCAAGGATATAAAACATCAATTTTTTCTAACTTAGAAAGCACACACTTGTCACAAGCAAAACTACCGGGACTATCCTATAGATGTCGTGTTGTGCTGTGCACTTAGTTTTTAATATAGTTGTTAAGTTATATGACACTAATGCGCACTTGTTCGGTATCTATGCATCCCATACTACATAGGTCCGAGGGCAAGCCATTAATCGTACTTCATCTTATAGGGTTCAATCCCTTGTCATGACTTAAACTACTATGGTAACTACGGTAAGTCTCCTAGACTAAATATGATCTACGAGCCCATGTCCAGGCAGTCCGGAGGGGAATCCCACGCACTGACATTCAGCATCAAGCAGGCAGACTATGGACAATTCAACCTCCGCCACGGAACGATGGCAATACCCATAGTCACCAAATACCCCACAAGCGTCGCTACCGGGACGATAATTCCAGAGTAATGCTCACGCCATGTCATGACGCATCAAGCAGGCAATCTGTGAATCACTTTCACACCGCCAATCCGATTGCCCTCATACTCGTGTTTTTCTCTCACTTTCGTCACATCACCACTATGTATCTAGTCCTTAGTTTATTTGAATCATGAATAAAATCAATTCCTAGAGTTAGCTCTTTCCTCTATACCGGTCTTAAACATCAATCAATCAATATGACCAAACTTAGTCTAGTCTATTCAATAACTCATCTCAAAAATATCTTTCAATACCGGTATAGGGCTTAGCTACCCTCTAGCTTTCAATTCCATTTCACGTTCACAGCACTGTGTATTCATATTCAAAAGACTTTTCATAATTTTTCATGATATTGACTTCACTTTCATGTACAATTTTCATGCATAAGACAATTAAATTCAATTTCTAACTTGTCACATTCATGCTTCATTCTTTCCACTTAATTCTCTTAATCTCATTTTACCAATACTGAATCTAACATTCATACTTTAATTTTACCGTTATCAAATCTCTTTTCAAACTCTTTTAAACAATACATTTATTTTTATCCAAAGACAAATTTAAAACGTTAGAAATCAAAAATAGTTAGGACAGTCGAGTGTTGAAGCATAGTCGGTCGACTGTTCAGCGAGGATTAAAAAGTCGAAATTTAAATAGTCAGGACCGTCAACTGTTAAGGCATAGTCGGTCGACTGTTCAGCGAGGATTAAATAGTTGAAATTTAAAAACTCAGGACAGTCAACTGTTAAGGCATAGTTGGTCAACAGTTCAGCGACAAAAAATCGAAATTTGGAATAGTAACTTAAGATTTTTAAGCCATTAAATTCTCATTTTTCATATAAAGTACTACTCTTTTATTTGTACAAAGTGTACATGAAATCACATAATGTTCTATTAACAACTTCTTTTTCAAAGAAACATTTTTCTTGATTTCTTTCAATCATAATTTGGTTCCTCTTTATTAGACTAATGAGTTTTTCTTGTTTCCTTTGGATTAACACACAAATTGATCATTTCTAGAACTTGGCCTAATTTACAAAATGTTCATTTTTTTTTTAACAACTAACGTACAACTTTAGGATTATCTAGTATCAATCATACTAACCATGAATAAGCATAATTCTCTAATCAATCTTATTTTAATATTGTAAAGATTCTTACAATTAGCACTTTCCACATAAACATTTCTCAAAATTGCATTTTTTCCACAAACACAAATATTTCGACATGGAACATTTATTCTAATTTTAGCATGCTAGATTAATATTCAAATATCACAATGACAAACATATCATTCAATCAAGTTCACTTATATATTTTATGCAATTTCACGTATGTTCCATTTTTACCTTAATCATGGTACTATTAAAGAGCGATATTTTCATCTATTTATTCTAGCCTGATTAGCACACAACCTAGCATGATACTACTTAGAAGTTAGAAAAAATTGGCCACCTTATTTGAGAGAAAACGAAATGAACTCCTAAAACTCCTACATTGATCAAAAGAAGCCTTCTCCTCCTAGTTTGAGCCACCACAAGTCGTCTCCTCCTCGCTTTGAAATACACCCGACCTCCTTGCTCCTTGAAGAAATCCGGCCACCAATGGGAATGAAGAACACACAACACAACTCTCAATCTTTTGAACTCACTAAACTCTCAATCTTTTGCTCTCTAATTGTATTTCTTTCTCTTATGATATAGAATAGGTCTGAACATACTAATGTAGGGGGCGGGGGGTTATTTATACATAATTTTAGGTGGATTGAATGGCTAGGATTAGATCAAATAGTTAGGGATTAAGGGCTAGGATTAGTTTGGAAGTTGCCAAAACTACCCATGAATGAGATAACCACCTCACCACTACACCCATTTCCCTTCTCCACTCATGCATAATCCGGCCTACTCCAAGGGTGTGTTTTGCACACTCTTGTGCATGCACGTGCTACCCTAGTATCCCGCACTTACAAGTTGTACATGTTAGATTTATTAATTGTCCATTATTTGAGTCTACACTACAAGTTAGACTAAAATAAGGATTAATTAAATAACATGGACTCACTAATGGGCCAAGAGACTATGGGCTCTACTAATTTAGTTAATTAATTAACTAATGTGGGTTACAATGAGATAAATTAAGCTTAGGATTAAATTAGGCTTTCTAAAAAGAATAAATGGGGATTACTAGTTTATGAAATATTTTTTTTAGAGAAATGCATGCATAAATTTTACGTGCACAACACGTAAAATCAAACAACTCCAAATATAAATAAGATTTGAAAATCCAGCGTGTTACACACACGAACAACAATTCTGGTTGAGATGATCATGATCACGATCGGACAGCCAAGATCACCCCAATGGTGATGATCAAGATGATCAAAATCGATTGGACGGCTGAGATCAAGAGATCAAGATGATCGGATCAGATCAGACGGCCAGAAAAGCTTGATGATGATGAAGATGATCACATCAATTGAGGCGATCGAAGGCCAGGAATCAATTTGTCAATCCAGAGGGCGGGGGGGACTTACGGCTCGGCTTTACGATGGTAGGGACAGTGGTGGTGCTCGGAGGCTATCAACGGTCGCAGCTCAGGGCTCGACGATGAGAGGCAAGCTGCAGCATCGAGGGTAGCTCGAGGCGGGATGGAGAGGCACAAGCGACGATGCACAGGCAGGATGGAGGTCGACTGGGGAAATGCTGGGAGGACGACGATGCAGGGGAGCATTCGACTGAGGAGCAGGCGGTGCTTGACAACTGGGTGAAGCTTAGGGGTGACTAGCGGGGCTTGCGGTTGTTGAGGAGTCGAGGGGGGTTTGCTCTGTTTTTCGATGAAAACAGAGGAGAGGGAGGAGCGGAGCACTTTGGTGGAGTCGACGTGGAAGACGAGCGGGAGGCGCTCGAAGGTGGGGTGAGGAATGAGGAAGACAACGAAAAGGAGCGACGAGGTGGTCGAACACTGGCTTCGAGTGCGGTGGTCACAGGGCTTCGACGAGAGAGATGGGGTGCAGCAATGGTGACTACAGGCGGGGGCGATGCTGGAGGAGGAGACGAGGAGGCAGAGTAGTAGCTAGATGAGATGGAGGGCGAGCGGAGGAGAATGGCTCCAAGGTTCAGCGATGGAGTAGGGTAGGGGACGATGAACTGGGTATGTAGAACCCCGTACTTTCAAATATTATTTTTATTATTTGAAAATGAATTTAAATGAATTTTGAGGATTTAATTGATATTTTCTAAAAGATTTATCTTTTGTACACGTACAAATGACTTTTGAGAAGTTTGAAAAATTAAGATTCCTTTATGAAAAATCATTATTTATTATTTGGGATTTATTTAGTATTTTTCCAGATTTTTCTGAAATTAATTAGTACTATTTGCAAATTTTGAGAAAAGAAGGACCTTTTTGCAAAATTGACATTTTTAGGGGTTGAAATGCAAAATGTATTTTCTGGACGTTTTGAACTGTACCAATTGAGATTAATGAGTATATTTTACTATTAAATCCTAATTTAAATGATTTTTATTGAATTTCCAAGGATAAGAACTATATATGTAAAATTATGTTTTGAAAGGACTATTTTGCAAATGTATTCCTAAACCCTAAAAATGATATTCCCGGCCTATATAAGAGAGTTTGCAGCCGTCATTCGCTGCACAACTCAGATTTTATTATATTTTCTATTCTCTTGGTGGTTGAAGAGGAAGATTTGGATCTAGCAAAAAGAAGGCTTTTCGTTGGATCTTTGCAATTCAAAAGGTGAGTGATATGGACTTGTTTTGTTTATGTGTATAATTGCATGTTGTTTTGTTTGATGTTTTCGTATCTTGTATGAAATCGATGCCATGGTAGTTATTCGTAATATGCATGTGAAATCCATGAAAGATTAGTAGATCTCGATTGAAAATTCTTGATTGCTTGAAACATGTTAAGATTTGAGTATAGTTATGAAAATAAGAAATTGGATGGATGAATCTCTGGATATTGTGATTACGAACCAGATTAGGTTGAGTTGAGGAAGAGATTGGTATTGAGATAGACTCCAGTATTGATTATTGATTACAGACCTAAATTATGCAAACTGTAGGCCGACAGTCGACTGGTCTACTATTCAGTCGATTGGTACGACCCAGCTGCTTTATCTTTAGTTTTTCTCGAAAATCCGTTCTGGACAGTCGACTTAGACCCTTTTCAGTCGACTGGTACACTTAGAATTTATTTTTCAAAGTTATCGTAGAATTTCTCTCGGGTAAGTCGACTTATGTTTTTATAAGTCGACTTATGTTCTTATAAGTCGACTTATGTCTCCTTTAAGTCGACTTATGTTTTGATAAGTCTACTTATGATTTTTATAAGTCATCTTATGTTTTGATAAGTCTACTTATGATTTTTATAAGTCATCTTATGTTTTGATAAGTCTACTTATGATTATTATAAGTCATCTTATATTGTTGATAAGTCTACTTATGATTTTTATAAGTCATCTTATATTGTTGATAAGTCAACTTATGTTTTTATAAGTCATCTTATACTGTTAACACTTGGAATGTTCTTGAGAATTATTGGTAATTGTCCCGGGTAAGCCGACTGATGCTTTATTAAGTCGACTTATAGCACTTGTTATAATCTTGGATATTGGTTCTCGGGGCAGTCGACTTACTATCGCATAAGTCGACTGGTCCTGAGGAGTTCTTCATAATCTTGAGTGTTCTTTCAGTCTTTAGTTTGTTTGTAGATGAATATGTTCGTCGGTGTAAGAGTCACTACAGTGATTGCATACCGGGTACGTATTCGATCTATACCCTCTTAGTTTGTTTGTAGATGGATATATTCGTCGGTGTAAGAGTCACTATAGTGATTGCATACCGGGTACGTATTCGATCTATACCCTTTTAGTTTGTTTGTAGAAGGATATGTTCGTCGGTGTAAGAGTCGCTACAGTGATTGCATACCGGGTACGTATTCGATCTATACCCTCTTAGTTTGTTTGTAGATGGATATATTCGTCGGTGTAAGAGTCACTACAGTGATTGCATACCGGGTACGTATTCGATCTATACCCTCTTAGTTTGTTTGTAGATGGATATGTTCGTCGGTGTAAGAGTCACTATAGTGATTGCATACCGGGTACGTATTCGATCTATACCCTCTTAGTTTGATTGTAGATGGATATGTTCGTCGGTGTAAGAGTCACTATTAGTGATTGCATACCGGGTATGTATTCGATCTATATTATCTTTAGTTTTTTTTTGTAGATGGATATATGGGTATCCGATCTATGGCATTATTGGTGATCGATTGATTGGACATACATCGTGGTATTGAGATTTATTGATGGTTGGACACATTCTGAGATGTGAGGATTACTGTTAGTTCAGAACAGTCGACTGGTTCGTTAAACAGTCGACTGTACAGTGCAGTTGAGCTGTACTATTTTGAGAGTGATTGATTGATGGATACTTGATCGTTGGTATTGTTTCTCGACTTGACTTCACGCTTGTACTGGCCTATCGTTTCTTGTTGCACATTACATGTTCAGTTTATGTATTTTTGTTCAGTACATGTTGTTCGAGAATTTATGTTTATTGTTTATTTATGTTTGTTGTTTATATCACTCACACCATTTATGGCTGACCCCTTTAATTTGGGGGTTAGGGTTCAACTCTAGCCTCATGTGTTACAGGTAGCTGCTTAGAGTTGGGAGCTTGGATGCTTGGGGTAGCTTTGGATTTTATGAGTGTTGTAATAGAGCCTTGGGTAATTTTGTAAGGAGAAAGGGTTGTAACAGTTAAATGTATTTTAAGGTGTTTTGTATTTTCGCCGCAATTGAAAAAGAATATTGTAATAAGAATTTGGAATAAAATGACTTGAGTTTTTGGTCTATGCATATTGTTACATTGAAGTGGATCGCTGGGAATGTGCCACGTGTTTTCTAAGTTCTCATATTAGAAATTCGGGGCGCTACAGATTGGTATCAGAGCATGCTTCAATAGTAATAATAGACATAGTATGAAAACCAACCTAGGTGTGGACACTAGAGAGTGAGTACTTAGGTGTGGACACTAGAGAGTGAGTACCTAGGTGTGGACATTAGAGTGTGATTATCACATAGAGTTAAAACATGATGTTTGGTTTAGGGTATGGTTATGGTTTTGCCATAGGGTATGGATGTGAATGAGAAATGTGTTTGTGGTGGCTATCCTTAGTCATGTCCTTTTTAAGGAGGGAGTGGCCACTGATTCTTGGAAGGATGAAGCAGAAGATTAGAGTTGGATGCAGGAGTTCAGTAGTTGTGGCAGCGTGGCTTCCGATGGCAAGTTATCAGAGTCGCGCAGTGGAAGCTTGTTTTTCTGAATTCTTTGCATGATTGTGTTTCTTATGTATGATGTATTTGTTTTGCTGAAATGTATTCTTTGGTGTGACTGTATTCCCTAAGATTTATGTTTCTACCCATGAGTTTTCAATCATTGTTAGTGGGTTGTTCGGACCTCATTAGCCGTAGTTCTGAGGACAGAACTCTTCTAAGGAGGGAGTGATGTAGAACCCCGTATTTTCAAATATTATTTTTATTATTTGAAAATGAATTTAAATGAATTTTGAGGATTTAATTGATATTTTCTAAAAGATTTATCTTTTGTACACGTGCAAATGACTTTTGAGAAGTTTGAAAAATTAAGATTCCTTTATGAAAAATCATTATTTATTATTTGGGATTTATTTAGTATTTTTCCAGATTTTTCTGAAATTAATTAGTACTATTTGCAAATTTTGAGAAAAGAATGACCTTTTTGCAAAATTGACATTTTTAGGGGTTGAAATGCAAAATGTATTTTCTGGACGTTTTGAACTGTACCAATTGAGATTAATGAGTATATTTTACTATTAAATCCTAATTTAAATGATTTTTATTGAATTTCCAAGGATAAGAACTATATATGTAAAATTATGTTTTGAAATGACTATTTTGCAAATGTATTCCTAAACCCTAAAAATGATATTCCCGGCCTATATAAGAGAGTTTGCAGCCGTCATTCGCTGCACAACTCAGATTTTATTATATTTTCTATTCTCTTGGTGGTTGAAGAGGAAGATTTGGATCTAGCAAAAAGAAGGCTTTTCGTTGGATCTTTGCAATTCAAAAGGTGAGTGATATGGACTTGTTTTGTTTATGTGTATCATTGCATGTTGTTTTGTTTGATGTTTTCGTATCTTGTATGAAATCGATGCCATGGTAGTTATTCGTAATATGCATGTGAAATCCATGAAAGATTAGTAGATCTCGATTGAAAATTCTTGATTGCTTGAAACATGTTAAGATTTGAGTATAGTTATGAAAATAAGAAATTGGATGGATGAATCTCTGGATATTGTGATTACGAACCAGATTAGGTTGAGTTGAGGAAGAGATTGGTATTGAGATAGACTCCAGTATTGATTATTGATTACAGACCTAAATTATGCAAACTGTAGGCCGACAGTCGACTGGTCTACTATTCAGTCGATTGGTACGACCCAGCTGCTTTATCTTTAGTTTTTCTCGAAAATCCGTTCTGGACAGTCGACTTAGACCCTTTTCAGTCGACTGGTACACTTAGAATTTATTTTTCAAAGTTATCGTAGAATTTCTCTCGGGTAAGTCGACTTATGTTTTTATAAGTCGACTTATGTTCTTATAAGTCGACTTATGTCTCCTTTAAGTCGACTTATGTTTTGATAAGTCTACTTATGATTTTTATAAGTCATCTTATGTTTTGATAAGTCTACTTATGATTTTTATAAGTCATCTTATGTTTTGATAAGTCTACTTATGATTATTATAAGTCATCTTATATTGTTGATAAGTCTACTTATGATTTTTATAAGTCATCTTATATTGTTGATAAGTCAACTTATGTTTTTATAAGTCATCTTATACTGTTAACACTTGGAATGTTCTTGAGAATTATTGGTAATTGTCCCGGGTAAGCCGACTGATGCTTTATTAAGTCGACTTATAGCACTTGTTATAATCTTGGATATTGGTTCTCGGAGCAGTCGACTTACTATCGCATAAGTCGACTGGTCCTGAGGAGTTCTTCATAATCTTGAGTGTTCTTTCAGTCTTTAGTTTGTTTGTAGATGAATATGTTCGTCGGTGTAAGAGTCACTACAGTGATTGCATACCGGGTACGTATTCGATCTATACACTCTTAGTTTGTTTGTAGATGGATATGTTCGTCGGTGTAAGAGTCACTATAGTGATTGCATACCGGGTACGTATTCGATCTATACCCTTTTAGTTTGTTTGTAGATGGATATGTTCGTCGGTGTAAGAGTCGCTACAGTGATTGCATACCGGGTACGTATTCGATCTATACCCTCTTAGTTTGTTTGTAGATGGATATGTTCGTCGGTGTAAGAGTCACTACAGTGATTGCATACCGGGTACGTATTCGATCTATACCCTCTTAGTTTGTTTGTAGATGGATATGTTCGTCGGTGTAAGAGTCACTATAGTGATTGCATACCGGGTACGTATTCGATCTATACCCTCTTAGTTTGATTGTAGATGGATATGTTCGTCGGTGTAAGAGTCACTATTAGTGATTGCATACCGGGTATGTATTCGATCTATATTATCTTTAGTTTTTTTTTTGTAGATGAATATATGGGTATCCGATCTATGGCATTATTGGTGATCGATTGATTGGACATACATCGTGGTATTGAGATTTATTGATGGTTGGACACATTCTGAGATGTGAGGATTACTGTTAGTTCAGAACAGTAGACTGGTTCGTTAAACAGTCGACTGTACAGTGCAGTTGAGCTGTACTATTTTGAGAGTGATTGATTGATGGATACTTGATCGTTGGTATTGTTTCTCGACTTGACTTCACGCTTGTATTGGCCTATCGTTTCTTGTTGCACATTACATGTTCAGTTTATGTATTTTTGTTCAGTACATGTTGTTCGAGAATTTATGTTTATTGTTTATTTATGTTTGTTGTTTATATCACTCACACCATTTATGGCTGACCCCTTTAATTTGGGGGTTAGGGTTCAACTCTAGCCTCATGTGTTACAGGTAGCTGCTTAGAGTTGGGAGCTTGGATGCTTGGGGTAGCTTTGGATTTTATGAGTGTTGTAATAGAGCCTTGGGTAATTTTGTAAGGAGAAAGGGTTGTAACAGTTAAATGTATTTTAAGGTATTTTGTATTTTCGCCGCAATTGAAAAAGAATATTGTAATAAGAATTTGGAATAAAATGACTTGAGTTTTTGGTCTATGCATATTGTTACATTGAAGTGGATCGCTGGGAATGTGCCACGTGTTTTCTAAGTTCTCATATTAGAAATTCGGGGCGCTACAGATTGGTATCAGAGCATGCTTCAATAGTAATAATAGACATAGTATGAAAACCAACCTAGGTGTGGACACTAGAGAGTGAGTACTTAGGTGTGGACACTAGAGAGTGAGTACCTAGGTGTGGACATTAGAGTGTGATTATCACATAGAGTTAAAACATGATGTTTGGTTTAGGGTATGGTTATGGTTTTGCCATAGGGTATGGATGTGAATGAGAAATGTGTTTGTGGTGGCTATCCTTAGTCATGTCCTTTTTAAGGAGGGAGTGGCCACTGATTCTTGGAAGGATGAAGCAGAAGATTAGAGTTGGATGCAGGAGTTCAGTAGTTGTGGCAGCGTGGCTTCCGATGGCAAGTTATCAGAGTCGCGCAGTGGAAGCTTGTTTTTCTGAATTCTTTGCATGATTGTGTTTCTTATGTATGATGTATTTGTTTTGCTGAAATGTATTCTTTGGTGTGACTGTATTCCCTAAGATTTATGTTTCTACCCATGAGTTTTCAATCATTGTTAGTGGGTTGTTCGGACCTCATTAGCCGTAGTTCTGAGGACAGAACTCTTCTAAGGAGGGAGTGATGTAGAACCCCGTATTTTCAAATATTATTTTTATTATTTGAAAATGAATTTAAATGAATTTTGAGGATTTAATTGATATTTTCTAAAAGATTTATCTTTTGTACACGTGCAAATGACTTTTGAGAAGTTTGAAAAATTAAGATTCCTTTATGAAAAATCATTATTTATTATTTGGGATTTATTTAGTATTTTTCCAGATTTTTCTGAAATTAATTAGTACTATTTGCAAATTTTGAGAAAAGAATGACCTTTTTGCAAAATTGACATTTTTAGGGGTTGAAATGCAAAATGTATTTTCTGGACATTTTGAACTGTACCAATTGAGATTAATGAGTATATTTTACTATTAAATCCTAATTTAAATGATTTTTATTGAATTTCCAAGGATAAGAACTATATATGTAAAATTATGTTTTGAAATGACTATTTTGCAAATGTATTCCTAAACCCTAAAAATGATATTCCCGGCCTATATAAGAGAGTTTGCAGCCGTCATTCGCTGCACAACTCAGATTTTATTATATTTTCTATTCTCTTGGTGGTTGAAGAGGAAGATTTGGATCTAGCAAAAAGAAGGCTTTTCGTTGGATCTTTGCAATTCAAAAGGTGAGTGATATGGACTTGTTTTGTTTATGTGTATCATTGCATGTTGTTTTGTTTGATGTTTTCGTATCTTGTATGAAATCGATGCCATGGTAGTTATTCGTAATATGCATGTGAAATCCATGAAAGATTAGTAGATCTCGATTGAAAATTCTTGATTGCTTGAAACATGTTAAGATTTGAGTATAGTTATGAAAATAAGAAATTGGATGGATGAATCTCTGGATATTGTGATTACGAACCAGATTAGGTTGAGTTGAGGAAGAGATTGGTATTGAGATAGACTCCAGTATTGATTATTGATTACAGACCTAAATTATGCAAACTGTAGGCCGACAGTCGACTGGTCTACTATTCAGTCGATTGGTACGACCCAGCTGCTTTATCTTTAGTTTTTCTCGAAAATCCGTTCTGGACAGTCGACTTAGACCCTTTTCAGTCGACTGGTACACTTAGAATTTATTTTTCAAAGTTATCGTAGAATTTCTCTCGGGTAAGTCGACTTATGTTTTTATAAGTCGACTTATGTTCTTATAAGTCGACTTATGTCTCCTTTAAGTCGACTTATGTTTTGATAAGTCTACTTATGATTTTTATAAGTCATCTTATGTTTTGATAAGTCTACTTATGATTTTTATAAGTCATCTTATGTTTTGATAAGTCTACTTATGATTATTATAAGTCATCTTATATTGTTGATAAGTCTACTTATGATTTTTATAAGTCATCTTATATTGTTGATAAGTCAACTTATGTTTTTATAAGTCATCTTATACTGTTAACACTTGGAATGTTCTTGAGAATTATTGGTAATTGTCCCGGGTAAGCCGACTGATGCTTTATTAAGTCGACTTATAGCACTTGTTATAATCTTGGATATTGGTTCTCGGAGCAGTCGACTTACTATCGCATAAGTCGACTGGTCCTGAGGAGTTCTTCATAATCTTGAGTGTTCTTTCAGTCTTTAGTTTGTTTGTAGATGAATATGTTCGTCGGTGTAAGAGTCACTACAGTGATTGCATACCGGGTACGTATTCGATCTATACACTCTTAGTTTGTTTGTAGATGGATATGTTCGTCGGTGTAAGAGTCACTATAGTGATTGCATACCGGGTACGTATTCGATCTATACCCTTTTAGTTTGTTTGTAGATGGATATGTTCGTCGGTGTAAGAGTCGCTACAGTGATTGCATACCGGGTACGTATTCGATCTATACCCTCTTAGTTTGTTTGTAGATGGATATGTTCGTCGGTGTAAGAGTCACTACAGTGATTGCATACCGGGTACGTATTCGATCTATACCCTCTTAGTTTGTTTGTAGATGGATATGTTCGTCGGTGTAAGAGTCACTATAGTGATTGCATACCGGGTACGTATTCGATCTATACCCTCTTAGTTTGATTGTAGATGGATATGTTCGTCGGTGTAAGAGTCACTATTAGTGATTGCATACCGGGTATGTATTCGATCTATATTATCTTTAGTTTTTTTTTTGTAGATGAATATATGGGTATCCGATCTATGGCATTATTGGTGATCGATTGATTGGACATACATCGTGGTATTGAGATTTATTGATGGTTGGACACATTCTGAGATGTGAGGATTACTGTTAGTTCAGAACAGTAGACTGGTTCGTTAAACAGTCGACTGTACAGTGCAGTTGAGCTGTACTATTTTGAGAGTGATTGATTGATGGATACTTGATCGTTGGTATTGTTTCTCGACTTGACTTCACGCTTGTATTGGCCTATCGTTTCTTGTTGCACATTACATGTTCAGTTTATGTATTTTTGTTCAGTACATGTTGTTCGAGAATTTATGTTTATTGTTTATTTATGTTTGTTGTTTATATCACTCACACCATTTATGGCTGACCCCTTTAATTTGGGGGTTAGGGTTCAACTCTAGCCTCATGTGTTACAGGTAGCTGCTTAGAGTTGGGAGCTTGGATGCTTGGGGTAGCTTTGGATTTTATGAGTGTTGTAATAGAGCCTTGGGTAATTTTGTAAGGAGAAAGGGTTGTAACAGTTAAATGTATTTTAAGGTGTTTTGTATTTTCGCCGCAATTGAAAAAGAATATTGTAATAAGAATTTGGAATAAAATGACTTGAGTTTTTGGTCTATGCATATTGTTACATTGAAGTGGATCGCTGGGAATGTGCCACGTGTTTTCTAAGTTCTCATATTAGAAATTCGGGGCGCTACAGATTGGTATCAGAGCATGCTTCAATAGTAATAATAGACAGAGTATGAAAACCAACCTAGGTGTGGACACTAGAGAGTGAGTACTTAGGTGTGGACACTAGAGAGTGAGTACCTAGGTGTGGACATTAGAGTGTGATTATCACATAGAGTTAAAACATGATGTTTGGTTTAGGGTATGGTTATGGTTTTGCCATAGGGTATGGATGTGAATGAGAAATGTGTTTGTGGTGGCTATCCTTAGTCATGTCCTTTTTAAGGAGGGAGTGGCCACTGATTCTTGGAAGGATGAAGCAGAAAATTAGAGTTGGATGCAGGAGTTCAGTAGTTGTGGCAGCGTGGCTTCCGATGGCAAGTTATCAGAGTCGCGCAGTGGAAGCTTGTTTTTCTGAATTCTTTGCATGATTGTGTTTCTTATGTATGATGTATTTGTTTTGCTGAAATGTATTCTTTGGTGTGACTGTATTCCCTAAGATTTATGTTTCTACCCATGAGTTTTCAATCATTGTTAGTGGGTTGTTCGGACCTCATTAGCCGTAGTTCTGAGGACAGAACTCTTCTAAGGAGGGAGTGATGTAGAACCCCGTATTTTCAAATATTATTTTTATTATTTGAAAATGAATTTAAATGAATTTTGAGGATTTAATTGATATTTTCTAAAAGATTTATCTTTTGTACACGTGCAAATGACTTTTGAGAAGTTTGAAAAATTAAGATTCCTTTATGAAAAATCATTATTTATTATTTGGGATTTATTTAGTATTTTTCCAGATTTTTCTGAAATTAATTAGTACTATTTGCAAATTTTGAGAAAAGAAGGACCTTTTTGCAAAATTGACATTTTTAGGAGTTGAAATGCAAAATGTATTTTCTGGACGTTTTGAACTGTACCAATTGAGATTAATGAGTATATTTTACTATTAAATCCTAATTTAAATGATTTTTATTGAATTTCCAAGGATAAGAACTATATATGTAAAATTATGTTTTGAAAGGACTATTTTGCAAATGTATTCCTAAACCCTAAAAATGATATTCCCGGCCTATATAAGAGAGTTTGCAGCCGTCATTCGCTGCACAACTCAGATTTTATTATATTTTCTATTCTCTTGGTGGTTGAAGAGGAAGATTTGGATCTAGCAAAAAGAAGGCTTTTCGTTGGATCTTTGCAATTCAAAAGGTGAGTGATATGGACTTGTTTTGTTTATGTGTATAATTGCATGTTGTTTTGTTTGATGTTTTCGTATCTTGTATGAAATCGATGCCATGGTAGTTATTCCTAATATGCATGTGAAATCCATGAAAGATTAGTAGATCTCGATTGACAATTCTTGATTGCTTGAAACATGTTAAGATTTGAGTATAGTTATGAAAATAAGAAATTGGATGGATGAATCTCTGGATCTTGTGATTACGAACCAGATTAGGTTGAGTTGAGGAAGAGATTGGTATTGAGATAGACTCCAGTATTGATTATTGATTACAGACCTAAATTATGCAAACTGTAGGCCGACAGTCGACTGGTCTACTATTCAGTCGATTGGTACGACCCAGCTGCTGTATCTTTAGTTTTTCTCGAAAATCCGTTCTGGACAGTTGACTTAGACCCTTTTCAGTCGACTGGTACAGTTAGAATTTATTTTTCAAAGTTATCGTAGAATTTCTCTCGGGTAAGTCGACTTATGTTTTTATAAGTCGACTTATGTTCTTATAAGTCGACTTATGTCTCCTTTAAGTCGACTTATGTTTTGATAAGTCTACTTATGATTTTTATAAGTCATCTTATGTTTTGATAAGTCTACTTATGATTTTTATAAGTCATCTTATGTTTTGATAAGTCTACTTATGATTATTATAAGTCATCTTATATTGTTGATAAGTCTACTTATGATTTTTATAAGTCATCTTATATTGTTGATAAGTCAACTTATGTTTTTATAAGTCATCTTATACTGTTAACACTTGGAATGTTCTTGAGAATTATTGGTAATTGTCCCGGGTAAGCCGACTGATGCTTTATTAAGTCGACTTATAGCACTTGTTATAATCTTGGATATTGGTTCTCGGAGCAGTCGACTTACTATCGCATAAGTCGACTGGTCCTGAGGAGTTCTTCATAATCTTGAGTGTTCTTTCAGTCTTTAGTTTGTTTGTAGATGAATATGTTCGTCGGTGTAAGAGTCACTACAGTGATTGCATACCGGGTACGTATTCGATCTATACCCTCTTAGTTTGTTTGTAGATGGATATGTTCGTCGGTGTAAGAGTCACTACAGTGATTGCATACCGGGTACGTATTCGATCTATACCCTCTTAGTTTGTTTGTAGATGGATATGTTCGTCGGTGTAAGAGTCACTATAGTGATTGCATACCGGGTACGTATTCGATCTATACCCTTTTAGTTTGTTTGTAGATGGATATGTTCGTCGGTGTAAGAGTCGCTACAGTGATTGCATACCGGGTACGTATTCGATCTATACCCTCTTAGTTTGTTTGTAGATGGATATGTTCGTCGGTGTAAGAGTCACTACAGTGATTGCATACCGGGTACGTATTCGATCTATACCCTCTTAGTTTGTTTGTAGATGGATATGTTCGTCGGTGTAAGAGTCACTATAGTGATTGCATACCGGGTACGTATTCGATCTATACCCTCTTAGTTTGATTGTAGATGGATATGTTCGTCGGTGTAAGAGTCACTATTAGTGATTGCATACCGGGTATGTATTCGATCTATATTATCTTTAGTTTTTTTTTTGTAGATGAATATATGGGTATCCGATCTATGGCATTATTGGTGATCGATTGATTGGACATACATCGTGGTATTGAGATTTATTGATGGTTGGACACATTCTGAGATGTGAGGATTACTGTTAGTTCAGAACAGTCGACTGGTTCGTTAAACAGTCGACTGTACAGTGCAGTTGAGCTATACTATTTTGAGAGTGATTGATTGATGGATACTTGACCGTTGGTATTGTTTCTTGACTTGACTTCACGCTTGTACTGGCCTATCGTTTCTTGTTGCACATTACATGTTCAGTTTATGTATTTTTGTTCAGTACATGTTGTTCGAGAATTTATGTTTATTGTTTATTTATGTTTGTTGTTTATATCACTCACACCATTTATGGCTGACCCCTTTAATTTGGGGGTTAGGGTTCAACTCTAGCCTCATGTGTTACAGGTAGCTGCTTAGAGTTGGGAGCTTGGATGCTTGGGGTAGCTTTGGATTTTATGAGTGTTGTAATAGAGCCTTGGGTAATTTTGTAAGGAGAAAGGGTTGTAACAGTTAAATATATTTTAAGGTGTTTTGTATTTTCGCCGCAATTGAAAAAGAATATTGTAATAAGAATTTGGAATAAAATGACTTGAGTTTTTGGTCTATGCATATTGTTACATTGAAGTGGATCGCTGGGAATGTGCCACGTGTTTTCTAAGTTCTCATATTAGAAATTCAGGGCGCTACAGATTGGTATCAGAGCATGCTTCAATAGTAATAATAGACATAGTATGAAAACCAACCTAGGTGTGGACACTAGAGAGTGAGTACTTAGGTGTGGACACTAGAGAGTGAGTACCTAGGTGTGGACATTAGAGTGTGATTATCACATAGAGTTAAAACATGATGTTTGGTTTAGGGTATGGTTATGGTTTTGCCATAGGGTATGGATGTGAATGAGAAATGTGTTTGTGGTGGCTATCCTTAGTCATGTCCTTTTTAAGGAGGGAGTGGCCACTGATTCTTGGAAGGATGAAGCAGAAGATTAGAGTTGGATGCAGGAGTTCAGTAGTTGTGGCAGCGTGGCTTCCGATGGCAAGTTATCAGAGTCGCGCAGTGGAAGCTTGTTTTTCTGAATTCTTTGCATGATTGTGTTTCTTATGTATGATGTATTTGTTTTGCTGAAATGTATTCTTTGGTGTGACTGTATTCCCTAAGATTTATGTTTCTACCCATGAGTTTTCAATCATTGTTAGTGGGTTGTTCGGACCTCATTAGCCGTAGTTCTGAGGACAGAACTCTTCTAAGGAGGGAGTGATGTAGAACCCCGTATTTTCAAATATTATTTTTATTATTTGAAAATGAATTTAAATGAATTTTGAGGATTTAATTGATATTTTCTAAAAGATTTATCTTTTGTACACGTGCAAATGACTTTTGAGAAGTTTGAAAAATTAAGATTCCTTTATGAAAAATCATTATTTATTATTTGGGATTTATTTAGTATTTTTCCAGATTTTTCTGAAATTAATTAGTACTATTTGCAAATTTTGAGAAAAGAAGGACATTTTTGCAAAATTGACATTTTTAGGGGTTGAAATGCAAAATGTATTTTCTGGACATTTTGAACTGTACCAATTGAGATTAATGAGTATATTTTACTATTAAATCCTAATTTAAATGATTTTTATTGAATTTCCAAGGATAAGAACTATATATGTAAAATTATGTTTTGAAAGGACTATTTTGCAAATGTATTCCTAAACCCTAAAAATGATATTCCCGGCCTATATAAGAGAGTTTGCAGCCGTCATTCGCTGCACAACTCAGATTTTATTATATTTTCTATTCTCTTGGTGGTTGAAAAGGAAGATTTGGATCTAGCAAAAAGAAGGCTTTTCGTTGGATCTTTGCAATTCAAAAGGTGAGTGATATGGACTTGTTTTGTTTATGTGTATAATTGCATGTTGTTTTGTTTGATGTTTTCGTATCTTGTATGAAATCGATGCCATGGTAGTTATTCGTAATATGCATGTGAAATCCATGAAAGATTAGTAGATCTCGATTGACAATTCTTGATTGCTTGAAACATGTTAAGATTTGAGTATAGTTATGAAAATAAGAAATTGGATGGATGAATCTCTGGATCTTGTGATTACGAACCAGATTAGGTTGAGTTGAGGAAGAGATTGGTATTGAGATAGACTCCAGTATTGATTATTGATTACAGACCTAAATTATGCAAATGTAGGCCGACAGTCAACTGGTCTACTATTCAGTCGATTGGTACGACCCAGCTGCTGTATCTTTAGTTTTTCTCGAAAATCCGTTCTGGACAGTCGACTTAGACCCTTTTCAGTCGACTGGTACAGTTAGAATTTATTTTTCAAAGTTATCGTAGAATTTCTCTCGGGTAAGTCGACTTATGTTTTTATAAGTCGACTTATGTTCTTATAAGTCGACTTATGTCTCCTTTAAGTCGACTTATGTTTTGATAAGTCTACTTATGATTTTTATAAGTCATCTTATGTTTTGATAAGTCTACTTATGATTTTTATAAGTCATCTTATGTTTTGATAAGTCTACTTATGATTATTATAAGTCATCTTATATTGTTGATAAGTCTACTTATGATTTTTATAAGTCATCTTATATTGTTGATAAGTCAACTTATGTTTTTATAAGTCATCTTATACTGTTAACACTTGGAATGTTCTTGAGAATTATTGGTAATTGTCCCGGGTAAGCCGACTGATGCTTTATTAAGTCGACTTATAGCACTTGTTATAATCTTGGATATTGGTTCTCGGGGCAGTCGACTTACTATCGCATAAGTCGACTGGTCCTGAGGAGTTCTTCATAATCTTGAGTGTTCTTTCAGTCTTTAGTTTGTTTGTAGATGAATATGTTCGTCGGTGTAAGAGTCACTACAGTGATTGCATACCGGGTACGTATTCGATCTATACCCTCTTAGTTTGTTTGTAGATGGATATGTTCGTCGGTGTAAGAGTCACTATAGTGATTGCATACCGGGTACGTATTCGATCTATACCCTTTTAGTTTGTTTGTAGATGGATATGTTCGTCGGTGTAAGAGTCGTTACAGTGATTGCATACCGGGTACGTATTCGATCTATACCCTCTTAGTTTGTTCGTAGATGGATATGTTCGTCGGTGTAAGAGTCACTACAGTGATTGCATACCGGGTACGTATTCGATCTATACCCTCTTAGTTTGTTTGTAGATGGATATGTTCGTCGGTGTAAGAGTCACTATAGTGATTGCATACCGGGTACGTATTCGATCTATACCCTCTTAGTTTGTTTGTAGATGGATATGTTCGTCGGTGTAAGAGTCACTATTAGTGATTGCATACCGGGTATGTATTCGATCTATATTATCTTTAGTTTTTTTTTTTGTAGATGGATATATGGGTATCCGATCTATGGCATTATTGGTGATCGATTGATTGGACATACATCGTGGTATTGAGATTTATTGATGGTTGGACACATTCTGAGATGTGAGGATTACTGTTAGTTCAGAACAGTCGACTGGTTCGTTAAACAGTCGACTGTACAGTGCAGTTGAGCTGTACTATTTTGAGAGTGATTGATTGATGGATACTTGATCGTTGGTATTGTTTCTCGACTTGACTTCACGCTTGTACTGGCCTATCGTTTCTTGTTGCACATTACATGTTCAGTTTATGTATTTTTGTTCAGTACATGTTGTTCGAGAATTTATGTTTATTGTTTATTTATGTTTGTTGTTTATATCACTCACACCATTTATGGCTGACCCCTTTAGTTTGGGGGTTAGGGTTCAACTCTAGCCTCATGTGTTACAGGTAGCTGCTTAGAGTTGGGAGCTTGGATGCTTGGGGTAGCTTTGGATTTTATGAGTGTTATAATAGAGCCTTGGGTAATTTTGTAAGGAGAAAGGGTTGTAACAGTTAAATGTATTTTAAGGTGTTTTGTATTTCCGCCGCAATTGAAAAAGAATATTGTAATAAGAATTTGGAATAAAATGACTTGAGTTTTTGGTCTATGCATATTGTTACATTGAAGTGGATCGCTGGGAATGTGCCACGTATTTTCTAAGTTCTCATATTAGAAATTCGGGGCGCTACAGGGTAGGGGTATTAGGCGGCTGGTGTTTAAATAACAGGGTAATTAAGTTAAGGTTAGATTAAGGTTTGGTTAATAAGGGTTTATATAGGAGGTGAATAGGGTATTGGGCTATTGGGTTGACGGGTAGCGGGTTAAGACCCAATAAGAAGGGGTTTTTTGGTTTTTGGATTTTAAATCCAATAGAAAATAATTATAAAAATATTAGGTTAATTAGAGTATGTTCAGGATTAAAAAAAACAATAATAATGATAATACTAACAATAAAAAAATAATAATAATGCAAATAATAATACTAACTAAAATAATACTTATAAAAATAATGATAGTAATAATAATAATAATAATAATAATAATAATAATAATAATACTATACATATCAAAATATGATTTGAGTCTAATAAATTGATTAAAATCCAAGTAGTAATAACATATTAGATTTGGGCTAAAATATAAATAGTCGATCAATTGGAAATGGAAAATAAGGTTGAAATACTCCATTCGAAAATAAGTATAATTTTCCATAAGAATATATTTTAATGTAAAGTCCAAGCCGAATTTAACAAATACTGAATTTATAAATATCGAAATACAATATACATATATATATATATATATATATATATATATATATATATATATGTATATATATTTACGGAAACAAGGCTTACAATCCTACCCACCTTACAACAAAAATTCGTCCTCGAAATTTGCTTAGGCGGTACATAGGACAGGGCAAAAGCAAACTTGGGAGAGGGTAACAAAACATAGAGTTAAAAGGGAAGAAACAAAGTAGTGGCAATTCCAGAAAAAGAAGGAAGTGGATAACAATGATGTCAAATAGAATGCACGAAAGAAAATAAACAGTATCAAAAGGAAAGAACAACACAAGATAACAACGCAAGATAAGGAGTACGCAGCACTGGAATCAAATAGAGAATTGATACGGAAGAATTGAATCAATGGATGGGGATGAATACAAGCAATGGGAGGAAGCAAACAGCATAGAGAAGAAGAAGCAACAAGGAAATTCTGGGACCTGTGGGTTATGGGCTCACCACGCTTCCGCTACGCCACTCTAATCGGGGAAGATTCTACCAACAGCATCCATTAGCTCCAGCAATCTGCTTCGTGGCTCACCATATTCTCGATGTGTTCAAATGACATCTCACTAGCATGAAGTTCGAACTCCTGGTAACTTCAGATTCTGCACACTTCCTGAGATCCTGGGACTCTGCATACACATATTGGAGCAAAAGACGACACTTCCTCTCCTAGTGATGATCTAAACTGCTGACATGTCGTAGTAGATACCGTGATGCCGACTGATGGACCAAGCAGAAAATAAAAAGTATGGATGGCACCAAAATCAAAGGATATGGGTACGAAAAGAATGAATTCATACCCAAGAAGAAATCAACAAATGATGACTAAAAGAGATGGAAGAACAAGGAATCAAGGGATTGAATAACAAAGGGATAAAAAAGAATTGAAAAAGGCTAGTATCCAGATCAATGTTGATTATAATTCATTCATGTTATTACGTGGTCTGTGTACTGTTGAGCCAATCCCAGATTGAGCCAAGCTTGTCTAACGTATTAGTTGACTAATACATTAGCCCAACCTGGAGCTCTGAAACCACTAAAAACCTAGTCATGCCTCTCTTCCCAAAAAGGAGATACGGAATACGGATACATGACTAAGTCTAGCGAATGATTTTCATCATCCATAAGCTGTCTGGATCTTTACAACAAACACAAGAATAAACAAGAGAGATACAAGAAAAATAGTCAACCACGCATGCATAACTAAATCACTATAGTCAACAAGATTACTTGAAAAGAAACAAGAATACTGAATTTCAAATAATCATGTCTGGAGCAAAACACAAGTATGGGAGAAAAAGCCAAATACAAAATAATTATTGTAACCAAGTACAGTTATTCAAGTTAAGCAATAAGAAAAAAATAGATATAGCAAGAACATCAGCCAGCTAGAATCTTAGATCACCTACTCCATCGGGCAGCTGATCGCCATAATTTGCAATTTAACAAATTGCAAGAAAAAGGAAAGAGAAACAAAATTCTCGTCAATGCAAGTTACGGGCCACTTGTAGTACAGGCAACAAGTACAGGAAAGATAAACAAGAATAAAGTAACAATGAAAGCAAGTATAGTATGGAAATGATGTAATAACAAAATAGAGCAACTAACTCTAGATCAAGAACAAGAACAACTAACATGGCAAGATGAACGAGTACAAGTGGCATGTAACAAGTTTCAAGTATCAAGGAAACGAGTAACAACTGTCAAGTATGAAGTAAATGAGTAACAAGTCTCAAGTATCAAGTAAACGAGTAACAAGTGTAAAGTGATCATGTTCAAGTCTTGTATCTACTCCTAACTAGGTAGAACTTCATGCGTCCCAAATTTTTACCACATGGTTTCTACATTCAAACAATTACGTTTTAGATTTCATAGTGGATTATAGAGGGCAGTGTACTCAGGGACAAGCTCCAAGTATCAAGTATCAAGCTCCAAGTAACAAGTATCAAGCTCCAAATAACCAAGTATTACATGTCAAGTGTGCAGGTATCAAGTGATCATGTGTCAAGCTCCAAATAACCATGTATCAAGCTCCAAATAGCCAAGTAGGATCTATGACTCCTCTTCCGAGTACACGTTTCTGTATTTTCCACTATTAGATCTTTCCCTTTAATCCCCGGCTTAGTTCTTGTTATTATTATTTAAGCAAGCATGGACATGCACAAACAAGTCAAGAAATATGGTAAGATGACAAGGAACAAGTACAAGTTGAACCAAGGACATGAACAGGTGATGAATGACTCAAAGTAGACTAAGACAACGAAAATTCTAGTTCTGGACAGCAAGACAGTACTGCACCAAATCTGGGATTCCCGTTGCCACAAACATGTAAATCTGGATCCGGTAGAAAATCTGGAAGGTAGACTCCTAGCCGAATTCATCAAGTATATATAAGTCAGATGGTATTTAACAGAAACAGGACTCAAAACAAAATTGTATCCAGAAAACATGTTCAGCCAGAAATCAGAAGTTTGGATTCATAAGCAGGAAAACGGCATAAAAACTCACTGATTAAATCCAAAAATAATATCTTGGGTATTCCCTATTATGTTTATTATCAGAAAATAAATTTTCATATTTTTCCAACATAGATAACTTAGTCAAATAAAATCAGAAGACAGCAAGATACAGAAATTTAGTAAATCTGAAACCATAAACACATTAGTACTAAATCAGCAATATCTTACAAATTATATATCGGACTCCAGATCCGTCAAAAGGGTGATAAAATAGATACAGTAGGATACAATTTGTATTCACAAAGTTTTTTTAAACAACAATTAGAATCAATTCGAAATTTAGGTTCTTTACTGAATAGTATGAAAATTTTACAAGTATAGTAGTTGTATACAAGTATAGAATAATTTATAAAAGTTACCAATTAAATCCAAAAAAATTAGAGGTTAATCCCAATCAATTCTATTTGTACTCAAAAAATCATTGGACAAAATATTATCTTTAACATCAGTATAAATATAAATAGTCATACAGAATCCACATATGTCGAATCTGGAATTTTTCTTCACCTCTGTAGTAAAAGAGCAATAACTTTCAACTCACAAATTGAAACTGAGATCTTTTAGAAATTCTGGAAAGTAGACAGAATTCTCTATGATTCATATTCGTAAATAATTTACATATACTGACCTTAATAGGGTCTAAAATACTGAACGAAACTGGGTCACAACCAAAAACAGAAATCTTCTTCATGCATAAAATCAACTAGTTTATATGAAACACATCCAAATCATAATAAAATACGAAATATGGTAAACTAGATGTCCAAGCAACATTGTATAGGGTATTTAACATGTCTACAACAAGTTCTACTACTCCTAACACATCAAGCATACAAGATCATACCACACATCATCGATCATGAACAATATGCATGTATACATCAAGATTTATTAAATCTAAGTTATTTCATGTCGTGTGTGTAACGAGAGGACTGCGGACGGATCAACACATAGAGACAATATCAAACAAGGGATTTCATGAGAATGGATCTTGAAACACTACACTACAGGCGGTATTTAGTACTTGTATTATACAACAAAAAGAATACAAGTTACTTGCCATGAAATTGATGACGAAAATGATGCAAAGATGAGAATAACGGGAACGAATTCCCGGGCACAAACTCAAGCGAATGAACGGATCACGAACCAATCACGAACACACAAACATCGAATCTGGATGAGATGATCACGATCACGATCGGATGGCTAAGATCACCCCGATGGTGATGATCAAGATGATCAAAATCGATCGGATAGGTGAGATCAAGAGATCAAGATCAAGATGATCGAATCGGATCGGACGACCAGAAAAGCTTGATGATAATGAAGATGATTAGATCGATCGAGGCGATCGACGACCAGAAATCAATCTATCAATCCTGGGGGGACTTACGGCTCAGCTCTATAATGGCAGGAATAGTGGTGGTGCTCAGAGGCTGTCAATGGTCGGGGCTCAGGGCTCGACGGTGAGAAGCAAGCTGCAGCGTCGAGGGTAGCTCGATGGCAAACTGGAGAGGCACAAGCGACGACGCATAGGCGGGATGGAGGTCGACTGGGGAACGCTGTGAGGACGATGACGCAGGGGAGCAGTCGAATGAGGAGCAGGCGGTGCTCGACGTCTCAGCGAATCTTGGGGGTAACTGGCAGGGCTTGCGGTTATTGAGGAGTCGACGGGGGTGTGCTCTATTTTTCAAAGAAATAGAGGAGAGGGAGGAGCGGAGCACTTCGGCATAGTCGACGTGGAAGACGAGCGGGAGGTGCTCGAAGGTGGGGTAGGCAGTGAGGAAGACGACGAAGAGGAGCGACGAGGTGGTCGAACACTGGCTTCAAGAGCAGTGGTCGCAGGGCTTCGACGAGAGAGATGGGGTGCAGCAATGGCGATTACAGGTAGGGGCAATGCTGGAGGAGGAGACGAGGAGGCAGAGTAGTAGCGGGATGAGATGGAGGGTGAGCAGAGGAGAATGGCTCGAAGGTTCAGCGGTGGATTAGGGTAGGGGACGATGAACAGGGTAGTGGTATTATGCGGCTGTTGTTTAATTAGAACGGTAATTAAGTTAGGGTTAGAATAGGGTTTGTATAATAAGGGTTTATATAGGAGGTGAATAGGGTATTGGGCTATTGGGGTGACGGGTAGCGGGTTAAGACCCAATAAGAAGCGGTTTTTTAGGTTTCGGGGTTTTAAATCCAATAGAAAATAATTATAAAAATATTAGGTAAATTAGAGTATGTTCTGGATTAAAATAAAACAATAGTAATGATAATATTAACAATAAAAAAATTAAAAATAATGCAAATAATAACAATAACTAAAATAATACTGATAAAAATAATGATAGTAATAATAATAATAATAATAATAATAATAATAATAATAATCATAATAATTATAATAATAATAATAATAATAATAATAATAATAATAATAATAATAATAATAATAATAATAATAATAATAGTATAAATATCAAAATATGATTTGTGTCAAACAAATTCATTAAAATCCAAGAAGTAATAACATATTAGATTTGGGCTAAAATATAAATAGTCGATCAATTGGAAATGGAAAATAAGGTTGAAGTACTCCATCATTCAAAAATAAGTATAATTGTCCATAAGAAAATATTTTAATGTAAAGTTCAAGCCGAATTTAACAAATACCTGAATTTATAAATATCGAAAAACAAAAAATATATATATATTCAGGAAAATATTTATTTACAGAAACGGGGGTTACACAAAGACATTCTAACTTTCGATCACGTGGCGAAATCTCCACCGCTTGCCAGCTCAAAACCAAACGTGTGATATTTCGCAACCCTTCACACACTACCGTCACTTCAGTCCCAGTCATTGGGTTTCGGCAAAACTCGTGGTGCCCTCCCATTATCGGTGTGCTACCCAAACTGCACGGTCTCATCTCAATAGTGGTGATAATCATGATGCTTGTTAAATGTGTTGGATCCCATTAGAATTCATGTGACGTCAGCACAAGCAACCCGCAGCAAGCATAGGTCGATCATCGACTACTCCACAAAATATTTTGCTACTACCCATGATTGAAGAACAAGTTCTCCTCACAGGAAGTTCCATGGCCAAGAACAACTCGCCATCTTCCAGATGCGTAACATCGAATTATTCATGGTCTTAAATACCCACACATCATTCGTTAGGGGGAATATGTTGAACCATAAAATGGATCCGTAAAATTCCGACCGCAACTCCCCAAATGAATGACCTCCACAACGATTTACTATGACCATTCTTCACCAGATCGACATATTCTCAACACTTGGTAGCACCCGGAAATCCCCTAACCCTGTATACCATAGGCATCTTAGGAGAATATTCTTCACATTTTGCGGCATCAATGAAATATTTTTCTCTCCAACTGATTTTGATTTAGACAATGAAGTACAGTCCTTTAATCACCCTAAGAGGTTGATAGAACTACTCACAATCTCATCATTGACTAGTTGACCTCCCATATCCCCCGACAGCGACCAGTCAAGGAACAGCATTCTAACGTTCCTCTTATCAAGGCGAACATGGCTTACGTGGTATCACCAAGTGCCCCAGGCCAAAATGTGGTCTCCAAGCCTGCTTTCGCATTAAATAACCCCTTATCGACACCTAAACGAATAGAGGAAAATATGCATAAGCTAGGTCAAAACTCTGACGAATTCTCAAGCAATCTCAAGCACTTCTATGATCAACAACTCTCCTTCAAGGTATAAACCCTAAGCCCTAATGCCCCCACATATGTGATAATTTCTTTAGGGCGGGACTAAGATCCTGAATATCCCAAGAGGTGTTCTGACTGGTGGAAGAATCGAACCCATGACCTAAAGCTAGTCGCCCGCCACCGAAAGCCAACTGGGCTAAGGCGCAACCACGATATGGCGTGGGCTTTAATTAATAAGGGGTTTCAGTTTCGGGTTTGGGGTTTATATTCATAAACAAAAACAAAAGGGCAGAGCCCAGTTTCGAACCCAAGACCACAGACACACTTGCACGCTACAGTAAATGCCCAAAGCAACCAATAACCAAATGGTCTAAGAGACCAATCTGATATAGAGTGGGGTTTTTAGGGGTTTAAGTCCGAGACTCAGTTATTTCAAATTTTTACCAAAATTGAATATTTTTGAGTTCTTTTCTTCTCCAAATTCATTCAAAAATTCCAGATTTCATTTTTCATCTTATTACAACATTTCAGTAAAATAAAATTTGATTTTAAATACAAAACAACATAATTTGCTCTCTACTTCATTTTTATTATTCAATTTCGAATTTAGGGGAAAATAAGCATAATCTCCTTATAAATTACACTTAAAATTTTCGTATATCACTTATAATATTTTTATTAACATTGTACAATTATCTCAGTAATAAAATTCATTTTTTTCATGTCATTTAACAACACATTAATCAAAATCACCTATATCCATAGTTCTTTATTCAATTGTTTAACATACAAGCATGTATTTGTTTATCTAGCACATCACAATAAAATTCAGCATAATAACATGATAATCATTTAACAAATCATAATTTGGCAATCAATTTAACAATCTTTTAACATATAATCAAACTAATCGCAATTTGTCTCGTTTTCATATTGCATGGCTATATTTGTTAGAGTTTCTTCTTAATTTGTCAACCACATCCTAACATGATATCTAATTAGAAGTTTAAGAGAAACACCCACCTTAAATGGAGAGAAAAATCAAAAGAACTCCTAGAGAATCTCCTACAACCAATGAACAAAGCCTTCTCCTCTTAGATCAAGCCACGAAAATCGTCTTCTCCTTGTTGCAATCTTGAACCCGAGCCTCCCCTATGCAGTCCGGCCTCCTTCTCCTTGGTTGAAGCACTCACACAAAACACTAACTCTTTTCAACTCATAACTCCTCAATCTTTTGCCTTACTGCTTGTATTCTTTTCTCTCTTTCTATTCTTTCTTTTCAATTTTTTCCATGTGTGAGAATGAAGAGTCTGGGAGGGGGTATTTATACAATTTTCTAGGGTGAATAGAGGGCCAAGATTAGATCAAATGGTTAGAGATTAAGGGCCAAGATGTACTAGGGAGTTATCGAAACTACCCATGATGAGAGTAACCAACTCTCCACCACTCCCATCTCTCCCACTCTCTCTATCCTATCCGGCCATGGTGAAAGGGTGTGCATTGCACACTCCATTGCATGCACATGCTACCTAGTGTCCCCCATTTACAAATTTGTTCATGTGACCAAAAATTAATTGTCCATGAAATGAGTCTACACAACAAGTTAGACCATTTCAAAATAGAATTGAAGTAAATGGGCTCACTAATGGGCCAAACTAACCATGGGCTTTAAAATAATTAATTTAATTAATAAAATTGAGTGGGCTTAAAGACAATTAGGCCTAGATTTTAATTAGGCTTTTAAAGAGAATAGTTTTTTTGGAAAAATAAAGAGAACAAATACTATATAAAAATATTTTATAAGAGAAATTATACAAATGAAATCATACGTGCACAACATGTAAAATCACAAAATCTCATAAATGAAAATTAGGGTGTTACAACACTCACTCCTTAGAATTGTTCCGTCCCCGGAACTACACTTAAAGAGTGAGAAAAACAGGAATACAACAATGAGATAAGAAAAGAAAAGAAGATACAAATCACTCAAAGAGCTCAGGATGATCTTTCATCATCCTCTCCTCATATTCCCAAGTAGCCTCTTCAACCAACTGGTCTCTCCAGACTACTTTGACCATCGGTATCATCTTGTTCCTCGAGACTTTCTCCCGATGATCAACAATCTCAACCGAAAGCTCAATGTAAATCAGATCCAACTGCAAACCCTCCGGTACTTCGAGCAAATCGTGACTCAGATCTGGAATGTACCCTCTCAGCATAGACACATGGAAGACATTGTGCACCTGTGGACAACTCCTCCGACAACTCCAACCGATAAGCAGTTTTTCCAATTCGCTTCAATATCTTGTACGGGCCTATGAACCTCGGGGCTAACTTCCCACCTCTGCCGAAGCGATTCACACCCTTGCTAGGTGAAACATTCAGAAAGACAAAGTCACTAACCTCAAACTCAAGGTCCCTCCTCCGGGTTGTCTGCATAGCTCTTCTGCTTACTCTGAGAATCCACCAACCACTTCCTGATCAGATCAATCTTTTCAGAGGTCTGCTGCACAATCTCAGGCCCAAACATCCGACGCTCCCCAACTTCGAACAACGAACAGGCTTCTGCACTTCCTGCCATACAGAGCTTTGTACGGTGCCATCCCAATTCTAGTCTGAAAACTGTTGTTGTATGCAAACTCTACCCGAGCCAAGTGCCTTTCCCAACTACCTCCAAAGTCTAGTACACAACACCGAAGCATATCCTCAAGAATACGGTTGACTCTCTCGGTCTGCCCATCGGTCTGCGGATGAAAAGCAGTGCTGAAATTCGTCTTGGTACCCAAAGCTGTCTGAAGACTCCTCCAAAAATACGAAGTAAACTGTGCATCCCGATCAGACACAATGGTTAACGGAACACCATGAAGCCTGATGATCTCACCGACATATAGCTCAGCCAATCTGTCCATCGACGAAGTGAGTTTCATCGCCAAGAAGTGAGCGGATTTGGTTAATCGATCGACTATGACCCAAATCGCATCATTGCCCTTGGAACTCTTGGGCAAACCCGTGATGAAATCCATACTGATGTTATCCCAATTCCATTCCGGAATAGGTAAGGGTTGCAATAGACCTTTGGGTTTTTGATTCTCGGCTTTGACCTGCTGCCAGATCTCACACCTCGCCACGAACTCGGCCACATCCCGCCTCAAACCTGACCACCAGAAATGCTGCTTAATGTCCCTATAAATCTTAGTACTCCCAAGATGTATTGACAAAAGAGTAGCATGTACCTCCTGAAGAATACTTTCTTTCAAGTCCGACTGATTCGGAACACATAGCCTCTCTCCAAACCACAGCACTCAATCCCTGATTTGAAACTCGGACAACCTGCCAGCACCGACCTGCTCCTTCACCTTCAAAATCTCTACATCTTCCTTCTGACTTGCGATAATCCTTTCATTCAGTGTTGGTTGAAGCCTCGACTGAGCTAAAGATGATCCCAAGCCTTGCAAAACAACTTCAATACCAGCCCGATCCAACTCCTCTGCCAGCTGCCTCTGAGTTGTGATCAAACTAGCCAGACTGCTCTTTGCGGTTAAGTGCATCAGCAACAACATTAGCCTTCGCAGGATGGTACTTAATCTCTGGACGAATGTCCTTAAGTATCTCCAGCTATCTCCTTTGCCTCAGATTCAGATCTTTCTGCTGATAGATGTATTTCAAGCTTTTGTGGTCCGTGTACATGTTCAGCTTCTCACCATACACGTAATGTCTCCATTGCTTCAATGCAAAGATAATCGCAGCCAACTCCAGATCATGAGTCGGATAGTTTTTCTCATGCGGTCGTAGTTGCCTAAACCCATAAGCGATCACTTTTCCTTCTTGCATTAAGACACAACCAAGCCCACGATGTGAAGCATCGCTGTAGACATCATACTCAACACTTGCTCTAGGCAAAGCCAAAACGGGTGCAGTAGTCAGCCTCTCTTTCAACTCCTGAAAGCTTGTTTCGCACTGCTCAGTCCATTTGAAGTTCACATTCTTCTTGGTCAGACCAGTGAGCGGCACGGCTATCTGAGCATAGCCCTAGATAAATCTCCTGTAATATCCAGTTAGCTCAAGAAAACTCCTGATTTTCTTCACTGTAGTAGGCCTTGCCCAATCCTTCACCGCCTCTATCTTCTGCGGATCAGTTGCCAATCCCTCCTTAGAAAGGATGTGACCCAGGAATGCCACTTCAGATTTCCAGAAATCCCACTTGGACAATTTGGCATAAAACTCAGGCTCCTGAAGCTTCTTCAAAACTACTGCCAGATGCTCTGTGTGCTCCTCCTCCGACATGGAGTACACAAGAATATTGTCGATAAACACCACGATGAAAGAATCAATGAACGGCCTCAGAACTCTGTTCACCATGTCCATGAAGATTGCAGGTGCATTCGTCACTCCAAACGGCATAACTAAGAATTTGTAATGCCTGTGTCAAGTTCTGAACGTAGTCTTATCCACATCTTCAGTCTAGTTCCTACAGTTCCTCTTGGCTTCACGAAGCTCTCCCCGTAGTTCCTCCACTTATTCCATCAGTACATCGGTCATGTTTTTCCTCTTCTCGAGTTGCCAAACACGATGACTGAGAATTGCAATATCATCCTTGTGCTTCGCCAACTGAGTCTTCAGTAGCCTGATTCTTTCTCGTTGAGCCTCTACCTGTCTCTGAAGAGACACAATGAGATTACTCGGTACTGGTTCTTCCTCATCAGAAGAATAAACAGATGAATCTGGAGGTGGAGTGATCTCTCGGGACTCAGGCCATTCCTCTTCCACTTCTTCAGGATCTTCCTCGTCTGAATCAGTTTGCCCGTAGTAGTAATCTTCCTCAACGATGTGCCAGTTATCATCTCCAGCTGGGTCGAAGTGGTCCGCCATCTTAGAGAAAGAGGAGAAGAAGCATAAATCATAGAGCAACACAAATGTAAGTGACTTATATTTAAATCTCTAGACTCAACACACGCCCTTATGACCACCTCTAGAGTGTTGTTCCTTATAAATTTGTACTACTTGGAAGCGTGGCTCTAATACCACTCTATAACACCCCGAATTCCAAAATACAACTGAATTTGAAGTTCCACATGATCTTTATACTTCTCTTCGTACAATTTTACAAGGAAATAAAACTTTTTGTTATATCAGAGTTTACACTTACATTACATATTTATAGAGGAAGCAATTTACAACAATTTACATGAATTGAAATGTACAACTCTTGAATCAATCTTTAATCAACATGCATTCTTTAGTCTTGTTAATCACTTTACCTTGCATAAAAACTGTGGGCGCATCAGTTGCTTACAACCGACGAAATATTATACATGGCTATCCTCTCTATGCCGAACAGTATAATGATTCTCAAATACTTAAACAATCACAAACTTGATCACAAACAGAAACTACAAGGGAATATCCTATAGATATCGTGTTGTGCAGTGCACTTAGTCCTTAATGTAGTTGTTTATATTAGATGACACTAATGCGCACTTGTTCAGATTCTATGCATCCCATACTACATAAGTCTGAAGGCAAGCCCTTAACCGTTCTTCATCTTGTAGGGTTCAATCCCTCGTCATGACTTAAACTACTACTGTAATGACGATAAGTATCCTAGATATTCTATGAGTTACGAGCTCGTGTCCAGACAGCCTGTAGGGGAATCCCACGTCATGTCACGATGCATCGTGAAAAACCTATAGATAATTCAGCCACCGTCATGGGACATGACACCACCCGCAGTCACCAAACACCCCACGAGCGTCGCCTGCGGTACAGGCTCCTGGAGACATATCCACGTCATGTCACGACGCATCATGAAGACAGCTTCTGAATATTCTCACACCGTAGCTCCGAGGCCCTCATACTCGTGTTTTTCTCTTATTTTTATCACTTCTTCACTATGTATCTAGTCCTTAGTTATTCGATTCATGAACAAAATTATTTCTCTAGAGTTAGCCCTTCCAATATACCGGTCTTAACCATTTATTCAACATGACCCAAATCTTGGTCTTTTCAACTCTGATTTCCGTCGGTATGAGGCTTAACTACACTCTAGTTCTTAATTTCAATTCATAATCATAAAAATTGAGTCTTTATACGCATAAACTCTTTTTCATAATTAACATAATTTCCATTCCTTTCTATGAATCAAATCTCATACATAAAGTTCAATTTAAATTCAGGTATTTCATACTCAATTTTATTTCAATAAATCCATTAGATTCCCAAACTAGTATTTCTTTCTTTTATTTAGTTCATTCAACAAGGTTGTATTTTTCATCTATCATTAGCATGCACACAAAACCCAAAATAGATGAACAAAAATCCATAATCAACACACTTAGATTTTCCTCGCTTCAAAATATCTCTTTTATAACTTAATAAAAATTTCCCATGAAAATAATAACTTTTCATATTTATACAAGTGTCAATTTTCATACAAGTCTGCTCAATTTTTACTTCTAAGTCATTTTTATTTTAGTCAAATAATGCACAAATATTTTTCATTGAATCCACATAATTTTAGAATAATTATAGTATTCTTTTTTCGGATTTTTTGAAGCAAAGAAATCAATTTTAAATCCAAAAAAGCAAAAATTTTATATTCTGCCGAAACCAAGAATCGAACCCACGACCTGAAACTAGTCGCCCCCACCGAAAGCCAACTGGGCTAAGGCGCAACCACGATATGGCGTGGGCTTTAATTCATAAGGGTTTCGGTTTCGGGTTGGGGTTTATATTCAGAAACGAAAACAAAGGGCAGAGCCCAGTTTCGAACCCAGTTTCTTTCATAATGCATGGCTATATTTGTTAAAGTTTCTCCTTAATTTGTCAACCACATTCTAACATGATGTCTAATTAGAAGTTGAAGAGAAACACACACCTTAAATGGAGAGAAATATCAAAAGAACTTCTAGAGAATCTCCTACAACGAATGAACAAAGCCTTCTCCTCCTAGATCAAGCCACGAAAATCGCCTTCTCCTTGCTGCAATCTTGAACCCGAGCCTCCCCTATGCAGTTTGGCCTCCTTCTCCTTGGTTGAAGCACTCACACAAAACACTCACTCTTTTCAACTCACAACCAATCTTTTTCTTTCTTTTCAATTTTTTCCAAGTGTGGGAATGAAGAGTGTGGGATGGGGTATTTATACAATTTTCTAGGGTAAATGGAGGGCTAAGATTAGATCAAATGGTTAAAGATTAAGGGCCAAGATGTACTAGGGAGTTATAGAAACTACCCATGATGAGAGTAACCAACTCTCCACCACTTCCATCTCTCCCACTCTCCCTATCCTATTCGGCCATGGTGAAAGGGTGCGCATTGCACACTCCATTGCATGCACATGCCACCTATTGTCCCCCATTTACAAATTTGTTCATGTGACCAAAAATTAATTGTCCATGAAATGAGTCTACACAACAAGTTAGACCATTTCAAAAGAGAATTGAAGTAAATGGGCTCACTAATGGGCCAAACTAATCATGGGGTTTAAAATAATTAATTTAATTAATGAAATAGAGTGGGCTTAAAGATAATTAGGCCTAGATTTTAATTAGGCTTTTAAAGAGAATAATTTTTTTGGAAAAATAAAGAGAACAAATACTATATAAAAATATTTTATAAAAGAAATTATACAAATGAAATCATACGTGCACAACACGTAAAATCACAAAATCTCATAAATAAAACTAGGGTATTACAACAATACTCCTACAACTCTTACCTCTTTCTACAACTCCAAAACCCCATTCCAAATACTCTTAGCTATTGATTTGGGGAGAGAAGAAGAAGGGAAGCCAAGGAGAAGGAGAACTAGGAGCTCATGCAAAGGAGAAGGAGCAAGGATAAAAAAGAATCAAGAAGCAGGTCTTTCTCAAGCAAGAACCAACTACCAACAAGGTGGGTGTTTCCAATCTTTTGTTTTGTGTTCTTGGACATTTGAAATGATGTTTGATGACTGAAAAAGTGACATGCATGCTATAGGGATGAACTTAGACCACTTGTTTGTGTTAAGTAGTCTAAACCAGAAAATGCTGTTAAAAGACTGAACTTTTGCTGTCAGTCCGTAGCTCATTGCATGAACTCTACTTGGTATTTTGATCTGAAATTTTTAGAAGATGATCATATAGGTGCGTACACCTTCAGTAATTTTTCTGGATTTTTAGGATTTTTCTTGGTATTTAAATGTCACGCCCAACTTCCCAAAAAGAATACGGAATACAGATAAGAGACAAAAGCCCAGCGAATGATTTTCATCATCCATAAGCTGTTCAGGAATCATTACAACATTCACTAGAATCATCAGAGTCGGAAGCAAAAGAATCAACCACATGCGGATATGAGCCAAAATACCAACAAGAATACTTGAAACTATATATATAAATCTCAAATAGTCATGATCTGAATAAAACAAATATCTTGGGTCACATTGCCCAAATACAAGAATAAATCTAAGTCTCAAAATACAATATTGTTCAAGCAAGCTACAAGAAATAAAAATAATAAAATCCAACACGAATACTTCATAACACCAATACCGTCTAGAACCTGTTCTCCAAAATCTGTAATTCAACGAATGAAGGAAAGAGAAAAAGAGAAAAATAAGTACCCGTCAATTGCAAGTTACGGGCTACTTATAATGTAGGATACAAGCAGATGGGGAAACTAACTAGCAACATGGTAGAAGTATGATGTCAAAATAAATAACTAGCATGGCAAAGTGAACAAGTGTAAATGGCATGAATCAAGTGCAAAGTAATCAAGTATCATGTAAACATGCATTAAGTGTCAAGTATCATGTACTCATGTATCAAGTTTCAGGTACCATGTAATCATGTATCATGAAGTCAAGTATCAAGCAAGCTTGTATCATATTCAAGTATCATGTTCAAGTAGCATGTATCAAGTCTTGTAGTGATTACTATCTAGGTAGCACTTCATGCAGCCCACCTTACATGGTTGCTACAACAAACAGTTTCGCTTTAGATTTCATAGTGGAATATAGACAGCAGTATACTCAGGGACAAGTCAAGTAATCGAGCTCCAAGCTCCAAGTATCATGTATCATGTAATCACGTGTCAAGTTGTGCAAGTGGCAAATATCGTGTCTTGCATGCAAGTATCAAGTAATCACATGTCAAGTATCATGTCTCAAGTAATCATGTAGGATCAGTGGATCCCCTTCCAAGTACACGTTTCTGAATTATCCACTATTAGATCCTTCTCTTAAACCCCAGCTTGATTATTTATTATTAATGTCAAACAAACATGAATATGTGCAAAATATATCAAGAATAACATGGCATGATCATGTGGCAAGTTCAAGTTGGAAGGTAAACATGTACGAGTGCAAGATACCTCATAAAAGAATAAAATAGACAAATCTCAAGTTCAGGACAGTAAGACCATACTGTTGTAAAACGGTGATTCCCAATGTTACAAACATGCAAATATGAATCCGTTTAAACTTCTAAAAAATAGACTCCCAACCGAATCTAGTGAGTATAAATAAGTTATATATTAATTCAAAAAACATTGCTCAAAACTGATTTGAATCAAGAAAATAGGTTCAGTCAGAAATCAGGAAAACGAATTCAAGAACAGGAAAATAGCATGAAACCACATTAAATAAATCCATGAAAAATCTGGGGTATTCCCCTATATGTCCAGTATCTAAATATAAAGTTTCATAATTTTCCAGTGAAATTAGATCATTCATCAAAAATAAGAAAACATCAATAAACGGTAGTTTGGAAAATCTGGAATTCCCAATACTACTCTATGAAAACTATAATATCTCGCAACCAGTAAAACGAAATTGAGTTCCGCCAAAGGGATATGAAAATAGATAAAACATACTAACTTTCATATTTCACACACATTTTTCATACAGTAAAATGAATCAACGTGAAAATACGATTCTTTACAGAACAGCGAGTAAAATACAACAAGTTTAGTTTTTATAAACGAGCATGAAACGGCACATAATACTCACCAATAAAATTCACCAAAATTTTGGGAAATCCCTAACTAGATAAGGAAACACTGACCCAAGTTTTGGATAAAAATAATATGTGTAGCACAGTTATTAAAATGATTTAGTCATCAAAAACACCAAGAAACGAAATTAGGAAAATATCGACACCTCTGTAGTAAAACAGACATAACTCACACATACGAATACAAAATCGAGCAAGGTCAGAAGGGTTTGAAAATAGACGAAAATTTCTAAAACTCATGTTTTATACCGAAATTAAGTTACTGACTTAAAGACAGTCCAAAACCGCAAACAAAACAGATCAGCGACAAAATACAAATTTTTCCCTTTAACAACAATTCAACATATATCATACAAAACTTGTTCAAAACACAACCAAACATGAAATCGAGTATACCAAGTGTCCAAACATCATGAATTAGGGTATCTAACATGTCCACACCAAGTATATCACATGGATCTCAACCAAATCATGAATTCTCACAAAAGTCTCACATACATGATCAAAATCAAAAACAGGTAAAACCTAAGTTAATTCATGTCCATATTGTGTCGCGAGTCATCTATGGTCAAATTTTCACAATAGAGACAAAACCAATCAAACATAATACAAACAAGGGTCGTCTCTAGACCCAACTACACTATAGGTGGTATTTTGGACTTGTATTAAACAAATGAATTGGAGTACAAGTTACTTGCCTTAACCGAAGATGAAGAATGACAAAAAACAAGAGTAACGAGTAGATACCATGAACAAAAATCCACGAATCAACGAATCCAAGCAAACTTAAGCGAAAAACTCCACACGAACAAACTCCACAAAGCGAGAGGTGATCCAAGAGGGATGATGACAATAATGGCTTGCGGCCACAAGAGAGATCAATGCCGGAGAGGATGAGAGAGACTAGGGATTGTTGTATGGTGGTGTAGGAGATGGTCGGCCAAGGGATCGAGGGGCTCGGGTGTTGGGTTGTTGCAGGTTGGACACCGGTCGGGAGGGAGGTCGGCGGCCTGGGGTGTCAGGATGGGGGTGTGCATAGGCCGGAGGTAGGGAGGCTCGGCCTGGGGGGTCTAGCATCGGGTTGCTGTGTGTGGGTGGCGCAAGGGAACATGGAGGAAGGAGGGAGGCCGGGTGTAGAGATGTGGAGGCTAGGGTTTAGGATTAGGGTTTAAGGAGAGGGATTAGAGATATATATATATAAGGGGTTTAGGGTTAATGGGTAATTGGGTTGTGGGTAATTAGGAGTAGTAGTAGGATTTGATTAAATGTGGTTTTAATTAGGATACAAATGTATAGGATATCGAATAGAATTGTGGATTTTAATTGGGCTTTGGGAATCTTATTAGGGATCAAACCAAAGGATTGGGAAAAGGATGACAACCAACCACCATCACCACAAACACCCAAAAAAATAATAATAAATAAAGATAACGAGACCAAATGAAAGAAAGATCAAATAATAGAAGAACGAAACAAAAGAGAACCAATCAAACACAAAGAGCTCAAAATGAAATAAAACGAATATATATTGAAAACAACTCCAATATACGGTTCAGAAAAAAATACAAGAGAGTACAAATACCAAGAAAGAGATAAAATACACCAAAAATGCTTAAAACGAAAAACGAAAGTTACATTAAATAAATTACCAACTTTCATGATGGTAAGAATAGAAAGAAGAAGTTTTTATGGTTACTGTTGTGGAAAGATAGACTTGGATCTCACTGCATGCTTATGGGATAGATATGAAATTTTAGTTTGATGTTGTTGGATGTATCTAGGACCTATGTTTCAATTTTCATGTGATTTGGACCTCTGTAGCTATGTCAATTTAATAATGCAAACTGAACTAGAGATTTTAGTAAACAGAACTGTTGTTGTTTCTGCCCTGTTTTTGGATGATAATCAAAGAGGCATATTTGGAGATTTACATGATGGAATCCATTGATTTTTGAGTATGTTGTAACATCATGTGTTAGTAACTAGATTCTAAAATTTCATGATGATTTGACACCATATGATATTTTAATTAGATTTTACCCCATGACTGTGTCGACATGATGTTTCCATTCTGAGATACTGTACACTTGTTAAAGATGGACCCATAAGGGTATCTAGACGACCTTATCTGAAGATCCTTATAACTAGGGTCTGGTAGTAGACACTTGAACCTTTCTGGAATGGTAAATAAATTCTGATTTGGACAAGTATTCGATTTTATATGATTTTTGTAAATGAGGATAGTAACACAGTGAATCATGGAGCTCACTGGTTTGCACAAAGTTCATAGAAACAAGTTTGAACTTGTATCTTACTAGCTTAGAGTTGTTGTTGAGGTCAAGAAATATTTTATAAGTGTAAGGATGGGTTAGGACTTAGGTGATCTAAAGTTTCTTGCAAGGGAGTAGCTCATAGTTGCTTGTAGACCCCAAAAAGACAAACGTTGTTCTTTATTTCAAAGTTAAATTGTATAGGATGTTGGGATATGGTTGTAGACCAGTTTGGGATGATATTCATGCCCATCGCGTGGTTGTACTTGCTGTCTACCTTGAGTAGAAGCATGGGGAGCGCCCGATCGCGATTCCTCAAGGGAATGGGACCGGGAGTGACTCCGTTTTGGCATAAACGCCAAGTGTGTGCTTGCTGATTGGTAATTTAAATTGTCGTTTTAGGACCATTAGAACCCCTTTTTGGGTGTTTGTGGGTTAGGAATTACTCCTAGTGGAGTGTACCTTGTTGGGATACTTTGGGTAAGATGAGACCCTGAGATTGAGTCTAGTTGACCAATCTAGATGAGTAGAATGTCGCATCGAATGCGTTGGAGGGGATGACCCGTGCACCGACGTACTTGTTGTACATGGATGGATTCCATGGATTGTGTTTGGATCTACCACCTATCAAGGACCGTGGAGCGTTTAGTTTTAGCAGAAAGCTATTTTTGTTGGTCGGACCGAGGTTGCAATCAAACTCCAAGAGTCAATGTGTTTGCGGCAATCGGTGGGGACGATTCGCCGTGGGTTCGTGCCAAGTGTTAGCCGAACTTGAGGGCTAGTTGAGTCCTAGTATGGGATGGGTTAAGATCCATTATTGATAAAGGTGAATAACTAGGGAGAGCCTACAAATAGAATTGAATTAGTCAATCATGGCAAGCAAAGTTGTTTATTGAGTTAGGGATTTTGGGAATAGTGGATCTATCGCCTAACTCGAGGATGGATGATATGAGGAAATGGAGGAAAATTCAGAGGTTGACTAGATTGATGGTTTTAGAGATTAGTCTATGAAGCAAATCTTGAATTCAACCTTATTCTTAATCTGGGAGTGGGGTAGCTTGATAATTTTGGTAGGATTAGAATGAGTATTGGTTAAATGTAAGGACAGGCACTAGCGAGGGTGTTCGCCTGTCAGGAGGACGTATGGCGTCATCACCCCCCCCCCCCCCGGACCAAATCTTAGGTTCGTTTAATGCGGACAGGGACCCTGAGCTTCCCATAGATAGAGTCGAAAAGAGTCTGTGGGGGCTCCGCTGTCTCGGCAGAAATGCCTTCATGATCCGTAACAACCTTTGAGGAGGTTTGGAGCGTTGACGTTGTCTCGACCGCAAGTTCTGCTCCAGTGTAAGGACGAGTGTAGCGGAGTTGGGGAAACCTTATATCTGTCATGTCCTTTATTGATCGATGTGGGCAGGAGGTTCTTAGAGGAAGTCCCCACAGAGCAAGACTCTATGGGAAAGATCCTAAGTTCTCCGGCGTGGGGGCCCTGGTGCCCGTATATCAACCTTTGGTGAGGTCCGTGGAGACAATATATCCGGTAAGCCGATGTGGAATACGGTCAATGTATCCGGTAATCCGATTTAGTACAGTTACGCAGGGTAAGCCTGCAACTAACCATGGTTTCAATCACGCAGGGTAAGCCTGCGACTGACCAGTCACGCAGGGGTAGGCCTGCGAGCTGGAGTCCCGGGCGTAGTGGGTAAAACTAATAGATCTGGACACCACTAGTGACTAGCAGGGTAAGCCTGCAGCCTCACCATCACTGGAATTAGAGACAGGATAGAGCAGAAGGTTAGGATGCATGACGAGGGATCGAGCCCTACAATCAGGAGATGCGAACTTGTTGGAAAGTATGTAGTATGGGATGCATACATTTTCATTGAAGATGATTTTGGGGAAGTATGTAGTATGTGATGCATACGTTCCTAAATGAATTTTTTTAGAGTAAGTGCATCGTGTGCATTCGTTGTTTGTGCATTAGTTTAGGCCATGGCATACACCGACATTTGTTTGACATCACCTTTTTCTTTGCATCAAATATTATTTGTGTTTGTCAAGGTTGGAATCGTTATATTCTGGTATAGAGAGGATAGCCAGGTATAGCATTTCGTCAGTTGTAACCAACTGACATACCCACAGTTATTAGTGCAAGACTGCCAAGTTGGGAGCACAAGAAAGCAGAAACAGGGTAAAGCATATAAGTGAAAGTTACTGTCCAAATTTCATTGTACATTCTTATTGTAATAATTTATTGTAAATGTTATAATCATTAGACATTGTAATAACAACTTAATGAAATAAAAGTTTTTAATTTCCTGTGATTTTTGTTGTGTTGTGACTCATTTGAAGGAAGATCCTGGAAGAGTGTCAGGAGTTCCTATGTTAGGAATTCGGGGTGCTACAGAAATGGTATCAAAGCTTACTTCAAATTGCATTCTAACACCACAGAAGATTAGACTAGGATGCGATGCGAGAGTCGGGTTTAGTCAGATAGTAGACGATTATATACCATATTGATACTGCAGCTCTACAATATGCTTTATGATTTCTATATCTGAGCTAATTCCCATATTTTCTCTTACAGATGTCGAGCCCTGATGCCGCAGGCTCGAATGGATGGGCCGATGGCAACGGTACAGTAGTACCAGTTGCTGCTGCCCAGACTCCCCAACCTCTGCCACCTACTACCATCAAGAGGGCGGTAGCCCAGCTGTCCTGTGAGCTTTCCGGGTACAAGTGGAGCCATGGGCAATTCGAGGATCACCTCGAGAATTGTACATATGCCCTGTGTGCCACTGAGGAGAGAGTGGCCAAGCTGGAGAGGTCAAGGAAGAAGTGGAAGCTGAGGCTGTTACTGCAGAGGAGCTAGTACTCGGAAAGGATGATGAATCTGCAGTGCATGTCACGCCCCGCTTCCCAAAAAGAATACAAAATACAGATACGAGACAAAAGCCCAACGAATGATTTTCATCATCCATAAGCTGTTCAAGAATCTTTACAACATTCACAAGAATCATCAGAGTCGGAATCAAAAGAATCAACTACATGCACATACGAGCCAAAATACTAACAAGAATACTTGAAACCATATATATAAATCTCAAATAGTCATGATCTGAATAAAACAAATATCTTGGGGGTCACATTGCCCAAATACAAGAATAAATCCAAGTCTCAAAATACAATATTGTTCAAGCAAGCTACATGAAATAATAATAATAAAATGCAGCACTAATACTTCATGTCACCAATACCGTCTGGAACCGGTTCTCCAAAATCTGCAATTTAACGAATGCAGGAAAGAGGAAAAGAGAAAAACAAGTACCCGTCAATTGCAAGTTACGGGCCACTTATAATGTAGGATACAAGCACATGGAAAAACTAACTAGCAACATGGTATAAGTATGATGTCAAAATAAACAACTAGCATGACAAAGTGAACAAGTGTAAATGGCATGAATCAAGTGCAAAGTAATCAAGTATCATGTAAATATGCATCAAGTATCAAGTATCATGCAATCATGTATCAAGTGTCAAGCAAGCATGTATCATATTCAAAGTGTCATATTCAAGTAGCATGTATCAAGTCTTGTAGTGATTACTATCTAGGTAACACTTCATGCAGCCCACCTTACATGGTTGCTACAATAAACAGTTTTGTTTTAGATTTCATAGTGGACCATAGAGGGCAGTATACTCAGGGACAAGCCAAGTAATCGAGCTCCACGCTCCAACTATCATGTATCATGTATCGTGTGTCATGTAATCACGTGTCAAGTTGTGCAAGTGGCAAGTATAGTGTCTTGTGTGCAAGTATCAAGTAATCACGTGTCAAGTACATGTCTCAAGTAATCACGTAGGATCAGTGGATCCCCTTCCGAGTACACGTTTCTGAATTATCCACTATTAGATCTTTCCCTTAAACCTTGGCTTGATTATTTATTATTAATGTCAAACAAATATGTATATATGCAAAATATATCAAGAATAACATGACATGATCATGTGGCAAGTTCAAGTTGCAAGATAAACATGTACGAGTGCAAGATATCTCATAAAAGAATAAAATAGACAAATCTCAAGTTCAGGAAAGCAAGACCATACTGTAGTAAAACAATGATTCCCATTGTTGCAAACATGCAAATCTAAATCCGTCAAGAAGTCTAAAAAATAAACCTCCAACCGAATTTAGCGAGTAAATAAGTTATATATTAATTCAAAAAAACATTGCTCAAAACTGATTTGAATACAGAAAATAGGTTCAGCCAGAAATCAGGAAACCGAATTCAAGAGCATGAAAATAGCATGCAAACTCAATAAATAAATCCACAAAAAATCTGGGGTATTCCCCTATATGTCCAGTATCTAAATATAAAGTTTTATAATTTTCCAGCGAAATTAGATCAGTCATCAAAAATAAGAATTCATCAATAAATGATAGTTCGGCAAATCTGGAATTCCCAACACTGCCGTACGAAAACTATAATATCTCCCAACCAGTGAAACGAAATCTAATTCCGCCAGAGGGATATGAAAATAGATAAAAATACTAACTTTCACATTTCACAAACATTTTCCATACAGCAAAAGGAATCAGGGTGAAAATACGATTCTTTACAGAACAAAGAGGAAAATACAGCATGTATAGTTTTCATAAACGAGCATGAAAAGGCACATAAAACTCACCAATAAAATTCACCAAAATTTTGGGTAATCCCTAACTAGATAAAGAAACACTGACCCATGTTTTGGATCAAAATAATATGCGTAACACAGTTATTAAAATGATTTAGTCATAAAAAACACAAAGAAACGAAATCTGGAAAATATCGATACCTCTGTAGTAAAACAGTCATAACTCACACATACAAAAACTAAATCAAGCAAGGTCAGAGGGTTTTGGAAATAGACGAAATTATCTAAAATTCATGTTTCATACCAAAATTATGTTACTGACTTCAAGACAATCCAAAACAGCAAACAAAACAGATTAGCGACAAAATACAGATTTTTGCCCTTAACAACAACTCAACATATATCATACAAAACTTGTTCAAAATACAACCAAACATGAAATCGAGTCTACCAAGTGTCTAAACATCATGAATTAGGATATCTAACATGTCCACACCATGTATATCACATGGGTCTCAACCAAATCACGAATTTTCACAAAAGTCTCACATACATGATCAAAATCAAGAACGAGTAAAACATAAGTTAATTCATGTCCATATTGTGTCGTGAGTCATCGATGGTCAAATTTTCACAATAGAGACAAAACCCATCAAGAATAGCACAAACAAGAGTCGTCTCTAGTCCCAACTACACTATAGGTGGTATTTTGGACTTGTATCAAACAAATGAATTGGAGTACAAGTTACTTGCCTTAACCAAAGATGAAGAACAACGAAAACCAAGAGTAACAACCAAAACCGACGAATGAAAATCCACGAATCAACGAATCCAAGCAAACTTGAGCGAAAATCTCTACACGAACAAACTCCACAAAGCGAGAGGTGATCCAAGATGGATGATGGCAATAATGGCTTGCGGCCACAAGAGAGATCAACACCGGAGAGGATGAGAAAGACTAGGGATTGTTGTATGGTGGTGTAGGAGATGGTCGGCCAAGGGATCGAGGGGCTCGGGTGTTAGGGTGTTATGGGTTGGACACCGGTTGGGAGGGAGTTCGGTGGCCTGGGGTGTCGGGATGGGGGTGTGCACAGGCCGGAGGTAGGGAGGCTCGGCCTGGGGGGTCTGGCATCGGGTTGCTGTGTGCGGGTGGCGCAAGGGAACAAGGAGGAAGGGGGGAGGCCGGGTGTAGAGATATGGAGGCTAGGGTTTAGGATTAGGGTTTAGGGAGAGGGATAAGAGATATATATAAGGGGATTAGGGTTAATGGGTAATTGGGTTGTGGGTAATTAAGAGTAGTAGGATTTGATTAAATGGGGTTTTAATTAGGATACAAATGTATAGGATATCAAATAGGATTGTGAATTTTAATTTGGCTTTGGTAATCTTATTAGGGATCAAACAATAGGATTGGGAAAAGGATGACAACCAACCACCATCACCACAAACACCCAAAAAAAAAAAAAATAAAGAGAACGAGACCAATTGAAAGAAAGATCAAATAATAGAAGAACGAAACAAAAGAGACAACCAATCAAACACGAAGAGCTCAAAATGAAATAAAACAAATATATATTGAAAAAAACTCCAATATACGGTTCAGAAAAAATACAAGAAGGTACAAATACCAAGAAAGAGAAAAAAATACACCAAAAATACGAAAAACGGAAAACGGAAGTTACAATCCTATCCACATAACAAGAAGAATTTCGTCATCGAAATTCAAAAAGTAGATACATAGGGTAACCCCGAAGAAAAGAAAAAAAACTAACCAAAACAAGCAAAACAACTACTCAAATAAATGAGGAAACTTCTGTTGAATCTCCTCCTCCAGCTTCCAAGTCGACTCACCAGGTGAGTGAGGATTTCAAGAAACACGAACCAACTTGATGACCTTGTTCTTAAGCACTTTCTCCCGCCAATCCACAATAGCAACTGGTGGAATCTCACAAGTCAAATCTGGCCGAACGGTCAACTCAGAATAGTCGATCACGTGGATCTCTTCTCGGATATATCTCTTGAGTTGTGAGACATGGAAAACATCGTGCACTCCTGATTAAGCTGGCAGCAATGCAAGAAGATAGGCCACCTTGCCTACTCGCTCCAAAATCACAAACGGTCCAATAAACCTAGGGCTGAGGTTGCCCTCACCACCAAACCGAATGACACCATGCCACGGCGATACCTTTAGGAAAACATGGTCACCAACACCAAACTCCAAAGCTCTTCGATGGACATCGGTCCATCGCTTCTGCCTATCCTGAGCTGCCTGCAAGTGCTTCCTAATCTGAACCACCGCATCAACTGTCATGGTGATCAACTCCGGACCCAATAACTTCCTCTCCCCAATGTCATCCCAGCACACTAGCGATCTGCACTTCCACCCATAGAGTGCCTCGAACGGAGCAGCTTTAACACTGGCTTGAAAGCTGTTATTGTACGAGAACTCCACGAGATGCAAATGATCCTCCCAAGACCCACCAAACTGAAGCATACAGGACCTCAACATGTCCTCAAGAATCTGAATAGTCCGCTCTGACTGTCCATCAGTCTGGGGATGAAAGGTTGTACTGTACTTTAATTTGCTCCCCAAACTGTTCTGAAGACTCTCCCAGAACTGAGATCTGAATCTCGTATCCCTGTCGGATACAATACTGACCAGAACTCCATGAAGTCTAACAATCTCTTACATGAACCTCTCAGCTAGGCTCTCAGTAGACTGCCCAACACGAAAAGGAATGAAGTGAGCACTCTTCGTCAAACGGTCAACAATCACCCAAATGGCATTATGACCCTTAGGACTCCTCGGCAAAGCAGTCACAAAATCCATAGTGATATGTTCCCATTTCCACTCAGGAATAGGAAGCGGTTGAAGTAGTCCAGCGATTCTCTGATGCTCTGCCTTAACCTACTGGCAGATCAAACACTGAGCAACAAACTGAGCCACAACCCTTTTCATACTCTGCCACCAGAAATGAAGCTTCAAATCCCGGTACGTCTTTGTACCGCGAAGATGGATAGAATATGAGGACTGATGGGCTTCCTCAAGTAACCTCTGATGAACATCACCTTCCGGGACACATAATCTGGACCCAAAATGAATCAATCCATCCGAATGAATAAGCATGTCCGTCCTGGCCCCAGACTCAACCTCAGCTCGAAATCTCTGCAACTGTGCATCACTAGACTGCGCCTCTTTTATCTGATCAACCAGAGACGACTGCAGCTGAAGCACCAAACACCTCTAATCAAAACTCGGCAACAAAACCTCCAACTCCAACCTCCTCATCTACTCAATCAAATCCATCTGCTGAGTCAAGAACATAACTACCTGTCTCTTGCTCAAAGCATCTGGCACCAAGTTTACTTTACCAGGATGGTATTGCAAACTGATGTCATAATCGGCCATAAGCTCCAACCAATGCCTTTGCCTCATGTTTAACTCCTTCTGGGTGAAGACGTACTTGAGACTTTTGTGGTCTGTAAAGATCTCCACTCGGTCCTCAAGTAAATAATGTCTCCACAGCTTCAAAGCAAAAGTCACTGTCGCTAACTCCAAGTCATTAGTCGGATAATTCTTCTCATGCGGCCTCAACTGCCTCGATGGATATACAACGACTCGGCCCTTCTGCATCAAAACTGCTCCAAGACCCTGACCAGAAGCATCACAGTGAATTACAAATCTGCTTGAACCATCGGAAATAGTCAACATAGGCGCTGATGTCAATCTGTTCTTCAACTTAACAAAAGCCTCGTTGCACTCATCATAGCAACAAAACTTCTGATCCTTCCCCATCAATTTAGTCAACGGACCTGCTATCTTCGAAAAATCTTGGACGAACTTCCGATAATAGCCAGCCAAACCAAGAAAACTCCTGACTTTAGAAACTGACTTGGGAATAGGCCAATCCTTCACAGCCTCAACCTTTGTCGGATCCACAGAAACACCATCGCCAGAAATAATGTGCCCCAAGAAAGAAACCCTGTCGAGCCAAAACTCACACTTGCTGAGTTTCCCATAGAGCTGATTCTCTCTCAAAGTCTGCAAAACCACACTAAGATGCTCAGCATGATCTTCCCGATTCTGAGAGTACACCAAAATATCATCAATGAAGACCACCATAAATCTATCCAAGAACTGAGAGAAGAACCGGTTCATAAGACTCATGAATACAGCTGGCGCATTTGTGACCCCGAATGGCATCACAAGATACTCATAGTGCCCGTACCTAGTCCCGAAAGCAGTCTTCTGTATATCTGCAGCCTTCACCTTGACTTCGTGATACCCAGAACGAAGATCCAACTTTGAGAAAATAGTAGCCCCACACAACTGAACAAACAAATCATCAATCCTGGCAACGGGTACCGATTCTTTACAGTGACTCTGTTTAGTTCTCGATAATCCATGAACAGTCGACGACAACCATCCTTCTTATCAACAAAAAGGATCGGAGCACTCCAAGACGAAACACTAGGTCTGATGAAACCCAAATCAAGCAACTACCGAATCTGCACCTTAAGCTCTGTTAGCTCAACCGGTGCCATCCTGTAGGGACTCTTCGATATCGGTGCTGTTCCAGGCTGAACATCAATACCGAATTCCACTTTCCTATCAAGGGGTAAGCCAGGCAACTCATCTGGAAAAACATCCAAGAAATCCCGAACTACTAGAGACGCAGCCTCACAAACTAAGTGCAATTCCATCACACAATCCACCTGTTCAACTGCAGTCTTTGCTTGGCCAAGGAAAGACTCCCCAACATGGAACTCAAATTATGCTTGATCTGAAATTCTGAAGACAACTTTCTTGGCACGACAATCAATAATGGCATGGGCTTCACCCAACCAATCCATACCGAGAATAATGTCGAATCCCGAATTCCCAATTATAATCAGGTTGGCTTTGAAATATGTGTCCCCAATAACAACGGAACATTGCCTGCACTCACGGGAACATATGACAACTCCACTACCTGCCACAATGTTCCAAGCCTCTGACATGTTGCTGCACTCCAACTGATGGCGAGCGACAAATCGAGAGAAGACAAAAGAATGGGTTGCCCCAGAATCAAAAAGAACATAGGCAGGAAAAGAGCAAACAAGCATGATACCTAAAAGAAATCAAAGACAAGGAGAAAGAACAAACAAATAAGGGTGAGGGAAAACAACAATGCAGGAATATAGCATAAAGAAGCAAAACAAGACCAAAAGAAAGAAAACAATAGAGAAACAAAACACCAAAACAAAATATACTTGCCACAACTCCTTCAGCTGTCTCAGCATTTGTAGCAGTCAAGTTAAAAGTCTGATATCTCCTCGGAACAACGGTCCTCTGACCGACAATCTGATGCTGGGGAGGAAGCGGTGGCCTAACTGGACCACGAGCTGGAACTGTCGGCTGGACAGGACCACGGACTGGAAGAGATGCCTTCTGTTGTGGACAATCCCGCAAAGTGTGGTCAGGAGCACCACAAGAAAAATAGCGGCGATTGGCCCGCCTACAGTCCTTGCGCTCATGCCCGGCAAGTCGGCAAAAGTTACAAAAACTACCCCTTTGGGAACTAGCAGAAGAGTAAGGAGCTGCTCTAACTGGGTGGGCGGAAACAGGCCTCCGAATAGGCCTACCAGAAGGCCTAGCAACAGCAATGGGAACAGTCTGCTGAGAAGAAGACGAACCACCACGAGCCTGCTCCTGAGCTCGGGCTGCTCAAGAGCCTCAGTGTAGCTATGCAAGCGAAGAGAGACAAGATGCCTCTTGATATCCTGCTCAAGCCCATTTGTGAATCTACGGGTCCTGTCCTCTTCGGTTGCCACAAGAATGGCAGCGAAGCCGCTAAGTCTAGTAAACTCAGTTGCGTACTCATCCACTGACCTGGAACCCTGTTGCAAGAAAGTCCATGTTACAACATTTCATGAACAATTATATAACAAATCCAAAATGGAATAATGACTTAACTTGTTTTAAGGCCAGGAATTGCTGTTGCATCTCAAGTCGAGTACTACTGGGGAAGAATTTCTCCAAGAATCCCTGAGTAAAAGTAGCCCAAGCAATAGGCCTCTCAAGTCGTTCAGACTCTGCCATCCACCAAATATGGGCCAGATCCACCAGCGGGATGGAAACAACGTCCACCCGATCAGCCACGGCAACACGAGCCGCTAACAACAAGCGCTCAGTCCGGATCAACCACTGTTCAGCCACCAAAGGAGTCTTAGTGCCGGAAAAACGGTCGGGATGTAGCCTCATAAAATCTGTAACTGTCCCTGGACGAGGCGGAAGATTTGCCTGTATAGGCACAACAGGAGGCGGAACCTGGGCAGCTTCAAGAGTAGCCATCACAAGATCGCTGTGGTTTTGCTGCTGATTAATCAGCCACTCAAGTACAGTAGTGACAGCCTCAATCGGATCAACCTGCGATGAGAAGTAGAACCTCTGCGAGCCATAGTCTGCACAAACCAAAAACAATTAGCATCCAAAATCAGAGTTGGTATAAATTCATTTATGTATGTATGGTTGGTGAAATATTGTGTAGATCCCAGTTCGAACCAAGCTTGTCTGATATATTAGGCAACTAATACATTAGCCAAACCTGGTGCTCTGATACCACTAAAAACCCTGTCATGCCCCGCTTTCCAAAAAGAATACGAAATACGGATACGAGACAAAAGTCCGGTAAATGATTTTCATCATCCATAAGATGTTCAAGAAAACCTTTACAACATTCACAAGAATCATCAGAGTCAGAAGCAAAAGAATCAACCAGGCATGCATAATTGAAACAAGATACCAACAGAAATTACTTGAAACTAAATATAATATTCTCAAATAATCAAATTCTGAACAAGTCAAATATTCTGGGTCACATCGCCCAAATACAAGATAAATATCCAAGTAACCAAGTACATCTTATTCAAGTTCAAGCAACAATAATAATAAAAATCAATAAGCAGAAAATCCAGTACTAATACATCATCTCGCCAATACCATCTGGCAGCCGACCATCCTGATCTGCAATTAGTAAATTTGCAGGAGAAGGAAAAAGAAAAATAAGTACCCGTCAATTGTAAGTTACGAGCCACTTATAATGTAGGATACAAGTATATAGGATAAGTAAATCTAAGTAACAACCTAGCATGGTATAATCATGAATACAGGATATAAATCATAGCATGAAAAAATGAGCAAATATAATAGCATGTGTAGAGTGTCAAGTAAACAAGTGTCATGCATCATGTAACCAATATCAAGAATCATGTAATCATGTAGCATGTATCAAGTATCAAATCACATGTATCATGTAGTCAAATGTCAAGTAGGCATGTATCATGTTCAAGTGTCATGTTTAAGTCCTGTAGTTATTACTATCTAGGTAGCACTCCATGCATCCCGGTTTTTACTACATGGTTGCTACAACAAATAGTTTCGCTTTAGATTTTGTAGGGGACCATACATGGCAGTGTACTCAGGGAGAAGCTTCAAGTATCATGTAATCATGTATCATGTAAACAAGCTCCAAAATTCAAATAAGCTCCAGTTTCATGTGTGTACGTGTCATGAGTGTACATTTCAAGCTCCACATGTAAACAAGCTCCAATAACCACAAGATTCTTCCGAGTACACGTATCTGCACTATCCACTACTAGATCTTTCCCTCAACCCCGGCTTGATTATTTTATTATTAATGTTAAACAAGCATAAAGGTGTGCAAAACATATCTAGTATATCATGTCATGATCATGTAACGAGTTCATGTTGCAAGATAAACATGTACGAGTGCAAGATATCTCATGAAAGACTAAAATAGACAAATCTCAAGTTCAGGACAGCAAGACCATACTGTAGTAAAACAGTGATTTCCAGTGTTACAAATATCTAAATCTGGATCCGTTGAAGGATCTGGAAAATAGACTTCCACACGAATCCAGCGAGTATAAATAAGTCATATATTATTTCACAAAACATAGCTCAAAACTGATTTGAATACAGAAAATAGGTTCACCCAAAAATCAGGAAAACGAATTCAAGAACAGAAAAACAGCATGAAAACACATTAAATAAATCCACGAAAAATCTGGGGAATTCCCCTATATGTCCAGTATATAAATATAAAGTTTCAAAATTTTCAAGTAAAATTAGTCAGTCATCAAAAATAAGAAAGCATCAAGAAAACATAGTTTGGCAAATCTGGAGATTCTAACACTGCTGTACGAAAACTATAATATCTCGAAACCAGTGAAACAAAATCTAATTCCGCCAAAGGGATATGAAACTAGATAAAATATTCTAACTTTCATATTTAACAAACATTTTTCATACAGTAAAAGGAATCATAATGAAAATAAGATTCTTTACCGAACAGCGAGTAAAATACAGCAAGTATGGATTTCATAAACGAGCATGAAACAACACATAAAACTCATCAATAAAATTTACCAAAATTCTAGGTAACCCCTAACTAGATGAAGAAACACTGACCAATGTCTTGGTTCAAAATAATATATGTAGCATAGTTCTTTAAAATGATTTGTCATCAAAATTACCGAAAAACAAAATCTGGAAAAGGTCGACACCTCTGTAGTAAAACAGTCATAACCCACTCATACAAAATCAAAATCAGGAAAGGTCAGAGGGGTTTGAAAATAAATGGAATTCTCTAAAACTCATGTTTTATACCGAAATTAAAATACTGACTTTAAAACAGTCCAAAACAGCAAACAAAACAGATCAGCGACAAAATACAAATTTTTCCCTTTAAAACAAAATCAACATAGATTCAATAAAATTGATCCAAACCCAAACAAATTTGAAATCGAGTCTACCAAGTGTTTAAACATCATGAATGAGGGTATCTAGCATGTCCACACAAATATATCACATGGGTTTCAACCAAAACGCGATTTCTCACAAAAATCTCACATACATGATCAAAATTAAGAACGGATAAATCCTAGGTTAATGCATGTCCATATTGTGTCGTGAGTCATCTACGGTCAAATTTTCACAATAGAGACAAAACCCATCAAGCATATCACAAACAAGTGTCGTCTCTAGACCCAACTACACTATAGGTGGTATTTTTGACTTGTATCAAACAAATGAATTGGAGTAGAGGTTACTTGCCTTAATCGAGTTGAAGAAAAACGAAAATCAAGAGTAGGAGGAAAACCCACGAACAAAAATCTGCGAATGAATGAATCCAATCAACTCGAGCATGAATCTCCACACGAACAAACTCCAAAAGCGAGATGCTAAAAGTGGCTTGCGGCCACAAGAGACCACCACGAGATAGAGTAGAAGGATAATATGGTGCAAGAGGGTTGATGTTGGTGGTGTAGGAGATGATCGGATGGCCAAGGGGATGAGGGATCGGGTGTTGAAGATGGGGGGAATCGGGTTTAGGGTGTAGCCAAGATGGATGCTGGCTGGAGGTAGGGTCGGGATGGTGCACACAGGTCGGGGTTTCATCCTATGCTGCTGGTCGGGTGGCTGCGCAAATAAGGAGAGGAGAGAGGGGGCCGTGATTGCTAGGAGTTAGGGTTAGGGTTATGAGGGGGATATAAGGGAGTATATATATATATATATATATATATATATATATATATATATATATATGGGGATTAGGGTTTAGATGAGAGGGGTTAATATATAGGGTTTAATTATGGGTTAATGGGTATTAGGAGTAGTAGTGGGTTTACCAAATGGGTTTTGGATTTTGGGTCAATCAAATAGGAATACAAATAGGATTGGGAATTTTATTTGGCTTTGGAAATCTTGTTAGGGATCAAAATAATAGGATTGGGAAAATATGACAACCAATCACCACCACAAACACCCAAGAAAAATAGAAATAAAGAGAACGAGACCAAAATGAAGAAAGAACAAAATAATGAAGAACGAAACAAAAGAGACAACCAATCACACACCAAGAGCTCAAAATGAATTAAAACGAATATATATTGAAAACAACTCCAATATACGGTTCAGAAAAGAATATAAGAGAGAAAATACACCAAAACAAAAAATACACTCCAAAATACACAAAATGAAAAACAGGAGTTACACCCCCATCGGCCCTTCGTGGATGGCATGGAGAATGGCCATGTATTCTAAGTCTTGTGATCCGGAGGGCCTCTCTTGACGCTTATTAGCCCCCAGTGCCAAGAGGTTTCGGCATTGTACTTTTGTTGAACAAATTAAGAGCGGTAATCCTGACGAATCATACCTTCAAGTTCTTCTTTAAGGGCTCGGTAGTTATTTGTAGTGTGTCCATTGTCTCTATGAAATGCACACCACTTATTCCTATCTCTTCTTTTGCTAGTTGTGGACATCTTGGGGGATTGCAGAATATTCTGTCCTTCTCAACTTCCATAAGCATGGCTAATATGTTTGCGTTAAGAGGAGTGAACTTGCCGAATCGTGGCATTGAAGGAGGACAACATTGGCTGGCGCCGTCTTTCTGAAACTTCCTGACTGCTTCCTCGCTTGCATTCTTCCCTTTATTCCTGGAAGGTGAATCGATGTTGCCTTGAGGATATAGAGATTTCTCGACTCTAATATAATTGTCGCTCCTTTCCTGGATCTTGGTGAAATCATTAGGAGGCTTCTTCGCGAGGGAGACCTTCAAGTCTTTGTGTGTGACGTTGTGGCAGAAAGCGACAGCTGCCACATATGATTCTAGGGAAGAGATTGAACTTGCTTCGGCTTTGAAGCACTGGACAAAGTCTTTCAGTTGTTCTTTCTAACGCCCCGATCCCCGGCTCAGCCCTACACGCACACAAAAAACAAGTCCTAATAACTGCCCATCACATGCTTTCCTCATAAAATGTGTCATGGCTATTTGGTGCCTTTTGCTCCTTGGCTTCCTAATATACACACTCATATTTCCTACACACCATCTATGTGGGACTAAGTTACCACCACCACCCTTCATTTACTCATGGACCATAGTAATTAATCCATAATACTCTATAGGCCCATACACACACTACCATATCTATAGGCCCATAGTAATTAATTACTAAGCCCACATGAAAGCTCATTCATGGCCCACACTATTATATATAAGCCCATCACACTCATCTATTATTATATATTATTTGTTATAAACTATTCTGCAAATACGGGGTATTACATACACCGCACCTTGATATCTTAGCGTCAACCTAAGCTTGGGACATGCAATCTAGCATAGGATCGCCTTTCTAGATGATGTGATCTACATGGATGTCACTACCCTGATCCTGCTTAGTGAATGCCCTGGCCACAACCAGCGTATTGTCATCAATCTCATCAGTGTGTACATCCATCGTTGCCTCACCATCAGAGTCAAAAGTCGGCTCTGATGCCATTTGTAACGGCCCGAGCCTCGGCTCATCTATGCACACGAAAAACAAGTCCTAACAACGGCCCACCACAGGCTTGGCTCACAAAAGTTGTCATGGCTATTTAGTGTCTTTTGCTCCTTGCCTTCTTAATATACACACTCATATTTCCTACACACCATCCATGTCAAACTAAGTTACCACCACCACCCTTCATTAACTCATGGCCCATAGTAATTAATCCATAATAATCTATAGGCCCATACACACTACCATATCTATAGGCTCATAGTAATTAATTACTAAGCCCACCATGAAAAACCATTCATGGCCCACACTATTATATACAGGCCCATCACACTCATCTATTATTATATTATGATTATTATATACTACAACTCAAATACGGGGAATTACATTCTCTGTCTCTTTGCTTCAATTCCATCAAGGAATCACTTAATTATTCAGCTTACGGCTAAAAATTAAGTGCGTTATGAAGAGCTCCTCGAGCTGGTCAAAGAAGAATATTGACTCTGGAATGAGGTGGGTGTACCATTTTCTTGTTGATCCTTTCAAAGTTACAGGGAATGTTCGACACACGAGCGCATAGGTGGCATTGTAGATCATCATGAAAGCTTTAAGACTTTCAATATGGTCTGCCGGGTCAGATTCACCATCGTATAATTCGAATTTAGGAGCTTTGAAGTTCTTAGGAATTGGTGCATCAAGGATGGATTTGCTTAAAGGATGTCTACTAGGGTGGCAAGCCCTGCTGGTGTGGTTTCCTTCATTCTTTATTTGTTCCAGGCAATCTTCTACTTCTCGAAAGCAGCGAAAAACTTGGTCGTCCTTCCTCTCAGATCTAGTTGAGTTGCTGGATTCGTCCTCTCTTGGAGGAATAGAGTGGCTGCTCCATGAGCGTCAACACTGATCATGAGTACCTCGAATAGCTTGGATGATGTCATGCTTGAAGTTCTTCAATTCGTCCATATTGACTGAGTCCTCTTTCTTTTTGTTTCTCTGAAGATGCTTTCGACTCTCACGAGTCAGGCTTCTTTCTGCAGTGTGCCCCATATGAGAGGATGAGTGTCTTGATCTTTATGCCTTTGGGGAGAGTTCTTTCTCTGGTTCACTTGATGTTCTGAGACAGATGCCTTAGTCCGGGTATGTCTCTCATCCAAACGGATCCGTAGATTAGTCTCTAGCTGTATGGCATTGATAATTTGACATAGATCTCTTGACCCCCGAGGACCTCGTGAGGCCATCGAGTCACTGGCAGCATTGTGGATAGAGATATGGTGATGTAGAGGACGCTATTCATGACAGTTTTGATTAGGCTATTAGGGTGGATCCAGCTGTTGAGGAGGATTTGGGTCCTCACAAGAGAAGCTGGTTGATGAAGAGAGTTGGCTTGGCAGATTGAGGGAGAGAATTCAGTATTTCCCATGGCAAGTTCTGATTTATGAAGTAGATCTGTATAGTTTCCCAAAGACAGTGCCAAGACTAAGATCCTTTCGACTCTCACGAGTTGGGGTTCTTTCTGTAGTGTGCCCCTTATGAGGGGAGTGTCGTGATCTCTGCCTTTAGGGAGAGTTGCTTCTCCAGTTCACTTGATGTTCCAAATGGGAGGCCTCGGTCTGTGCACGCCTCTCATCCGAACGAATCCTTAGATCGGTCCCCGTTGTCTGGCATTAAAGATTTGATGGAGATGTCTTGACTTTTGGGGACTCTGAGGGAATCAAGTTGCTGGAAGTATTATGGAATGAGACATGGTCGTGTAGGGGATGTTGTTCACGGTTCAGGACGGTTTGTCGTGGGTCCCCTTGACACCACTCAGTTGATAGGTGTAACGCTCCAAATTCCAAGCACAGGTAATTTGTAGCAAAATTAGGATCTTTTACTTTAACTTCGTGCAATTCACAAGGAATTTAAAACTTTTCAATTTACAACATTGTTTTTTACAAGAACACAACAGAAATGAATACATACAATACAACAAGTGATGAAGGAAACTCTTCAATCTTATGACATCCCTCAAAGTGACTTCAAGTCCATGCCAAATCCGATCCTGCAACTAGGAAATTGTGGGCACGTCAGTTACATATAAATGACACAATGCTATAATACAGCAATTTCACCATCTTAACAATCACAAACTTGAATGCAGAAAACATAAAAGTGACTATCCTAATTATGTCAGTATTTGATATGAACTTAATGCCTAATGCAGCCATTTTCTACTTACGATGATACTAAAGTAAACTTGTTCGGATTCTATGCATCCCATACTACATAGGTCAGTGGACAAGCCCTTATCGTACTCCTCATTATAAGGTTTAATCCCTTGTTATGAAATCGTACTACGGTGACTAATGTAAGGTTTAGATATCCTGTGAGTATCTAGTATCGCCCTAATATTCTCGAGAATCATTCTCCCATCGCGAGCCGTAACCCCAATAATTCTAGAGAAGAAACCCACACCGCGAGACATAACCCCAATAATTCTTGAGAGTCGTTCTCCCACTACGAATGATTTTCGAACGTCACGCCTCACACCCTAACAATTTCGGAGACAAAACCCACACCATGACACATATGGTACCTTATCAAAAAAATATCTCATGAGCATCGCCTCGATCCCGATAATTCTGAAGATATATCCCACACCGCGAGTGACTTTGGACATCATGCCTCACACCCCGATAATTCTTGAAATAATCTCCCACCGTGAATCATATGAGGTCCTCATACTCATGTTTGCCCATACTTCATCACATTTCTCCCTAGTGCCTGTCCTTAGGTTTAATTACCATTATCACAACCTAAAGCTAGCTTACCCTACCGGACTTAAATCAACACACAGAGAAATGTTAGCCCACACTGACTACTTCTCAAATTTCATTTACCATAACTTGTCAGTTTTATGGGTCTCACTCAGCCTTTAGATTCCAACATCTCACTTCGAGATCATATAGGTTACCTTAACCTCAATTACACAATTCTTCATTTATATTTAATTTGATTTGTTCATACATTCATTTTGAATTGTCAATTTCAAATATACTTCCTTACGTGTCGTAAGCTTCTTTAAACAAAATTTTCTTCCGTATTTCAGTCTCTTACCCATGCTTTTATCTTACCACCAAATATCCTAATCATTCACTTCTTTCAATAATTTAATCCCAATGTAATTTTTTAAAGGTAGGTTCTAAATTTATATTTCCCTCCCAAATTTTAAACGCATTTTTAACATAAACAAATACCCTTGAATTTAGACTAGAAACTATGTTTATCTAGTACGTTGTCTGATGTAACTTTTAAATCTCCAAAATACATCTTAAAATAGTGTAGAATTATTTCCAAATGTTCTAATAATATTTTAAAATATTTCTACAATTTTCTGCAATTTTTAGAAACATGAAATAGCCCAAAAAAATGTTTAAAAAAACAATATGTGTACACCCGGGATCGAACCCAAGCGCACATCAAACCCAAATCGCAACCCAAGGTGCACCCAACAACCAATATGCCAACTCTCTTTTGGTGAAAAACTCTGAACTAAATTTCCTTATATGTTTTCGCTTACTGTTTTTTAGAATTGCTATGAGTATAAAACAAAGAAACCCCCCCCCCCCCCCCCCCCCAACTGGAGCTCAAACTCGTGACCTCGGGTTGATGTACACAATGCCCACACTCGCTTGCTAAGACAAGGCTATCAAGCCTACACAACTGATTATATTACAATTGTTATTCTTTTATTGCAACCCTCTGTTTCTAAATTACTTTAAAACTTCGATTTCGTATTCGCTATGCATTATTATTTCTAATCATTTCCAGAAAATAAGTTCCTTCAACATTAGTGTATTAGCCCGAAATAAATCCAATAACAATCTATTCCCAAAAGTATAAGGAAATTATTACCGAACATGCATGATTTGTGCATAGTTCTAAAACATGAACTATAAAAATTATTGTTCTCTATACAACTACATTTTTGGGAAGTTTTAACATTACTACATTGTACATAGAGAAATTTAATTTCATGGGTTTATTTTATAAATTCTCCACTAGATAAGCATTCTATAAAACTCATATTAATTCAATTTTCTACTACATGATTTTAATTAAGCATGTACTAATAAATTTTGCTAGAGATGTTACTATACACACATATGCCAATTTCATTATCCATCTACATATTTCTAACAATTACAAACATTTAGAAAGGAATGAAAAACTCCACACATTCACATACTAACTATGACTAAGAGCACACAATTAAAATTCTAGAAAACTCCTACACTTATCCACACCAATTAAACTAGCATCTACACATGTCATGACTAAGCAAACACAATCTACAAAAAATAAGAAGACAATGGGAACACTCACCTTAAAAAGAGAATTCTTAGTAGTAGAAGCTCCTAGCAAAAAGCTCCAACTTCTCGAAAAATCCGCAATCCTTCCTCTCCTCCTTGGATTTCCGAAAGCACTTCTTGGCTCTCTTTCTCTTCTCTCGTTTTTATTTTAATTGATTTGTGTCCCTATATGGCTAAAGTGATGAGGTATTTATAGGGTGAAATAGTTAGTGGTTATAATAACTCCCCACCTCCTAAAAGAGCTCCCCACTCACACACTAACTCACCCACTCTTCCCTTTCTCACATTGGCCGGCCACTACATGGAAAGGAGAGCATGTGCACGTGCACCTTATGTGTGTGCACACTTCTTCATATTAGGTGTGTATGTTACACATTGTAATGTGTACTAGTTTGTCTAAATTTTAAATGAATTCATGCACGTTGAATGTACACATAATATTTAGGGGCTTTAATTTATAATAGTTTTAATGTGTTACATAATATAGATTTAAGCCTAGTTAATTTTTAGTGCACAACTTTGTAATAAAATAGCACAATTTGTACGTGCATAAAACGAAACACGTGTAAAGCACCTGCTAATAAATATAAAATATATCCGAGAAAACGAAAAATGTCAATAAAAATTAAAAATATAAAATATGTAAATACATTTCATTAATTCTATATACGTATACGACAATATAATTAATGCGTGCATAGATAACATGTGCACCGCATGTGTAAAAATATATTTGAGTCAAAATAGGAGAAAAAAATGAATTTCTATTTATGAAACGAATTCGAAAAAGTTATAGAACATGTAGAGAATTTCATAATATTACATGTAACGGTAAAATTTACGTAATCGACACGTGTATTGAAAGCACGTGCAATGCACGTAAAAATATAAAGGTTAAAATAAATATTTAAGTTGGCCCAAAATATGATAAAAATCAATTTTGAGAAGACAAAAATGTATAATTATTCGAAATACAAAAATACGTAGGATATTTATATTAAAATCCGTTACTGATATTACTCGTAACAGTACAAAATACACGTGCATAACACACGAGGGACGAAAATTTCGTCAATTTTGCGGGGTGTTACAATAGGAGCTTTATTAGGCTTTTGGGGCCGATTCGGCTGATAAGGAGGAATTGTGTCCTCCACAGGAGGAGCTAGTTGACAAAGAGAGTTGGCTTTACGGCCTGAGGCCACTGTTCTCCCTCTTAGTCTTGGTGGCATGGTGGTAAGTCTAATCTGTGTAGTTTTCCACAGACGGTGTCAATCTGTTGCTGCTTATTTTGGTGTGGGAGCAAACAAATAGAGAGTTTAAATCTTAGGGAAACTACTAAAGATCTAACCTTCGATTGTAACCGTAAAAAGTGGTTGGTGCTCCTGAGATTGGATCTGGATCGTTGATTGAACACCATGATCTGAATCTGACAGTTGCTGACGCGATCGATTGTAAGCCTTATTTTCAGATTTTATTGTATTTTGTATTCTTTTGATTATTGTATTTGAATTCATTTGTTATTGTATATTTTGTCTTTTCTTGAGTTATTTTGTTCTCTCTTGATCGATCTGTATTCTTTTGGTTGGATCCTGATCTCTTTGCAAATTTTGCTCTTTCTATTTTGAGTTTGATTTGTTCTCCTTTCTATTCGTCTTATTTCATTGCATTTATTTTTCTCTTTCTGGAGCCAAAACCGTTACCCAGAACCCACATAATCTCAACCCAAAATCCTAATTCTTGATCTATAAATAATCCTATTAAACCTTAATATTTTTATTCTCTCTCCTCCGTCATTTCTCTCAGCCCGATACCCATCCCCCTTCTCTCTGTTTTGCTGCAGCCAAACCCAACCGAAAACACCCATACCCCGTTGCCAACTCCGATCGTCCTTCACCACCACCACCACCACCATCATCGACTCCATCCTCTTACCCTCGTCACCATCGGATTTTCCCCGGTTTGTTTCCCGTTCATCCTCGCCATAACGCTATTCATCCGAGTTCTCGTTGCCATTACCCATCGCCGTCATCCTTCATCACCTCCGTACACTTCACCAGTATCACTGCCGTCCCTCGCCGCTCCATCGGAGTCCCCTAGCATTGCCGTTCGATTCCTGGAGTCGACATTGTCGTCGCTCTCTGTTTCCAACCGAAAAACAGAGTTCGTCGTCGTCGAGGCTGCCATCGCCGTCATCACTTCCCGACCGTGGTGCCGATGCCGCTTCGCTCCCCACTACAGTCCTACGTAGTCACTGCCATACACCGTGCTCTCTCTCTCTCTCTCTCTCTCTCCATACCGAGGAAGGAGACGACCATCTATTGGTCGAGCCCATTGTTTCGTGTTTGGCCATAGCGGATCCCTCTTGCTGTTCCGTGTTTGGGTCGAATCCGGTGTGAGGAAGAGCACCCATTGGTTGAATTCGTTGTTCCGTGTTCTGGGCGCATCAGATCCAGTTTTGCTCAACTGTGTTCTGCCCGGTCCGGTGTGAGGTTTTTCTCTTGGCTTTTCCTGTTGATGTTGGTTCTTCGCACGTGTTTTTAGGAGTTTTCGCCTGGAATTCTGATCCAGTTATTCTATTTAATTGTATCTGTAATATAACAGGCAAGTCTCCTCTTGAACTAATTAATTCATTTGTTCATCTTTATTGGATCTCCTGCATGTAGATCCCGTCCATTTTGTTATCAAAACTGCTTCTGACAATTCCGTTATGATTATCAAGGGTTCACACGAGCTAACCCGAGGTACACTTAACATCGTGCTATCTCTTTGACCTTAAACCCAGTCCCCATTATTTCAGGCATATGCACATTTAAATAACTAAGATTCATGCATAGGACTGCTTGATAAATTGGACATTGAAATTGTATGTGCTAAATTGAAGTTGCTCAATCATTTGACACCATGACTGTGATAATTGTATCATAAACCTTAGAAATTTGCATGTTGACACCTAGGATCATTTTGATTACCAATTTGCATGCTATATCTGATCGTATGATTTATTTTTTTCATTTTTATGTTAAGTTGATTTCTGTTCTATTGGATGTTTCACTTTGAATCAGATTTTTAACCATGCTAATGACATAATTTGAAATAATTTGCTGAACATAAAATGTAGACCTAGATGTCTAAATCATTTTTCCCTAGTCCGAATTTAAATTCCAATTTTTCATCTGCTAGATATCAGCTTTTTAGTACAACTGTGTTAGTAATTACAGATTCATAATTTCATGCGTATCTTGTTGTTCCTTATTTTATTTGACCCTGCTAATAGTAAAAAAAAATCTGAAATAAATTAGGCTGGACCTAGACATGTATAGCTACTTCCTTGAATTTTTGTAGATTTTATTAATGAGTTCTCAGACCCGAAACAATTAGTTGAACACAACTTACTGCATGCTGACTAAACATAAAACCTTGTTAGAATAGAGTTTTCACCCTAGTTTCACTACTTTTTATATGCCTTAATTATGCTCGCTGGAACCGTGTGGAAGTCTACTTTCCAGATCTTCCGGCGGATTTAGGTTTTCCATTTTTTAGTGACTATAATCCATGTTCTGGTACAACAAGGTCATTTAGTCCTGGTTTTGTAAAATGTGTTTATATGATGTGTTTGCCTCATGCTTTATCTGTAATGCTTAGAATTAGTCACACATAGTAATATACAACATTGAAACCCTCTTGCATGCTCATATAGGATGAAAATAAATAATTAACAAGTCGGGGTATTAAGGGTAGACTTAGTAGCGAACAATCGGAAAATGTACTCGGTAAGGCCTTCTCGCACACACGAACACTTGACATAAAAGGAGGAGTATTGATTGCAATGATTGATTGATTATTCTTGCACATAAATTATTGTTATTAATTCCGAGTACACGAACCGTGAATTCACTATCGGTCTAAAACGATCACTGTGCTTGCGCCGAATCTGTGGAATGAGACGCAGTAGTACGTGCACTAGATAGGCTAATAAAATACTTAATAACCAGTATCTCATGCTTGATCTTGACTTGACATCACTCATTACATGCGTGATTATTGTACACATTTGATATTATTTCCTACTCTTTGTTGACCATGTTCCTATTCTATGATATACATGCTCTCCTATTATTCTCTATTTTCTCTACTTGCCGCCCACGATTTGCTCTAAGGGCACTCTTTTCTTTCTTTTTTAGATCAAGATTTTACAGGTATTGAAGAATTTGTTCCCGAAGGAATTGGTGAGTAACGTTTCTAGAGTTGGAACCAATCTCCGCTGCATAGTTTTTATTTGCTGCTAGATTTATTTTCTTGAACATTGTTATAACTTGTACTTTATTTTGGGCTTTATGACCCGTAGTTTGTTTTGATCCCGGATGTTAGATATTTATACTGTTGGAATATTTCATTTATTATTGAAATTTATCTTTGTTCATGTAGTTATTTTTCTTGCGTAGTTGTATTTTGTTGTTCTTATTGCAGAGTTAGTCTAGTACAGCTTATGGTTGGTATTTACATCATTCGCTGGGCCTACGTTACGTACTCGTGTTCCGTATTTTGGGAACCGGGGTGTGACAGGATTTTTAGTGGTATCAGAGCCCAGGGTTGAGTAATGTATCAACCAAACATGACTATCTTTTCGAGGTTTGGCTTTGATTGGTATATTAGTCGAGTTTGGCTCTAGCCAGGTTAACTTAGTTATTTGCACACCACGATAATCATATGAATACTTGTACAATAACCAACATGTAATCTTGGTGCTGACTATCTTTGATCGTGTTTCAGGCTTTGGCTCGTGGGAATTCTTCTTCTCGCTTGGGGGATCAGCAGCCAGACAAAGCTGCCATTCTCCTGATGACTCAGCAGATGATGGCTCTTTAGCAGGAGCACAATGTACTGATGAGAGCCACTTTGGCAGCCAATGGAAATGTCGCTGGACCTACATCTGGTGTTCTGTAACCTAGGCCTGGTACGGTAGCGAATTTCATGAGGCTGTACCCAGATAAGTTTTCGGGTACTGAGTCGCCGTTGGAGGCCGAGCAATGGCTTATCCGGACAGAGCAACTGCTGGTCACCGCTCGTATTGCTAAGGCGGATCGTGTGGATGTGGTTCGCATCCAGCTAGTGGATCTCGCTCATATTTGGTGGCGGGTTGAATCCGAGAGGATGCCTTGATCCATTGTGTGGGCCACTTTATCGGAGAGCTTCATGGCGAAGTTCTTTCCCAGTGTCACCAAGACAGAGATGGACCGACAGTCTGTTTCCCTAACTCAAGTCAGCTAGATAATGTTCTTAAATGTTATTTGTTGTTGCCTACTTCACTTGTGACGGCATTAATTTGAGCATTATCTTAATCAGGGAAACCGTTCCGTAGATGAGTATGCTGCAGAGTTTACTCGGCTCAGTCGCTTCGCCCTACTCTCGTTGCCACTGATGAGGCTCGAGTTAGTCATTTTCTGTCGGGCTTGAGCTTTCCCCTCCAGGACCGTTTGGCTGCTCTTCGGCTTTGTGCTTATACCGATGTTCTGGATGCAGCTCAGATCCAAGAGCAGACTCTCAGCAGGTCTAGTGTTCCTCAGAGGACTGTTTCGCATCCTATTGCAGCTCGGACTTTTGGAGGACCTATTCGGAGGCCAGTTCCGCCCCCTCCCACTAGAGAACAGCCATACGCACCTGTTGTCCCGAGGAATGTTAAGACTTGTAGCTACTGCCATAAGACTGGGCATTCACAGTGAGACTGCGGATGTCCAACCGACAGTGTTTAGTGTGTGGGAGCAGTAAGCATATTGTTCGTGACTGTCCGAGGAACAAAGCTCCTGCACCGGTTGCTAGTGCTGCTCAGCTAGGAGCACCGACGCGTGGTCAGGGCAGGCCATCTCTTCCTCCACAGAGGCAAGTCTTTGATCAGAGGCATGTGGCTCCTAGAGGAGGTCAGGTTGGTGGTCGTGGTCAGGCTTATAACCTGACATCCGAGGAAGCGGAAGTTGCTGTTGGAGTTGTTGTAGGTATATCACAGTAGTTGTACTTTCTTTTCTTTCTTTCAGTTTTCCGCATGTTGTTGTTGTTTTTTCCTCCTTTGTACAATTATCCGTGTATATATCCTGCTAGCACCATATTCTTTGTTTGATCTTCTTCTAGGTGTGATTTTAGTCTTCTCTCTTCCAGCTCATGTGTTGTTTGATTCGGGTGCTACCCACTCTTTCTTTACTTCTCGCTTTGTCAGTCAGCATGGTTTGGCTAGCGATGCTATGCCCGCAACTTGGGACATCACCACAGGTGGAGGTATCGTTGTCTGTTCTAGGGTTTGCAAGTAGAGTCCGTTGCTGATTGGTGATGTGGTGTTCTCGGCGGATTTGATTGTGATTCCCAACTTCGATTTTGATGTCATTCTCGGCATGGACTGGTTGGGTGTTTCCTGTGCAGTGATTGATTGCCAGGAGAAGAAGGTGACTTTCAGGCTTTCTGGTCAACCAGAATTTGTTTTCCATGCGGGTGAGACACCGTCAGGGCATGTTAAGAACTCGTTGGACCGCAAGGTTGTTTCTCTGACGTCGCTGGGTTCTGATAAGGTTATTGCACCCTTGGTTGTACGGGACTTCCATGATGTGTTTGCCGAGGAATTGCCTGGTTTGCCCCAGTCAGAGATGTGGAGTTCAGCATTGATGCTCAGCTCGGTACGGCCCCTATTTCCAAGAGTCCGTATCGTATGGCACCTATTGAATTGGCAGAACTGAAGGTGCAAGTTCAGGAGCTGTTGATAAGGGTTTTGTCAGACCCAGTGTTTCTCCATGGGGAGCCCCAGTTCCGTTTGTCAATAAAAAGGATGGAAGCTGCAGACTTTGCAATGACTACAGGGAGTGGAACAATGTTACTGTCAAGAATCGGTATCCATTACCGAGGACTGACGATTTGTTCAACCAACTGTGAGGTGCTTCGGTGTTCTCAAAGTTGGATCTACATTTTGTGTATGATCAAGTCAGGGTGAAGTCAGAGGATGTTCCGAAAACGGCTTTTCGAACGAGGTATGGGCATTAAGAGTTCTTGGTGATGCCTTTCGGAGTGACTAATGCACCGGTTGTATTCATGAGTTTGATGAACCGTGTGTTTTCGCCGTTCATTTTCCGTTATTATACATATAGACGAATAACCCAGATTTTTTTTGGATTAAATTAATGAGTTTTCATACTGTTTTCCTGTTCTTGAATACAATCTTTTGATTTCTTGCTGAACATGTTTTCTGGATTCAAATCAGTTTTGAGTTATGTTTTTCTGAAATACTGTATAACTTATATATGTTTTCTGGATTTGGCCAGAAGTCTATTTTCTAGATCTTTTGGATTCAGGTTTGCAAGCTTATAGCAACGGGAATCTCAGTTTTAGTGCAATACTGTCTTGCTGTCCTAAACTAGAAATCTCGTTATTTTATCCTTTTGTGTGTTATCTTTCATCCGTACATGTTTATCTTGCAACTTGAACTTGTTACTTGATTATACCATGTTATACTTTTCCTGTTCGTGACACATACATGCTTGTTTGACACCAATAATAAATAACCAAGCCGGGGTTTAAAGAGAAATATCTAATAGTGGAATGTACAGAAACGTGTACTCGGAACAGGATCTATTGATTCTATGTGATACTTGATACTTGGATTGATACTTGATACTTGGCTTGTTACTTGATACTTGAGGCTTGATATTTCACACTTGAGGCTTGTTACTTGATACTTGAGGCTTGATACTTAACTCTTGAGGCTTGATACTTGATACTTGATACTTGAGGCTTGATACTTAATACTTGATTTCTTGAGGCTTGTCTCTGAGTACACTACCATATATGATCCACTATAAAATCTAAAATGAAACTGCGTTGACTATAGCAACCATGTAGTAAAAGTATGGACGCATGAAGTGCTACCTAGATAGTAATAATACAAGATTTGAACATGATCACTTGACACTAGCTACATGATACTTGTACTTGACTACTTGACACTTGTTACTTGTTACTTGATTTCGTGATACTTGATTCTTGATACTCGTTACTTGTTTATATGATACTTGTTCTCTTGACACTAGATACATGCCACTTACACTTGTTCATCTTGCCATGCTAGTATTCTATTTTGTTATCATGCATATTCCATGTTATTAGTTAGCATTTTCCATGTACTTGTATCCTGCACTACAAGTGCCACGTAACTTGTATTGACGGGAGTTTGTTTTCTTTTTCTTATCCCTGCAATTGTTAAATTGCAGATTTTGAAGACTAGGTGCCAGATGGTGTTGGTGAGATAAGATACTAGCTGCTGGATTTTGCTATTATTATTTCTTATTGCTTGTTTTTGAACAATTGTATTTGATACTTGGATTTATTTGTATTTGGGCAATGTGACCGAGAATTTTGACTTATTCAGATCTGGATTATTTTAGATTATAATATTTTGGTTTCAAATATTCTTGTTGGTATTTTGATTCATATGTGCGAGCTTGGTTGATACTTTCGCTTCCGACTCTGATTATTCTTGTGAGATGTTGTAAAAATTCCAAACAGCTTATGGATGATGAAAATCTTTCGCTAGGCTTAGTCACGTATCCATATTTCTTATTCTCTTTTTGGGAAGCGGGACGTGACAAGGTTTTTGGTGGTATCAGAGCACCAGGTTTGGCTAATGTATTAGTTGCCTAATATATTAGAAAAGCTTGGCTCAATCTGGAATTGGCTTAACATTTCGCCAACCATGCATACATAAATAAATTATAAATTAACTTTGATTTGGATGCTAATTATTTTTGGTTTTGTACAGACTATGGCTCGTAGAAGTTCTACTTCTCGTCTTTAGAATGATCATCCAGGGCTTGAGGCTATCACCACTATGTTGGAACGGCTGATTAACATGCAGTAGAACCACAGTGACTTGGTGATGGCTGCTTTGGAAACTGCTCAGGTTACACCACCTGCTGTGCCTATGCAGGCAGCTCTTCCTTCCCGTCCGGGTACAGTCACGGACTTCATGAGGCTGCATCCTGATAGATTTTTAGGTACTAAGACGCCTTTGGAGGCCGAACAGTACTTGATTCGGACTGAGCAACTGCTTTTCACAGCTAGAGTTGCAGATGCAGATCGAGTGGATGTGGTGGCCATCCAGCTGGTGGACTCGGATCATATTTGGTGGAGGTCCGAGTCCGAAAGGCTCGAAAGACCGATCACTTGGGCCACTTTCACTAGGAGCTTCTTGAAAAAGTTCTTTCCTAGCAGCACTAGAGTGGAGGTGAAGCAATAATTTTTGGCCCTGAAACAGGTTGTTCGTTATTTCTAGTAATAGAGTTTTGTTACATACTGTCCATGCAATGTTGTAACATGAGACTTTCTTGAAATAGGGCTCCAGGTCTGTGGATGAGTACCCAGCTGAATTTACAAGACTTAGCCGCTTCGTAGCCGTTCTTGTGGCGAACGAAGAGGATATGGCTCGTAGATTTACTTTGGGGCTTGAGCGAGAGATTAGGGTGCAGCTTGTCTCCCTTCAATTGTGCACTTTTGCAGAAGCTCTTGAGGCAGCTCGAGCTCAGGAGCAGGCTCGTGGTGGATTGGCTCCTTCTCAGCGGACTGTTCCGCACTCTGTTGCTATGCCTTCTAGTGGGCCTGTACGGAGGCCTGTCCCAGCCCATCCGATCAGGGCAGCTCCTTACTCTTCTGCAGTTCCTCAGAGGGCTAGTTTTTGCAACTTTTGTCGACTTTCTGGGCATGAGCACAAGGACTGCAGGCATGCCAATTGCCTTTGTTTTGGCTGTGGTGCTTTTGATCATAACGCAGGATCGCCCGTGACAGCAGCAGATGGCTCTTCCAGCCAGGGGTCCCATTCAGCAGGTTACCCCAGCTCGTGGTCCAGTTAGGCCACCCCTTCCTTCGCAGAGTCAGATTATCGGTCACCGATGTACCCAGGAGAGGTCAGGCTTTCAACCTGACTGATGCTGATGCTGATGCTGAGTTAGTAAAGGGTATTGTTGCCAGTATATTTTTGCTTTTACTGTTTTACTATTTTATTGTTTTTCTTTTTGCTTCTTTCCCTTCTCTCTTGCTTTTATTTCTTTCATATTCATCTTTCTGCATATTATTTTCCTCACCCCTGTTCAACCATTCTTTTCTTATCTCTTTTGATTCTGTCTTTGGTATCATCCTTTTTTTCTCTTTTCCTGCTCATGTTCTTTTTTATTCTGGGGCAACCCATTCTTTTGTCTCCTCTCGATTTGTGGCTCGCCATCAGTTAGAGTGCAGCAACATGTCAGAGGTTTGGAACATTATGACAGGTGGTGGAGTTGTCATTTGTTCCCGGGAGTGCATGCATTGTCCCGTGGTTATTGGTAGTGCAGATTTCAAAGCCAATTTGATTGTAATTGAGAATTCAGGATTCGACGTTATTGTGGGTATGGATTGGTTGGGTGAAACCCACGCCGTTATTGCTTTCTGTGCCAATAAAGTTGTGTTTCGAATTCCAGATCGCACAGAGTTTGAGTTCCATGTCGGGGAGTCTTCCTTTGACCGAGCTGTAGTTGATCAGGAGGTTTGTGCGATGGAATTGCTCTCAGGCTGTGCGGTTGCACCTCTAGTAGTGCGGGATTTCCTGGATGTCTTTCCAGAGGAGTTTCCTGGCTTACCCCCTGATAGAGATGGAGAGTTCGGTATTGAAGTTCAGCCTGGTATGACACCTATATCGAAGAGTCCCTACAGGATGGTACCGGTTGAGTTAGCTGAGCTTAAGGTGCAGATTTAGGAGTTGCTTGATTTGGGGTTCATCAGACCCAGTGTTTCGCCATGGGGTGCTCCAGTCCTTTTTTCAACAAGAATGATGGTAGTCGTCGACTGTGTGTGGATTATCGAGAACTAAACAGTGCTACTGTGAAAAAATGATATCTGTTGCCCAGGATCGATGATTTGTTTGATTAGTTGAGTGGGGCTGCTATTTTCTCGAAGTTGGATCTTCGTTCTGGGTATCATCAAGTCAAAGTGAAGGTGACTGATGAACAGAAGACTGCATTCAGGACCAGATATGACCACTATGAGTATCTTGTAATGTCGTTCGGGGTTACGAACGCGCCTGCTGTATTCATGAGTCTTATGAACCAGGTCTTTTCTCAATTCTTGGATAGATTTGTGGTGGTCTTCATTGATGATATTTTGGTGTATTCTCAGAATAGAAAATATCATACTGAACATCTTAGGGTGGTTCTGCAGACTTTGAGAGAGAATCAGCTCTATGGAAAACTCAGTAAGTGTAAGTTTTGGCTCAACAGGGTTTCTTTCTTGGGGCACATTATCTTAGGCGATGGTAATTCTATGGATCCGGCAAAGGTTGAGACTGTGAAGGATTGGCCTATTCCCAAGTCAGTTTCTGAAGTCAGGAGTTTTCTTGGTTTAGCTAGATATTATCAGAAATTCGTCCAAAATTTTTCGAAGATAGCAGAACCATTGACTGAGCTAACTGGGAAGAATCAGAGGTTTTGTTGGTCTGAGTGTGGTGTGGCTTTTCTTGAGTTGAAGAACAGATTGACGTCAGCGCCTATGTTGACTATTCCAGATGGTTCAGGCGGATTTCTAATTCACTGTGATGCTTCTTGTAAGGGTCTTGGAGCAGTTTTGATGCAGAAGGGCTGAGTCGTTGCGTATGCATCGAGGTAGTTGAGGCCACATGAGAATAACTATCCGACTCATGACTTGGAGTAAGCAGCAGTGATCTATGCTTTGAAGTCGTAGAGACATTATTTTCTTGGAGACCGAGTGGGGATCTTTACAGACCACAAAAGTCACAAGTACGTCTTCACCTAGAAGGAGTTAAACATGAGGCAAAGGCATTGGTTGGAATTTATGACCGATTATGACATCAGTTTGCAATACCATCTTGGTAAAGTAAACTTGGTGCCTGATGCTTTGAGCAGGAGACCAGCAGCTATGTTCTTGACTCAGCAGAGGGAACTGATTGAGCAGATGAGGAGGCTGGAGTTGGATGTTTTGTTGCCGAGTTCTGGTCGGAGTTGTTTGGCGCTCCAGCTTCAGTCATCTCTTGTTGATCAAATCAAAGAGGCGCAGGCTGGTGATGCGCAGTTGCATGGTTTTCGAGCTGAGGTTGAGTCTGGGTCCAGAACAGACATGGTTATTAATGCTAATGGGTCACTTCGTTTTGGGTCCAGATTATGTGTCCCGAAGGGTGAAGTTCGTCAGAGGTTGTTTGAGGAAGCACATCAGTTATCTTATTCTATCAATCCTGGCGGTACTAAGATGCATCGAGATTTAAAGCTTCATTTCTGATGGCATGTTATGAAGAGGGCTGTGGCTCGATTTGTTTCTCAGTGCATCACCTGCCAGCAGGTTAAGGCAGAGCATCAGAGGACCGCAGGACATCTTCAACCGCTTCCTATTCCAGAGTGGAAGCGGGAACATATCACTATGGATTTTGTGACCGCTTTGCCAAGGAGTCCTAAGGGTCATAATGCCATTTAGGTGATTGTTGACCGTTTGACGAAGAGTGCTCACTTCATTCCTTTTCGTTTCGGACAATCTACTGAGAGCCTAGTAGAGAGGTACATGCAAGAGATGGTCAGACTTCATGGGGTTCTAGTAAGTATTGTATCTGACAGGGATACGAGATTCAGATCTCAGTTTTGGGAGAGTCTTCGGAACAGTTTGTGGAGTAAATTAAAGTACATTACAGCTTTTCGTCCCCATGCTGATGGACAGTCAGAGAGAACCATTCAGATTCTTGAGGACATGTTGCGGTCCTGTATGCTTCAGTTCGGTGGATAATGGGAGGACCATTTGCATCTCGTAGAGTTCTCATGCAATAACAGCTTTCAGGCCAGTCTTAAAGCTGCACCGTTCAAGGCACTTTATGGGCGGAAGTGCAAATCACCAATATGCTGGGATGACATTGGTGAGAGAAAGTTGTTGCGTCCATAGCTGATCACCAGGACAGTTGATGCGGTGGTTCAAAACAGGAAGCATTTGCAGGCAGCTCAGGATAGGCAGAGGCGATGGGTTGATGTTCATTGGAGGGCTTTGGAGTTTGAGGTTGGTGACCATGTTTTCCTAAAGGTATCGCCTTGGCGAGGTGTCATTCGGTTTGGTGGCGGGGACAAGCTTAGCCCTAGATTTATTGGACCGTTTGATATTGTGGAGCGAGTAGGCAAGGTGGCCTAACATCTTGCATTGCCGCCAGCTTTATCAGGAGTGCACGATGTTTTCTATGTCTCACAACTCAGGAGATATATCCGAGATGAGAGCAACTTGATCGACTATTCTGAGTTGACCGTTCGGTCGGATTTAACTTGTAAGATTCCGCCAGTTGCTATTGTGGATCTGCAGGTGAAAGTGCTTAAGAACAAGGTCATCAAGCTGGTTCGTGTTTTTTGGAATCCTCACTCGCCCGGTGAGTCGACTTGGCAGTTAGAGGAGGAGATTCAGCAGAAGTTTCCTCATTTGTTTGAGTAGTCTTTGTATTGTTCCTTGCTATTTCTTTTTGGGGTTCCCTTATGTATCTTCTTGTTGAATTTCGATGAAGAAATTCGTCTTGTTAGGTGGATAGGTGATGTGTCTAATTTTTATACAAATATCTGTACTCATTTACCCATAAAAATTGCTTGTTTTCGTTTATCTTGTTTATAATTTATTTTATTTCCATAGATTTCAGTTAATTAATTATTTTTGAAGGAATAATATTTTCGATGCAAAAAGTGAAGTTTTTTGGTAAAAATCAACAAAAAAAACAAACCAATTGATTTATTAAATTTTATTGTTTTGTTGATTTTTTTTTTTTTTTTTTGAGGGAAAAGGTGGAATAAAGCCACCCTGTTTCATTAATAAGAAGTTAATAAAACAACCCCGGCGTACCGGGAGAAAACAAGTTTTGTTGAATTTTTAATTTTACAATTTTGCCGTGTGAAATGCAAGAAAAAAATTTTAATTGCCAATGGAGGGTGAAAATGCAATAAACAATTTTAAAAGGGTTTAAATGAGATAATATGATTTTTAGTTAGTTTAGTTAATTTTAAACTAATTAATTGTATTATTTTTGTTTAAATCCAAATTTCTGGTTTTATTTTATGTGTGCAGCACGTGTTTGAAGAAAAAAGAAAGAGAAGAAACAAATAAATGAAGAATAGGGGGTTTTCTGCAAAAGTAAACCCTAAATCACCCTTCCCGTGTCTATAAATAGAAGACAAGACAAGAAGAGAAGGGGGAGCTGAACGAAGGGAAAGAGCGACGGCTGATCCCTAATTATTATAAGGAAAAAAAAAACGAAATAACGTAGAGGACAAATTATTTTGTTTGCGCGTGAGGCTCGAGAAGAAGACGACAACGACTTCATCTCTCTGCTGACGTGGGTGGAGCGGAAAACGATAGGAGAGAGAGCACACCTTTCTGTGGCACTCTCTCTTTCTTTTGTTTGTGGCTCGAGACAGAGAGGAAGGAGAGAGAAAGACAGGTTACTAACATGGCTCTGGGTCTGTTTCACACACGTAACACAGAGAGACGCAGAGAGAAGTAGTGGGCCCACGCGCTCCATGACGAAACCATTCATCTCTTTGCTGACATGGTGATGGCGACAGGTTGCTAACGTCAGCAGCGGCTTAGAATTCAAAGATGACAGACAGGAGAGAGAGACTGTGCTGATTGTGTTTACTGGCGCGCTTTTCGATGCTGTTCGGTTTGCAATTTCTTTTGAAAATTAGTCCCTTTTTGTATCGCTTTTCTTTCTCTAATTTTTTTTATTATGCAATCCAAGACAATGTTTGTTAGTTGCAAAACCATTATAAACTAATTTTACTTTTCTAGGGCTACGATGTAGCCTAGTTTTGATAACACAATTTTAATTCCATTTTATTTTTCTATTTTTCCATGGTTGTGTGTTGATTTTTATTCTTAATGCGTACAATTGGTGGACAGACATTTGTATGATCTATTTAATCATGAAGAGACTGAACTTGTGATTTGTGATTAATAAAAATTAAACACCATTATAAGAGTGAACTGCTGTTAATGTGACAGTTAAGAAATCCATAGATCTTAATGAATTTTCAATTGGTAATTTGTGCATGAACTATGACAAATGATTAGTTGAGAATAATTTTTATATTGCTTGAGAGAGAATATTGAATAATTTGGAGATTTTGGTCTACAACTTGGGAAAATAATCTTTTTATTCATATGTAATTATAAATTGTATGGGATGAACTAGGTGAAGTCAAAAGCCCTAGAATTTATTTTGCAATTAAAAAATCACAAAAATTTCAGATTTCGCACCCTTTAATTAATTAATTTAGTTAGATTTTTAGATTAATTTAATTTAGTCGCTTTCTTTATTTAATTTCGAATTTCCAAATAGTAGTTCATCTAGTAATTTCAGTAATTGATAAAATAATTAGTCCCTGTGGGTTCAACACTCTTTTCACTAAAACTATACTACTTGTTGCGATTTTGTACACTTGCAAATATTCACATGAAGTTTTTGGTGCCGCTGCCGGGGACTAATTATTCTTTTATTGATATTAAAAATTGCTAGATTATTACTAGTTTGGATTTTTTATTTTTTTTGTTTTATTATTATTTTACCTCTTTATTTTCATTTGACTTACTTTTACTTTTATTTTATGTTTTTAGTTTTTCTATTTTTTCTATACTTATATTTCAGGACATACAAGTACATTATCATGGCGAATTATGAGAACAAGGCTTTGAGAGACTTTGCTATGCCCTCAATTTATCGAGTAACATCAAGCATAATGAGGCAGATTATTGAAGCTAACGATTTTGAGATTAAACCGGCGATTATTCAATTGATTCAACAGACTGTTCAATTTTGGGGACTACCGCACGAGGATCCTTATGGTCACATTGCAAACTTTCTAAAAATTTGTGACACTTTCAACCACAATGGAGTATCAGATGATGCAATTAGATTGAGACTCTTTTCTTTTTCACTAAGAGATAAGGCGAAGGCTTGGCTAAATTATCTACCACCCGGTAGTATTACTACTTGGGAGGGGCTTGCGCAAAAATTTCTTGCTAAGTATTTTTAGCCGGCAAAGACAGCGAAGCTAAGGAATGATATTACCACATTCATTCAATTTGAAACCGAGTCTTTGTATGATGCATGGGAGAGGTACAACGAGTTATTAAGAAAGTCTCCTCATCATGAACTACCGAAATGGCTGCTAATTCAAATATTCTATAATGGTTTGGGAGTTACAAATCGATCTATGGTTGATGCAGCAGCTGGAGGTGCACTAATGAGCATAACTCACGAAGCAGCCTATGAACTTTTAGAGAAGATGGCATCTAATAGTTACCAGTGGTCTTTAGAGAGAACAATGCCAAGAAAAGTGGCTTGAGTTTTTGAACTTGATCCTATTACTACTTTAACTGCACAAATTGATACTTTATCTAAACAATTAGGCAATATGAATTTTATTGCTATTCAAATTAATATTATTTGTGATCTTTGTGTAGGAAATCATTCGAGAGTAGAATGCCAAGTGGGAAACCCTTTTGCTCCATCAAATGCCAAACATGCAAATTTTGTGTCAAACTTTCAAAGGCAAAACAATCATTATGCAAACACATACAATCAACGATGAAGAAATCACCCCAAATTTTTTTGGAACAACGATCAAGGAGGAGTAATTAGACCACCTCAAAATTTTCAACAACAAGAAAAGAAGCCGACACTAGAAGAGATGTTCATGCAACACATGTAGAAGACAGAGCAATACATGCAAAAGACAGCTTTGGCAATACAAAATGTTGGAAATTCAACTTCATCTTCCATTCACAATCTTGAGGTAAAAATTAGTAAAATTTCAAATATTCTTAACAAAAGAACTGCAGGAACATTACTACGCAAAACAGTGGTCAATCCCAAGGAGCATGTCAAAGCAATAACACTTACAAGTGGGTCAACAATTGAGCAGCCACAATTCAAATATGTCGAACAAAATGTGGTAGAAAAGTAAAGTGAGATCGAGCAAATTGTGGAGGGACAAATTCAGCATGAGCAAGTAACGTATGATGTTTTTAATCCCAAAAAAGTTTCCTCTTGGAGAACGGTCGTCTTTCCAAGTAAGTAAAACTGATTTAATTATGGGCGAGAAACATAAGGCTTAATTTGAAAAGTTACCAATCGAAGTATGTCCAATAAATTTAGCAAGTCTTGAATCTGAAATAGAAAAAATTCAGAATGTGTTATGTATTTGGATGCTGCACCATCTATTCATTCATTTTTTCAGAAAAAATTCAAAGAGGTGGGGATATCAAGGACGTCATCATCAAGAAAGAAACGAATCAAACTAGTGTAACCCCTGTTTTTCACTTTATGTATTTTTGACTGTATGTTTCATTTTTGGTATTTTTCTCCCTTGTATTTTTCTGAACTGTATATTAGATTTGATTTCAATATATATACATATATATATATATATATATATATATATATATATATATATATTCGTTTTATTTCATTCCGAGCTCCTTTTATTTGATTGTTTGTCTCTTTTGATCATTGTCCATCATTTTGATCATTTCCTCAGTTTTGGTCTCGTTATCTTTATTTTATTGTTTCATGGTGTTGTGGTGGAGTTTTGGTGGTGTTTTCCTTTCCCATGATTTTTAACTCCTTATAAGATTTTTCAAGAGCCATAGAATTCACTCCTAATCGTATTCCTAATTGTATTTGACCCAATATCCATTACTCATTTGTATACCTAATACTACATGCTAATACCCACAACCCATTAACCCACATTTACACCCTATATATATACCTCCTAATCACAAACCCTAACCCTAACACCACAAACCCTAAACTCGCTCCTTCTCTCCTTCCGGCCTACACACAACCCGAGCCCTCAACCCCATCAGCCGGCCTCCATCTACCCAGGCCGACACCCCCCTAGGCCGGCCTTCCACCCATCTCCGGCCATTTCCACTTTCGGCCATCCACACCACACAAGCCCAACCTTCCTTGCTTGTCGAACTCCACAAAACCCCCACCATCATCAAGCTTGTACTTTTGATCCCCTACTCCTTAGTTGTGGTGTTCTCAAAGTGGGTGCTTTCCACTTTGTTCGTTGCATCAAGGGATTCGTTCGTGAGAGGATTTTGTTCGTAGTTGCTTGGATTCGTGCTTGGAGCTAATTTTGTTCGTGGGTTTTGCTTCTAGGATTATTTGCATCGTTCTTCATCCCCAAAATAAGGTAAGTAACTTGTACTCCAATTCATTTGTTTGATACAAGTACCAAAGTTTACCTATAGTGTAGATGGGTCTAGAGACAACCTAAAATTATGTTTTCCTTGATGTATTTTGTCTCTGTTGTGATATTTTTGCCATAGATGACTCATGACATAAATCTTGATATGTGATAACTTAGGTTTTGCCCAATTCTTGATTTTTGACATGTATGTGAATATTTGTGTGTATTAATGTTTAGATTAAGAACCATGTGAAATAATAGGTGTGGACATGTTAATAACCCTAAATCATGATTTTTAGATGCTTGGTAGGTTGTATTTCAAGTTTGGATGTGTTTGGATCAATATTCTTGAAGTTATGATGTTCTTGATTTCAAGTGTGAAATCTGTAAATTCTGGAGATTCTGTTTTGATTGTTGTTTTCGTCCATGCTACAGCCAGTATCTTGATTCCTGTACAAAACATGAAATTTAGATAATTTTGTCTATTTTCAAACCCCACTGGTTTTGCTTGATTTGGATTTCGTATGACTGAGTTATGACTGTTTTAGTACAGAGGTGTCGATCAATTCCAGATTCTGTTTTGGGTTAATTTTATTAACATACTATTTTCAAGAACTATTCTATACATATTATCTTGATCCAATATTTTGGTCAGTGTTTCTTTATGATATTAGGGACTATCCAGAATTTTGATAAATTTAATTGATAAGTTTTATGTGGTGTTTCATGCTCGTTTCTAAAATCTATACATGCTGTATTTTGCTTGCTGTCCAGTAAAGAACTCTATTTTCACTATAATTTCTTTTACTGTATGAAAATTCTTTGTGAAATGTGAAAGTTAGTAAATTCTATCTATTTTCATGTTTCTTTGGCGGAATTGGATTTCGTTTCACTGGTTGCGAGATATCTTAGTTTTCGTACAGCAGTGTTGGGATTTCCAGATTCACTAAACTATGTTTTCATGATACTTTCTTATTTTTTATGACTTATCTATCTTTCCTGGACAATTCTGAAATTCTATATTTTGATTCTGGACATGTAAGGGAATACCCCTTATTTTTTGTGAATTTATTTACTGTGTTTTCTTGCTGTTTTCATGCTCTTGAATTTGTTTTCTTGATTTCTGGCTGAACCTAATTCCTGTGTTCAAATCAGTTTTGAGCTGTGTTGTTGTGAACTAGTATGTGACTTAAGTATGCTCACTTGATGCGTGTGGTTGTCTATTTTCCAGATCCTTTGACGGGTCTAGATTTACTTGTTTGTAACTCTTGGAATCACTGTTTTTCGACAGCATGGTCTTGCTGTCCTGAACTTGAGATGTGTTTAATTGATTCGTTTATTGTTTGTTGGAATCTAGCTACCTAAATATATAGATAAAACTAGACACAAATTAAAAAACCTCGCAAGTGCACGAATCGAATCGTAGTAATAGCAAGGGTCGATCCCACAGAGATTGTAGATTTCAACTAACTAATCAATAGAAAATAATAAGAATCATAATGAGTTGTTTTAAAAGTCTAAAAGGAATAAAAAGATTAAAACTAAGAAGGAATTGTTGAATCACAAATATCTCTTGAATAGTTGGGTTGTTGATCTCCACCAATAGTTAGTAATACTAAGTCACCTTCTGAATTTTACTTCTAATTACTCATGTTTGTTCACTTCAAGGGCATGGTATCTACTCCTTAAAGTATTGTTTCCCGAAGCCAAGAATTAGGCATGGTATCTACTCTAATTCGTTTCTTTCATCAAGTAGTCAGCCTAGTATTTACTAAGTTGTTCTTAAAGAAAACATAAGATCAGTGGAAACGAACAAACACTTAAAGTTCTAGAATTTGGTATCAGATCTAGATCCTCTAAGTTGATTGAACCAAGAACCCCTAAAGATTCCTTTGTTACAAATTATGGGCACGAGATTCGGTCGTCTCAATATGCTTCATATAACAGATTTAGATAAATGATAACATAAACTTGATATTCTCACGTGCTGTATGTCAGTCGACTGGCTCTCACCTCAGTCGACTGCTCTCAGACTTCAAGATCCAAGTTTGATGATCATTAATCTATGTCAATTCAACCAGATTCAATCAATAAGTAATTAGAAGATCTCAGAAGAACATAGCACTACATAACTACGGTTTCGATCTACCCAACTATGAAATTAGTTCCACATAATAATAACTTTATTGCTTAACAAGTTTGAATACATGATCAACATAAAAAAATAAAGAGAGAAGAAGAAATAAACTAATGGATTCCGGCAATATGGTCGACTGGCTGTCACACAGTCGACTGCCTTCTGGTTGCTGGATCTTCTCTTTCCTTCTTCGATGTTAATGGAGTGATGTTCTCGATGCTTGTTCAGGAACTTGGTGATTGAGTCGCTTTTCAGAGATATATGATTGTTGATGGAGTCGTGGAGTGGAGAGAGAAGAGAGAGCCGTTCTGGAGATGGTATTCTGATATTTATAGAACACGGCTGAGAATTAGGGTTTCCCCTTTTTCAGGAAGATCCTTCTTTATTTGATTTGATGATTAATATCTTTCTCTTTTCTCCTTTCTTTCCTTATCTGTTCACTTGGAAAATACCCTGTCTTTAGATTTGATTCGCTGTATAAAATCTTGATCCAAGTAGATTTGAAATTAGATGCAGGTGTATCTTTGAAGATTTTATCTTTGTACTCCGCCGCAGACCAGTCGACTTGTCTTCGAACCAGTCGACTGAGTCGAGACTTATGTAGATTTCACCTTTGATCATACCAGTCGACTGTCTTTGAGAGTAAGTCGACTGTGACGAGAGTTGTGGAAAATCAGCTTCTCCTGTCCAGTCGCCTGGTTGAGGAACCAGTCGACTGATCCTCTGCAGTTTGCTGTGTATTATCCTTGAAGTCCTAAATCTGCTTCGTTTTGCTGCTATAAGCTGTTTCCTATGGAAAAGAGAAAATAGGAATTAAATACCATATAGAGAGCTTTTAAATGTCTAATTATATTAAGATTATTGCTCTAAAAAGTGAATAATAATGTGTTCATCAAATACCCCCACACTTAGCTTCTGCTTGTCCTCAAGCAAAAAGTGAATTTATGAACAAGGGAGTAATAATAAGAATAAGCTCAACCGTCAAGATTTCTTATTATGTGGACATCAAAATAAAACTACAAAACTACAAACAATTTCAGATAAAGTAAAGTTAAACATACCCACTTTCTCCAGTGCAATTGTCTATTCATAAATCCCAAACTTAGTCATACTTGTCATGCGATTAATGTAGTTATAGTATGCATCTACTCAGTCTGTGATTATCCCTTTTCTCTACTACAAATCCAGTAGCAAACTAGAGTTTTTTTTTTTTTTTTTTTTTTTTTTTTTTTTTTTTTTTTTTTTTTTTAGAGTCTCTTCTTTAACGTTGTCACTTGTCTTTTGACGCGAATGCGGAACATTTGTGATGTATCCACCCGGTTACTCAACAAGTCACAAACATTAAAGTGCTTTGCATACTCATATTTCAAGTTGCCGTTTGACGTAAAGGTAAACATTGGTGATGAATACCCCTAGTTACTAAGCCCTCAAAACATTGGAGTAGACTGACTTTATTCAAATATATATACATATATTGTATCACTCTATTTACTTAAACTCGATTTAGGACTAGATCTGAAGGGAATAATTATCAGAAAAAGCATCACATTTGTTTATTATGTATAATCGCATGACGCACACAATTTTTGTAGGGAATTATGAAACTCAACAATCCTAAAGTAAATAAGTATCCTTACTCTTACTTTATAAGAAATTGTTTATCCTAAAAAAAAAATTCAAAAATTCCAAATATAACTAACTAATACCCCCACACTTAGATGGAACATTGTCCTCAATGTTCGCACAAAACATAAGATATAGGCATGTGTTACCATCTAGTGAGGAGAGACTGAAAAATAAAAATAAAAATGAATATAAAGGGAAAGTGTAAATACTCCCCTGAAGGTTGGGTTGCCTCCCAATAAGCGCTGTGTTTCATGTCTTCAGCTAGACATGATGAGTTCATGCAATGTATTGAATGGTTTGAAGATTCACATCTTCCTCTTGCGGTTCTAGACTCATCTCTATGTATGGCTTCGCCCTGTGTCCGTTCACCTTGAATGTTTGATTTCGTTCTTTGCTGTGAACTTCCAATGCACCATGTGGAAAGACTTTGGTGACAATATATGGTCCATACCATCTTGACTTGAGCTTGCCTGGAAAGAGTTTTAGTCTTGAGTTGTAGATCAATACTTTTTGTCCTTCATAAAACTCCTTCCTTGCTAATTGTTTATCATGGTATAACTTAGTCCGTTCCTTGTATAGTTTGGCGTTTTCATATGCATCGTGCCTCAATTCTTCAAGCTCATTTAGTTGCAATCGCCTTTTGTCACCTGCCTGTTTCATATCAAAGTTGAACTTTTTGATAGCCCAATAAGCTTTGTGTTCCAACTCTACCGGCAGATGACATGCTTTTCCAAAGACTAAACGGTATGGTGACATGCCAATGGGTGTCTTGAAAGCGGTTCTGTAGGCCCATAATGCATCATTCAAGCGTAGCGACCAATCCTTCCTCCTTGTGTTGACTGTCTTTTCCAAGATGCTCTTGATCTCCCTGTTGCTAATCTCCACCTGCCCACTGGTTTGAGGATGATATGGAGTTCCCACTCTATGTGTAATCCCATATTTCTTCATTAAAGAAGCAAATGGGTAGTTATTGAAGTGGCTCCCTCCATCACTTATTATTGCTCGTGGTGTACCAAACCTAGTGAAAATGTTCTCCTGCAAAAACTTGACAACAACTTTGTGATCATTAGTTCGTGAGGGGACAGCCTCGACCCATTTAGACACATAATCCACACCAACAAGTATATATAAATAACCAAATGAGTTAGGAAATGGACCCATGAAGTCGATTCCCCAAACATCGAAAAGCTCGATTACTTGTATGTTGTGTAGTGGCATTTGATTTCTAGAAGAGATGTTGCCTGTCCTTTGGCATTTGTCGCAAGTCCTGCAAAAAGAAAAAGCATCTTTGAATACTTTAGGCCAATAAAAACCAGATTGTAATACCTTAAGTGCTGTTCTCTTTGGCCCAAAATGTCCTCCACAAGCATATTGGTGGCAATGTTGTAGAATACTCCTTTGTTCCTCGTCTGCCACACATCTTCTTATAATTTGATCAGAGCAAAATTTGAATAAATAAGGATCATCCCAATAATAGTGTTTGCTCAGATCCACCAATCTTTTCCTTTCCTGATGTGTCATACCTGGAGGAAAAACATGAGCGGTTAGAAAATTGACAATATCAGCAAACCAGGGTAGTTGTTCAGAGAGATAAGTCGACTGGTTGAGGGACCAGTCGACTGCCCCGAGGGTGTGAATATTTATTGCAAATAATTGTTCATCTGGGAAATTTTCATTCAGCGGGGGCACATTTCTCTCGTCCTCGTGCAGTAATCTGGACATGTGATCTGCCACAACATTGTCGCATCCTTTCTTGTCTCTAATCTCAAGATCAAATTCTTGAAGCAGCAGCACCCATCTGATCAACCTAGGCTTAGCTTCCTTTTTAGCCAACAAATATCTCAAGGCAGCATGGTCAGTGAAAACAATAACTTTAGAACCAATTAAATATGATCTAAACTTCTCTACAGCAAAAATAACAGCTAACATTTCTTTTTCAGTTGTAGAATAATTTAGCTGTGCATCGTTTAGAGTTCGAGAAGCATAGTAAATAACATGTGGTTTCTTATTGATTCTTTGACCTAAAACAGCCCCTAAGGCGTAATCACTTGCATCACACATGAGCTCAAAAGGATGGCTCCAATCTGGTGCCATGACAATAGGTGCAGAAATGAGAAGAGCTTTCAGTGTATTAAAAGCATTTGTACATTCTTTTGTCCATATAAACTCAACATCCTTGGCTAACAAATCACAAAGGGGTTTGGAGATTTTTGAAAAGTCTTTTATAAATCGTCTATAAAAACCTGCGTGTCCTAGAAAACTCCTAACACCCTTAACTGTAGTAGGAGGGGGTAGTTTTGATATGATGTCAATTTTTGCCTTGTCTACCTCTATTCCCCTTTTGGACACCACATGTCCCAACACAATACCTTGTTGTACCATGAAATGGCACTTTTCCCAATTCAGCACTAAATTGCATTCTTCACATCTTTTAAGCACAAGCTGCAAATGGTTAAGGCATTCGTCAAAACAAGATCCAAAAACACTAAAATCATCCATAAATACCTCAATGAACCTTTCCACCATGTCTGAAAATATGCTCATCATGCATCTTTGAAATGTAGCTGGAGCATTGCACAATCCAAATGGCATCCTCCTGTAAGCAAAAGTACCAAATGGGCATGTAAAAGTGGTTTTTTCTTGATCTTCTGGAGCAATAGCAATTTGATTATAGCCACTATAACCATCCAAAAAACAATAATGACTATATCCTGCTAATCTTTCTAACATTTGATCAATAAAAGGAAGAGGGAAGTGATCTTTCCTGGTTTCATTGTTCAGTTTCCTATAATCAATGCATACCCTCCAACCTGTGGTTACTCTTGTTGGGATAAGTTCATTTTCTTCATTTGTTACCACTGTAACTCCACTTTTCTTAGGAACTACATGTATAGGACTTACCCATTTGCTATCTGAGATAGGATAGATGATGCCAACATCTAGTAGCTTCAAAATTTCTGCTCTTACCACTTCCTTCATGTTGGGGTTGAGCCTTCTCTGTGCCTCTCTGCTAGGCTTTGCATCGTTTTCAAGCAATATTCTATGCATGCATTTGGATGGACTTATTCCCTTGATGTCTGCAATGGTCCATCCTATTGCATTTTTGTGGTCTCGCAATACCTTCAGCAGCTTTTCTTCTTCCTGTGCAGTTAGGTTGGCAGCAATTATTATTGGTAGCGTCTGGTTCTCACCTAAGAATGCGTGTTTCAAATGATCGGGCAGCTGTTTGAGTTCAATGTCTGGATGCTTCTGTACAGTTGACTGGTCCATGTCAGCAGTCGACTTGTTCTGGGTGTCTGGGTTTGGTCGACTGGTTAGATCACCAGTCGACTTACTCTGGTCATCAGTCGCCTGATCTGTAGAAGAACACTTTTTATCAGACACCAATTTTTTAAATAAAGGTGCAGGCTTACCTGAGTCTGACTGTGGAGTTTCAAGTTGATGTACTGTCTCTGCAATCTCCCAGTCATCGTATTCCTGTTCAACATGAGATAAAGTTAGAGATTGAGTGATTGTGGCTTGTAGTGGTTCAACGCTATGTACCTGAAATGTTTGATCAACAATCTCCTGCACCACATCAATATTATAGCATTCATGATCATCTTGTGGTAATTTTAGTGTATCAAACATTTTAAATTCCACTTTTTCTCCGTTTATCTTCATACTTATAATGCCCTTTTTAACACAAATTTTTATATCAGCTGTACTCATAAAGGGCCTACCTAATATGATCGGTAGAGAGGATGACATTGAAGATTCCTCCATATCTAACACAACAAAATCAGCAGGCAAAATAAAATCATTTACCTGAACTAGGACATCTTCTAAAATACCTCTAGGTCTCTTGATGCTGCGATCAGCCAATTGCAAAGTGATGGATGTTGGCTTGAGTTCCCCCAATCCAAGCTTTTCGTAAACAGAATAAGGAAGAAGGTTGATGCTTGCCCCCAAGTCTAACAGTGCTTTTTCAAAGAAGTGCTCACCAACTTTGCAAGGAATGGTGAAACTACCTGGATCTTTCAGTTTAGGGGGTAGTTTTCGTAATAATACGGCGCTCACTTCTTCTGTCAACGCCACGTCCTCCTTAACCTGAAATGTTCTTTTGTGAGTACAACAGTCTTTCAAAAATTTGGCATAAGAAGGAATTTGTTTAATAGCGTCAAGTAGGGGGATATTAATTTCTACCTTTTTGAGAGTTTCAAAGACGTCAAATAAATGTTGTTCTTTCTTTTTATTGACTAACCTTTGAGGGAATGGTGGTGGAACTGTCCCTATTTTTTCACTTACCTTACTTGAACCCAAAGCTTTTGATGGTTGTTTTTCTGATTTGTCTGTGCAGTCGACTGTCTTGTAAGAACAGTCGACTGGTTTGTCTGTGTGTGTTCCAACCATGTTGTCAATTATCTTACCATTTCTTAGGGTTGTGACTGCTTGGAGCTGTTCTTGACCTCCTGGGTTTGGTATGGTTTGTGAAGGGAGTTCTCCTGCCTTTCTTTCGCTTAGCTCTTTTGCAATTTGACCAATTTGGGTCTCCAACTTCTGAATTGCTTGTCCTTGTTGGTTGCTTGTTTGATGTTGTTGTTGGAGCAATTGAAGAACAGTGGTTTCAAAATCCAACTTCTTCTGTTCTGGAGCTGGTCTTTCAAACCCACTTCCCATCTGAGGGTTCCTTGTATGTCCTTGTGTGAATTGATTCCCTTGATTGTTTTGATTATTGCTCCATGAGAAGTTTGGATGATTCCTCCATCCTGGGTTATATGTGTTCGAGTATGGATTGTTCTTTGGTGGAAATACTCCTCGACCCACATAATTCGCATGCTCCTGATCTGTGAAAGTAGACATGGGACATGTATCAGTTGTGTGATCTAAATGCGAACAAATTGCACACATTTCATTTGTTTGATTTTTAACTCCACCCATTGTCGACATTGCATTAACAAGCATATCAATTTTTTTATTCATGTTTGCCATTTCTAATTGAATGTTATTATTATTAGAGATTTCGTAGACTCCCTGTTTTTTCGTAGGTCCCCTTCTTGTTGAGAATTGTTGGGAGTTTTCGCTGAGTTCTTCAAAAAGTTCAATAGCTTCTTCTCCACTTTTCCTCATCAAAATGCCATTGCAAGCTGCATCAACAATTGCTTTATTAGTGTCATTTAAACCTTCATAAAAAGCTTGTACCTGATCGTCCTTAGGCAGATTGTGAGTAGGACACTTGAGAAGCTTGCTCTTGAAATCCTTCCATGCCTCAAAGAATAAATCTCCATCCTTTTGTTGGAAGAGTTGAATCTCCCTTTTTAGCTGTTTGGTCTTTTGGGCTGGAAAGAATTCTTTCAAAAATTTCGTTGCCAATTGCTCCCATGAATTAATTGATCCTGGTTCCAAAGAATTATACCACAACTTAGCATTAAGTTTTAAAGAAAAAGGAAACAAGATTAACCTGATTTGTTCAGCGGTAAGCCCTTGGACGCTTTGTGTCCTGCAAAGATCGAAAAAGTCTTGCAAGTGAAGATGAGGTTCTTCGTCTGGTTTGCCACTAAAGTGGGGAACCATACTAAGTAAATGAGGAGATAGGTGCATGTTCCCTGTGGCATTAGGTTGAAAAGAGATGCAGGAAGGTTGCTCAATATTCTTAGGAGTGAATTTGTCCTGCATTGGTACGCGATTGGGTGTTTCTTCTGCCATTGCTGTATGTGTACTAGGTCTCTGATCAGTCGACTGGTTCGTGTGGGCAGTCGACTGGTGTGCTGCAAATAACTTACCTAGTCTGTGCAAAGTGCGTTCTGTTTCAGCGTCAATTGGTAGTAGTTCTGGTCGAAGTGATCGTCTACCGTGCATTCACCGAAGTCCTGTAACCTAAAAGAAAAATTATTAATAAAAGAAAAGAAAAACTAATAAAATTCTACTGACTTGTAAGTTAAAATACTAAACAATCCCCGGCAACGGCGCCAAAAACTTGTTTGTTGGAATCTAGCTACCTAAATATATAGATAAAACTAGACACAAATTAAAAAACCTCGCAAGTGCACGAATCGAATCGTAGTAATAGCAAGGGTCGATCCCACAGAGATTGTAGATTTCAACTAACTAATCAATAGAAAATAATAAGAATCATAATGAGTTGTTTTAAAAGTCTAAAAGGAATAAAAAGATTAAAACTAAGAAGGAATTGTTGAATCACAAATATCTCTTGAATAGTTGGGTTGTTGATCTCCACCAATAGTTAGTAATACTAAGTCACCTTCTGAATTTTACTTCTAATTACTCATGTTTGTTCACTTCAAGGGCATGGTATCTACTCCTTAAAGTATTGTTTCCCGAAGCCAAGAATTAGGCATGGTATCTACTCTAATTCGTTTCTTTCATCAAGTAGTCAGCCTAGTATTTACTAAGTTGTTCTTAAAGAAAACATAAGATCAGTGGAAACGAACAAACACTTAAAGTTCTAGAATTTGGTATCAGATCTAGATCCTCTAAGTTGATTGAACCAAGAACCCCTAAAGATTCCTTTGTTACAAATTATGGGCACGAGATTCGGTCGTCTCAATATGCTTCATATAACAGATTTAGATAAATGATAACATAAACTTGATATTCTCACGTGCTGTATGTCAGTCGACTGGCTCTCACCTCAGTCGACTGCTCTCAGACTTCAAGATCCAAGTTTGATGATCATTAATCTATGTCAATTCAACCAGATTCAATCAATAAGTAATTAGAAGATCTCAGAAGAACATAGCACTACATAACTACGGTTTCGATCTACCCAACTATGAAATTAGTTCCACATAATAATAACTTTATTGCTTAACAAGTTTGAATACATGATCAACATAAAAAAATAAAGAGAGAAGAAGAAATAAACTAATGGATTCCGGCAATATGGTCGACTGGCTGTCACACAGTCGACTGCCTTCTGGTTGCTGGATCTTCTCTTTCCTTCTTCGATGTTAATGGAGTGATGTTCTCGATGCTTGTTCAGGAACTTGGTGATTGAGTCGCTTTTCAGAGATATATGATTGTTGATGGAGTCGTGGAGTGGAGAGAGAAGAGAGAGCCGTTCTGGAGATGGTATTCTGATATTTATAGAACACGGCTGAGAATTAGGGTTTCCCCTTTTTCAGGAAGATCCTTCTTTATTTGATTTGATGATTAATATCTTTCTCTTTTCTCCTTTCTTTCCTTATCTGTTCACTTGGAAAATACCCTGTCTTTAGATTTGATTCGCTGTATAAAATCTTGATCCAAGTAGATTTGAAATTAGATGCAGGTGTATCTTTGAAGATTTTATCTTTGTACTCCGCCGCAGACCAGTCGACTTGTCTTCGAACCAGTCGACTGAGTCGAGACTTATGTAGATTTCACCTTTGATCATACCAGTCGACTGTCTTTGAGAGTAAGTCGACTGTGACGAGAGTTGTGGAAAATCAGCTTCTCCTGTCCAGTCGCCTGGTTGAGGAACCAGTCGACTGATCCTCTGCAGTTTGCTGTGTATTATCCTTGAAGTCCTAAATCTGCTTCGTTTTGCTGCTATAAGCTGTTTCCTATGGAAAAGAGAAAATAGGAATTAAATACCATATAGAGAGCTTTTAAATGTCTAATTATATTAAGATTATTGCTCTAAAAAGTGAATAATAATGTGTTCATCATTTATGAGCTATCTTGCACTTGTACATATTTATCTTGCTACTTGCACTTGTCACATGATTATGCCATGTTATTCTTGATATATTTTGCACATATACATGCTTGTTGGACATTAATAATAAAATTAACCAAGCCGGGGTTTAAGGGATAGATCTAATAGTGGATATTTCATAAATGTGTACTCGGAAGGGGATCCACTGATCCTACGTGATACTTGATATGATTACTTGATACTTGTATGCAAGACACGATACTTGCCACTTGCACTACTTGACACGTGATTACATGATACATGATACTTGGAGCTTGGAGCTCAATTACTTGCTTGTCCCCGAGTATATACCCTTTATGGTCCACTATGAAATCTAAAGCGAAACTATTTTGTTATAGCAACCATGTAGTATGGGTTGCATGAAGTGTTACCTAGATAGTAATTCACTGCAAGACTTGACACATGAGACCTCAACATGGTACTTGAACATGATACATGCTTTCTTGATACATGACTACATGATTACATGAGACTTATTTACATGAGACTTGAAACTTGATAATTGATACATGAACATATGACACTTGACACTTGATGCATATTTATAGGATACTTGATTACTTGACACTTGATTTATACCATGTACACTTGAAACTTTTACCATGCTAGTTGTTTACGCTTGACATCATACTTATACCATGTGCTAGTTAGTTTCCCCATGTGCTTGTATTCTACATTATAAGTGACCAGTGACTTACAATTGACGGGTACTTGTGTTTTCTCTTTTCCTCTTTCCTGCATTCGATGAATTACAGATTATGAAGAACATGTTCAAGATGGTATTGGAGACTTGAAGTATTAGTGCTGCATTTATTTTTATCATTTCATGTATCGTGCTTGAACAATAAATGTATTCGTGAGACTTGGATTATTCTTGAATTTGTGAGACTTGGATTTATTTCTTGTATTTGGGTAATGTGACCCAAGACTTGTGTTTTATTCAGATCATGACTATTTGAGATTTAAGTATTTGGTTTCAAGTATTCGTGATGGTATTTTGACTCATTATGTGCATGTGGTTGATAAATCGCTTCCGAATCTGTATATTTCTCGTGCATGTTGTTAAGATTTCTTGAACAGCTTATGGATGATGAAAATCATTCACTGGACTTTTGTTACGTATCTGTATTCCATATTCTTTTGGAAAACGGGGCGTGACGATTAGAGCTTGAACCTGATCTACACCTGAAGAGAAGTATTAGAAAAGATGTTTTGATGTTGTTGGATCTTGGCGTCACATAATCATCTCACTATCAAGTCTGGCTAAAGACTTAAAACTTAGCGCTTCTTTGAAGGCAACCCATGTTTTCTTTTACTGCATTTAGATTTGATTTTTCTTTTATTTTATTATAATTTTAATTTTTGGTTTTATTTTGTAGGATTGCATATGTTTGAAAATCACTGGGCGGTGCTATTTTCTACACCTACATTGATGACTGTTTTTTAGCAGTATAGAGTCAGAATCTGGAAAAGTGCTTCAAAGAGCAATTGTAAAAAATTGTCTTAGCTTTCCAGCTAAAAAAAATCAGCTCATTTGGACACCTACAGCTCCGGATATCGCAAAAACACTGAACGCCGTGCGTGTAGAATTTTAAGACGAATCATGGGAGAAATTCTGAACTTTTTGCATTCTTTTTGTTTTTGTATTTCCTTTCCCATTGAGGACAATGTGATATTCAAGTTTGGGGAAAGGGTTACAAATTTATTTTTATTTTATATATATTTGAAAAGAAAAAAAAACAAAACAAAAAGGATTTTAATTAGGCTCACCATTACACTTTTGGGTTCTTTATTGTGCTAAAGCATTGAAATGATTTTTTTAAAGATAGTCAATATCTTATAAAGCAAGATTTAGCATACTTATTTACTTTAGGATTATTGAATTTCAAAATTCCTTACACAATTGTAACAGTCGTGTGATTATACATAAAAGAAAAATGTGATGCTTTTTCTTGTGATTATCCTCTTTGATCTAGTCTTAAACAGAGTTTAAGTAAAACAGAGTAATAATGAAAAAAAATAAAATTATATGAATAAAGTTCTATCTACTCCAATATTTTGAGTTGCTTAGTAACTAAGGGTATTCATCACAAATGTTTACTTTTACGTCAAACAGCAACTTAAAATATGAGTATGCAAAGCACACTAAGTTTGTGACTTGTTGAGTAACTGGATGAATTCATCACAAATGTTTTGCATTCGCGTCAAAAGGCAAGTGACAACTTAAAGGGAGGAAGAAAAAAAAAACCATCTAGTTTGCTACTCGATTTGTAGTAGTGAGAAGGAATAATCACAGATGGAGTTGTTACATACTATATTTACATTAATTGCATGACAATTATGATTGGATTTGGAATTATGAATAAATAATTGCACTAGAGAAAGTGAGTATGCTTGATTTTACTTTATTTGTTATTGTTTATATTTTAATTGAAATTTTGATGCTTGCATGATAAGATCTCTTAGTGTGATGACTTAAGCCGTTATTAATCCTTTATTGATAATTTTATTTTTTGCTCGATGACAAGCAAAATCTTAAGTTTGGGGGTATTTGATGTGTCTAATTATTATACAAATATTTGTACTCATTTACCCATAAAAATTGCTTGTTTTTGTTTATCTTGTTTATAATTTATCATATTTCCATAGATTTCAGTAATTAATTATTTTTGAAGGAATAAGATTTTTGATGCAAAAAGTGAAGTTTTTTTGCTAAAAATCAACAAACAAAACAAAGCTATTAATTTATTAATTTTTACTGTTTTGTTGAATTTTAAATTTTACAATTTTTCCGTGTGAAATACAAGATATAAATTTAAATTGCCAATGGAGGGTGAAAATGCAATAAACAATTTTAAAAGGGTTTAAATGAGCTAATATGATTTTTAGTTAGTTTAATTAATTTTAACTAATTAATTGTAATTTTATGTTTAAATTCTAATTTTTGATTTTATTTTGTTTATGCGGCACGTGTTTGAAGAAAAAAGCAAAGAGAAGAAACAAATAAATGAAGAATTGGGGGTTTTCTGCAAAAGTAAACCCAAAATCACCCTTCCCGTGTCTATAAACAAAAGAGAAGAAAAGAAGAGAATGGGGAGCTGAACGAAGGGAGAGAGCGATGGCTGATCCCTAATCATTATAAAGAAAAAAGAAAAAAAAAAGAAACGAAACAGCAGAGAGGACTAATTATTTTGTTTGCGCGTGAGGCTCGAGAAGAAGATGATGGCGACTTCATCTCTCTGCTGACGTGGCTAGAGCAGAAAACGAGAGGAGAGAGAGCACAACGGTATGAGGCACTCTCTCTTTCTTTTGTTTGTGGCTTGAGACAGAAAGGCAGGAAAGAGAAAGACAGGTTGCTGACGTGGCTCTGGGTCTTTTTCACACACGCAACACAGAGAGACGCAGAGAGAAGCAGCGGGTCCATGTGCTCCAGGACGAAACCATTCTTCTCTTTGCTGATGTGGCGACGGCGACAGGTTGCTGACGTCAGCAGCGGCTCGGAATTCAAAGACGACAGACAGGAGAGAGAGACTGTGCTGATAGTGTTTGCTGGTGCGCTTTTCGAGACTGTTCGGTTTGCAATTTCTTTTGAAAAGCAGTCCCTTTTTTTTCTCTTTTCTTTCTCTAATTTTTTTTATAATACAATCCAAGACAATGTTTGTTAGTTGCAAAACCATTATGAACTAATTTTACTTTTCTAGGGCTACGATGTAGCCTAGTTTTGATAACACAATTTTAATTTCATTTTATTTTTCTATTTTTCCATGGTTGTGTATTGATTTTTATTCTTAATGCATACAATTGGTGGACAGACATTTGTATGATCTATTAAATCATGAAGAGACCGAACTGGTAATTTGTGATTAATAAAAATTAAACACCGTTATAAGAGCAAACTGCTGTTAATGTGACCGTAAAGAAATCCACAGATCTTAATGAATTTTCAATTGGTAATTTGTGCATGAACTATGACAAATGATTAGTTGAGAATAATTTTGATATTATTTGAGAGAGAATATTGAATAATTTGGGGATTTTTGTTTACAACTTGGAAAAATAATCTTTTTATTCGTATAGAATTATAAATTGTGTGGGATGAACTAGGTGAAGTCGAAAGCCCTAGAATTTATTTTGCAATTAACAAATCACAAAAATTTCAAATTTTGCACCCTTTAATTAATTAATTTAGTTAGATTTTTAGATTAATTTAATTTAGTTGCTTTCTTTATTTAATTTCGATTTTCCAAATAGTAGTTTATCTAGTAATTTCAGTACTTGATAAAATAATTAGTCCCTGTAGGTTCGACACTCTTTTCACTAAAACTATATTACTTATTGCGATTTTGTACACTTGCAAATATTCACATCAGTAGGATTGTAACCCTATTTTCCATTTTGTGTATTTTTGAGTGTATTTTTTTCGTTTTGGTGTACTTCTCTCTTTGTATTTCTCTTGTATTTTCTCTTGGACCGTATAGGATTTTATTTTCAATACATTCATTTTATTATTTTTTGTCTTCTTTATTTGATTCTTGGTTCTTTTGTTCGTCTTTTGTTTCGTTCCGTTTGATCTGGCCATTATTTTGATTCCCAATATTTTAATTGTTTCTTGTCCTATTCTTGTTATTATTCGTTGCTCCAATATTTCCTTGTTTTGGATCTTTAAATCCTATTGGACCCTAATTTATACCCATACCCATTTAGAACTCCTAATTCCCGATCTATTTATTTATATATCCATAACCCATTTTCCTAAACTATCCAAACCCACTAAACTTTATACCATACCCTGCCCTATTAATCAAAACCCAACTATACCCATATATTAAACCCATGCATACCTAACCCGTTTACCTGTGCCGCCACCCACCTTCAGCCTAAGTCTAATAGCTTACCCCATATATAAGAACCCATGCATTCTTTTCCCCTGTTCTCATCCCCTAGCCGCCACATTCCAGCAACCCTAACACACCCCGACCTTTCGCTGTCTCTCTCTCATCCTGCACCTCTCCCAACAGCCTGCCGTCTCTCTCCCGTACTGCCCCTTCTGTCACCTTACTTCCCCGACCGCGCAGCAACAGGCAGAAGCACCCTGCCGCTGTGCTGTCCCCCTGTGTGACACCACCACGTCCCGTCGCAGCCCGCGGTTACGGTGCTCCTTCGCCCGATCGCAAGATCTGCCCTGCCTCCTTCGATAGTGAGCTTCCCTCGCTATGCTGCCGTTCCTCCCCCGTCGTTACTTCTTTGTGGGCATGGTTCGTGGATTGTGTGATTGGTTCGTGTGTTTTGGTGTTCATGGGTGGTTTGCTTATTGAGTTCGTGTGCTCGTTTTGAGTTCGCGGGTTCGTAGTTAAGTTCGTTGCTCATTTTGGTTCGTGGACTTGTAGTCGTTCATTGAGTTCGTTGCCGGGAATTCGTTCCCATTATTCTTGCTTGGAGTCATTTTCGTCGTCGGTTAAGGCAAGTAACTTGTATTCTTTTCTTTGTGTAGTACAATTACTAAATACCGTCTGTTGTATAGTTGGGTTCTAGAGACAATTTGTGTATGAATCTCCTTATTGATATTGTCTCTATTGTGTTGATTCGACCATAGTTGGCTCACGACATACATGACATGATATAACTTAGGATTGACCACATCTTGTTGTACATATGCGTGTTGTTCATATGTTATCATGTGCTCGTTCGTGTTATTTGTAGTAGACTTGTTGTGGACTTGTGAAATACCCTATACTATGTTGCTTGGACATCTTGTACACCATATTTCATGATTGGTTGTGTTTTGGATGAGTTTTATATGGACTAGTGGATTTCGTGCATGAAGGATATTTTCAGTTTTGCTGGTTTTCTTGTTTTGATCAGTATGTTAGACCCTATTAAGGTCAGTATTTGAAAATATTTTGTGAACATTATTTGTAGAGAATTCTGTCTATTTTCTAACCATTTTGACGGATCTCAGTTTCGTTTTACGATTTGTGAGTTATGTCAGTTTTACTACAGTGGTGTTGAAAGATTTCCAGATATTGTTTTCTATGAATTCTGAAGAGTAATCTATTTTTATTTTTGTGTTAAATATATTATTTTGATCTGCAATTTTGCTCAGTCCATCTAGACTAGATTTAGGTTTACACAGAATTTTGGTGGATTTATTTGAGGAGTTTTACAAACCTTTTCATGGTTGCAAATAAAGATTTTTACATGCAGAATTTTACTACTGTTCAGTAAAGAACCTTATTTTCAACCTATTTCTACTTGTTGTTCCTAAAATATTTCTGAATATAAAAGTTAGCTTACTGTATTTATTTTATTAACCTTTCATCAGATTTGGATTTTGACTTATGATTTGTGAGATATTGCTATTTTCGTACCGTAGTGTTTGTGATTTCAGATTTGCAAAACTGTCGTGTCTCGCTGTTTTCTGATTTTACTCGACTACTCTATTATTGTTGGAAAAATTATGAAACTTGTTTTTCCATTACTATACATATAGGGGAATACCCCAGATTTTTCATGGATTTAGTTAATGAGTTTTCATCCTATTTTCCTGTTCTTGAATACAATCTTCTGATTTCTGGTTAAACATGTTTTCTGGATTCAACTTAGTTTTGAGTTATGTTTTTCTGAAATACTATATAACTTATATATGTTTGCTGTATTCGGCCAGGAGTCTATTTCCTAGACCTTTTGACGGATTCAGGTTTGCATGCTTGTAGCAACAGGAATTTCAGTTTTAGTGTAGTGCCGTATTGCTGTCCTGAACTAGAAATCTCGTTATTTTATCCTTTTATGTGTTATCTTTTACCCGTACATATTTATCTTGCAACTTGAACTTGTTACTTGATTATTCCATGTTATACTTGCCCTGCTTATGACACATACATGCTTGTTTGACACTAATAATAAATAACCAAGCCGGGGTTTCAAAGAAAAAATCTAATAGTTGAAAATACAAAAACATGTACTCGGAACAGGATTTATTGATTCTATGTGATACTTGATACTTGGCTTGATACTTGATACTTGATACTTGGCTTGTTACTTGATACTTGAGGCTTGATACTTCACTCTTGAGGCTTGATACTTGATACTTGATTTCTTGAGGCTTGTCCCTGAGTACACTACCCAATATGATCCACTATGAAATCTACAACGAAACTGCATTGACTGTAGCAACCATATAGTAAAAGTATGGATGCATGAAGTGCTACCTAGATAGTAATAATACAAGACTTGAACATGATCGCTCGATACTTGCTACTTGATACTTGTACTTTACTACTTGACACTTGTTACTTTTTACTTGATTTCGTGATACTTGATTCTTGATACTTGTTACTTGTTTACATGATACTTGTTCTCTTGACACTTGATACATGGCACTTGCACTTGTTCATCTTGCCATTCTAGTATTCTATTTTGTTATCAAGCATATTCCATGTTATTAGTTAGCTTTTTCCATGTACTTGTATCCTGCACTACAAACGGCCTGTAACTTACATTGACGGGAGTTTGTTTTCTTTTTCATATCCCTGCAATTGTTAAATTGCAGATTTTGGAGACCAGGTGCCAGATGGTGTTGGTGAGATGAGATACTAGCTGCTGTGTCACGCCCCGCTTCCCAAAAAGAATACGGAATACGGATACGCAACAAAAGCCTAGCGAATGATTTTCATCATCCATAAGCTATTCAGGAATCTTTACAATATCTCACAAAATAATCAGAGTCAGAAGCAAAATAGTCAACTACACATGAAAAACTGAATTAATAAACCAACAGAATTTACTTGAAACAAAATATAATATTCTCAAATAAATCAGAATCTGGGCAAGTCAAATATCCTGGGTCACATCGCCCAAATACAAAATAAATATTTAAGTACTCAAAATACTTTGTTCCAAAGCAAAAATAATAATAATAATAATAATAAATAAGTAATCCAGCACTAATATCTCATTTCGCCATTACCGTCGGGTAGATGACCATCCTGATCTGCAATTAATAATTGTAGGAGAAGAAAAGAGAAAACAAGTACCCATCAATTGCAAGTTACGGGCCACTTATAATGTAGGATACAAGCACATAGAAAACTAACAAATAGCATGGAATAATGCATCAACAGTAATAACTAGCATGAATCAGTAAAACAAAGTCAACTAGCATGATATACTAACAGTACAGATATTTTATATCAAATGCAGTGTCATATGGCAACTAACAGTGTCCAGTAACAGTAAGCTCAGTACACCAGTGAATCAGGATAACAGTATCAGTCCAATAGTATAAGTCTTATGTTCTTACAGTCTTGTGTGTATTACTAGTTAGGTAGCACTTCATGCGCCCCAAAAACATAACACATGGTTGCTACAACAAACAGTTTCGCTTTTAGATTTCATAGTGGACCATAATGGGGCAGTGTACTCAGGTATCAGTAACAGTAACAGTAGAAAAAAAGTAACAGTAACAGTAGCAGTACGGAACAATAGTTCCCTTCCAAGTACACGTTTCCATATTTTCCACTACTAGAACTTCCCTTAAGAAACCCCGGCTTGGTTACTTTTATTATGGTCATCAAATAGGCATGAATGTGTACAAAATAGTGTCAAACTAATATGTTATAATCAGTATTAGGTTCAGAGAAACAAATAAAGATGCATAGATGATATGCAGTCACATAAACGAGCAAAATAGTGTATGTTCATATTCAGGACAGTATGACAGTGCAGTACTAAAATAGTGATTCCCGTCACTACAGAAATGCAAATCTAGATCTGTCGAAGAATCTGGAAAATAGACTCCCAACCGAATCCAGAGAATATAAATAAGTCACATAGTAGTTCACAAAATCATCACTCAAAACTGATTTGAATCCAGAAAACATATTCAGTCAGAAATCAGTAAAACAAATTCTCAGTCCGAAAAACGGCATCAAAACCTCTCAAATAAATCCAGTAAAAATCTGGGGTATTCCACTGTATGTCTAGAATCAAAATATAGAGTTTCATAATATTCCAGTAAAATTAGTTCGGTCATCAAAAATAAGAAAACATCGAAAAATGATAGTTTGGTAAATCTGGAATTCCCAACACTGCTGTACGAAAACTATGATATCTCGCAACCAGTGAAACGAAATCCAATTCCGCCAAAGGAATATGAAAATAGATAAAATATATTAACTTTCATATTTCACAATAATTTTCCATATAGTAAAAGGAATCAGGGTGAAAACAGAATTCATTACAGGACAACGAGCAAAATACAGCAAGTATAACTTTTGTAAACAAGCATGAAACGACATATAAAACCCATCAATAAAATCTACCAAAATTCTGGGAAATCCCTACATAGGTATATAAAGACTGACCAAAGTTTCAGATCAAAATAATATATGTAGCATAGTTCTTTAAAAGGGTTTGTCATCAAAATTACCGAAAAATAGAATCTAGAAAAGATCGACACCTCTGTTGTAAAATAGTCATAACTCACTCATACGAAAATAAAATCAAGCAAGGTCAGAGGGGTTTGAAAATAGACAAAATTCTCTAAAACTCATGTTTTATACCGAAATTGAGATACGAACTTTAAAATAGTCCAAAACAGCAAACAAAACAGATCAGCGACAAAATACAGATTTTTCTCTGTAACAATAACTCAACATATATCATACAAAACTTGTCCAAAACACAACCAAACAAGAAATCGAGTCTACCCAATGTCTAAACATCATAATTTAGGGTATCTAGCATGTTCACACCAAATATATCACGTGGGTCTTAACCAAAGCACGAATTCTCACAAAAGTCTCACATACGTGCTCAAAATCAAGAACAGGTAAAACCTAAGTTAATTCATGTTCATATTGTGTCATGAGTCATCTATGGTCAAATTTTCACAATAGAGACAAACCCATCAAGCATATCATAAATAAGAGTCGTCTCTAGACCCAACAACACTATAGGTGGTATTTTTGACTTGTATTAAACAAATGAATTGGAGTACAAGTTACTTGCCTGGAAGATGATGATGGAAATGGAGCAAAGAATGAGAATAACGGGAACGGATTCCCAGACACAATACAACGAACGGATCACGAACCAATCACGAACACAAACCAACAAACGAATCACGATGACGATCAAGATCAAGGTGATCAAACAATGATTAGGTGGATCAGCACGGATGAGATCAAGACTGATGAAGATCAAGGGAGCTAGATCCAAGAGAAGATCAAGATCGGATTGCCAAGATCCACTAGATGATGATGATCAGATGATCAAGATCATGATGATCAAATCGATCAGACGACGCACGATCAAAAGTGATCAAGATCGGATGAGATGATGATGATGAAGATCCGATGGTTGAGATCTAAGACCAATGATCAAGAGGATGATCAAGAGATCCGATGGCTCTCATTCAAATGATCAACACTCCAACAACAATAGCAAGCTTCGGCCCGGGTTGCTACGATGGTTGGCCTGGCAGGATGGTGGTGGCCAGGGAGTGGCACGACGGCGGGATGGCGACGGCTTCGACTGCTGGTGCTGGCAGAGGGAAGGCCAGCGTAGAGGACGGGGATTACGACAGGGCACCGCTGTGATCGCAACAGGAGGAAGGCAGAGGGTTGGTCGGGGCTGAAGTGGATCACAATGCAAGGGAAACAGGCGGGGGCTGTCGCGGCGTGGCGCACGGGGCTTAGGAGGAGCACAACACCTGGAGTTGCTGCTAGCGCTGAGGTGCAGAGCAACAAGGGGGAGAGAAAGAGAGGGAGACGGGAGGTGTAGCGCCAGGAGGTCGGGAGGCTGGCGCGTCGCGAGGGCGGCACGAGCAGGCAGCTGTTGGGAATATGGAAGATGAACAGGTTGTTTAGGGGGCAGCTGCATGGTAGGGGGGATACAGATGGGTTTAGTAGAGGTTGGCGGCGGGGGTTTGGAAGGTGAACAGGTGGGGATACACAGTAGAGGGTAATTATATAGGGATTAGGTTTAGGTTTTAGAGTTAAGCTGTATATGGGTTTTGGGTATATTAAACTAACGGGTTTGGGTTTGGGTGGTTTAGGGATATAGTAAATGGGTATTAAATGGGTTTAAGGGGTATTGGGTTTAAAGCGGGTTAATGGGTTTTTTTTAAAAAAATCCAATAGGAAAAATTAATATAACCAATAAAACATACAATTTAGGATTTATAAAAATAATAATAATCAAAATAAAAACAATAAAAATAATAATAATACAAATCAAAGTGTTAATAACAATAATAATATTTACAAATAGAATTATCGATCGAAACTAGATTTTAATAGGAGATCCAACAGTACAATTTGACAAAATACTTTGAAAACTGAAAAAAAATAATTTGTGAAAATTTTAAATACAGAAATTACACAAAAATACATTTACGGGGAAACAGGGGTTACATGCTGGATTTTGCTATTATTATTTCTTGTTGATTGTTTTTGAACAAATTGTATTTGATACTTGAATTTATTTGTATTTGGGCAATGTGACCCAGAATTTTGACGTATTCAGATCTGGATTATTTGAGATTATAATATTTTGGTTTCAAGTATTCTTGTCGGTATTTTGATTCATATATGCATGCTTGGTTGATACTTTTGCTTCCGACTTGGATTATTCTTGTGAGATGTTGTAAAAATTCTGAACAACTTATGGATGATGAAAATCATCCACTGGGCTTAGTCACATATCCGTATTTCGTATTCTTTTTTTTTGGGAAGTGAGGCATGACATTATGATATCAGTTTGCAGTATCACCCTGGCAAGATTAATTAAGTACCTGATGCTTTGAGCAGAAGACCTGTTGCTATGGTTCTTACTGAGCAGAAGGAACTAGTGGAAGCTATGAGGAGAATGGAATTGGATGTGGTATTGCCTGGTTCTGAGCAGAGTTGTATGGTGCTTCAGTTGCAGTCGTCTTTGGTGGATCAGATTAAGGAGGCACAGTCTGGTGATGTGCAGTTGCAGCGGTTTCGAGCTAAAGTTGAAGCTGGTTCAAGGACTGATATGGTGATTCAAGAGGATGGATCCCTCCGCTTTGAGGCTCGTCTATGTGTTCCGAAGGGAGAAGTCAGGCAGAAGTTACTTGAAGAAGCTCACCATTCGCCATATTCTGTTCACCCCGATGGTACAAAGATGTATCGGGATTTGAAGTTGCATTTCTGGTGGCAAGGTATGAAGAAGGATGTTGCAAGATTTGTTTCTCGGTGTCTGATCTGTTAGCAAGTAAAAGCTGAACATTAGAGGACTGCTAGACTTCTTCAACTACATCCTATTCCGGAGTGGGAGTGGGAGAATATCACTGTGGATTTTGTGAGTGCTTTACCTAGAATTCACAAGGGTCACAGTGCCATCTGGATAATTATGGATCACTTAACGAAGAATGCTCATTTTATTCCATTCAGAGTGGATCAGTCTGCAGAGAGCCTTACAGAAGTATATGCCGGAGATTTTCAGATTGCATGGGGTCCCTATCAGCATTATATCGGACAGAGACACTAGATTCAGATCTCAATTCTGGGAGAGTCTTCAAAATAGTCTTGGGAGGAAGCTGAATTTCAGTACTGCATTCCATCTATAGAAAAATAGAAAATCGGAAAGGACTATTCAAACATTGGAGGATATGTTGAGGTCCTGTGTTCTTCAGTTTGGAGGATCTTGGGAAGATCATCTACACTTGGTGGAGTTTTCATACAACAATAGCTACCAAGAAAGTCTTAAGACAGCTCCGTATGGAGCTTTGTATGGTCGGAAGTGTAAATCACCAGTTTGATGGGATGACATTGGTGAGAGGAAGCTTTTGGGGCCAGAGTTGATCACGAAGACTATTGACAAGTGGTCCAAATCAGGAAGCATTTGCAAGCCACACAGGACAGGCAGAGGAAATGGACAGACATGCACAGGAGACCGTTAGAGTTCGTAGCGGGTGATCACGTGTTCCTCAAGGTGTCTCCATGGAAAGGTGTGATTCGTTTTGGTGGTGGGGGTAAGTTGAGCACTAGATTTATTGGTCTGTTCGATGTGGTGGAGCGAGTAGGCAAGGTGGCCTATAGACTCGCATTGCCGCCAGCTCTTTCCACAGTGCATGACGTCTTCCATGTTTCTCGGCTATATTCGGGATGACAGTCATGTTATTGACTATTCGGAGTTGTCGGTTCGACCAGATTTGTCATGTGAGATTCATCCAGTGTCGATTGTGGACCCGCAGGAGAAGATTTTTAAGAATAAAGTTATCAAGTTGGTTCGTGTTGCTTGGAATCCCCACTCGCCTGACGAGTCGACTTGGGAGCTTGAAAGTGAGATTCAGAAGAGGCTTCCCCATCTTTTTGCGTAGTTCTTGTTCCTTTCTTTTCTTCGGGGTTACCCTACTACCACTTACTTAAATTTCAAGGACGAAATTTTATTGTAAGGTGGGTAGGATTGTAACTACCGTTTTCACTATTTTCATTTTTCCCCTTTTTGCAATATTTTTATTTGTAATTGAATACAATACCCTATTTTCTTTCTTTCTTTCTTGATTATTTTAATTAAGATTTTGTTCATGAAATTTTTCGTTCTGGTTGATTGAGCTATTCTTGTTGATCCTAATTTCTTTTATTAATTATGGGTATTTTTTATTAGAACCCTATTATTTTAGATCTATCTCTTATTGAACCCTAAAACCCAATTTCATTTGTTCTTGACCCAAAACCGCTATTATTGGATCCTAAATCACTAACCCAATACCCTAATTGTACCTTATAAATATAACTCTATTGAAAACCCTAAAAATTGTGCAAATTAAAATCCCAGAGCCGCTTATTCTCTCTCTTGTTCCTTACTCCTCTCGTTCTCTCTATCCCGATCAGTTTCTGGCCCAAAATCCCAAGACCTATCTCCGATCTCCTTCTCTGACCAATCTCCGACCACTCCCCACCTCGTCGCCCCCTCCCGTCGACACCCCTACTGACATCGGCGTTGGAGCAGTCAGCACCCCCTCTCCTTGCCCTTGCTCTGTCTCGATCGACAGTAGCACTAAGACCCAAACATCCCCGTGGCTGTCTATACTTCTCCGTTTTGTCTACAGCGCCGTTCGCGCCACCTACCGTCGCCATCGACGTCAGCAAGTGACGCCGACGACCCCCCGCGCTGGCACTTGCACCTCTTGCTGTTGTGGCCAGTCTCTCGCTTGTATTTGCTGTCTCTTTGTTGCTATGTTGCTGTTTTGCTTGGGTTGCTTTTGCGCGTATATTGCACGTGTTAAATTGTGTTAGTTCGTGGGTTCGTTGCTTCGGGACTCTCATCCCGTTATTCTTGGTATTCGTTTTCACCGTTAATAAGGTAAGTCACTTTCTCTTGAATTGTTAATTGTATCAAATTCAAGTTTTGTTAAAACTCTTGCAAGTAGATCCCTTCGTTTATCGTATTATATATTATTCATCTCTTTCGTTGGGTATATTGAAGGTTCACACGAGCTAACCCAATTTACTTGAAATTGTGCCACTTTTGACTCCAAAGATTGAATCTTTCATGTGTGCATATAGAATTGATAATAGGGTTGTTCATATAATTGTCACACAAATAAATTATTGTAGAGAGAACTGCTAGGATGTATGTTATTTGATCGATTGATGGTTGATTAATGATAAATTGATGCATGTATGTGTTCCTAATCCTATTTACCATGTTATTATACCCTTTATGCTGATTGAGAACTTTATCGACTAGTAGAATTGATACCCATCATGTTTAATTAAATTATTTCATGAAAACTACCAAAAACCTGTATATTTCTTGCTAGCTGTAGATTGACTGCTAATTTCGACCCAGTAAATGATCTCAAAACAAATTATTTTCTGAATAAGAATTGTAGCCTTATCTTTCTAGTTTCCAGAACATCTTGAATTTCTAAATTCTGAGTTGTGTAGAAGAAGTTATGCTTGTTTTACTACAGCTGTATTTTTAATTCCAGATTCTCAAATTCTTGTACGTTTCATGTTTAAACAGTAAAAAGACTGATTAAGTGATAAAAAATTTCTCTGATAACTTCCTGATTGTTATTGATCATGTTTACGAGTCTAATAAAGATTTTAATGAATTTAATATTGTGTTTTTGTTAATTCTAAAATTATAATAACATGATGTCGAGATTTTACCTAAACAGGAAATGTGTAAACAATGGTGTGAATGACCTAGCTACTGTTGTAAGATTTTGAAATTTAAATATGCGTTGGAAACGTGAGGAATTCTAGTTTCTAGAATTTCTGACGGATTCAGTTTTCGAGTACTGAAATAGCGGGAAACTGCATTTTTGTACATACTGCTATTGTTGTCCAGAATTTTATATTCCATTTTTTAATAGTTTAATTAATCCTACATCGTAGTATTACATGAATTGAAGTATGTATGTTGTATTGCATGATCCTAATGTCCTAATGTCATCATTCTAATTGTCCTATTTCATGTTACCATCTTATTATTCCTCTATTGTCACTATTGTTCATCCAATGTCTCGAATTACATATTGTATTGTTGCATTAATAAAATAATTAACAAGCCGGGGTTTAAGGGATTGACTTGAGTAGTGAATAATATAGTGACTGTGTCGGCTAGTGTTTATCGACTGATTGTGGAGCGCTGACTATGGCACCCCAATCTCTCAGTGTATTGCATCAATCAATCGTATCAATGAATCGTATCAATGTATCGTATCAGTGAATTAGTGAATCATCATAATGTATCATGCAACAATATTGTATCGTATCAGTGATTATCGTACCGACACATGATCTATAGAATTCACCACTCGGTCTAAACGAAATTGATTGTATGCATCGAACCTGTAGTATGAGATGTAGTAGTACGTGCATTAGTTTGGATTAAAATAATTAATAGACTTAATAATTGACAGGACATCGACATTGTATATTGTACATCATTGTTCCTATTGATACAAAATATTGTTCAAGTATTATTGATACCATTGAATATTGTTATTGAATATTGAACCATTGTTTATACCATTGCATCGTTTACCATGATATTGATTATTGCTATTATCCCAGTTATTGACTCCTATTGATCATTGAATTCATTGTTATATCATTATTCTATTGTTCCTTGTTTTCTCTACTTGTTGTCCATGACTTACTCTAAGGACAATTTTTCTCCTCTTTTTAGTTGTAGTGTACACAGGTAATGAAAGAGAATTGCCTACTGGGATTGGAGAACAAAGATTCTAAAGTTTTGAATGCTTTTAATTACTTATTGTTTATTGAACTTAATGTATTGAGACTTATTATCTATTTGTGATTGGATTATTATTGTATTTTCCCTACATCCCGAATTTTATTATTTGTTTCTAGACGTTCGATTATTGTATTTGAATATTTTATATTGCTTCATTCAAAGTATTATTGTTCATGAGATTATTATTATTGCCTTCGCAATTATTCTGTATTGATTATAATGTTGAGTTGATCGGATAAACAACTTATGGGTGACGTTAGTCATTCGCTAGGCCAATATCATGTGCTCATATTCAGTTATTTTGAGAAGCGGGGCGTGACACCATTGCTGACATTGCTGCTATTGTCTTTATTGTTGCTATGTGTTGCTGTTTTGCTTTGATCTTTATTGCACGTATTATATACGTGCTAATTTGTCTGTGCGTGGGTTCGTTGCTTCGGGATCCTTATCCCGTTATTCTTGGTATTCAATTTCGTCGTCTATAAAGCAAGTCACTTTCCCCTTGAATTGTACATTGTATCAAATTCAAGTTTTATTGAAATTCTTACAAGTAGATCATATTCGTTATTGTATCATTGTATTGATTATCTTCGTTGGGTCAATTGAGGGTTTACACGAGCTAACCCCAATATTCTTAACGTCGTACCACTTTTGACTCCAAAGATTTAATCTTTCATGCATTCATGTAGCAATGATAATAGGGTTACACATAGTCACGGACACAATGAATTGATTGTAGAAAGAATTGCTAGGTTGTATTTTTGATTGATCGATTGTTGTTTGGTTGATGTTAAATTAATGCATGTATGTGTTCTTAATTTTATTTATCATGCTATTACACCTTTCATGTTGATTACATAATTTATTGAATATAGAATTGATACCCATCATGTTTAATTAGTTTATTTCATGAAAACACCCAAAACCCTGTATGTTGCTTGTTGGTTGTATGTTGTCTGCTATTTTCGACCCAGCAAATTATCTTAAAATGAATAACTTTCTGAATAAGAATTGTAGCCTTATCTTTCTAGTTTCCAGAACATATTGAATTTCTGAATTTCGAGTTGTGTATCAAAAGTTATTCCCGTTTTACTATTACTGTGTTTAATGTCCAGAATTGTAATTTCAAGTTTTTCTTAAATTAATTATTTTTATATCATAGTATTGTATGAATTTAAGTGTGTATGTTGCATTGCATGATCCTAATGAGTTATTGACATCATTCTAATTGTCCTATTCAATATCACCATCCTATTGTTCTCCTATTGTTACTATCGTTCATCTCATGTCTCTTAATTGCATATTGTATTGTTGCATCGATAAAATAATTTAACACGCCGGGGTTTAAGGGTTGACTTAAGTAGTGGACAATATATGAGACTGTACTCAGAACGGAGCTAGTGGTTTCCCTATAATTACTTAATGAATGAATAACTGGATGACTGAATAATTGGATAACTACATATTGTTCCATGGACAATGATACTGAATAACTGAATAACTGAATCCTGAATAGAATCGTTTACATCGTTCCCAAGTACATGAACTATAAAATCCACCACTAATTCTAAACGTAACCTGTTTGTATGAAGCATCCATGTGGTAAATAAATGAGACACATGAAGTGCTACATTAGTTAGGATTAAAATGGTTAATAGACTTAAGAGTTTGCATCACATCGACATTGCATATTGTACATCATTGTTCCTATTGACATCAAATATTGTCTAAGTGTTATTGATATTGATCATTGAATATTGTAATCGAATAGTGAATCATTGTTTACAACTATTGTATCGTTTATCATAATATTGATTATTGCCATTGTCTAATGTTATTGATTCCTATTGATCCATTGAACTCATTGTTATATCGTTATTCCATTGTTCCCTGCTTTCTTTACTTGTTGTCCATGACTTGCTCCAAGGATAATTTTTCTCTTCTTTTTAGATGAAGTATATACAGGTGTTGATGGAGAATTGCCTGATGGATTGGGAGAACAACATTAGTGAAGGAATTGGTAGCATCGCCGCTTAATAAATTATTGTTTTGTCATGAAGACCTAATTACTGAACTATTGTTATTCCATTGTATTGTGGGCTTTTGACCCGAATCTTGCTATTATTTGTTTGCATATGTTGGATTATTATTATATTCGATTATGTCATATTGTTTATTCTAAGTATTTTTATTCATGAGATTATTATTATTACCTGCGCAATTGTTCTATATTAATTATATTGTTGAGTTGATCGGATAAACAGCTTATGGGTGACGTTAGTCATTCGTTGGGCCAATGTCATGTACTCGTATTCCTTATTTTTGGGAAGCGGGGCGTGACACACACACACACACACACACACACACACACACACACACACACACACACACACACACACACACACACACACACACACACACACATATATAGATATCTTTCCAACATTATATTATTATACAGATCACTGCCCACCAAGAGTCCTACGCGACCGAGGCTACATCTTCCTCCTAGTCATATACCAGCGAGAGAATACACCGCACCCCATGTGAAACTTGGGTAATATACACCGGACCCCAAGCCGATAACTTGGGTAATATAACACCACTAATTTCCTATAAATATAGACGCTATGAATATCATGCATATGAATGCACAACTCCATCCATATACGGTAATTAGATAACTCCAACCATATTGTTATATAACTATATTTATACCTCATATTTAGAAGCATAACTTTAACCATATAGGTATTGTCAATATATATCTATATTTCCCATAATAAATATTCATATATATATATATATCCCGTAATATATATTCATATATAACTTTATCAAGTAAAATACACAAAACCATATTTATAAATATAGCTTTGTCAATATTTAGTTCGTATTACTACAATAGTATTAGTAGATAAAATCTTATCAATTATATCTCTAATATCTCTCGTAAATATAAATAATTTTCGTAGTGCTATCGGTAATAAAATTATCAAGATCCACTATTTTTATCTTAACATCATTATCTTCACTTATATATGTATATTCGTTCAGTATATAGATACATATTTATATTTTTCTCCTTTTAGTGCCCCACACAACTGACTGCTCCTCAAAGTCAACAAAGGGATCTCTGTGTCTCCCCCCGTACCTCAACCCTGCTATCCCAATATAATATATCACCTAGATCTAGGTGTCATATAATAATCTACAAGTAGTGGGTTGGATTCACTGTACAGTTGCGCGCATATGATAAATAGACTAAAGCCGATAGCCTAGTCAAAACTCCTCCCAAGTAGAACTTGGGTATAACACGCGGATCGCTGCCACATAGGTCTTATGCATCCGAGGCTACGTCTTCCTCCTCGCCCTATACCAGCGGGGAACATACTCCTCCCAAGTATAACTTGGGTATATATATATATATACTAGGTTTGCCCGTTGACACGTGCACCTTGTTTGATCATATAAAATAGTTTTGGAGGTCCAAAAAATTAATTGAAGTAGCAAACATATTATATGAGAAACTTTTGGGGATCCAGCAAAAACCATATTATATAATTTGTTTGATTTTTTTTTTTTGAATTATTTTTAAAGTTTTTAGATTTTTAATTTTTTTAGTTTTTAATTTTTTATTTTGTAAAAATTGTTAAAATTTTTATTTTCTTAATTTTTTGAATAGAAGAGGGAAGGAGAGAGAGAGAGAGACAAAGAAAAAAATAATTAAATAAATATAGGAGTTGTTTTGGGTGGGGGATTTGAATTTGAGTTTTGGGGGGAAAAAATTATTTTGTGAGGTTAGATATAGGCCTTTGATTTTTGGGTTGATTGAAGGAGAGTCACTTGATAGCTTTCTTTGTGTTTTATTATATAGATATATATCCTTTCTCCAGGTAAAACTTGTGCAGGTGGGGTTTAGCCTAAACCCCTGAGAGGCTGGACAACACTGCAATATTAAAATATCTCATTTATATCTCCGTATATAAGTATATCACAAGGCATATATATCTGTATTGCCATTGCTCCTTATATGATTATCATAAATCTCCATATAGTCTTATACACTTATTTCATACACATACCCATAGATATATAATTATATGTTATGACGCCTTATTCCCGTATTATACATACACCATGCCATGTATCACCCGCATATCATACATACACCATGTCATGTAGCTCATCATATTATCATATATAATTCTCATATATCACCCGCATATTATACAAACACCATGTCATGTATAATTTCCATATATCACTCGCATATCATACACACTCCATGCCATCAATCACATCATTTATCATGTATATAATTCTCATTTATTACCTGCATATCATACATATATCATGTCGTTAATCACCTCATATTATCATATATAAATCCAATTCATCACTAAAAGCACCAAACATTCAAAATCATGCTAAAGCACCGCATAACCACAATTCTAACTATTAAAATTACATATTCTCCATAACTTAGTCATCCGGCCATATATGTCACAATACACATTGAATGACCCAAAATTTCATATATCTAGTATAATCATACTCACCTAACGAATCCACAGGAATACATCCCATGCTCGCCCATGCATATAAATATCACCAATATACTACTACCCATATAATACCGCTGATAATATCACCAAGAATTACACTCATATATTTGGGTTATATAACCCGCAACCCATTAGGGTAATACACACCAAGTATATAACATTATTTCTTTCCATAACCCTCATGTACATATATAGATAAAATATACCCAATATATAATCAACCTAACATCATATCTATATCATCATCTATCAAAGTGTAAGATAGTAATATCCCGGTCGGATATTATATTTGTATTATTATTATTTTTAAAATTAAAATATTTCTTATGAAAATTAATTAGTTTTAATTAATAATCATTATCTGTATATATATACTAGTAAGTATATATATGTATTGTATCGATGTTGTGCACTTGTACAAAATCATGTAATATGCATTTTTGAGAAAATATTTGTAATATCCCTGTCTGATATTAAAAATTATTATTATATTATTATTTTATTTTTATTTTCAGAATTGAAATATTTTTCGGGGATATTACCCGGTTTAATTAATAAACATTATCTATATATATACTAATCTGTATATATTTGTATTGTATCAAATTGCTACTGAAACCTTTCAAACTGATAATAAAATTATTTTTATTATTATTTTATTTTATTCTCAGAATTAAATTATTTTTGTACAGATTGCTAGAATAGTTGAATAAAAATTATCTGTATATATAGATGTATGTACGTGTATATATTGTTTCGATTTCGTACGTTTGTACGAAATAATGTAGTATGTGATTATTGGGAAAATATCTTTTATTTTTTAATAATCATGAAAATTGGAGGGTTATGATTGATTAGGGTGTTGATTGCAATATTAATTTGCAAATTGATCTCAAATTGTTGAGCCACAAAGAGAGAGACACATGGCACTCTCTCTACCACATCTCTCTTTCTCCCTCTCCTACTTATTGGCCAGCACCTCTCAAGGGCAAAGCCCCATTTCAATTTTGTTCTCATTTTTAATCTCACTCCCTCTTTTCTTATTTTGCTTATTTTAATTAGAAAATAAAATTGGAGAGAAAAGAAAGAGATCAAAGAGATCAAATCCAAAGAAAAAAAATTGGGTTAAGTATTCATGAGTGTTCTTGAACAGGAACAAGAACAAGGAAGGAGAATGGAAGCTAGCTAGTTCTTCCTACAGTTTTGGGTGGAGGTTTCTCATCTTTGCTTGTTATTTTTTGTTTATTATTGTTATATGTAAATAAGTGAAGAACTTGGACTAATTTCATATGCATATTGATGATTGTGGTCTATAATAAATTCCATACAAGATTGAAGTGGTAGAACTCAAATAAAACCCTAAAGATCCAATCTTTAATAACAAGTATGTAGTTTTGATGGTTAGGAATTAATTACTTGTGCTAAAGTTGGAATTTTTACTCCAAATTAATATGAGAGGTTCTCATATTAATTATTACCATTCTCTAACTTTTGTATATTTTTCTGGGTTAGTTTGATAGGTCAAACAAAACGTTTCCCCAAAATAGCGAGCATCGAAAAAAGCTGTTGTTGTTGGTTAATTTTAGCATGTGTTAAAAATCAGGAAACTTGAGTTCCATAAAGAATTTGAGGAAGTTGTCAACTAGAGAGTTGCAGCAGATGTTCTTAGCTTTCCAAAAAGCCAAATTTTGCATGATTCCGATAAGTATAGCACCGGTTATGATCTTTACACAATTCCAGCAGCAACCTTCTTTGCTGAGTTTCTGTTTGGAGAGATTAGGAGCTTTCGATCTCTTATGGACTTAACATGAAAAAGTTTCAACTAGAGAGTTGTAGTAGATGTTCTTAGATTTCTAAAAATCCCAATTTTGTTAGAATCCGATAAGTATAGCACCAGTTATGATATTTACAAAATTCCAGCATCAACCTTCTTTGCTGAGTTTCTGTTTGGAGAGATTAGGAGCTTTCGATCTCTTGTGGACTTAACATGAAAACGTTGTCAACTAGAGAGTTGTAATAGATGTTCTTATATTTCCAAAAAACCCAATTTTGTTAGATTCCGATAAGTATAGCACTGGTTATGATCTTTGCAAAATTACAGCAACAACTTTCTCTTGGTGAGTCTTTGTTTGGAAAGATTAGGAGTTTTCGATCTATTGTTGACTGAACTTGAGGAAGTTGTCAACTAGAGAGTTGTAGTAGATGTTCTTAGCTTTCCAAAAAGTTCTATTTTGTTGAATTCTGATAACCGTAGCATGAGTTATGACTTTTACAAGTCGAAAGCAGCTGGCCTTTTGGCTGAAGCTCACTATTTAGGGTGTTCGGAGTTTTTCAACCTCTTGTTGACTGAATATGAGAAGGTTGTCAACTAGAGAGTTGTAGTAGATATTCTCACCTTTCTAAAAAGTCATATTTTGTTAGATTCTGATAACCGTGGCATGAGTTATGACTTTTACAAGTCGACAGCAGCTGGCCTTTTGGCTGAAGCTCACTGTTTAGGGTGTTCGGAGTTTTCCTACCCCTTGTTGACTGAATCTGAGAAGGTTGTCAATTAGAGAGTTGTAGTAAATATTCTCACCTTTCTAAGAACTTCTATTTTGTTAGATTCTGATAAGCGTATCATCGGTTATGAGTTTTGCAAGTTGAACATCAGCTACCTTTTTGGGTTAAGTTCACTGTTTGAGAGTTTAGAGTTTTCTCGCCTTTTATGGGCTAAATTTGGGGAGGTTGTCAACTAGAGAATTGCAGTAGAGGTTTCTACCTTTCCATAGAGTCTAAATTTGTTAGATTCTAGTTAGCGTAGCAACTGTTGTGAATTTTGCAATGTTTCAGCAGCGGCTTGACTTTTGAGCTGATTCATTGTTTGAAATGTTTGGTTGTTTTTCCCTATTCAAGCACGTATTTAGAGTTTCTATGTATTTCCACATGCTTATAATTCATGTTAGCTAGAGTTGTTAGGAATTGTTAGTGGTTTGAATCATGCACTTGATTATGAGTGATAATTGTTCCTTGTGCTCATAAGTCATGTAATAGCATTTTTTATGATTGAGAAATAGTTTGTAACAATTATTAGTATTGGTCCATCTCATACGTAGATCACCTAGATCGTATGTGATTTGTTAGCTTGTACATAGCTTATTAGCTAGTATGCAGCTTGTTGTGCTCGTCTAGGGTGATATCATTGCCTTAGGGGCCATCAACCATCAAGGCATGTATTTGTTTTACCCCTCAAAGACTGTGGAAAAGTCACCCCTCGTGCACCGTCGATCTTAACCGGTGTATATTGATCGCGGGCCGGAAGCGTAGATGGAATCCAAGTTCAGGGTAGTAGCATACGAATAAATTCGTATTGCTAGAGTCTTAGATCGATGGGCTGTGACAGGATCCTTGGTGATCTAGGTTGAGTACCTATAAAAGTTATCTTGCGAAGTCTAATTTAAGACCTAGCATGTTGTGTTAGTACTGCTGTCATCCCTCAGAATGTTTAAGGTTTGTAACATCGTTAGGGTAGTGACTGATAATTATTGTTACATAGCCTTTTTGTCGATTACTTCGCCGAAGGGAAAGAGTTGGTATTAGGGTGATACCTTATGATCCGACCTGTCCTATAGGCCAACACTAGGTGGTGTTATTGGTTGTACCCTTCCTGTCAAAGGGATACGGTTTGTGCATTCTCACCAGTTGGGAGCTCGGGATCCGTATCTCGTCAGTTAATTTCTGAAGTGTCATGATAAGAATGGGAGGTTTTCCTGTCGGAACAAGGGAATGGACCCCCGAAATTCTGTCATGTTCTTTGTCAGGGAAAGCGAACAGGCCTTAGACTACGGTCTATGAGCTAAGCGGCCACAGAGGATGCTTCGAGCTAACCTGTGTTGTAGTAAACTCTGGGTTGTCGTCTGGTTTTTGAGTGAGATCTAGTATGATGGGCAATAGTGGCAAACAGAGACACCACTATTTGACTGCGAATGGCGGGATTAGACCACTTCAGAGCAACCTCACCAGTCACGCTATATCTTCAAGAACAGGTTGAGTACATGAGTAGAATTCATGACGCGGGTTCAAATCACTAAATATGAAGAAACTGCTTGATATGGGCGTATGTATTTATGGGCTGCATACTCTCCAGAGTCTCGCTTGCATTAGAATAAGTGCATCCTTGCATTAGTTGATCTTGAATTAGAGTCTAAGTCATAGCATACACTGACACATCAATTATATATACACATTTCTCTTTTCATCAATCTGTTTGTTTAAGTTGAGATTCGTTGCTAGTCAACAGCCCTTAAGCGTCAGTATATGTATTGACGTCCCCACTCAAATAGGTATTGGATTACAGGACTACAGGTTCAGGGTTCAGCAGGACTCCAGACAAATGGAGCGTTCAAGTGAAGCGCTGTGTTGATGATTGTTCCTATTGTTATATGTTTATTGTTGAGAAGCATCCAAGTGAAGTACCAAGTGTTATTAATTAATTGTTGTACTCTGATGTAAATTTATTATAAGTTGCAACACTTGGTCTTGTAAGGCATTATTGTAACAATGATGTAATGTATTGCAGTTTATAGCATTCGGACTTGTAATACATTTGTGTTGAATAAAAAGTTTTAAATTTCCTGTTTTCTGTGTATTATAGGCTAATTGAAGGTAAAGATTCTGGCTCGTGTCACAGTTTCCCGGTATAGAAAATTAGGGCGTTACAAAGATACACGCATGACCCAAAATGTAAATCACCATTTAGGTCAATAATAAACTATATTTTCCCGTATTCGCTATTAAAACTCCAATTCAATATTTATGCCATACATCAGCTCAGGTAACCACGAAACCCTACCAGAACTTGAAGGATGATAGATATAATTGTACCCACATACATTACGCATTACACCCCATTTTCCATATTCCTCTCTCTCTCTCTCTCTCTCTCTCTCTCTCTCTCTCTCTCTCTCTCTCTATATATATATATATATATATATATATATATATATATATATATGTCCATCCTTTCGACAATTTAATAATATATCATATGTAAAATAAACAGAATCATACTCACCTACCAAAATGCAGAAACTCGGTATACGGCTACTTAACTATACGTCCGAGGTTGCTATCACCGCCTATTACCAAGTTAAATATAACGATTAGTGTAAAATACTTCCAAACCAATCCAAATTTACAATTGGAAATACTTGAGTTCTCACAGGCATTTCATCAAACGCCTTGATATGGTTAAAATGGGGTTAAATCGGAACCGTCCAAATCGGGCACGAATCTTGAAGCCTAGGGGTAAAACGGTAATTTTACCTACCAATGGGTCAGAAGCGGGTACGGGTTCTCCTCCTCGAAAACCCACTAACCCGCAAACGGATCCACCTCAACTGGGTGCGGATTTCAACTCGCAGCAAACCCGGTCCAGAAGGGATAGAATTAGGATTTCTGATTAAATCCTAATCAACGGCCCTGATTCATATCTATCCCTTCACTGGGGATTAGGGATTACATTCCTTATCTAACCACAGGGGGATTACATTCCTAATCTGATCCCAGTGGCACCTATAAATACCCCCCATCCATCTCCATTAAGAGGTAATCAATCTTTTGCCAGTTTTTGCGTTCATTCATAATCACTTCTGATTACTGATTTGAGCGTCGGAGGGTGCGTCGCCGGGAACAACCCCGGTGTCTCGCACTTCTTGCAGGTGAACGGCGGCAGTAACGGTCAAACTTCGGCGGAACAGGTAACAAATTTGTTATTCAAAGTTTCCCAAGAACCCACAAATACTATCTGTTTGCCCCCACACCAGATTTAGCGGCAACAGATTGGCGCCGTCTGTGCGAAACTAACGAATAGCGGCCTCCCCTCTTCCTGTTGAACAGATCTTCTCCAGCCATGCCTCCTAGGAAAGCCAGATCCAGAGGGTCCAACCGAGGGCCAACAGGAAGTCCTCCCTCAACCTGCTCAACAGCAGGGGCAACTTCCGCCGCAAGCCATGGACCCTCTCCAATAGGACCTGCCTCCTCCTCAAAATCAACAACCTCCTAAGGGTCCCAACTCGCAGAAACAACCTCTCCATCCACAATGCCTCTTCGGATTCGATGGGCTCCCACAATCCTCAAGCTTCTGACCTTCGCAACACCGTCCTCAATCGGCAGAAGGATGAAGACCTTCGCCGCCGTCTGGATCAAAAGCAGGCCCGAGAGGGAGCCTCCCGCCAACACCGTCCGGATGAGCGATCTCCTCGCCGCCAAGAATACAGAAGGTCTCCTACCCGAAGGGGGCGGAGAGAGTCCCCCGAGCGTCACAGAAGAATACCACACTCCCCTGCAGGTCGGCAACAGCCTAGGAACGATGAGGCACCCATCACCCGTGCCGAGTTCCAGCAGTTCCAAGCGACCGTCCTACAAGCTCTTAATCTCCGTTCTAACACCAATGCTCCAAAGATTCCCTCTCCTCCTCCAGTCCAAAGTCCTCACCGACGGTCCCCAACTCCTCCTCCAGCTCCTAGCAACTCCCAGCATATGCCAAGTCCTCGCCACTCCTAGAAGCTACCGTCGTCGTAGCCCCCGCTCTCCCTCGTACGAAGATGAGTCTAGAGGCTCGGCTGATTACCGTCGAAGGGATGACGCTGTCTACCGCTGTCTCCACGAGATGGAGAGGCGCTTGGGTCAGTTAGACCGAGAAGAAGAGCTCAGAGGAAGGATTCTTCGTCCTAGTAGACCTCCTTTTTCCCGAACCATAATGGATGCACCTGTACCAATCGGCTTTAAGCCCCCTCAATTTGAGACCTATTCCGGGGATACCGACCCCGTTGATCACATCGAAAGCTTCAAGACCCTCATGCTCATCCATCAAGCTTCCGATGCTCTGCTCTGCAAAACCTTCCCCAAAACTCTCAAGGTCCCAGCTGGAGAATGGTACTCTCGCCTTGCCCCTTCCTCAATATTCTCCTTCGAACAGTTTGAGACTCTCTTCGTCACCCACTTCGTGAGTAGCCGAAGAACTGAGAAGACCAGCATCTCGCTACTCTACCTCCACCAGAAGAAGGGTGAGAAGCTGAGAGACTATGTGAAAAGGTTCACAGCTGAAGCCAGGTCCAAGCATCCCTCAACCAGTCGGTCGCTGCATCAGCATTTCAATCCAATGTCCTCAACTCCAGCCTCCGCTCCTCCCTCGCCAAGAAACCCCCACAAAACTTCTCAGACCTCCTCCTCCGGAGCGAAAAGTATATTCGGGCCGAAGAAGCTGAGCACCGCCCCAACTTGGAAGGGACTTCCTCTGGGTCTAAGAGAAAGGGAACAGAAGAGGAAGGAGCTAAGAAGCTCCAGAAGGATAATGGCGGCCAGCGCCGACCTCCCCCCAGATTCGAGAAATTTACTCCTCTCACCACCAATGTCTCCACAATTCTAATGGATGTCGAGAAGGAAGGGATCATACCTCCTGCTCCGAGGATGAACACCCCCGCCAAGAAGAGGGATAAAGCGAAGTGGTGCCGTTATCACCGGGACCATGGCCACGACACCAATGATTGTCGGGCCTTAAAGAATGAGATAGAAGCCCTCATCCAGAGGGGGCTGCTGACCAGGTTCGTGAGAAATGACCGAGCCGAACTTCCTCCCCCGCCTCGGGGGGCTAACAAGCGTCCGGAACGCGATGAAATGCCTGACTTCAAAGAGGAGCGTGTCCTCCACCTCATTCATGGGGGCCCAATGGGGGGCTCCTCAAACTCCTCTCGAAAAGCGTTCATTAGGGAAGTCAATTTGGTTCCCGCCACTCCTCCTCCTAAAGGCCTCGGAGTACCCGTCACATTCTCAGACGAAGATCTTGAAGGTGTCCGCACCCCTCATTGTGATGCACTCATCATCAACCTCCACATGGCAAACTTCAAAGTGGAGAGGATCCTAGTGGACAATGGCAGTTCTGTTAACATCCTCTTCCTCGTCGCTTTCAAATGCCTAAAGCTCTCCTGAGACAGACTCAAGCCCGCCGGCTACAAGCTCCATGGGTTCACGGGAGTGCCAGTGACAATTGAAGGGGTGATCACCCTCGATGTAACCGCTGGCAAAACTCCTACTACCCGAACGGAGTTGATGGACTTCATGGTCATAGATGTCCCTACAGCCTATAACGTCATTCTGGGTCGGCCCGGCCTAGCCGCCCTTGAAGCCGTCGCTTCCGCCTATCACCTCAAGATGAAGTTTCCCACTCGAGCCGGAGTAGGGGAAGTAAAAGGCAATCAGGAAACGGCCCGCAAGTGCTACATGACCTCTACCCTTGGTCCAGTCCTCTCCCTAGAAACTCTGGAAATCCCCCAAGATGCTGCCCGACCGACGTCCGAGCCGGTAGATGAATTGGAGGAAGTGCTCTTCTCTGAGCAGGATCCAACCCGGAAGTTCTTTGTTAGCAAGACCCTCCCATCCGCCCTATGCTCAGACATTGTCCAGTGCATCTGAAGGAACTGAGACCTCTTTGCTTGGTCAGCTGCAGACATGCTCAGAATTTCCGAAGAGCTCTTGGTCCACGACCTCAGCATTGCTCCGGGGTCCAAACCGGTTCAACATAAAAGAGGAGGTGGACAAGCTCTTGAAAGCCCGGTTCATACAAGAGGTGAACTATCCCGAGTGGTTGTCGAATGTAGTAATGGTGAAGAAGTCCAATGGGACTTGGAGGATTTGTATCGATTTTACCGATCTCAACAAGGCTTGCCCCAAGGATCCCTTCCCTCTTCCGAGTATTGACACTCTGATTGATGCCACTTCGGGTCATGAACTCCTTAGCTTCATGGATGCCATCTCAGGCTATAATCAGATCCGGATGTTCCCCCCAGATATCCCGAAGGCCTCATTCGTGACCGACCAGGGCCTCTATTGCTACAGGGTTATGCCCTTCGGTTTAAAGAATGCAGGTGCAACATATCAACGCCTCGTCAACAAGGTTTTCCAAGCGCAAATTGGCCGGAATATGGAGGTGTATGTTGACGACATGCTTGTAAAAAGCATCCGAGGAGCCGATCATGTGACTGACCTACAGGAGGCGTTCGATGTTCTGAGAAAGCACAACATGAGACTCAATCCGAACAAGTGTGCGTTCGGAGTCTCGTCAGGAAAGTTCCTCAGCTTCATGGTCAGCTAACGAGGAATCGAAGCAAACCCTGAGAAAATCAAGGCCATATTAGACATGGCCCCTCCCAAGAATGTTAAGGAAGTTCAGAGGCTAACAGGCCGCCTAGCCGCCATAGGGCATTTTCTCTCGAAGTCCAGGGAGAAGTGCCTCCCCTTCTTCAAGGCCCTCAGGGGGGCTAAAGGTTTCGAGTGGGGTCAGCAGCAACAGGAGTCGTTCGACCAGCTCAAGGCTTACCTCGTCAACCCTTCTCTCCTCAGCAAACCGATTCCTGGTGAACCCCTCTATCTCTACCTAGCAGCCTCCGAGCAGACCCTCAGCGCCGTTTTAGTAAGGGAGGAAGGCCGGGCTCAAAAGCCCATCTACTATGTGAGCAAAGTACTTCGGGATGCCGAGCTCCGCTACCCGAGGATAGAAAAGATGACTTATGCCCTAGGTGATGGCCGCGAGAAAGCTTCGCCCTTATTTTCAGTTCCACTCGGTGGTCGTTCTCACCGACCAACCGCTGAAGCAAGTGCTCCACAAGCCGGAGGCCTCTGGTCGTCTTATGAAGTGGTCTATCGAGCTGAGCCAGCATGATATAACTTATCAGCCTCGGACCGCGATCAAGGCTCAGGCCTTAGTAGAATTCATAGTTGAAAGTACCATCCCCGAGTTCAGCCAAGCAATGAAGGGACCACCTGTCTGGTCGGTTTATGTGGATGGATCCTCCTGCAATGAGGGAAGCGGAGCCGGGGTCATTCTGGCAGGCCCAGATGACTTCATCCTCCAATACTCCCTCCGTATCAACTTCAAGGCCTCTAATAACAAAGCAGAATACGAGGAACTCATAGCCGGCCTGGGAATGGCTCGCAATGCAGGGGCGCAACGCCTTTGGATCTTTAGCGACTCTCAGCTAGTCGTAAATCAGGTCCTCGGCGAGTATGAAGCACGTGATGACCGGATGGTTAAGTACTTAACCAATGTCAGGAGCCTCATGGCGCTATTTGAAGAGGCCCTCATCCAACGAATCCCCCGGGAAGAAAATGCCCAGGCCGATGCCCTATCCAAACTAGCCTCTTCCTCCCTCCAAGGTCTTGAACAGACCGTTTTGATAGAGGTCCTCTTGAAGCCAAGTATAGAGGACAAAACTTCCAACTCTATGGAGTCGCTGCCTGTCCTGCTTGAAGATAACTGGATTAAACCCCTCGTTGAATTCTTGAGGGACGGGCTCCTCCCCGAAGATCCTAAGGAAGCTCGAAGAGTGAGAACCCGAGACGAGAGTTACACACTAATCGGAGGCATCCTATATAAACGCTCCTTCACACAGGTAGACGGCAGGCCTTACCTGTGATGCCTCTCCCCCGAGCAGGCCGACTACGCCCTTAGAAGAACTTCACGAGGGCATCGGAGGGGCACATTCGGGATCCAGATCCTTAGCCCGCAAAGTGTTGAATTACGGATATTTCTGGACCATTCTCCTACGAGACGCCGAACGACACGTTCGGCAATGCAGCTCTTGTCAAAAGTACTCCGACATCCGACGCCTCCCACAATCTCCGCTCACTTCCCTATCAAGTCCAATCCCTTTCGCAATGTGGGGTATGGATTTACTAGGCCATTTCCACCAGCTCCCGGTCAGTTCAAATTCTTAGTCGTAGCAATTGACTACTTCTCAAAATGGATAGAGGGCGAGCCCTTGGCCACGATCACCGAGAACAAGGTAGTTTAGTTCTTTTGGAAGAGCGTAATTTGCCGATTCGGCGTCCCGCGGGTCCTCATAACAGATAACGGAACCCAGTTTACCAGGGCTGCCTTCCGAGCTCTATGTGAAGACCTTGCCATCCAACACTGATTCTCCTCTGTTTCCCATCCCCAGTCGAATGGCCAAGTCGAGAATGCTAACAGACAGATCCTCTCCGGCATTAAGAAGAGGTTGGATAAATGTTCCAAAGGCTTATGGGTCGATCAGCTCCCCAACGTGTTGTGGAACTACTGCACCACAAAACGGACCCCCACAGGCGAGTCCCCATTCAACCTCACCTATGGGTCCGAAGCTATGATCCCCCTCGAAGTTGGAATACCCTCTCCCCATCTAATTGCTTATGAAGGAGAATAGAATGCCAGAGAACTCCGAGCAAATCTAGACCTGATTGATGAGATCCGAGAAAGAGCTGCCATTCGTCAACAAAGTTACCGAAGAAGGATCGAGTTGGCATACAACAAGAGAGTCCGTCCTACCGACCTCAAAGAAGGGGACTTGGTCCTCAGAAAGTTAGCCATCTCTTTCCCCTATCAGAAGAGCAAACTGGCTCCAAATTGGAAGGGACCCTATAAGATCGTCAAAGAAGTTCGGCCCGGGACATACAGACTAGAAGACCTCGAAGGCAGAGAGATCCCCAGGACCTGGAATGCAGACCATCTTCTAAAATACCAAGAGAGAGCACCAACGCCTCTCTAAGTATTTTAGGATGTCGAACCGTTCCTCTCCTATTACTTGTAATGTTTTTCTTTTATTTCTCTTTTGTAATAACGGCTAGAAACTTTAGAAGCAGCCGACCATTAGTCATCAATAAAGGGCTTTTTCATATTTTACTTGTAAAAATTGTTTACTTCTCTCTGCCTTTACTCTTCACTTTAACGATGGTTCGGAGTCCAAAACTTGGCTCGATTCTACTTCGCAAGCTCACTCTTAAGCGAGCTAGAAGTAGGTCGCCATTCGGAACTGCTCCCACAACCGTTGAACTACTCTACCGATGGTTCGGAGTCCAACACTTGGCTCGATTCTACTTTGCAAGTTCGCTCTTAAGCGAGCTAGAAGTAGGTTGCCATTCGGAACTGCTCCCACAACCGTTGAACAACTCTACCAATGGTTCGGAGTCCAAAACTTGGCTTGAGTCTACTTCGCAAGCTCGCTCTTAAGCGAGCTAGAAGTAGGTCGCCATTCGGAACTGCTCCCACAACCGTTGAACTACTCTACCGATGGTTCGGAGTCCAACACTTGGCTCGATTCTACTTCGCAAGTTCGCTCTTAAGCGAGCTACAAGTAGGTCACCATTCGGAACTGCTCCCACAACCGTTGAACTACTCTACCGATGGTTCGGAGTCCAACACTTGGCTCGATTCTACTTCGCAAGTTCGCTCTTAAGCGAGCTACAAGTAGGTCGCCATTCGGAACTGCTCCCACAACTGTTGAACAACTCTAATGATGTTCGGAGTCCAATGTTCGGCTCGGCTGCGCTCACTCGACCCCCCGAACCGAGCAGACGAGGAACCGACCTCCACATATGGAGAAAAATTCCACCGAACCAATTTCACTGTTAGATCATCTCAAAGTCTGTGCTAAGACATGATGAATGGATCAGATCGTGCCACGTATCCGCAAAACGACAAGATAGTGTTTTCTTAGAACTCGTGCCTCCCACCTCGTGATGCGTGCCACGATCGTGATCGACCATCTAGATTGAGCCATGTGGACTGCGTCTGAAATCTGAGCTATCGCACCACCGAAGTGCAAAGTTGCCTCGGTATACTCCGAGCAAAAAACTAAAGTTCTACAGCTAAAACACTCGAAGAAGATAACTGTGGGTCCTTATGGTTCGGTTTCAAGAATAAGGTAACTACGGCACGACAATGGACAAAGCAACTTCGATTTTATTGAAACAACTTGAAGCAATTTACAAGGCAAGAAATAACAGCGAAAAAGCAACTTGATAAATTTACAAGGCAAGTTATTACAACGAAGAAAACGATGCAAGAAATCTAAAGCTCGATACAATCCGGTCAGCGCCTCCTCGGAATAGGGACATTCCGATTCAGAGACACTCGGGGTTTTCATCTCTTCATCTCTGAGCTTGTCTCTAGGCCGACGAACCAGGACGCCTCTTTGCCACTAAGCCTAACGGTGGCTCCGACCGAGGCTTCACTCGAGCTAACAGCTACTCCGCTTTGTGCGTCGGCTGCGGTTCGACCAATGACGGGAGGATGAGTCGCGAGCTCGTAAAAGGAGATCCCTCGCTCTCTCTCCTCGCCAGTGCACGAGGTGCTATGGACATTAGTCCTCACGGGCTGAGGCTTCAGACGAGCCACCTCCTCCTCGAGCTCAACGATCCTGTGTTTCAGAGTGTCGTCCTTAACCATTATCTTGAATCGAGGGAGTTTTGCCGAACCGGGGTACTCAGCACTATCGGATATAATGCGACGTAAGTTAGTCACCTCGATGCTCTTGTCGACCGTGACCCTCTGCAGCTGCTCGACCTTCTTAGCGAGCTCGTCTCGCTCGGCCCAGCTCTTCCTCCTTCGTCGAGAGTTCTTCCTCGACTATCCGAAGGTGGTGCACCTCGGCCAGCAGCTCGCTGTTTTTCTTCTCTACGTTGAGCGACACTCTCCGGATCAGCTCGATCTCACCCTCGAGGCAGTAAGTCACCCCTTCACTCGCTCCAGGTCTGCCACGAGGTCGGCAACCCGGACCTCCAAGCCATCGGCTCGCCTCTGCTCTGCTTTGAGCTGCCGAACCGCCCTCACCTTGTCCGCCCTGTCCTTATCAGTGGCGGCCTTCAGCTCCTTCTCCTGTTCGGCGAACACTTCAAGGAGATGGCCAAAGTGACAAGTGGCCTGCTGAAATAAAAAGAGAAAATTAGAAAGAAGTTAGGGCCGAGCGACAGACCTAGAGAAATTCTGGAGAAAGAGTAAGCAAAACTTACCGATACGAGCGACCGAGCGACTTCATAGGTGTCGTCACCAACCGTCCCCGCCTTCAGCGCAGCTCGATCCTTCGGGGTCGCCAAATGCTTGACGACTTGCATGCTCATCTGCGAGTTCCCGAGGAAGCAGTCGTGGTTCTTGACTCGCCAATCCGGGACGAACAGTTTCTTATGCTGCTCGGTCAAGATCACCTCGGCCTGAGGGGTCAGCGGCGGAGCCTGGAGCAACAGCGCTGTCGAGACGTCGAAGGCCTCACCGGCCGTGGCAGATGTGGCAGGAGCCGAGGGGTCGGCGACAACAACTACCGCTGGCGTGGGGACCTCAGCAACTTTAGGGGGCCGACCTGACGAAGCAGTCGTGCTCGGCCTTTTCCTCTTCCTTCCATCGACAACTTTGCCTTGATCGTTTATCATCGCCAAAAAGTCCATCTTCGGCGCTTCTGTTTCAAGCAACAAACAAATGGCAAGTTAGTAAAACGAGCTGAAAACTTAAAAGGAAAAATATTGCGAGATGTCAGGAGCGTACTCGGGTCGATCGGACTGAGGCCCGACCCGTGTAGCACTTCCTCAGTCATCTCCCTCCAGCTCAACATCGGGAGGGCCATGATCTTCCCCACCACTTCCTCTTCGGCCGCAGTTAGTACCGGTTCGGCCCTCGAAAACTTTGGCACCTCTGCTTTCCACTGAGTCGGAACCTTCAGCATCGAGGGCTCCCTCATCAAAAAGAATTTCTCCTTCCAACCCTTGATTGAGTCCGGGTTCTCTATAATCCGAATGCCTTTCCTCGACGCCAGATAGTAGCGATGCTCGGTCTTGTGCATCCTGTGAACCCGATACATGCTCCGGAAGATTGTCAGGTCTGGCTCGACCTTAGCATTTTGGCACTGCAGCAAGAAGGCATTCACATGGCGCCAGGTGTTCGGCATGAACTGAGTCGGCGCGAGGCAGTACCATCCAAGGACTTGAAGAACGAAGGGGTGCAGAGGAAAGCGCAATTCTGCGTTCAGCGAGTCGTAGTCGAACATGCACATATCCGACGACGACAGTTTGGAGTTCGCCCGCATCCCAGGGCCAGGGAGAATCAGCTTGTACTCCGGAGGGATGGCGAACCCTTTTCTGATCCGAAGCAGGTCCTTCTCGGACAACATCGATGTGATTCGTCTACCTCGGTGGTCAGAACCGGTTTGTTCTCCTCGTAGACTTCCGACTGACCTATGATTGCCTTCTTCATAAGGTCGCCCTCGTATTGCCTGACCCCAGCATGCCCAGACAGTACACAAGGGTACCGGCCCGACTCAAGGGCCTGCCTCGGGGTCTCCACAATCTCCTCGACTACAGGAGATTGGGCCACTACCCTCTTCTTCTTCTTCTTCGCCTCGGCCACGGACGGCTTGACCACCTGCTTCCCCTTCCTTCGGATCTCCATTTGCCTCCTCTCCTTGGCACCACTATCGCCCGAGGACAAGGCCTCACTCCCCGAGTCTACCCTTTGACATCTCTAGAAAAAAGGCTAAGGCAAGTAAACTGACCTTGATGTGACGTGCCCTTCAAGTGACGTTCACGGTCAGAATTAGTTTGCTGGAAATCGCCTGGCCCATGCGACAGCTAATGCAACCGCCTTAGAGCAAGAATCGCCACAAGCAAAGAGCGCAGAGAGCAAAAGTGGAAGCTTGGGGTAAAAAGTGAGAAATGAGCTTGGGAGTGGGGGAGTAAGAACTTATAACCCCAGAGCGACGTTTGGGCTTCCTTGGGAATTTAAAAGCCCACTAAGAAGCCAAAGCGCCAAAGCGGAGAGTTGTGACGTTTCAAAATAAAGACTCCTCAAATCGATTAAGTCCACGACTCGGTCACCTGTGTGTCTAGCCGAGCTATCGAACAGCTTAGCTGAGCAACCGAGCTACTGAGTCCCCTTCAAAACGTCTAATCCATACCTCGCCTAACAGAACCGAGCCTCCGAACCGAGGGGACAAGGAACCGACCTTCATATATGGAGAAAAAATTCGCCGACCCTCTTCAACCATTGGATCTTGTCAAAAAACTCGCTCGTCGTGATGGACGGCCCAGAACTTGCCACGTTCGCTAAACGACAAGATAGCGCTTTTTGGGGATCCGCGCTGAGATGGACGCTCAGGATCACGCCACGTAGTTTGGCTGATTCCGAGCTAGGTGCCGAGCTGCCGAGCCGAGGGGATGAGGAACCGATCCTCGTATACGAAGATACTATCTGCCGAGGAATGCAAATCGTCCGATCGCCCAGAAAATCGCGCTCGACGCTGACAAAGGGCCCAAATCGCGCCAAGCCATAAATAGGTATTAAAAGTTAGTTTTTATTTATTTTAATCGTTTTATTTATTTAAAAATTACAAAAAAATTACTAAAAATTTGGGAAAAATTAACTAGAAATTCTAGAAAATAATTATAAATTCGGGGGAATATTTTTGAGCCCCAGAACGAACAATTATTGCCTAGAATGTATTGTTAAGATCCCCGAACGACTAGTTAACACATCGCAAAATTAAATAAATAATCCGAAAAAATAGATAAAAACTGCCGGATATCCAGAGAAGCTCAAGAACAGCTTACAGCTTGAATAATCACCTCACTACCCCCTTCGAGATTCAAAACCCTTCATTTGGACTCCGATACAACTCCACTAGCCATTAAAACAGTTAAACTACTCCTCAAAGGCTGATCAAACTCAGTCTTTAGGAGTGGGGGGCCCGTGATATGGCTAAAAATGGGGTTAAATCGGAACCGTTCAAATCAGGAACGAATCTTGAAACCCAGGGGTAAAACGGTAATTTCACCTACCAATGGGTCAGAAGCTGGTACGGGTTCTCTTCCTCGAAAACCCACTAATCTGCAAACGGATCCACCTCAACTGGGTGAGGATTTCAACCCGCAGCAAAATCGGACCAGAAGGGATAGAATTAGGGTTTCTGATTAAATCCTAATCAACGGCCCTGATTCATATCTATCCCTTAACTGGGCATTAGGGATTATATTCCTTATCTAACCACAAGGGGATTACATTTCTAATCTGATCCCAGCGGTGCCTATAAATACCCCCCATCCATCTCCATTAAGAGGTAATAAATCTTTTGCCAGTTTTTGCATTCATTCATAATCACTTCTGATTACTAACTTGAGCGTCGGAGGGTGCGTCACCGGGAACAACCCCGGTATCTCGCACTTCATGCAGGTGAACGGCGGGAGTAACGGTCAAACTCCGGCGGAACAGGTAACAGGTTTGTTATTCAAAGTTTCCCAAGAACCCACAAATACTATCTATTTGCCCCCACACCAGATTTAGCGGCATCACGCCCCGTGTGCATTATATGTATGCACACACTCACCATTTTACTAACTAGGTTTTAAGCCTATAAATCTTCCAAAAAATATTCTAAATTGTTTGCCATAATTAAATTGTTTGCCATAATTCACAGCAATTCCTATTGCCAATCTACAATAAATTCCAAACATAATCTCTTTTAATTTCTAATCCAAAACCCTAACTTTTTCAAATTTACTCTTACCATATCAATTAAAGAATTAACCGCTTCTAACCCGAAGATAATCAACTAATCTCCCTACTACCCTATTTTTCTTGCTATAAATTGAAAACATACAACCTTATACAATTTAATGAAATTATTTCTCACCTTCCAAGATGCCAATTCGAAAAAACCAATGCCGGGATAGTGGAGAGCATCTTCAAATTTGTAAGAACCCCATAAAATTTTCTTTAATTTGCTAAGAATTTGTGGGAATTAGAAACCCTAGATGAAGAAAAGAAGAAGGAGGAGGTCGGTCGATCTTCGGGTCTGGGCAGAAATGAGGAAGAAGATGGGGAAGGGTGGAGTTGGTAATAAAAAGCGGAAATTAATAATAAACCCCGCAAAAGATCTTTTATTATTTATATACCCATATATTTCTATTTTTCATAATAAACTCCAATAATAATAACAATAATAAATAAATTAAGGAATATATATAAAATAAAATTGTATATTTAAGCATAATAATAACAATAATAATAATATCTGATAGCAATAAAAGCATTACAAACGAATGTTTTGAAATTATAAATTAATGGGGTGTTACAATCTCCAAGCAATCAAGTCAGAAAGAAGACGTGTCAAACAGAAAGCTATGAGCTATCATTTCATCAGTGACACCCAATATAGAGAGCCTAACGACCAACTACGGCTCCAGTGTGTGTACCCAAAAGAGGAGACAAAAATAATGGAGGAAGTACACTCTGGTGTGTGGGGAGCCCACCAATCAGGCCCTAAAATGAGGCCCAAAATGAGGCTCCAAACATATGGGATAGTATTGGCCCATCATGATCAAAGACTGTAAGGAGTACGATGAAAAAGCACCACCCTGTCAAGAGCACACTAACATCATCTAGCAGCACCCCAATCCTCTGCACCCGTCAGTGGCATCCTGACCCTTCGAGCAATTGGGAACCAATATCGTAATAAGTATTTTTTGTGTATTTTCGATAATTTGATTTTGTTTTATAAATTCATTTTGTGCTAAATTCTGTTCGAATCTTTTATTAAAGTATTTTCTAAACAAAAAAATTTATTTATTTGAAATAATGATGTGTTTTGATCTTACTTCATATTTCTTATTGATCGAATATTTATATTTGAGTCTAAAACAAATATATTATTATTATTGGATTATTTTAATGAGTTTGTCAAACCCGAATATTATTTTGTTATATAAATTTATTAAGTTTATTAATTGTTACTTCTGATTATTTAATTTATTTTTCATTTACCGAATTATTTCATTTTCGTATTTGATCTGATTTTTCCTGACGAATTCCAATTTATTTTCAAGCCCAATTTATATTATATTCGTTTGTATTAATTATTTATTTAATTGGATTTAAATTTTCATTCATGAACTATTTTATCTTTTGTTGGGTTATATATATCTTGTGAATTTATTTTTATTGGATTGTGGTTATTTTTATTTGAACCTATTGACTTAGATCTATCTCTTATTGAACCCTAAAACCCAATTTCATTTATTCTTAATCCAAATCCGCTATTATTGGACCCTAATTGACTAACTCAGTACCCTAATTGTACCCTATAAATACAACTAATGCAAACCCTAAAAATTGCACAATTTCAAAATCCTAGCCGCTTATTCTCTCTCCTCTCTCCTCTCTCCTCCCGTTCTCTCTCCCTCATTCGTTTTCCTGCAAAAACACCCCGACCCATTCCTGTGCATCTTCTCCATTTTCTTTCCCGACCATCTCCAGCCCCCTCTGGCGACCTCCAACCCCGTCGTGCCACCCCCTCTCATCGCGCCGCCCTCTATTCCTCCCTCCCGTCGACACAATAGCCCCAATCGAAACCCCGCTTTGCTTCTTTTCCCGTTCGTCAACTCAGCGACGCCGTGCTTCCTGTTCCGATCGACGAGCTCAGCAGTAGCGCCTGGCGCCGCTCGCCGTCAAGCCACCCTGAGCACCGCCCTCGCCGCTCGACGCCCCGCCGTCCACCGCCGTCGGCCAGACCCCGAGCACCTCTTGACGTTGCTGACATTGCTGTTGTCCCTATTGTGCTGTTATTGTTTTTGCTCTTTGTTTGCACGTGTATTGCACGTATATTCTTCTTGTTGGTTCGTGGGTTCGTTGCTTCGGGATCCTTATCCTGTTATACTTGGTATTCATTTTCATCGTTATAAGGCAAGTAACCTTCCTCTTGAATTGTTAATTGTATCAAATTCAAGTTTCACTGAAATTCATGCAAGTAGATCCTATTCGTTAATCATATCGCTGTATTGATTATCTTCGTTGGGTCTATTGAGGGTTTACACGAGCTAACCCCAATATTCTTGATATCGTGCCACTTTTGACTCTAAAGTTTGAATCTTTCATGTATTCATGTAGAATTGATAATAGGGTAAACTGTATAATCATGACACATTTAATTATTGTAGAAACAACTACTAGGTTGTATGTTTGGTTGATTGTTTATTGTTTGATCGATGATAATTTAGTGTATGTATATGATTTTATTTTTATTTATCATGTTATTGAACCCATCATGTTTATTACACAATTTATTGACTAAAGAATCGATCCCCATCATGTATAATTAAATTATTTCATGAAAATACACAAAACCTGTACATTGCTTGTTGACCTATATGTTGACTACTGTTTTTGAACCAGTAAACATTTTTAAAATGAATTACTTCCTGAATAAGAATTGTAGTCTTATCTTTCTAGTTTCTAGAACACCTTGAGTTTCTGAATTTCAGGTTTTGTTGCAAAAGTTATGCCCATTTTACTACAGCTGTGTTTTTACTTTCAGATTTTCAGATTCTTGTAACTTGCATGCTTAAACAGAAAAAAGACTGATCAAATGATAAAATTTTACTGTGAAAATTTCCAAATTATTTCTTAACATGTTTAGGAGTCTAGAAATTATTTTTAATGAATTTATTAATGAGTTTTTGCTGTTCCTAAAATTAAAACAACATGATATTGAGATTCTGCCTGAATATAAAATCTGTGAAGAACATTGTGTTTGACCTAGCTACTTTTGTCAGATTTTTAACTTTAAATATGCATTGGAACCGTGTGGAAGTCTAGTTTCTAGAACTTCTAGCAGATTTACTTTTCAATTTCTATAACTGTGGGAAATTACACTTTTGTACAGACTACTCTTGCTGTCCAGAATTTCACTTTTCAGTTTTTAATAGTTTAATTAATCCTATATCGTACTATTGCATGAATTAATGTATGTATGTTGTATTGCATGATCCTAATGAGTTATTGTCATGATTATAATTGACCAACTTCATGTTACCATTCTATTGTTCCCTTATTGATACTATCATTTACCGAAATGTCCATTAATTGCATATTGTATCGTTGCATTAATAAAATAATTAACAAGCCGAAGTTTAAGGAAATGACTTGAGTAGTGAATAATATAGTGACTGTGTCGGCCAGTGTTTTTTGATTGATTGTGGAGCATTGACTACGGCACCCCAATCACTAGTGTATTGCATCAATGAATCGTATCAATGTACCAGTGTATCAATGTACCAATGTACCAATGTATCAATGTATAAATGTACCAATGTATCAATGAATCGGTGAATCATCGTAATGTATCGAGCAACAATATTGTATCGTATCAGTGATTACCATACCGACACATGATCTATAAAATTCACCACTCGTTCTAAACGAAATTGATTGTATGCATCGAAACTGTAGTATGGGATGCAGTAGTACGTGCATTAGTTAGGATTAAAATGAATAATAGAGTTAAGGGTTTGCATTACATCGACATTGCATTTTGTTCAACATTGTTCATATTGATATCGATTATTGTCTAAGTGTTACTGATACCGAACCGTTGCATCGATTACCATATTATTGATTATTGCTATCGTGCCATGTTATTGATTCCTATTGATCCATTGACTTTATTGTGTTATCATTATTTTATTGTTCCCTGCATTCTCTACTTGCTGTCCATGACTTGCTCTAAGGACAAATTCTCTCCTCTTTTTAGATGAAATGTTTACAGGTGTTCATGGAGAATTGCCTAATGGATTGGGAGAACAACATTCGTGAAGGAATTGATTGCATCGCCACTTAATAAATATTTATTGCTATGTTATGAAGACTTAATTATTGAACTATTGTTATTTCATTATTTTGGGCTTATGACCCGAATATTGTTATTTGTTTCCAGACGTAGGATTATTATTGTATTTAGATATTTTTATTGCTTCATTCCAAGTATTATTGTTCATGTGATTATTATTATTGCCTGCGCAATTATTCTGTATTGGTTATATTGTTTAGTTGATCGGTTAAACAGCTTATGGGTGACGTTAGTCATTCGCTGGGCCAATGTTACGTGCTCGTATTCCGTATTTTTGGGAAGCGGAGTGTGACAGATATAATGGGACCAATCAACCCACCATCTTTAGTAGGCTATAAATTTATATTTAGTGCGGTTGACTACTCTAAATGGTTGGAAGCCATGGCCCAAAAAGAGACGAAAGAAAACAAGATTGTTCGCTTCTTTCATACTCACATCCTGTACCGCATTGGAGTCCCTAGGAAAATACTTTCCGACAATGGATCCCCCCCCCCCAAGAATGCAAAAGTCATGGCATTCACTGACAAGCACTCCATCGAATGTAGGTATTCGCCAATAGACAATGTGTAAGCCAACGGCCTAGCCGAAGCATTCAACAAAACTCTCATAAAATGCTTGAAGAAGACAGGTAATCACAACAAGCTTGACAGGCATCTTCGCTTACCCGAACCTATATGGGCATACTGCATATCGTACAGCTACAAAAGCAATCCCTAACTCGTTAGTATTCAGCGTGGAAGCAGTCCTCCCAACTGAACAAGAGATCCCAAGCCTCGCATAGCAATTTAGCTAGAATATGACAATGTCAAGCTCTGCCTGGAAGAGTTAAACGCACTTGACAAACATTGTCTAAAAGCTCAACAAATGTTGGAGATACACCACGCTCAATTTCACGAGCCTACGAAAAAATGGGCAGATCCAGAGCTTTCAAAGGAGAGCTTATCAAGGTCATTCAAAGACCCATCATAACAACTTGCCAGTCTGGTAGAAAATTCTACTTTATGTTATACAGAAAGTATACAAATGATGTACTGCAACACCCCCAATTTATAGGAGAATATTAAGAGATATATATGAATTATTGGAGTGGGCCTATACGAAATTCTATGGGTTATGGATTAAGTGAATTAATTAAAGGGACCTATAGAGAGATTATGGGCTTATGCATTAAATGAAAAGAAATGAAAGAAAGAGAATGAGAAGGAGAAGAAAGTGGCTATATGCTTGGGGGGTGAAGTGGTGTGGCTTGTGCATGGGTTTAGTGCCACATCGTTAGGGAGGAGAGAAGGTGAGAGAATATATAGTGTTGTCAAGGATCACGAGGTACCGAATAGTCCGGAAACCTTTTGTAAGGCCAGCTTGTGATGGAAAATGGATTAGGATTTATTTGTGTGCGTCCGAGTTGGGTACGGGGCGTTACAGATGGTATCAGAGCCAATTGTAGCACCCCAAGTTCCCAACTTTGGAAATTCGTGACACAAGCCAGTCGCTTACTTCAAATAGTACATAACACAGAAAGATACAGGAAATTAAAAACTTTTATTAAATAAAAAGTGTTATTACATTGTCCAAAGGTACAAAATTATTATAATAAAACATTAGAATGAACTTGAACAGTGTCTCTCCACTAGGATGCTCTACCCGGCCCGAGTGCCTTCCACTCCAACGATTTAGTAGTCCTGCACCAACTGTGGGCATGTCAATTAAAGGCAACTGACACAGTACTGATAAAACCAGCGACTCCCAAACTCAATAGCCGAAATTTGATGCAAAGGAAAACGTGTAGACAAATTAATTAGTGTTACTGTATTGCATACCCTAGAGTCTAATGCACAATATCTAATGCACGCAATGTACTTATTCTAAATGCAATTCATTTGAAAATGTATGCATCCCATACTACATATTTTCCCAAACACAACTTCAATGGAAACGTATGCATCCCATACTACATACTTCCAAGGAGTTCGCTTCTTCTGATTGTAGGGTTCGATTCCTCACCATTCTCCCTACTCTTGTACTCTATCTCGTTCCTGACATTCACCTACTGGCTGATGAGGTTGCATTCGTTCGGTCCAATCCCGTCTCTGCAGTTAGTAATGGTGTCCTCGTTATCCACTACGCCGGGCTCCCGCAATCCCACTGCTCCGGACCTCACCCAAAAGTTGCTCACGAGCATATAGGTGGCACGCGGAGTCTCTGCTCACCGAGACGCATAGAGTCTTACTCACCCTTGGAGAGTCTTAATCTATCTCTCTGCCCGTACTAAACAACATAGTACTTGACAGACTCGTTGGGTTTATTCCCTTCATCTGCCAAGAGAACCTCCCGTTCTTACCACTAGAACCTAGAAATAAACAGATGAGACAACGCCCCATTCCCCATACAGGAGAGACGGAGATGCGCGAGTTCCCTTGACAGACGAGTACAACATCGGCTAGTGCTGACCTAACAATCAGATGACATAATGGTCCTAGGTTACTATTATGACTCAGCGCTTCTAACCTAGGATTTCTATGCAATCCTTAAGGTGACTAATGATATTTCTTAGTAAAAGGATTAGTGAGTATTAGACAATATATGACTAGTTACTTACCTAGTCCTTATCAAATTTCTAACCCTAGGGAAAACTAGACCAGCCTCCAACCAATCCCAACGTTGGCCCGATCCCGGCCCAACACAACTCGGCGAAAAGTTTGATTCGACCCTGTTGTCCGCCGACCACCCTATCTTGGATCCCGACCCTGTCTCCGCCCCGCGATCAACCTTCCACTGTTAGCGATCCGTCAGCACGCGAGAACTGTGTTTCTCCAAACCACTAGGGTGACAAGGCGGCAAACCACCCAAAATCATGCAATACTAGGGACCATAGGGTGCGGCTCACTACCCTAAGTCCTTAACCACAAAAACCAATTTGGAAAACAAACGAGTGTACCAATGGAAAGCTAAGATTAGAGTCTGTAACGCCCCGAATCCCAATTTACTGAATTCGAGATGTTCTTCAGGATCTTTTCGCTTTCTTCACATACAATTTCACAAGGAATTTAAAATCTTTACTTTTACATCAGAGTTACAACATGTTACATTTGAATTTACACAGCGGAAGCAAAATATACAATATTTACATAAATGAACAACAACATAATGAACTCTTTGTGCATCCATTCCTTTTACATGTAATTATCCTGCATAAAACACTGTGGGTACGTCAGTTTATTCAACCGACGATAATTATACATGGCCATCCTCTCTATGCCAGAAACAGTATAATGAATCTCATTTCTTACAAATCACAAACTTGTTCAACATAAGCATACAAATAAGGGAACTTTTAATGATGTCGTGTTGTGATTGTGCACTTAAATCCTTAATGCAATTTACTTAATTAGTTATGACACTAATGCACACTTGTTCGAATTCTATGCATCCCATACTACATAGGTTCGAGTGCAAGCCTCTTAAACGATCTTCATTTTGTAGGGTTCAATCCCCCGCCATGACTTATTCTACTACTGTAATTCCAATGAGTATCCTAGATGAATCTATGAGTACAAGCATGTATCCTGGCCCCTGGAGTAGAATTTCGCGCCATGTCTTGACTCGTCAAGCATGCCTTCTGCGACAATTCAGCCTCCTCCCTGAACACACTCCTCTTGCAGTCACCAAAACATCCCACAAGCGTGACTAGAGTCCGATCATTACTGAGTTGTGCCCGCGCCATGTCTTGACTCATCAAGCATGCATTATGCGGCTCACACACCCGCACCGTACCCTAGCTCTCATACTCATGTTTTTCTCTCATCTTCATCACCTCCACACTATGGTTTAACTTAATTAGAATCATGAATGAAAATCAACCTCTAGAGTTAGCCTCTCCATCATCCGGACTCATCATTTCATTTTACTTGACCAACCTGGTCTAATTCTCAATATTATTTCATTCACTGCCGGGGAGACTTAGCTACTCTTCTGCTCAATTTCACATTCACAATATCCAATGGAGCATCATCAGCTCATAATTCATTTTAGGGTCTCACAGACTTTTCTCATCATGATTTCACATTTCATAATTTCATTTGATTCTCAATTCTCATCTATGATTCATTTACACAATTCATGCATCCATAACAGAGTTCATTGACTTAAAATCACAAGGTTCACCATTACTAACAGCAAAATAACATGAATTCCAGTATACCAAAGTTCACTCTGTACAGTCGACTTGGAAGAGCACCAGTCGACTTATACAGTCATACAGGGTTATCATAATGTTCGGGTTAGTCGACTGAGTACACTACCAGTCGCCTGTCCCGCCCAATTCTTATTCACAATATTATCCTCGTAACAGTCGACTGATCAGTAATCAGTCGTCTGTCCTGGATAATTCAAACAGCATGATTTCTAAGTCCAGATCAGTCGACTTGCCACCTGCATCGGTCGACTGGACAGATCCATTTTAATTTGGGAATTTACTTACATTTCTTTACATATACTTGCATCATGATATCAATTAACAGCATATACCAATTCATGTTCCATAAACATAGTACCCCTTGCTCAGTAGCATTCACAACACAATTTTCCCAGTTATTAACATGCTCTTTAGAGAAATTACTACTCTAAACCTGTATTCGCATTGCTCATACTTACATACGACAATGGGGATATAAATTTCAAGTCATCATTCTGAGTCTACACAAAATAGAATATCTTTATTCGAGGAACTATCAAACAATCACTTTCAGAACGAGCATCAGTCGACTTAACTCCAAGTCAGTCGACTGAGCCGACAACTTCAGATGTTTATCTCCTCAGTTCTTTTTGTTGTTTACCTCCCCTCCATCATATGTGTCATAGGGAGGACATACATTTTATGATCACACCATCATGGCTATTCACACACATTTTATCAGCACATTATGAAAGTAAATATCTCGTATCAGTCGACTGGCTCATATGGCAGTCGACTGTACCGCCAGTCTTGTCTCGAATTTAATAGCATGTTCAAGCAATTTCTACCGCATTCAATTTACTCTTGCCACATGGTAACACTTCATGACAAATATAGCATTATTCCTACATTAGAAGTCCTGAGAAACACCCACCTTTTGTGAAGAAAATAACGAAATCCCGCAAGTCCTTCAATATAGCGCAGCACTTCTCGTTCCTTGGTTCCACTCCGACTCCTCAGCAATGTTGCTTGCCTCCACCGAAAAGCTCCCACACACTCTCAGGTACTCTTACAATCTCAGGAAATTTTAGTGCAAAGAGATAGGGAAAGTAGGGGGTATTTATATAAGAAGATAAATAAGATGGAGGGTTGAGATCCATTAGGGAGTTGAAGAAACAAGGGCTGAGATTGATTTGGGGGTTGCAAAAACTACCCACAACTCAGGATAACTACCCACAACTCAAGCCACTCCTCTCCCAAAAACCGGCCAAGAAATTGTGCCTATTACACGTGTACATTGAGTGCACGTGTAAGCACAAGTCACACCACAAATGTACCCGGGATTAAAAGGAGAAAGAATGTTACACTACAAGTTGTGAAAAATAATAAGAGAGTTTACAATCCATGGGTTTAAAATCAATTTGGGCCAAACTAGTTATTTGTAAAAATAGGTAAATTAATGCTTTATAAAACGATGTTGAAAAATACTAGTCAATAATATTGCACAAGTATACCTTATAAAATAATAATCTTCCATATAGAAAGTCGGGGTATTACATCACTCCCTCCTTAGAATAGTTCCGTCCCCGGAACTACAGCCAAGAACGAGACACAACAAAAAAAACAACAACAAGAGGTACAAAATACACGGATGCAACATACAAGATGCAAAATACAAACAATCAAGCAAAAAGCTCAGGATAGTCCTTCAACATCTTGTCCTCGGATTCCCAAGTAGCCTCTTCAACCAAGTGGTTTCTCCAGACTACCTTGACCATCGGTATCGTCTTATTCCTCAAGACCTTCTCCCTACGGTCAACAATCTCAACAGGAGTCTCGATGTAATTCAGGTCTAACTGCAAACCTTCCGGCACTTCAGGCAAATGATGACTCGGGTCTGGAATATAACCTCTCAACATAGACACATGGAAAACATTGTGCACCTGAGACAACTCTTCCGGTAATTCAAGCCGGTAAGCAGTTTTCCCGATCCTTTTCAATATCTTATATGGGCCTATAAATCTCGGGGCTAACTTCCCGCCCTTGCCAAACCGAACCACACCTTTGCTGGGTGATACCTTCAGAAAGACGAAGTCACCAACCTCAAACTCAAGGTCCCTCCTCCGGTTGTCTGCATAGCTTTTCTGCCTGCTCTGAGCTTCCACCAACCTTTTCCTGATCAGATCAATCTTCTCAGAAGTCAGCTGTACAAGCTCAGGACCAAACAACTGACGCTCCCCAACCTCATACCAACACACAGGAGTCCTGCACTTCCTGCCATACAAAGCTTCATACGGCGCCATCCCAATGCTAGTTTGAAAACTGTTGTTGTAGGCAAACTCCACCAAAGGTAAATGCCTTTCCCAACTGCCTCCGAAGTCTAGTATACAACACCGAAGCATATCCTCAAGAATACGGTTGACTCTCTCGGTCTGCCCATCGGTCTGTGGATGAAAAGCAGTGCTGAAATCTGTCTTGGTACCCAAAGCTGCCTGAAGACTCCTCCAGAAATGCGAAGTAAACCGCGCATCTCGATCAGACACAATGGTCGAAGGAACGCCATGAAGTCGGACAATCTCACCAACATACATCTCAGCCAACTTGTCCATCGAAGCTGTGAGTTTCATCGCCAAAAAGTGAGCGGACTTGGTAAGTCGATCGACTATAACCCAAATAGCATCGTCGCCTTTAGAACTCTTAGGCAAACCCGTGATGAAATCCATACTGATGTTATCCCACTTCCATTCCGGAATAGGTAACGGCTGTAATAGACCTCCGGGTCTCTGACTTTCGGCTTTAACTTGCTGACAAACCTCACATCTCGCGACAAATTCGGCCACATCCCGCTTCAAACCTGACCACCAGAAATGCTGCTTGATGTCTTTGTACATCTTAGTACTCCCAGGATGTACCGACAAAAGAGTAGCATGCGCCTCCTGAAGAATACTCTCTTTCAGGTCCGCCTGATCTGGAACGCACAGTCTATCTCCGAACCACAGCACTCCATCCCTGGTCTGAAAACCGGGCAACCTGCCAGCACCAACCAGCTCCTTCATCTCCAGAATATCAGCATCAACTTCCTGACTTGCAATGATCCTTGCATTCAGAGTAGGCTGAAGCTTCAACTGAGATAAAGATGCTCCCAATCCTTGCAAGACAACCTCAATACCTGCTCGGTCCAACTCCTCAATCAGATGCCTCTGAGTCGTAATCAAACAGGCCAAACTGCTCTTGCGACTAAGTGCATCAGCAACAACATTAGCCTTTCCGGGATGATACTTGATCTCAGGTCGCATATCCTCGAGCACTTCCAACCATCTCCGCTGTCTTAGATTGAGATCCCTCTGCTGGTAGATATACTTCAAGCTCTTATGATCCGTGTACATGTTCAACTTCTCACCATACACGTAGTGCCTCCATTGCTTCAAAGCAAAGATAATCGCAGCCAGCTCTAGATCATGAGTCGGATAATTCTTCTCATGCGGTCGTAGTTGCCTAGATCCATATGCGATCACTTTACCTTCTTGCATTAAGACACAACCAAGCCCCCGATGTGAAGCATCGCTATAGACATCATACTCAACTCCTGCTCTAGGCAAAGCCAAAATAGGTGCAGTAGTCAGTCTATCCTTCAACTCCTGAAAACTCGCCTCACATTGCTCGGTCCACTTGAAGCTCGCATTCTTCTTGGTCAACTCGGTAAGCGGCACAGCTATCTGAGCATAACCTTGAATGAATCTCCTGTAGTATCCAGTCATCCCAAGGAAACTTCTGACTTCCTTCACTGTAGTAGGCCTAGCCCAATCTCTCACTGCCTCTATCTTCTGAGGGTCAGTTGCCACTCCCTCCTTAGAAAGGATGTGACCTAGGAATGCCACTTCAGATTTCCAGAAATCACACTTGGATAACTTGGCATACAACCTCTGCTCTTCCAACTTCTGCAAAACTGCTGCCAGATGCTCAGTGTGCTCCTCCTCAGACTTGGAGTACACGAGAATATCGTCGATAAACACCACGACGAAAGAATCAATAAACGGCCTCAGAACTCTGTTCATCAAGTCCATGAAGATTGCAGGTGCATTCGTCACTCCGAATGGCATAACTAAGAATTCGTAATGCCCATGCCGAGTTCTAAATGCAGTCTTATGCACATCTTCAGCCTTCACTCGCACTTGGTGATATCCTGATCGAAGATCTATTTTGGAGAATACAGCTGCTCCTTGTAGACGATCGAACAAGTCATCAATTCGAGGAATCGGATACTTATTCTGAACAGTGACCTTATTCAGCTCTTGGTAATCGATACACATCCTCATCGATCCATCCTTCTTCTTTACCAAAAGCACTGGTGCTCCCCAAGGTGACGCACTAGGTTGAATAAAGCCTTTTCCCAATAGTTCCTCAATCTGCCGCTTCACCTCATCCTGTTCCACTGGAGCCATCCTATACGGTGCCTTAGAAATGGGTGCACTTCCCGGTTGAACAGTGATGCTGAACTCTACATCACGATGCGGAGGTAACCCAGGAAAATCTTCCAAAAACACAGTCGGATAGTCCCGAACCACAGGAATCCCTTGCAATTCCACAGGAGTCTCTTCCTTGCGGATAGTTGCCACCAGCTTAGAACACTTCAACTTCCCTTGGAAAGTGACTTCAGGTCCACCTGGAGCCTTCACTGTCACGATCTTGGTCTTACACTCGATGCTTGCACTGTACACCGACATCCAATCAATGCCAATGATAACATCGACTCCCAAGATAGTCAGCTCGATCAGATCAATGCCGAAGATTCGTTCCCCAATCACAATCTCGCAATCAGCATAATACCGATCAGTGGTCAAAGTTTCCCCTGATGGTGTAGCCACTGCTAAGATCTTGCCTGGGAAAATCTTCGGTTCAACTCCCAACACTTTAGCAAATCTAGGAGACACAAAAGTATGAGAGGATCCAGTATCAAACAACACCACAGCTCCCTTTCCATTAATATAGAGTTCTCCTGTTACATAACGTACATCATTACATAACAGTTTTACACTATGATCGGGAAGGAGAAATGAAAAAGAAATCATACTAAACATCAGCCCTCGTACCAGAGATAACCTGATCTGCTTCCTCAGCATCAGCTTCTGTCAAAGCAAATACTCGCCCTGACTGGTACGGCCTCTTCCCAGTCTGCTGTATTGGCACATTGTGATTGCCAGCCCGTGGTTTGAGACATCGAGATTGGTAATGTCCCACTTCACCACAGTTAAAGCAAGTGACTGCAGAAGGTCTCCCTGCATCGTTTCCAGGTCTCCCAGCTACACTGACGGCATTCGCCCCTGTCGGTTTGAATTTCTGTGCAGATGGTTGCCCCTTGAAACTCCCCGATGGCGCGGGCCTCTCCCAGACTGCCAGTTGCTCCTCTGATGCTGAGCAACATGGAACTGCTCCATATCCGCCTCCGTTGCTGCCGCCCTCTTCACCAGCTTATCGAATCTCCTGATACCAAGGGGTATCATACGAGATCTCAAGCTCGGCCTCAGACCATGCTCGAACTTGCGAGCCTTCTTCGCCTCATCCATCACTAGTTCTGGAGCATACCTGGAGAGTTGAGTGAACTTGGTCTCATACTCCCTTACTGACATGCTGCCTTGCTGAAGTGACAGAAACTCCATGGCCTTTTTCTCCTGGACGTCGGAGGGGAAATAATGGCTGCGGAATTCCTCTAAAAATTCCTCCCAGCCAAGCAACAAGCCGCCCATAGTCCTCTTCATCGACTGCCACCAAACAGCCGCATCCTTCTCCAACTGCAAAGTCGCCAACTTGACCTTGCTGCCCTCCGGTGTTTCCAACACCTCGAAGATTGTCTCCACTTGCCGAATCCAGTTATCGGCCGCATCCGGGTCGGACTTTCCCTCGAACACTGGTGGTTTCATTCTCTTGAATAATTCCACTAGCTTGATTGCCTCGGGTACTGGATTCACCGGCCCCCTTCCTTGGTTTGCAGCCACTGCATTCAGCGTCTGGTAAACCCTTGCAAACTCGGCATCCAGGTCCAAACCTTCACCATTCCTGGCTCCCCTTCTCGCCATATTCTGATGCAAAAGATCCATTAAATTCGAAGTATAAAACAAGAATTTAAACCAACTTTCATTTCATTGAATTTCAAAGTTTATACATTCGAATTTTAAAAAAACATTTTAACATCAGAATAGAAGAAAATAGAAACTAGGACAATCTAATCTCTACGGGTCCTCTTCGCTGCTCGAAGTTCATCCCGCAGTTCATCCACCTCATCCTTCAGCACATCAGTTAGGTTCTTTTTCTTCTCAAGTTCCCAAATCCGATGGCTAAGAACAGAATAGTCAGCATTCCGCTTCTCCAGCTGAGCCTCCAAAACTCCAACTCTATACTTCAAGGTATCCACTTGCCTCTGCAGAGAAGCTACAGCGTTACCCAAAGCTGGTCCCTTTTCTTCATCGGAAGAAGAAGAATCATCAGGTGAGTTCGGCGGTGGGGTGATCTCTCGGGATTCAGGGTACTCCTCATCATCAGAATCAGCTTGCCCAGGGTGATATTCGTCCTCAGAATCAGCCTGTCCAGGATGGTACTCTTCCCCAATAATGTGCCAGTCGTCGCCTCCAGCAGGGTCGAAGTGATCAGCCATCTTAGAATAGAGAGGAAGAAGCATAAATCATAGAGCAACACAAATGTAAGTTACTTACATTTAAATCTCTAAATCCAAACACACACTCTAATGTCCACATCTAGGGTGTCGTTCCTTATAAATTTGTACGAGTGTGAAAGCATAGAAAGCGTGGCTCTGATACCACTCTGTAACGCCCCGAATCCCAATTTACTGAATTCGAGATGTTCTTCAGGATCTTTTCGCTTTCTTCACATACAATTTCACAAGGAATTTAAAATCTTTACTTTTACATCAGAGTTACAACATGTTACATTTGAATTTACACAGCGGAAGCAAAATATACAATATTTACATAAATGAACAACAACATAATGAACTCTTTGTGCATCCATTCCTTTTACATGTAATTATCCTGCATAAAACACTGTGGGTACGTCAGTTTATTCAACCGACGATAATTATACATGGCCATCCTCTCTATGCCAGAAACAGTATAATGAATCTCATTTCTTACAAATCACAAACTTGTTCAACATAAGCATACAAATAAGGGAACTTTTAATGATGTCGTGTCGTGATTGTGCACTTAAATCCTTAATGCAATTTACTTAATTAGTTATGACACTAATGCACACTTGTTCGAATTCTATGCATCCCATACTACATAGGTTCGAGTGCAAGCCTCTTAAACGATCTTCATTTTGTAGGGTTCAATCCCCCGCCATGACTTATTCTACTACTGTAATTCCAATGAGTATCCTAGATGAATCTATGAGTACAAGCATGTATCCTGGCCCCTGGAGTAGAATTTCGCGCCATGTCTTGACTCGTCAAGCATGCCTTCTGCGACAATTCAGCCTCCTCCCTGAACACACTCCTCTTGCAGTCACCAAAACATCCCACAAGCGTGACTAGAGTCCGATCATTACTGAGTTGTGCCCGCGCCATGTCTTGACTCATCAAGCATGCATTCTGCGGCTCACACACCCGCACCGTACCCTAGCTCTCATACTCATGTTTTTCTTTCATCTTCATCACCTCCACACTATGGTTTAACTTAATTAGAATCATGAATGAAAATCAACCTCTAGAGTTAGCCTCTCCATCATCCGGACTCATCATTTCATTTCACTTGACCAACCTGGTCTAATTCTCAATATTATTTCATTCACTGCCGGGGAGACTTAGCTACTCTTCTGCTCAATTTCACATTCACAATATCCAATGGAGCATCATCAGCTCATAATTCATTTTAGGGTCTCACAGACTTTTCTCATCATGATTTCACATTTCATAATTTCATTTGATTCTCAATTCTCATCTATGATTCATTTACACAATTCATGCATCCATAACAGAGTTCATTGACTTAAAATCACAAGGTTCACCATTACTAACAGCAAAATAACATGAATTCCAGTATACCAAAGTTCACTCTGTACAGTCGACTTGGAAGAGCACCAGTCGACTTATACAGTCATACAGGGTTATCATAATGTTCGGGTTAGTCGACTGAGTACACTACCAGTCGCCTGTCCCGCCCAATTCTTATTCACAATATTATCCTCGTAACAGTCGACTGATCAGTAATCAGTCGTCTGTCCTGGATAATTCAAACAGCATGATTTCTAAGTCCAGATCAGTCGACTTGCCACCTGCATCGGTCGACTGGACAGATCCATTTTAATTTGGGAATTTACTTACATTTCTTTACATATACTTGCATCATGATATCAATTAACAGTATATACCAATTCATGTTCCATAAACATAGTACCCCTTGCTCAGTAGCATTCACAACACAATTTTCCCAGTTATTAACATGCTCTTTAGAGAAATTACTACTCTAAACCTGTATTCGCATTGCTCATACTTACATACGACAATGGGGATATAAATTTCAAGTCATCATCCTGAGTCTACACAAAATAGAATATCTTTATTCGAGGAACTATCAAACAATCACTTTCAGAACGAGCATCAGTCGACTTAACTCCAAGTCAGTCGACTGAGCCGACAACTTCAGATGTTTATCTCCTCAGTTCTTTTTGTTGTTTACCTCCCCTCCATCATATGTGTCATAGGGAGGACATACATTTTATGATCACACCATCATGGCTATTCACACACATTTTATCAGCACATTATGAAAGTAAATATCTCGTATCAGTCGACTGGCTCATATGGCAGTCGACTGTACCGCCAGTCTTGTCTCGAATTTAATAGCATGTTCAAGCAATTTCTACCGCATTCAATTTACTCTTGCCACATGGTAACACTTCATGACAAATATAGCATTATTCCTACATTAGAAGTCCTGAGAAACACCCACCTTTTGTGAAGAAAATAACGAAATCCCGCAAGTCCTTCAATATAGCGCAGCACTTCTCGTTCCTTGGTTCCACTCCGACTCCTCAGCAATGTTGCTTGCCTCCACCGAAAAGCTCCCACACACTCTCAGGTACTCTTACAATCTCAGGAAATTTTAGTGCAAAGAGATAGGGAAAGTAGGGGGTATTTATATAAGAAGATAAATAAGATGGAGGGTTGAGATCCATTAGGGAGTTGAAGAAACAAGGGCTGAGATTGATTTGGGGGTTGCAAAAACTACCCACAACTCAGGATAACTACCCACAACTCAAGCCACTCCTCTCCCAAAAACCGGCCAAGAAATTGTGCCTATTACACGTGTACATTGAGTGCACGTGTAAGCACAAGTCACACCACAAATGTACCCGGGATTAAAAGGAGAAAGAATGTTACACTACAAGTTGTGAAAAATAATAAGAGAGTTTACAATCCATGGGTTTAAAATCAATTTGGGCCAAACTAGTTATTTGTAAAATAGGTAAATTAATGCTTTATAAAACGATGTTGAAAAATACTAGTCAATAATATTGCACAAGTATACCTTATAAAATAATAATCTTCCATATAGAAAGTCGGGGTATTACAGAGTCGTTCTAATCTTAGGCACAAGATGTACGCAAGCTCACTCTAATCATGTATAGCCAAGATTCAAAAGCTAGATATACCTTAATTGAAGCTCAATCTAAAGTCTTAGTATTATGAAGGCACAATTTAATCAGAACCGTGAAAATTTAATACCACGTGAAGTTGCGATGTTTTGAAAAAATCATTATAATTCACCTACTCAACGGAATTTCATGGATTTTTTTTAAATATCATTTTGTCTACTCTAACTTCTCAATTGGAAATTTCTTCAAATTAGTTCATTTAAGGGAAGTAAAATGGCCAAACTGAGAGGCACACAAAAAATCTTTAGATCAGATATAGTTATCGACCATTCATGCGATAAAATTCACTAAAAATAACAAATGATCTCGAAAGTTCAAAAACATTCACATTAATGTTCCACACACATAGAATAAACATATATCCAAAATGATCCAAACAATTCCAAGTACAAAAGAAGATATGATATTTTGAATGGGGTGCAAATTGCATATTGCTAACAGCCCTGCCTCTCGACCACGGCAACAAGTTGCATTTGAAACGACGAAAATTCTCATCCAAAAATTACAATATTTGGTGGAAATATTCCACATCTACCTAAGAAGCTACTGTAAAATTTTAAATTTTAAATTCCATAAGGACACCAAGTTGTGATTTTTCTAAGTCGTGCATGTTACACTCGCAGAACAGAAATCTCATCCCCGAACCAGCAAGAAACATTTATTTTATCAACATAGAAATCCATCTTCAAAAATCACAAAATTAGGTAGAGTTATAGTAACCATGCATATGAAGTCACAGTAAAAATTATAGCTCTAAACTCATAATGATCATGGAGATACAATTTTTATAAGTCAAGCGTGATAATTCTGCACAGAACAACAATATAATACAACACAGCAGCATCATGGAATTTTTTTAAAATATCATTGCTCATCCAAAATTCACGAAATTTGTTTGAGACGTTAGGGACACAATAAAGATGCTCCTATAAAAATTTCAAGTCTAAATTTCATCCTAGCACAAAGTTATGAATTTCCTAATCCTCTCATGTTAAAAACTTTCCAAGATTCAATCTTGTTCTAACTATTATACTCCTAGTACTTTTAAAAATTATAATCACACAATATTCTTCATTCACATCAACATGCAACTCAATCTATAGCATTCTATCATAATAAAAATAAATTCAAGGCATGCATAGAGTTAGAAGACACCCACTATGAAGTTGTTGTGATCTTTTCTCCAATTTCCTCTTCTTGCTTGAAGAGCTCCACCATCAAGCTCCTTTCTTTTCCCACTTGTTGGTTCCTCCTCACATCTTCACCACCTAGGCTTAGAATGGAGGAAATTTCCCTTTTTTTTAAAGTGGTAGAAATGCTAGGAATTATGAAATGTAAGGTTTTGATGAAGAATTTTAGGGTTAGAAAGAAAGATGGAGATGAAGATGTTGAAATGAACTTGGGGTGTTTAAATAGGGTGGGGGGTTATTGGCCGGCCAAAAGGGGTGAGGATAAGGTGAGGGAGAGGGGAGGTGTCCACACCCAAAACTAGCACATAGTTTCTTAGAGTGAATTTGCGTTTTGGTAAGTGGTTTAGGGTTTTATTGTTTTAACTTTTTTTCATTTTTAGAGTTAATTATATGGATAATTAACATACAAACACTCATACATGTACACATATATGTATTCATACATTCATACTTATATATACATGTATAACACAATACATGACCAAAAATAAAAAAAGGATATTTATTTAGTATTTTTTTCGGGGACATTACATCACTCCCTCCTTAGAATAGTTCTGTTCGCATAACTATGCTTGATAGGGAGAGAACAAGATATACATAGTCACAAAAACAATCCTAGGAATATGTCCCTCATACGGCTTTCTAGTTTCAAAGTGGCTTCCTCCACGAGCTGGTTCCTCCACAGCACCTTGACCATTAGGATGACTTTATTTCTCAGTACCGTCTCTTGACGATCTAGGATCTTTACAGGTTGCTCCTTGTAGGGTAGGTCCACCTACACATCCTTAGGAATCTATGGAAGTTGGTTGCTCGGATCTGGTACACATCTCCTTAGCATCGAGACATGGAATACAGCATGCACTTGCACCAAATCAGTGGGTAGCTCTAACTTGTATGCCATCTTGCTGATTTTCTTTAGAATCTTATATGGTCCAATATACCTCGGGGCTAGCTTGCCACCTCTTCCAAATCTGATTACACCTTTGGTGGGTGAGACTTTCAAGAACACTAAGTTGCCTTCTTCAAATTCCAGTTCTCATCGGCAGTTGTCGGCATAGCTTTTCTGTCTGCTCTGTGCTATAAGTAATCTTTTCCTGATCAGCTTGATCATTTCTGAATCCTGTTGTACTATTTTAGGTCCAAATATCTGCCTCTCTCCCACTTCATACAACATACAGGCGTCCTACATTTCTGTAACGCCCCGATTTCCATACACTGGGAAACCGTGACATAAGCCAGAATCTTTTCCTTCAATTAGCCACAATACACAGAAAAACAGGAAAATTTAAAACTTTTTATTCAACAGAAATGTATTACAAGTCCGAATGTTATAAAACTGTAATACATTAAATTAGTGTTACAATAATGCCATACAAGCACAAGTGTTACAAACTTTCAATAAAAAATACATCAGAGTACAATGAATAATATATAACACTTTTTACTTTCACTTGGATACATCTCAACATAAATAAATTTACAATTGAAACAATTGTAACCAACATATATTACAATTGAAACAAATCAACACTTTGCTAATTTTGCCTTAAGTCCTCCCGAATCCTGTACCTGTAATTTTGCAATTCAGTGCAAATTGAAGTCGGGACGTCAATACATACACTGACGCTTTAAGGCTGATGACTAGCAGCGATTCTCAACTTTAAACAAACGGATTGATGAAAAGAGAAAAGTGTATATATAATTGATGTGTCAGTGTATGCTATGGCTTAGACTCTAATGCAAGATTAACCAATGCAATGATGCACTTATTCTAATGCAAGCAAGACTCTGGAATAGTATGCAGCCCATACTACATACACCCATATCAAGCTATTTCTTCATATATAGGGATTTAAATTTGCGCCATGAATTCTACTCTTTTACTCAACCTATTTCTAAAGATACAACGTGAGTAATAAGGTTGCTCTGAAATGGTCTAATCCCACCATTCGTAGTCATATAGTGGTGTCTCTCTTTGTCACTATTCCCCGGCGTACCGAACCTCACTCAAAAATCTGACGAACCCTTGGTGTTTACTATAACACAGGTTAGCTCAAAGCATCCCCTGTGGCCCCCTAGCTTATGAACCGTAGTCTATGGCTTGTTCTCCTTTTCCTGATATACAACATGACGGAGTTCCGAGGGTCTATCCCCTAGCTCCGAAAGGATACTTCCTGCCCTTATCATGGCACTTCAGAAATTAACAGACGAGATACGAATCCCGTGCTCCCAACTCATGAGAAGGCACAGATCGTATCCCTTTGATAGGAAGGGTACAACCAATAACACCACCTAGTGTTGACCTATAGATTAGGTCAGATCATAAGGTATCACCCTTAATACCAACTCTTTCCCTTCGGAGAAATGATATAAATAAGGGTTAAGTAGTAATAGCCATAAATTACTACCCTAACAATGTCACTAACCCTAAACAATTCGAGGGATGACAACAGTACTAGCACAACATGCTAGGTCTTAAGTTAGACTTCGGGAGATAACTCTACTAGGTGCTCAACCTAGACTTACCAGAATCCCTAAATATCCTGTTAATATCCTATCGATCCAAGACCCCGACAATACGAACGTATTCGCATGCTACTATCCTGAACTTGGATTCCGACTACACTCCCAGCCCGCGATCAGCCTACACCGGTTAAGATCTAACGGTGCACGAGGGGTGACTCATCCACAGTCCACAAGGAGTAAAATAAATACACGTCTTGATGGTCGAGGGATCCTAGGGCAATGATATCACCCTAGACGAACACAACAACTGCGTACGAGCTAATAAGCTACATACGAGCAAAACAACTTACATACGAGCCAACTGACTATGTATGCGACAAATGAATCATATAGAAGCAACCATAAAAGTCTTCTAACAACCTAGAAGCAAAATAACATGATACTAGCAAAACATGATCTTTTATACATAAAAGCAACATGAAAGTCTTCTAACAACCTAAAAGCAATTATCCTATTTGGTAATGGCAACCTCGGGAAAACAACAGCCTTCAAAGGAATTCTATATAGTTTTGAAGCTTGGTCTAGCCTCAGGGTTAACTTCCACAAAAGCGCTCGCATCCCCATTGCCCTAACAACGGAGGAGGCACTTGAACATGCCATAATTCTCAATTGCTCCACCGAGAGTTTTCCCATTCAGTACATGGGATTGCCCCTTAGGCTCGGGAAACTCAAAAAGGCTGATTGGCTACCCATTATTGACCGGGTTGAGAACCGTCTAGCAGGCTGGAAAGGGAAAGCCTTATCATTGGGAGGGAGAGTCACGCTAATTAATGCAGTCTTCTCCAATCTTCCAACATATTATCTGTCCTTCTTTGAAATGCTGCGATGGGTAATTCAGAGAATCGACCGGACTCGAAAACGGTTTTTATGGAAAGGAGCAGACACGGATCGAGGTGGCTATCACCTTATCAGATGGGAGAAGGCATGCATGAAAAAGATTCATGGAGGACTAGGTATTATTAATCATGAGATATGAATCTTGTTCCACTGGATAAATGGTGGTGGAAAGTGTTCCACCCTAATGGAGAAGGGTGGCAAGATTTTATCCAGGGATATCTACATGGGAATGGAATGAGAAATTTGGACTTCAGGGTAGGCCCACATGTCTCCTGGTTCTGGAAAGGAATCGCTAAGGCCTATGATCCCTTCATTAGCTGTGTGACATTAGTTATCGGTAACGGCAGGCTTACCAGATTCTAGTGGGATAAATGGTGTGGGGATCACACACTTAGAACTCTGTTCCCAGATCTATATGATCTTGCGTCAAAATCACACTGTACGGTGGTCGCAGCCTAGAAAAGAGCAACCTGGAAACCACCCATTAAAGAATTGCTAGATCCGGGCACTCAGCTGAGGCTCAATGAACTTCAGTCCTACATCACCAATGCTGGTATTAGTTGTTCTCAGGGCCCAGATAAGAAATCTTGGGGTTTGGAAAGAATGGCACTTTCACCGCGCGTTCCATGTATAACCGCATTCACTTTAGGGGATGTTCCCCAAAGTGGGCTACCGTCATTTAGAGGACGAAAGCCGCTGAAAATCAAAGCCTTCTTATAGCTGGTGTTGAACGATGCGATTTTGACTAGAGAAAATCTTACTAAATGCCAACCGATTATGGACTCTCGTTGCAGGTTCAGCAACGCTAACCTAGAAACTAGAGACCACCTCTTCCTACAGTGCCATAGGAGCAAAGCGGTACTCGTTGAGGTACTCACCGTTCTGGGGACGAATTAGTATCCTAGTGTGTACGAGGAACTGTGGGTAGGTTCAAAATTTGCTACTGAGAGAAGCGTGGTTTATTGCTATCGCCGCAACGACCTGGGTTCTTTGGCTAGACAGGAATAATTTTATATTTTCACAGAAAATGTAATAATATTTCTGGTAACTTGACTCACATTATGCATTTTATTTCATTTTGAGCTAATATTTCTGCGGCTGGTCCCAGGGGGAGGATAGCGAGCATATTCCAGGTTGAGGATTTTGATGATGAGGAAGTCTAGATCGGTCCGACGATCGACTGAAAGCCAGCTTTGCCTTGACTCTGGATAGATACCCACTACCCAAAGGTTTGTTGGGGGGTATGATGTATTTTGGTTGGTCGCATGTATGTTGCAGACATTTTTGATCTTCTTTTGTCCCACCCCCTATGTTGAGGGTGGAGTGTATGTAATTTTGTTTTAGATTGTAGGACCTTGTATTTGGCTCAGTACTCTGAGTTTGTTTTATTAACCCCTTATTAATGAAACAGGGTGGCCATACTCCACCTTTTCTTCACACAAAAAAAACCCTAGAAGCAATTAAACATGCTACTCTTAACGAAATTCAACAAAATTGGACTTTTTAGAAAGGTGAGAACATCTCAATTCTCTAGTTAACAACCTTCTCAGATTCAGTCAGTAAGAGATAAAAAAACCTCGAACAACCTAAACAGCGAGTTTCAGCCAAAAAGGCCAGCTGCTGTGACTTTGTAAGTCATAACTCATACTCTGCTTATCGGAATCTAACCAAATTGGACATTTTGGAAAGGTGAGAACCTTTACTACAACTATCTGGTTGATAACCTTCTCAGATTTAGTCAATAAGAGGTAGAAAAACTTCAAACAATCTAAACAGCAAAGCATCAGCCAAAAGGCTAGCTGCTGTGACTTATAAATATCATAACTCCTACTCCGCTTATCGAAATCTAACAAAATAGGACATTTCAGAAAGGGGAGAACATCTACTGCAACTATCTAGCTGACCACTTTTTTAGATTCCTTATGGAACTCAAAATTTAGCACCTTGAACACAATTGAAGAACAACAAAAGACAGCACAAGCTGAAACTTGTAAAGCTCATAACTTCTGCTATACTTGTCGGAATCTAACAAAATAGGACTTTTTGGAAAGCTAAGAACATCTAATACAACTTCCTAGTTAACAACTTTCTCTGATTCCATATGGAATTCAAATCCCTGCTCTTTTAAGAAAATTCAAGAACAATAAAAGACAGCACAAAGCTGAAAATTGTAAAGGTCATAGATAGTGTTGTACTTGTCGGAATCTAAAAAAAGCTAAGAACATCTACTACAACTTTCTAGTTAACAACTTTCTCAGATTCCTTGTGGAACTCAAAATCCAGCTCTTTGAATACAGTTCAAGAACAACGAAAAGGACAGCAAAAGCTGAAACTTGTAAAGCTCACAACTTTTGCTATACTTATTGGAATCTAACAAAATTGGGCTTTTTGGAAAGGGGAGAACATCTAATAAAACTTTCTAGTTGACAACTTTTTTAGATTCCTTATAGATCTCAAAATCCAGCTCTTTGAACAAATTCAAAAACAACAGAAGACAGAACAAAGCTGAAACTGGTAAAGCTCACAACTTTTGCGATACTTGTCGGAACCTAACAAAACCGGACTTTTTGGAAACCTAAGAACATCTACTACAACTTCGTAGTTCACAACTTTCTCAGATTCCTTATGGAATTCAAATTCCTACTCTTTGAACAAAATTCAAGAACAACAAAAGACAGCACAAAGCTGAAACTTGTAAAGGTCATAGCTAGTGCTATACTTGTCGGAATCTAACAAAATTGGACTTTTTGAAAACCTAAGCACATCTACTACAACTTCCTAGTTAACAACTTTCTCAGATTCCTTATGGAACTCAAATTCCTGCCCTTTGAATCAAAATTCAAGAATAACAAAAAAGAACAGCAAAAGCTGAAACTTGTAAAGCTCACAACTTTTGCTATAATTATCGAAATCTAACAAAATTTGAATTTTTGGAAAGGGAAGAACATCTACTACAACTTCACAGTTGACCACTTTTCAGATTCCTTATAGATTCAAAATCCAGCTCTTTGAACACCAGCAAAAATAACCAAAACAGCAATTTGCTTAAAAGGTAGTTGTTTTGGGGGAAACGTTTGTTTAACCTATCAAATTAACCCCAAAAAAATCTACAAAAGCTAGAGCATGGTAGTAACACATATAAGAAGCTCTCAAATTAATTTGGGCTCAAGGTTTCAACTTTAGCACAAGTAATTAATTTCTAAGCATTAAAACAACATACTAGTTTTAAGATTGGGTTTTTAGAGTTCTTGTTAAGTTCTATCCCATCAATCTTTATATGCCATTTATTCTAGTCCAAGTTCATCAATATACAGATGAAAATAGTCCAATTTGTCCACATAAAAGCAAATAAGACAACAACAAAAATACAATTTGAGTTAAGAAACCCCCACCCAAAGTGTAGGAAGCTTGCTACCCTTCTCCTTCCTTGTTCTTGCTCCTCTTCAAGAACACCCCATGAACCTTTTGCCCACTCTTTTCTTTTGATTTAATCTCTTTTTCTTTTCTTTTCTTGTCAATTTTTTCTTAAAATAAAACAAGTAGAAGAAGAGAAAGAAATTTGAAGAGAGGGTGAGAGGTGAAGGAGATGGAGAAACACAAAATGAAAGGGGCTCTTTGCCTTTGGAGTGTTGGCCGGCCATGGGGTGTGTGTGTGTGTGTGGGGGGGGGGGGGGGGGGGGGGGGGGGGGGTTATAGGAGAAGGGATAGTGGGTTTGTGGTTGAGAAGAGAGACAAGTGTTGTTCTCATTGTGGGTTAATCAATTGGGTGATTAATTTGCAAATTTAAATTGCAATCACACCCTAATCCAATCCTAACCCTCTATTTGATCATGATTGATCAAAATAAAATATATTTTCCCAAAAATCACATACTACATGATTTTGTATAAAAGTACGAAATCGATACAGTACATATACGTACATATATCTATCTATACAGATAACTTTTATTAGTTAAAATGAATAATCTCTACAAAAATATTTTAATTCAAAAATAATAATAAAAATAATTTTATTACCGGCTCGAAAAATTTCAGTACCAATTTTATACAATACACACACACACACACACACACACACACATATATATATATATATATATATATATATATATATATATATATATATATATATATATAATGTTTATTAACTAAACCGGGTAATATCCATTAAAAACATTTCAATTCTGAAAATAATAATAAAATAATAATTTTTAATATCAACCTGGGATATTACTTATATTTTCTCAAAAACGCATTTTACAGGATTTTGTACAAGTGCACAAAACCGATATAATGCATGAATATTTACTTGTGTACATATATAATACAAATATAATATCCAATCGGGATATTACAATTTCCTTCCATAAAGTGCTTCATATGGGGCAATATCAAGACTAGCTTGGAAACTGTTATTATAAGCAAATTCTTCCAGAGCTAAGTACTTCTCCCAGCTCCCTCCGAAGTCCATGACACATGCCCTTAGCATATCTTCCAGAATTCTATTTACTCTTTCGGTTTGTCCATCAGTTTGCAGGTGAAAAGCTGACTGAAATCTGTCCTGATTCAGCAGAAGTTTCCTCATTTATTTGAGTAGTGGTTGTTTTGTTTTGTTTTGTTTTGTTTTGTTTTGTTTTGTTTTGTTTTTCTTTCGGGGTTACCCTGTGTATCTTCTTTTTGAGTTTCGAGGACGAAATTCATTTTGTTAGGTGGGTAGGATTGTAACCCCTGTTTTTCATTTTTCGTATTTTGGGCATATTTTTCTTCTTCTTGAGTATTCATACTCTTCTTGTATTTTTGGACCGTATATTGGATTTGTTTTTAATATTTATTCTTTTATTTCATTTTTGATCTCTTTGAGCCTGATTATGTGTCTTTTGCTTTGTTCTTTATCAATTGTGATTTTCTTTTTATTGGATTCTTGCTTTGTTTCTTTTTGCTCGTGTGGTGGGTACTTGTGGTTCTTTGTTTTGCCTAATCCCATTGATAATCCTATTGCCTATTGATCCCTAATCAACTACCAAATCGTAATGGCTTATAAACCCTATTGCAAATCCTATTTCAAACCCCATACAACTCCTATTTTACTAATCTTATTCATACTCGTAATTAAACCTAATACCCAATACCCACAACCCTATATCTCCAACCCTAAAATCCAAAACTCTATATAAACTAAACCCTCAGCTCTCCCCTACAAAAACCCTAACCCCCGATCCCCTCCTTTCCTGTTACGCTGTTAACCCCGATCAACACCCCAAACCTATCCCGACTGCACCTCCCCTCTTCCGACCACCTTAGCTGCTGCACCCTACTCTTGTCACCAGCCCAACCTGAACACCCTAGTCGCCATTATCCCATCACCCCAAGCATCCCCATCATCCATCTCTCCTGCCTCCCCGTCCTTCGACGTTGCCAGCAGGAGCAGTAGCAGCGTCAACACTTGGTCGCGCTACCGCCGCCGTGCCCACTCCCGATCTCCCTCTCTTTGGTTGTTGGATTGCTCGTGCACGGAGTTTGCACGTGTGATTGCATGGTTCATAGTTTTTTTTCGTGGGTTTTTTCGTTGCTGTGATCCGTTTTCGTTATTCTTGGTGTTCGTTTTGTCTTCGGTTAAGGCAAGTAACTTGTACTCAATTTCTTTGTATGATACAAGTCATAAATACCGCTTGTAGTGTAGTTGGGTTTTAGAGACAACTCGTTTGTGATGTATGTTTGATGAGTATTGTCTCTATAGTGCTATTTGACAATAGTTGCCTCACGACACAAATTTGACATGAAACAACTTAGGTTTTGACCATTCTTGATGTGATTGTATTTGTGAGATAATTATGAGAATTTGGGTGTTTGTTTGGATCCATGTGATATACTTGTTGTGGACATGCTATATACCATATTTCATGATGTTTGGACACTTAGTAGACTCTATAACATGTTTGGTTGTGTTTGGAACGAGTTTCGTATATTGTATTTTGATTTGTTGTTAAAAGGAAAATCTGTATTTTGTCAGTCATCAGTTTTGATTGGTATTTTAGGTCATATTAAGTTCAGAATCTTAATTTCAGTATTTAACATGATTTTTAGATAAATCTGTCTTCTTTCCAAACTTTTTGACCTTGATCGATTTCGTTTTCGTATTTGTGAGATATGATTGTTTTACTATAGAGGTGTATTTTATTTTCAGATTTCGTTTCTTGATGATTTCGATGACTAAACTATTTTGATACTAGTTCTAAGCATATTATTTTGATCTGAAATTTTGCACAGTGTTTCTATACCTATTTAGAGATTACCCAGAATTTTGTTGAATTTTATTAATGAGTTTTATTTACCGTTTCATGCTTGTTTATAAAAACAATACTTGCAGAATTTTGCTCACTGTTCTGAAAAGATTTGTATTTCACCCTAATTCCTTTTCCTGTATGAAAAATATTTATTAAATATGAAAGTTATTTTATTTTGTCTATTTTCATCTCCCTTTGGCAGATTTGGATTTCGTTTCATGGTTTGCGAGATATTATAGTTTTCGTACAGTAGTGTTGGGAATTCCAGATTTGCCGAACTATCGTTTCTTAATATTTTCTGATTTTTTTTACTGAACTAATTTTACTGGAAAATTATGAAACTTTATATTCTGATACTAGACATATAGGGGAATACCCCAGATTTCTCCTGGATTTATTTGAGGTGTTTTGATGCTGTTTTCCTGACTGTGAATTCGATTTACTGATTTCTGGCTAAATGTATTTTCTGGTTTCAAATCAGTTTTGAGTTATGTTTTTCTAAAATACTATGTGACTTATATGTATCCGCTGGATTTGGTTGAAAGTCTATTTTCCAGATTCTCTGACAGATCTAGGTTTTGATATTTTTGGTAGCGGAAATCATTGTTTTAGTACTGTAATGTCGTTCTGTCCTGAATTAGGAATTACTCTATTTTGTTCTGTTATGTGACTATCTTACCATCTGTACATGCTTAGAGGTTATTCTAAACTTGTGGGTCGTTATATCATGCTAGATTTACTATGTTTCATGCACATACACATCTGTCTGATAATAATTGTAAAATGATCAAGTCGGGATTTATGGAAAGATTTAGTAATGGGAAAGCATAGAAATGTGTACTTAGAAGGGGGCCGTATTTCCCATATGATTATCTGTTATCTGTTATTCTGTACCATGTCTACATTACTTCCTATAGGAAGGTGTAGGGAAGAAGAGAACCACTAGGTTCTATCTGTCTGTCTGGATCTGTTATCTGATATCTGTCTGTCTGAACCCTGAGTACACGGCCCATTATGATCCCCTACGAAATCTACAAATGTAACTGTTTTAAATGTAGCAACCATGTGATAAAATGATGGCACATGAAGTGCTACCTAGTTAGTAATTAATACAAGACTTATAAAAATCTGACATCTATATCTATATCTGTATCTAATATCTGAATCTGTTATCTGAATCTGCTATCTGGTCATCTGATTATCTGATTATCTGTTATCTGTCTGACACTATCACTTGACACCATTATTTAACACTATCTGTATATCTGTCTGCATGCTATTTGACTTTTGCCACTTGACACATGTTAGTATACCATGCTAGTTGATTCTGCTATACCATGATATATCTGTTCTACTATTATTTAGATTTGTTAGTTTTCCTTGTACTTGTATCCTGCATTACTAGCGGCCCGTAACTTGCATTGATAGGTACTTGTTTTCTTTTTCCTTCTCCTACAATTTATTGATTGCAGATCAGGATGGTCATTTGCCCGAGGGTATTGGAGAAATGAAATATTAGTGCTGGACTTCTTTTACTATTATTATTATCTGTTGCTTTTGAATAATGTATTTGAGTATATGGTTTTTATTTGTATTTGGGCAATGTGACCGAGGATATTAACTGTTTGGATCTGTTTATTTGAGACTACTATATTATTGGTTTTCAATTAATTTCTGTTGGCACTTTTTTTTGTTTTGGGATATATATGTCTGTGTGAGGATGATTCTTTTGTCTTCCGATTCTGATTATTCTGATATTTGTTGTAAGATTCTGAACAGCTTATGGTTGATGCAAATCATTCGCTTGGTTGAGTGGCGTATCCGTATTCTGTATTCTTTTTGGGAAGCGGGACGTGACATCAGCATCCTCGCTGAATACGGGATGTGCAATCAGATATTAGATTCAGGATCGACTTTCTAGTCGAATGTAGACTTTGTCTCCTTTGATCAAATACACACATATAGCTGCGCACCAAGAATCTTACGAATCATACACATTGCTACCCACCAAGGGTCTTACGCATCTCTTATATACAAGCTCTACATTCGATGTCGAAAGTTGGCTCTGATGCCATCTGTAACGCCCCGTACTCAACTCGTATGCACACAATTAAATCCTAAACTACTGCCCACCATAGGCTGCCTCAAAAAGGGTGTCCAGACGTTAGGTACCCTTTATCCTTTGTTTTTACTATATAATCTCTCTTTCTCTCTTCTGCATCTACAATATGGGACTAACCCACTTTAGCCATGCCACGTCACACCCAACACACCAGCCACTTCTTCATTCTTTCTTACATTTATTTTTGTCATTTTCTTTAATTAATGGCCTAAGCCCCATAGGCACTTTCTATAGGCATACATATTAATTCCAATTCCTCAATAGCCCATAGAAATCTCTATTGGTCACACTCCAATATCCATATATTTTCTTTTATTATTTCTCACAAATCTGGGGTGTTACAGCCAAAATCATGATGTCACGCCCCGTTTTCCAAAAACACGGAACACAAGCGCGTGATATTGGTCCAGCGAATGACTTGCGTCATCTATAAGTTGTTATTGTTCAACTCAACAATAAACAAGATAAATACAACCACGCATGCAATAAGAACAATCACATGAATAACAATACTTGGAATAAAACATGAAATAACCAAATACGATAATCCAATATCTGGAAACAAAATAGCAATCTCCGGGTCAAAATCCCATAATACAATGTTAATAAAACTCAATACAAAAAGTCCAATAAATCAACGATCAATCTAGAAAGCAATAAATCTTCGGAAAGACTATTCTTCAAGTCCTGCAAGTAACTCTCCTTGATCACCTGTGAATACCTCATCTAATTAGAGAAGAAAATTATCCTTAGAGCAAGTCATGGACAGCAAGTAACGAAAGCAATGAACAATGGAAATATGGTATAAATGATGTTTCAATATTCGATGTCAATACTCATTGGTCGGTGTCAATATCAATAGCAATGATGATGTTCAACATGCAGTGTCAATATTGTGTCAATTCCTAAGTCTATTAGATGTTAGCCTAACTAATGCACGTACTACTGCGTCCCATACCACAGGTTCCATACATACAATCAATGTCGTTTAGACCTAGTGGTGAACTCTATAGTTCATGTACTCGGCAACGATAATCAATATTCAATTGTCACGATTCAATATTCAACGCATGATACGATAATTCGGCAATAATATGATACACGATATGTTGGGTTACCGTCGTAAGCCACAATCAATCGATAAAACAATAGCCGATAACAGTATTTAGGGAAACACGGGTCCCTCCTCCAAGTATAGTCTCTACATTGTCCACTACTTAATTCACCCTTAAACCCCGGCTTGTTAAACATTTTATCGATGTAATCAATACATTATGTAATTTAGAGAAATTCGGTAAACGATGGTATCAATAGAAGTAATAATAGGACGATCAATTAGAATGGGACAATTAGAATGGTGACAATAGTATATTAGGATCATGCAATACAATTTATATACTTCAATTCATTCAATATAACGATATATACAATTATATTAAGAAAATATGGAAACACAATTCTGGACAACAATAGGTTATTGTACCAAAATCAAGTTTCCCGCTGCTGCAGAAATCCAAAACTGGATCCGTCAGAAGTTCTAAAAAGTAGACTCCTGCCTGGTTCCAACGCATATTTAAAATACAAAATTTGACAACAACATATAGGTTAATTACATTGTTCTTTACAGATTACACGTTCTGACCGAAAATCAAGATCAAGTTGTTATATTTGTAAAATCGGTAAAAACCCAATTTCAAATTCATCAAAAATATCAGTTAGGTTCCTAACCATGTTAACTAATAATCTGGAATTTATTAGGGCAATATTATAACATTAACTTAGCTTCTTAATAACTTAAACATGAAGAAATACATGAATCATGAATTATGGAAGTAAAAAGGCAGTAGTAGTAAAAACACCATAACTTTTGTAAAACTCTGAATTCAAATATTTTAGATGTTCTGAAAACTAGAAACACAGGGCTACAATTTTCGTTGAGAAAGATATAATTTTTTATGTCAAAAACTGGGTCAAAAAGATTTCACAAGTTCCAGGCAGATAATGAAAATCAAAGTTCTACATATCTCATGAAATAAAAGTGATCTAAACATGATGAACGTTAACTCAATAGTTAAAAAATCTTATATTCGGCGTAGTAAACACAATAACATGGTAAGCACAATGAAGAATACATTCATACACTAGTTTAACATCAACGAGACATCCATCAATCATTCAAGCACAACAACTTAATAATCAATTCTACAATAGTATATTTGTGCGGTGTTATGCGTGGATAACTTCTATTATCAACACTATATGAATGCATGAAAGATTCGATATTTTAGAGTCAATAATGACACAAAGTCAAGAATATCTTGGGTTAGCTCGTGTAAACCCACAATATACTCAACGGAAGATAAACAATATTACAATACGATAACAATTCTTGAACTACTTGCGGTGTTTCAATGAAAACTTTGAATTTGACACAATATGCAATTCAAGAGGGAAGTGACTTGCCTTAATTGGATTAGTTATCAGCGAACGAATGAAAAAGCGGAGGGAACACGTGCAACTCACGTACAACCAACACACGTACCTGCAAAGAACATGCAAACTATGTGAAAGTAACACAGCAGCCCGAGCATAAGAACAGCGAGATCAACGACCAGCAACAGTAGATCTCCTACAACAGCGAACAGCAAGCATGGTGACGGTTGCTGTGCGCGGAGGGAGAGAGAGCAGCAGGAACAGCGGCTTCGGCTTCGACAGCACGGCAGTGCAATTGACGGTGGGTTGCGACAGGGAAGGGGATAACAAGGCGGGGGCTGCGGAGGATGGATTCGGCAATGGCAGTGCTTGACCATCGATGGGTTGCGAGGGCTAGCAATGGCAACGCGGAAGCAACGAGGACGACGAGCGGGAGTGTTAGCAGAGGAATCAATGGGGATGGTGATGGGGAACTTGATGGACGTAGCAATGGTCAACGGCGGCAGCAGGGCATGGGGCGGCTAGCTGCAGTGGCAGGAGGAGCAGCAGATGGCAGGGGACGAGGGTGCAGAAGGTTTTTGGGTTGTAGCGGCATTGGGTTTCGATGCCACACAGCGAAGAGGAAGAAGACAGGGGGAGAAGAAAGCCAGGGGGATTAGGCGGCTGTGTATTAGGGCGGATTAGGGTTAAGAAGATAATTAGGGTTAGGTGGTGAAAATAGTGTATATATAGGGACAGGGTGGGTTATTGGGTTTCGGGTTAAGGGGTTTTGGATCCAATAAGAAAGAGTTATTGTGTTTAGGGTTTAAATTCAATATGAAAAAGAATATGATTTAGGTTAAAAATTGAACAAATGAATCAATAGTAATATAATATAAAAATTAAATCAATAATATGCATTACATTAATACTCAACTACTAATAAATACAATAGAATGTATGGATTCAAAAAATAAATAAGATTGGATCTGATTTGGTTAAAATATAACAATATAGTAGTACATATTGATTAATTAAATCAAATAGTATAGATAAAACTCATACTCCAATAATAATAAAATGTAGATTGAGATTTATAGGCTTTCACAATAATAAATACCAAAAGATGAATTTTAATAAACAATCAAGAAATAATAATAATAATAATAATAATAATAATAATTATTATTATTATTATTATTATTATTATTATTATTATTATTATTATTATTATTATTATTATTATTATAATGATAGTATATATATATATATATATATATATATATATATATATATATATATATATGTATATACATATATATCAAAATAGGATTTGAGTTTAACAAATTTACTAAAATCCAAATAGAAATAACATATTTGATTTGGGCTAAAATATAAATAGTATAACACATGTTTTTCATTTTTCGTATTTTTGGTGTATTTTTCTTTTCTTGTGTATTTGTACTCTCTCTCTCTCTCTTGTATTTTTCTGAACCGTATATTGAGTTGTTTCAATATATTTTCATTTCTTTTCTCATTCTTTATTTTTGCGTGTTATTTCCGATTTCGTGGTTGTTCTTGTTCATGGTTGTTGTTTTCGCTCTTTATTGTTGTCTCGTTCTTTTTATTTATTTTTTTGGGTGCTATTGGTGATTTGGTGGTCTACCCCATTCCTAATCCTATTATTTTGAACCCTAATTGATTACCAAAGCCAAATTACCTAATCCTGGTTGAATCCTAATCAATTTGATCCTCATTTGTCTTATTGGATTAATCCTATTACCACTCTTAATACCCACAACCCAATACCCATAAACTCACATCTGAAACCTTATATATAAACTTCCCCCTAACACAAACCCTAACCTTAACTCCATCTACTCTATCCCGGCCTCCCTCTCCCTCTCCCTCTCCTTGCTTGCATCCCGACCGCACACAACCCCCAAGCCCAGGCCGACCGTATCCCGGCATGTGCACACCCCGGCAACCCCCCAACCCCGACTGCACTCCCCTCTCCTCCGGCCTACTGTCAACCCGAGCCCCCACTTCCTACACCCTGAGCCCTACTCCCGATCATCCCTACTTGACCATCATCCGACCATCTCATCGCACCACCATACCAAACCTCTTGCACCACAAATCCATCGTCTCTCTCCCTCGCTTGCTTGAGAGTTCGCACGTGGGATCGTGTGAGTTGTTCGTGGGTTCGTTGCTTGGATTCGTTGATTGGCAGATTTTCGTTCGCGGGTTTTGCTCGTTGCTCGTGGATTTGGTGTTCCTCATTTTCGATTAAGGCAAGTAACTTGTACTCCAATTCATTTGTTTGATACAAGTCAAAAATACCACCTATAGTGTAGTTGGGTCTAGAGACGACTCTTGTTTGTGTTATCCTTGATGGGTTTTGTCTCTATTGTGAAAACTTGACCATAGATGACCCACAACACAATATGGACATGAATTAACTTAGGTTCTGCCCGTTCTTTATTTGATCATGTATGAGAGACTTTTGTGAGAATTTGGATATTTGTCGAGATCCATGTAATAGGCTTGTTTTAGATATGTTAATAACCCAAATTCATGACGTTTGGACACTTGGTAGACTCGATTTCATGTTTGGGTGTGTTTGGATAAATTTTCTTGAATCTATGTTGATTTTATTTTTAAGGGAAAATTCTGTATTTGTCGCTGATCTGTTTTGTTTGCTGTTTTGGACTGCCTTGAATTCAGTATCTTAATTCCAGTATAAAACATGAGTTTTAGAGAATTCCGTCTATTTTCAAACCCCTCTGATCTTGCTTGATTTTGATTTCGTATGACTGAGTTATGACTGTTTTACTACAGAGCTGTCGATCTTTTCCAGATTCTGTTTTTCGATAAATTTGATGACAAATCATTTTAAAGAACTATGCTACATATATTATTTTGATCCAAAACATTGGTCAGTGTTTCTTTATCAAGTTAAGGATTACCCAGAATTTTGGTGAATTTTATTGATGAGTTTTATATGTTGTTTCATGCTCGTTTATGAATTCTATACTTGCTGTATTTTACTCGCTGTTTTGTAAAGAACCTTATTTTCACTATGGTTCCTTTTACTGTAGGAAAATTGTATGTGAAATATGAAATTTAGTATATTTCATCTATTTTAACCTCCCTTTGGCGGAATTGGATTTCGTTTCACTGGTTGTGAGATATCATAGTTTTCGTACAGCAGTGTTGGGATTTCCAGATTTGCCAAACTACTGTTTATTGATGTTTTCTTATTTTTGATGAAAGATATAATTTTCCTGGAAAATTATGAAATTTTATATTTAGATACTGGACTTATAGGGGAATACCCTAGATTTTTTTTGGAAATTATTAAGATGTTTCCATGTTGTTTTCCTGTTCTTGAATTCGTTTTCCTGATTTCTGGCTGAACCTATTTTCTGTATTAAAATCAGTTTTGAGTTATGATGTTGTGAATTACTATATGGCTTATTTATACTTGCTGGATTCGTGTGGAAGTCTAATTTCCAGATCCTTCGAACCTAGATTTGGATGTTTGTAGTAGCGGGAATCACGGTTTTAGTACTTTACTGTCTTGCTGTCCTGAATATGAACATACACTGTTTTGCTCGTTTATGTGACTGTATATCACCTATGCATGTTTATTTGTTTTCCTAAACCTAATACTAATTATACCATGTTAGTTTGACACTATTCTGTACACATTCATGCTTTTTTGATGACCATAATAAAAGTAACCAAGCCGGGGTTTATGGGAAAAGATCTAGTAGTGGGAAAGCATAGAAATGTGTACTTAGAAAGGGGCCCGTGTTTCCTATCTGATTATCTGTTTATGAGATCATGCAAGATTTTGATTAACTGATTCCTGACTACATACTTCCTTATGAGAGGGTGTACTCAGAAGGGGGCCCGTGATCCCATCTGTTACCCAACTACATACTTCCTACGAGAGGGTGTACTTGGAGGGGACTTAGTCCTATCTGTTGCATGATCATCTGTTATCTGTCTGTCTGGATCTGTTATCTGATATCTGTCTAAACCCTGAGTACACGGCCCTATATGATCCCCTACGAAATCTACAAATATAACTGTTTTTGAATGTAGCAACCATGTGAGAAAAGGATGGCACATGAAGTGCTGCCTAGTTAGTATTTAATACAAGACTTATAAAAATCTGACATCTGTATCTGTATCTGAAATCAGAAATCTGAATGTGAATCTGTTATATGTATCTGGCTATCTGTTATCTAATCATCTGATTACTTGTTATCTGTCTGACATTATCACTTGACACCATATTGACACTATCTGTATATCTGTCTGTATGCCTTTTGACTTTGATACTTGACACATGTTAGTATACCATGCTAGTTGATTCTGCTATATAATGCTGGGTCTGTTTCTGCTATTATTTAGATTTGTTTAGTTTTCCCCATGTACTTGTATCCTACATTATAAGTGGCCCGTAACTTGCAATTGACGGGTACTTGTATTCTTTTTTTCCTTCTCCTACAAATTTACTAATTGCAGATCAGGATGGTCAGCTGCCAGATGGTATTGGCGAGATGATGTATTAGTGTGGATTTTCTGCTTTATTATCATTATTATTTGTTGCTTGGACTTGAATAAAATATACTTGGTGACTTGGATATTTATTTGTATTTGGGCGATGTGACCCAGGATAGTTGACTTATTCAGAATTTGATTATTTGGGATTATTATATTTGGTTTCAAGTAATTTCAGTCGGTATCTTTTTTCGATTATGCATGCCTAGTTGTATCTTTTGCTTCCGACTCTGATTATTCCTGTGTTATGTTGTAAAGATTCTTGAACAGCTTATGGATGATGATAATCATTCGCTAGGCTTTTGTTACGTATCTGTATTCCGTATTCTTTTTGGGAAGCGGGGCGTGACAAATAGTTGATCAATTAGGAATAGAAAATAGTTAAAATATATCATCATTCGAAATAAATATAATTGTCGACTAGAAAAGACTTTGATAGAAGATCCAAAATGAATTTGTAAATAATCAAAATACAGAAAATGCTCAGGAATATGTATTTGCGGGGACCGGGGGTTACACATGAAGTGAACCTTGCATCTCGGTCGGAGACTATCGATATTGGCACAACATGTAGTTTCGCTACCCCTTCAATGTAAACTTCTGCCAACTTCTCTAATGACCATGCAATTTTTACTGGAAGAAAATGTGCAGACTTCGTCAGACAGTCTACAATAACCCAGATCGAGTCATTACCCTTAGAGCTCCTGGGTAAACCCATGATGAAGTCCATGCTGATGTTCTTCTACTTCCACTCTGGAATGGGTAGCGGCTGTAGTAATCCTCCGGGCTTCTGATTCTCTGCCTTGATCTTCTGGCATGTAAGACATATGGCCACAAACTTTGCGATATCCCGCTTCATTCGAACCAACCAATAATATTGTTTCACATCTCGATACAGCTTTGTACTTCCCGGGTGGACAACAAGTAGAGTGGTGTGCGCTTCCTTCATGATTTGTTCCCTTAAATCCTCATCCTTTGGTACGCACAACCTGTTCCCAAGCCACAATAATCCCTCTCTTATAGTGAACTCTAGAAGTTTCCCTTCGTTCACCTGCTCCTTGATTGTTTGAATATCTGCATCCCCTTCCTGAGCCCCCTTGACTTGCTCCTTAAGGCTTGGCTGTAACTCCAACCGAGCTAAATTTGCCCCCAGATCTTGAGTAACCATCTCGATACCAGCCTGCCTAATCTCATCCTCCAACTCCTTCCTGGTTACAATCAAGGTGGATATACTTCTTTTCCTACTAAGTGTAGCGCCCCGGATCCCCATTACCGAAAATCTGTGACACAACCAGAATATTTACCTCCAAATGCATCTCAACACAGTAAAAATACAGAAATTAAAACTTTTTATTGCCATCAAGTCATTACATTAAACGATTACATCTTGTTCTTATAACAAGGAATACAAATTACATCAACTTATTACAGATACTACATTGTAACAATTATCGTTTGCCACCCGGAATGGTAGTCATCTGATCTCCAGTGAAAACTCCACCGAGTGGTCAAGCTGCTTCCCTGAGATGCGCTACACAGTTCGAGTCTTCCGCAACGCCACTCTGATTCCGCAACTGCATATTGGTGGGGATGAACACTAGATACTCTACTTGGATGCTCTACTGACCTTAGGTCTTTCCACACTCGTGATTCGGCATCCAGCACCTAATAGAGTAGGCATGTCAGTACGTATACTAACGTAATGCTGATAAGAAACAGCGATTCCTAAGCTTATACAATTCCAATCAGTCTCGATGGATAGGGAAACATGCATCCTAATTTCCTAATGTTTGTGTATGCCATGACCTGAAGTCTAATGCATAGAAAACATATGCACTTAAAAATGCACTTAATCTAATGTCAGCAAGACATTGGACACGCATGCATCCCAGACTACATGCGCTCCAAATCAAGCCGTCTTCTCCAATTCAGGGTTTCGAACCCTCGCCATGCATTGCATTCTACTATTGTACACTTCCTGTTTTCGATAAGTACTACATGATTGAGGAGGTTGCAAAATTTTGGGGTGTCCCCATTTACCACTAATAATCGGTGCACCGGACCTCACTTTAAAAATGTGACAAACTTACAGATACACAGCAGCATACCTATGGCATCGAAGATCCATAAGACAGCAGCCCCATGGTCCGTTCACGTCCACCAACATAAAACAAGAGAACATCCCGTTCGTATCAAGGTACCTCAGTAATTAACAGAGCAAAATACAGCTCCCATGTTCTCGACTAGTGAGAAGACACAGCCAGTATCCCTTTTACAGGAAGAGACAACCCTGGTTATCACCGCCTAGTGCTGGCCCTTAGAACAAATCAAATTATAGGGTATCACCCCTAACACCAACTTGGTCTTCAAGCGAAAATAAAGAAAAACAATCTAGTTTCCCAAAACATGCTATTCATCCAATCTTGTATAACGTCTAAACAAATGAGCCCAAGCAAGTCTGGAAACACAAAACCAATACTGCAAATCGATATTCCTCGATTGCCAATACCTCTGTAGATCCTCGACTAAGGTCCCCAGCCTGCAACCCTTGGCGAGCAGTACAACGGCACCCAAAGGAGTGCCTTATACCCGGCAAATGAGGTGAAACGACACAAATCACTAATATCTAGTCATTGAGAGACCTCTGCCGTCAACACATTCTAGATGAGGTTGATAATTGATGAGATCATGCACTGGCTATCATTCATGTAGGTCAAATATCCAGTTATTTAGTTATTTCCCAAATCATCAGACCTAACCTATCAACCCCAAACACCGGCGATCCGATCTCCATCGTTCACCACCACCTCCGTCTCGGATCTCATTCAGTATCCCGGCCCGCGGTCAACCTTCTCTCAGTAAATGTCATGCCCCGCTTCTCAAAAGAATACGGAATACGGATACGTAACAAAAGCCCAGCGAATGATTTTCATCATCCATAAGCTATTCAAGAAATCTTAACAACATGCACGAGAAATATACAGAGTCGGAAGCAATTTATCAACCACATGCACATAATGAGTCAAAATACCATCACGAATACTTGAAACCAAATACTTAAATCTCAAATAGTCATGATCTGAATAAAACACAAGTCTTGGGTTACATTGTCCAAATACAAGAAATAAATCCAAGTCTCACAAATACAAGAATAATCCAAGTCTCACGAATACAATTATTGTTCAAGCACGATAGATGAAATAATAATAAAACAAGCAGCACTAATACTTCAAGTCTCCAATAAAATCTTGAACCTGTTCTTCATAATCTGCAATTCATCGAATGCAGGAAAGAGAAAAGAGAAAACACAAGTACCCGTCAATTGCAAGTCATGGGTCACTTATAATGTAGGATACAAGCACATGGGGAAACTAACTAGCACATGGTATAAGTATGATGTCAAGGGTAAACAACTAGCATGGTAAAAGTGTTAAGTGTACATGGTATAAATCAAGTGTCAAGTAATCAAGTATCCTATAAACATGCATCAAGTGTCAAGTGTCATATGTTCATGTATCAAGTATCAAGTTTCAAGTCTCATGTAAACAAGTCTCATGTAATCATGTAGTCATGTATCAAGCAAGCATGTATCATGTTCACGTATCATGTTCAAGTATCATGTTCAAGTAGCATGTATCAAGTATGGTAGTGAATTACTATCTAGGTAACACTTCAAGCAGCCCATACTACATGGTTGCTACAACAAAACAGTTTCGCTTTAGATTTCATAGTGAAGCATAAAGGGCAGTATACTTGGGGACAAGCAAGTAATTGAGCTCTAAGCTTCAAGTATCATGTATCATGTAATCACGTGTCAAGTTGTGCAAGTGGCAAGTATCGTGTCTTGCGTGCAAGTATCAAGTAATCATGTCAAGTATCACGTAGGATCAGTGGATCCCCTTCCGAGTACACATTTCTGAACTATCCACTATTAGATCTGTCCCTTAAACCTCAGCTTGGTTATTTTATTATTAATGTCAAACAAGCATGTATATGTGCAAAATATATCAAGAATAGTATGGCATGATCATGTGACAAGTGCAAGTAGCAAGATAAGCATGTACAAGTGCAAGATAGCTCATAAACGAATAAATTAAACACATCTCAAGTTCAGGACAGCAAGACCATGCTATAGTAAAACAGTGATTCCAAGAGTTATAAACAAGCAAATCTAGATCCGTCAAAGGATCTGGAAAATAGACATCCACACACATCCAGCGAGCATAATTAATTCACATACTAGTTCACAACAACACAGCTCAAAACTGATTTGAACACAGGAATCAGGTTCAGCCAGAAATCAAGAAAACGGATTCAAGAGCATGAAAACAAAAAGAAAAAACATTAAATAAATCCACGAAAAATCTGGAGTATTCCCCTATATGTTCAGAATCAAAATATAGAATTTAAGAATTTTCCAGGAAAGATAGATAAGTCATCAAAAATAAGAAAGCATCAAGAAAACATAGTTTAGCGAATCTGGAAATCCTAACACTACTGTACGAAAACTAAGATATCTCGCAACAAGTGAAACGAAATCCAATTCCGCTAAATGGAGATTAAAATAGATATATTTTAATAACTTTCACATTTCACAATGAATTTTCATACAGTAAAAGGAATCATAGTGAAAATAGAGTTCTTTACTGGACAGCAAGCAAAATACAGCATGTATAGATTTTAGAAACGGGCATGAAACACCACATAAAACTTTTCAATTAAATTCATAAAAATTCTGGGTAGTCCCTAATATCATAAAGAAACAATGACCAAAATATTGGATCAAGATAATATTTATAGAATAGTTCTTGAAAATAGTTTGTTAACAAAATTAACCCAAAACAGAATCTGGAATAGATCGACACCTCTATACTAAAATAGTCATAACTCAGTCATACGAAATTCAAATCAAGCAAAACCAGTGGGGTTTGAAAATAAAAAAAATTATCTAAATTTCATATTTTGTACAGGAATCAAGATACTGGTTATAGCATGGACGAAAACAGCAATCAAAACAGAATCTCCAGAATTTACAGATTTCACACTTCAAATCAAGAACATCATAACTTCAAGAATATTGATCCAAACACATCCAAACTTGAAATACAACCTATCAAGCATCTAAACATCATGATTTAGGGTTATTAATATGTCCACACCTATTATTTCACATGGGTCTTAATCCAAACATAAATTCATACAAATATTCACATACATGTCAAAAATCAAGAATTTGGCAAAACCTAGGTTATCACATACCAAGATTTGTATCATGAGTCATCTATGGCCAAAATATCACAATAGAGACAAAACCCATCAAGGAAAACACAATCTTAGGTTGTCTCTAGACCCAACTACACTATAGGTGAACTTTGGTACTTGTATCAAACAAATGAATTGGAGTACAAGTTACTTGCCTTATTTTAGGGATGAAGAACGATGCAAATAATCCTAGAAGCAAAACCCACGAACAAAATCTACTCCAAGCTCGAATCCAAGCAACTACGAACAAAATCCTCTTACGAACGAATCCCTTGATGCAACGAACAAAGTGGAAAGCACCCACTTTGAGAAACACCACGGAGAGAGAGTATGGGGTCAAAGATGCAAGTTTGATGATGGTGGTGTTGGTCTTGGTGGTCGGCAAGCAAGGAGAGGGCAAGGGTGGTTGGGTTTGAAGGGAGATGGCCGGAGTTGGGAGTGGGGTGGCCAGATAAGGGGGTGTCGGCCTGGGTAGATGGAGGCCAGCTGATGGGGTTGAGGGCTCGGGTTGTGTGTAGGCCGGAAGGAGAGAAGGAGAGAGTTTAGGGTTTGTGGTGTTAGGGTTAGGGTTTGTGATTAGGAGGTATATATATAGGGTGTAAATGTGGGTTAATGGGTTGTGGGTATTAGCATATAGTAATAGGTATACAAATGGTTAATGGATATTGGATCAAATTCAAATAGGAATACAAATTAGAGTGAATTCTATGGCTCTTGAAAAATCTTGTTAGGGGTCAAAAATCATAGGAAAGGAAAAACACCACCAAAACTCCACCACAACACCATGAAATAATAAATTAAAGATAACGAGACAAAAAATGAGGAAATGATCAAAATGATGGAAAACGATCAAAAGAGACAAAAAATCAAACACAAGGAGCTGAAAATGAAATAAAACGAATATATATTGAATCAAATCCAATATACGGCTCAGAAAAATACAAGGGAGAAAAATACCAAAAATGAAACATACAGTCAAAAATACATAAAGTGAAAAACAGGGGTTACAATCTTACCCACCTACAAGAAAATTACGTCCTCGAAATTCAAAAGAAAGATACATAGGGTAACCCCAAGCAAAACAAAACAACCAAAAAGAAAAACACAAACAATCTACTCAAACAAATGAGGAAACTTCTGCTGAATTTCCTCCTCCAGCTCCCAAGTCGACTCACCAGGCGAGTGAGGATTCAGAGCGATACGAACCAATTTGATGAACTTGATCTTAAGCACTTTCTCCCGCCGATCCACAATAGCAACTAGCGGAATCTCACAAGTCAAATCCGACCGAATGGTCAACTCTGAATAGTCGATCATGTGGCTCTCATCTTGGATATATCTCTTGAGTTGTGAGACATGGAAAACATTGTGCACTCCTGATAAAGCTTGCGGCAATGCAAGATGATAGGCCACCTTGCCTACTCGCTCCAAAATCTCAAACGGTCCAATAAACCTAGGGCTAAGCTTGCCCCCGCCACCGAACCGAATGACACCGCGCCACGGCGATACCTTAAGGAAAACATGGTCACCAACAAAAAACTTCAAAGCCCTACGATGGACATCGGCCCACCGCCTCTGCCTGCCCTGAGCTGCTTGCAAATGCTTCCTGATCTGAACCACTGCATCCACTGTCTTGGTGACAACTCTAGACCCAATAACTTCCTCTCACCAATGTCACCCCAGCACACTGGTGATCTGCACTTCCGCCCATAGAGTGCCTCGAACGGAGCAACTTTAATACTGACTTGAAAGCTGTTATTGTACGAGAACGCTATGAGATGCAAATGATCCTCCCAAGACCCACCAAATTGAAGCATAAAGGACCTCAACATGTCCTCAAGAATCTGAATAGTCTGCTCTGACTGTCCATCAGTCTGGGGATCAAAAGCTGTACTGTACTTTAATTTGCTCCCCAAACTGTTCTGAAGACTCTCCCAAAACTGAGATCTGAATCGCGTATCCCTGTCGGATACAATACTGACTGGAACCCCATGAAGTCTAACAATCTCTTGCTGTCACATCCCGCTTCCCAAAATATGGAATTCGAGCGCGTGATGAAGCCCAGCGAATGATATAAGTACGCCAACTCATATCATCCATAAGCTGTAGGATCGACTCAGCATCATAACAAGAATATAACAAGATTTATATGTAACCAAGTATGCATGAATAATTTATTAAGCAGCAGAAAACAATTGAAACAATAATAATATTTAATTAGATTTCAAGTATGGAACAAAAGGAAAAACCCGGGAACATCAGCCTGTTACAAGTCTTAAGCAACAACAAATGAAATAACTCAATTACAAAACGAAATGATTAAAGAAAGCTTTCCCAAGCAAGGCCTAGAATGTCTGCTCACCGATTCCAGTAGGTAGTACGTCTCCAATGTCTGCTTAATAAATATAAAAAGGGAAAAGTAGAGAAAACAAGAGAAAATGCCCTTAGTGCAAGTTAGGGCCATAAATAGTAAAAATGAGTACAAGTAATGGGGAATTGGAATCAAGAATGTAATAGGGATATAACAAGTAGTGGAAAGAACCGCGAACTAGCTAGCATGAGGAACATCTTAGTAACCAGGTTGGATAACAACTGCTAATGGTAAAACACGTGTCAAGTGAACTTGTGGGGGTATCTAACATCAAGTGACAAGTCTCAAGTTACAAGTTTGCAAGTATCAAGTAACAGGTGTCATGTTCAAGTTACATGTCCAAGTCTTGTGGTTATTACTATCTAGGTAGCACTTCATGCATCCATACTTTTACTACATGGTTGCTACAGTCAAAGCAATTTTGTTTAGACCTAGTAATGGAATCTGTAGGGCGGTGTACCCAGCTATCAAGTATCAAGCAAGTGATCAACCCATGGGCTCTAGAGGTGGCCCCCGTAGGCTCTAGAGGTGGCCCCCGTCACCATGACGTGGCACTTAGTTCTACGTGGCACTTAGTTCCATGTGATCTCAAATATATATTATGTAATTATATAATGGGCTCTAGAGGTGGCCCCCGTAGGCTCTAGAGGTGGCCCCCGTCATCCATGACGTGGCACTTAGTTCTACGTGGCACTTAGTTCTATTTAACATAACATTATGGGAAACACGGGCCCCCTTCCGAGTGCACTTACCTATATTGTCCATCACTATGGTCTTTCCCTTAAACCCCGACTTGTTACTTTTATTAATTCTTATCAAGCAAGCATGCAGGAGTGGAAACAAGGTACGAGAAAGTGGTGGGAACATGTGTCCAGCGAATTACATAGTTAATGTGTTCAGGCAGAATTTATGAATCGAAGTTTAAACATGTGAAACAGGGTCGAAATATCGTTAATTAATTCTAAGAAAAATTGGGGATGTCCTATATGGTGTTCAGAAACCGCATATAAAATTTCAAGTCAAACGCTTGCTATTAACATAGTTAAATTAATTCGCAAAGTAAAGGTGTGCAGCAGTTTTGCGAATCTGCATCTACCGACACAGCTGCAGTAAGACTGCGATAACACCTAACCCGTAACTCCGAATTCGAAAATTCCGGAGGCTATCGACATCTAGACATCTAGAGCTACATTTTCTATTCATGGCTTGGGTTCAGATTCTGAAGTTAAAGGGGTCAAAACAGCTTAACAAGATTCAGGACAGCAACTTGTGGAAATATCTTACTAGTATAGGTTACCTGAAAATTGGTTATTAAGCGTCTAGGTTAATGTGTGATATAAATACAGGATAATGGTTGTCAAAATTGTAAGTAATAATTGTTTTTCAAGCCAAATGGTTGCAAGATCATCAAGTACAAGATATAACATATGTCTACACACTAGGGCTCCTTAATTCATGTGTCCATGTGTTCAGGGGGTGAAATGAGTCCAAGTAGTTATAAAATAATACAATGAAATTATTGTGACTCTTAAGATTATAAAATTGGTGGGGATTAATATTTGATTAACAATGACAAGTCAAGGAGGAGTCACAATTTCTAACTATTTGTAGTATTTTCAAAGAACGCTTGTACTAGAACAAAAATGTGTACAAGAGGAATACTTGCCTTTAGGGGAGAAGACGATGAATCCGACGGATGACGGGAATGGATCCCGACGACACGGCGACGAGCAAACGATCACGATAATTACGATCGGGCACAGATCAAGTAGAAGACGAACGAGGCGATCACGATCAAGGGCCGAGATCAAGTGTGATCGATCGATCGAACGGCTAAGATCGAAGATCAAGATCACGATCAAGATCAAGATGGTGATCACGATCGCGATGATCAAAAGAGATCCAACGGTCGAGATCAAGATCTTGATGATGATGGAGACGATGATCACGATCGCGATGATCGACGATCGGACGACCTAGATCCAATGTCTTGATGATGATCAAATGGAGGAGCGGATGGCTGAGATCGAGAGCTGTTGATGATGATGATGATTTGATCAAAATCAGATCTCGATCGAATCCGACGACCAGAATTAAATCAGCAGATCATTTGCTTCTTCTTCCCTCATTCTTGATCGATAGACAATGAGAGAGAGGGAGCTCCGATGGAAACTTCGACTGGTGGCCGATCGAAGTGTGGCGGACAGCAGGGCGGCGCGCGTCAAGGGGACGACGGCAATGGGGTCGGCAGTCGGAGGACTCGGCACAGCGGCGGGATGCAGGGTCAGGAGTGGGTGTAGTCGCTGTAGGAGAGTCGACTGACGCTGTTGCGACGATGCGACACAAGAGGGCCGCGGGGCAGCGCAGTCGGAGGCACAGGGGGGTCGCGACTGTGCTCATGGGCGCGCTGTCGCCTGTGTTGCGTCGGGAGGAGAACAACGCAACTGTGTCATCGCTGCTGGTTGCATTCGCGCTGGTTGAGCAGTACAAGAGGGGCGGCAAGTGCTGCAGGGAGCGTTGGGGCTGCTGCGTCGCGGCGCGACGGGGGGAGGAGGAGTGTGCACGGGGGTAGCGAGGGCGGCGCAGGGGAGGATGAGGGAGAGGAGATGCCGCTGGTGGAGGGGAGCAGCGGGGGAGTCGTGGAGTCGTGGGGGCTGTTGTCGCGGCTGGGCACTGGGCTTGGGCAATGGCAGGGATGGCGAGGTGACGGGGATGATGGGGAAGAAATGGATGGGTTTCGGTGGTTTCGAAGTAACAGAGAGGGAAGAAGAGCGGAAGATGGAGATGGGGAATGCACAGGGAATATGGGGCTGGCGGCTACTAGGGTAAAATAGCAATAGTATAGGTTTTCGGGTTAGGTTTTAGGAGGGCAGGTTTTTATATATAGGGTAACAGGTTATTGGGTTGGATCCAATACGGTTTAGGGATATATTGGTAATGGGTATCAAAATATATTGGGTATTAAAAACCAATAGGGTCAAGATAACAAAAATAAAATAGGGTTTATAACAAAATATCATTTGCATTAAAATATAGAATTTATTTGAAATAAATACAAATGAGTAATACATAGAGGTAGGTTTTTCAACTAACAAACAAGGCTAATAAAACAAAAATAATAATAACAACAATCGTAATAACAAAAAAAATAAATAAATAAATAACAGTAATAATAATAATAATAATATGATTCGTGTTATAATACAAAGTCCTTGGAAAATGGTCACAAATAAAACCATCGATTAAAATAGGGTTTAACAGAGGATCCAATAATATATTTTAACAAAAAAATTTTGAAACTCGAAAAATAATTTACCAATATTTTAAATACATAAAATACATAGAAAATGCAGATTTAGGAAAACAAGGGTTACAAATCCTACCCACCTTACACAAAAATTTCATCCTCGAAATTTGCTTTGGCGGTACATAGGATAGGGCTAAGCAAACCGGGGGTAACAAGGCAGAGAATTTAAAGAGGAAGGAACAAGCAGTGGCAACACCAGAAGAATAAGAAAATGGGTAGCAATGAGGTCAAATGGAAGGCATGGAAGAAGTTAAACAGTATCAAAAGGAACGAAATAACACAAGATAACAAATATGATAAGGATTAGGCAGAACTGAAATCAAGGAGAGGAAAGACAGGGAAGGATTGAATCAAACAATGGATGAGTGCATGATGGCAAGATGGAGTGTAAGAAAGAAGTAACCGGTTTCAAAAATGAAGAATGAACAACACATGACTTGCAAGATAACAAGGCAAAAAGATGAAGAAATAAGTAGAGCTAAAATCGAAGAAAAGGTGGACAAGGAAAAGATTAATCAAGCAATGAGTCAACGGATGAGAACAATTGCAAGAGATCGGGGATAGCAAACAATGCAAGGAAGGAGATCAACAATAAGATCTTGGGACCTGTGGGTTATGAGCCCACCACGCTTCCGTTGCGCTACTCCGATGGTGACGTTCCAAGCTGCAGACATGTCGTTGTAGACCACGTGACACCATGCGACGATCCGAGCAGAAAGAAAAGAATGAGACACCAAGACCAAAGGAGTATGGGCTCAAGATAGATATAATAAATTAGTGCAAAATGAATATAAAGTTTGGCTTGAATTTAAATAATTAAAAGATATAATATGGATCAAAACTAATGGCTTTAACAGAAATAATAATAACAACAAATATCAATGATAATAACATCAATAGTAATAGAATAATAATAATAACAATAAAAATTAATAATAACAATGATAATAATAAAAATAGTAATAATAATAACAATAATCGAAATTGTTATAATCATACATATAATAATAATAATATAATAAAATAAAAATATCAAAAATACTGACAATACATACACGACAGTGTTGGATTTAACATATTCATGAAAATAATGTGGTAATAATAATAAAAATAATAATAGCATTAAAATAATAACAACAATAATAATAACAGCAATAGTAATAGCGATAATAATAACAATACCAATAACAATAATAACGAACACAATAGAAATAATAATAATAATAGCGATAAAAATTTTATACACCAAATGGAGTAAAATCAACTATACAGGTTCGAATTGTATGGAAACATAAAGTGTAACATTATAAACAATATGTCATAAAGGAAATATTTCTTTACCTTAAATTTTATTATATAAATAAAAAGTCTTGAAATATCAATTAGCAAATAAGTAGAAAATCTTGCCTCCTTAACATCAAGTTGCATGTTTGCCTTCACGACATCAGGTTGCGGGTTCCCGTCCAGATATTCGGCTGCACATTTTACCTCGCCGATATCCAGTTGCAATTTGCCTCCATTGACATCGAGTTGCATATTTGCCATCTAGACATTAGGTTGCACCGAAGTGGTGAAATGTATATAAAATTGAGCATGCTCAGGCTCAAAACAAATTAATAATAATATTAGTAACGATAAAAATAATAACACGAATAGCAGTAATAATAACAAAATATCGATACTATTAACAATAAGAATAACAATGATAAGAACAGTGATCATAATATTAATAATAACAGTAATCGCAAAAGAATGGTAACAATAATAATAATAATAATAATAATAACAATAATATTAAAATATTAACAATACTAGTAAAAGTGATAATGCAAGACAAAATATAGTTCGAGCCCAATATTTTTGTGGAAGTAATTTAATATTAACAATAATAACAAAATAATGAAACAACAATTAGAATATCAATGGTGGTAACAACAATAATAATACTAGTAATGATGATGAAAATAATGGTAATAATAATAATAGTAATAATAATAGCATTATACAACAAAATAAGAATTTGTCTTATCAAAATAATCCAGTAGAAATATATAGTCGATCAAAACGAAAAGTGAAGTTAAAATACACCATTGTTCGAAATAACAAAAAAATCTTTGTTGAGAACATCTTTTTTTTTCCTTTTTATATGGAAGATCGAAAATAAATATAACAAATAATAATCGAAGTATAGAAAGTATTCGTGAAAAATAATTATAAGGAGAAAAATAGGTAGGAGAAAAATATATCTATACCCAATAAAGAGTTAAAGAGAAGGATGACTAGAAGGGACAAAAGAAAATTAAAGAATTGAATATGAAGGAAGAAAGACGAGGGGAAAACTAGAAATTGAAGAGAATATAGCAGGGAAGAAATAACCAACATGATACTCAATATGAACCAACAAATAAAAATGAAGGCATGGCAGGGAAAGCAATGAACGACACACGAGCTGAAATAAGACGGGATCAACGAGGTAAGCAGAAAATCAGAGATTGCTTGCATCGGAATCAAAAGAATATGGGTAAGGAAAGAATAAATTTGTACCAAATATGGAATCAACAAATCAGGACGACGGTAAGAGATGGAAGGAAGCAATGAATCAAAGAATTGAATACGAAGGGATCAAAATGGGTAGGGTAAGACTTGTGTCCAGATCGAGTTGACTGTTAAATTATTCATGTGGTTGCATGGCCTGTTTAATGTTGAGTTAATCCTGACTGAGTCAAGCCTATCTAATGTATTAGTCAAACTAACACATTAGCCAAACCTGAGCTCTGATACCACTAAAAACCTTGTCACGCCCCGCTTCCCAAAATATGGAATACGAACGCGTGACGAAGCCCAGCGAATGATATAAGTACGCCAACTCATATCATCCATAAGCTGTAGGATCGACTCAGCATCATAACAAGAATATAACAAGATTTATATATAACCAAGCATGCATGAATAATTTATTAAGTAACTAGAAAACAATTGAAACAATAATAATATTCAATTAGTTTTCAAGTCTGGAACAAAAGGAAAAACTCTGGAACATCAGCCTGTTACAAGTCTTAAGCAACAACAAATGAAATAACTCAATTACAAAACGAAATGATTAAAGAAAGCTTTCCCAAGCAAGGCCTAAAATGTCTGCTCACCGATTCCAACAGGTAGCACGTTTCCAAAGTCTGCTTAATAAATTTAAAAAGGGAAAAGTAGAGAAAACAAGAGAAAACGCCCTTAGTGCAAGTTAGGACCACAAATAGTAAAAACGAGTACAAGTAATGGGGAATTAGAATCAAGAATGTAACAGGGATATAACAAGTAGTGGAAAGAACCGAGAACTAGCTAGCAAGAGGAACATCTTAGTAACCAGGTTGGATAACAACTGCTAAAGGTAAAACACGTGTCAAGTGAACTTGTGGGGGTATCTAACATCAAGTGACAAGTTTCAAGTTACAAGTTGTCAAGTATCAAGTAACAGGTGTCATGTTCAAGTTACATGTCCAAGTCTTGTGGTTATTACTATCTAGATAGCACTTCATGCATCCATACTTTTACTACATGATTGCTACAGTCAAAGCAATTTTGTTTAGACCTGGTAATGGAATCTGTAGGGCGGTGTACTCAGGTATCAAGTATCAAGCAAGTGATCAACCCATGGGCTCTAGAGGTGGCCCCCGTAAGCTCTAGAGGTGGCCCCCATCACCAAGACGTGGCACTTAGTTCTACGTGGCACTTAGTTCCATGTGATCTCAAATATATATCATGTAATCATATAATGGGCTCTAGAGGTGGCCCCCGTAGGCTCTAGAGGTGGCCCCCGTCATCCATGACGTGGCACTTAGTTCTACGTGGCACTTAGTTCTATTTAACATAACATTATGGGAAACACAGGCCCCCTTCCGAGTGCACTTACCTATATTGTCCATCACTATGGTCTTTCCCTTAAACCCCGGCTTGTTACTTTTATTAATTCTTATCAAGCAAGCATGCAGGAGTGGAAACAAGGTACGAGAAAGTGGTGGGAACATGTGTCCAGCGAATTACATAGTTAATGTGTTCAGGCAGAATTTATGAATCGAAGTTTAAACATGTGAAACAGGGTCAAAATATCGTTAATTAATTCTAAGAAAAATTGGGGGTGTCCTATATGGTGTTCAGCAACCGCATATAAAATTTCAAGTCTAACGCTAGCTGTTAACATAGTTAAATTAATTCGCAAAGTAAAAGTGTGCAGCAGTTTTGCGAATCTGCATCTACCGACACAGCTGCAGTGAGACTGCGATAAATCCTAACCCGTAACTCCGAATTCGAAAATTCCAGAGGCTATCGACATTTAGACATCTAGAGCTAAGTTTTCTATTCAGGGATTGGGTTCAGATTCTGATGCTAAAGGGGTCAAAACAGCATAACAAGATTCAGGACAACAACATGTGGAAATATCTTACTAGTATAGGTTACCTGAAAATTGGTTATTAGGCGTCTAGGTTAATGTGTGATATAAATACAGGATAATGGTTGTCAAAACAGTAAGTAATAATTATTTTTCAAGCAAAATGGTTGCAAGATCATCAAGTAAAAGATATAACATATGTCTACACATCTAGGGCTCCTTAATTCATGTGTCCATGTGTTCAGGAGGTGAAATGAGTCCAAGTAGTTATAATATAATACAATGAAATTATTGTGACTCTTAAGATTATAAAATTGGTGGGGATTAATATTTGATTAACAATGATAAGTCAAGGAGGAGTCACAATTTCTAACTATTTGTAGTATTTTCAAAGAACGCTTGTACTAGAACAAAAATGTGTACAAGACGAATACTTGCCTTTAGGGGAGAAGACGATGAATCCGACAGATGATGGGAACGGATTCCGACGACACGACGACGAGCAAACGATCACGATAATCCCGATCGGGAACGGATCAAGTAGAAGACGAACGAGACGATCACGATCAAGGGCCGAGATCAAGTGTGATCGATCGATCGAATGGCTGAGATCGAAGATCAAGATCACGATCAAGATCAAGATGGTGATCACGATCGCGATGATCAAAAGAGATCCAACGATCGAGATCGAGATCTTGATGATGATGGAGACGATGATCACGATCGCGATGATCGACGATCGGACGACCTAGATCCAATTGCTTGATGATGATCAAATGAAGGAGCGGATGGCTGAGATCGAGAGCTGTTGATGATGATGATGATCTGATCAAAATCAGATCTCGATCGAATCCGACGACCAGAATTAAATCAGAAGATCCTCTGCTTCTTCTTCCCTCATTCTTGATCGATAGACAATGAGAAAGAGGGAGCTCCGATGGCAACTTCGACTGGTGGCCGATCGCAGTGTGGCGGACGGTAGGGCGGCGCGCGTCAAGGGGACGACGGCGATGGGGTCGGCAGTCGGAGGACTCGGCACAGCGGCGGGATGCAGGGTCAGGAGTGGGTGCAGTCGCTGTAGGAGAGTTGGCTGACGCTGTTGCGACGATGCGACACAAGAGGGCCGCGGGGCAGCGCAGTCGGAGGCACAGGGGGGTCACGACTGTGCTCGTGGGTGCGCTGTCGCCTGTGTTGCGTCGGCAGGAGAACAACGCAACTGTGTCGCGGCTGCTGGTTGCATTCGCACTGGTTGAGCGGTACAAGAGGGGCAGCAAGTGCTGCAGGGAGCGTTGGGGCTGCTGCGTCGCGGTGCGACGAGGGGAGGAGGAGTGTGCACGGGGGTAGCGAGGGCGGCATAGGGGAGGATGAGGGAGAGGAGACGCCGCTGGTGGAGGGGAACAGCGGGGGAGTCGTGGCGTCGTGGGGGCTATTGTCGCGGTAGGGCACTGGGCTTGGGCGATGGCAGGGATGGCGAGGAGACGGGGATGATGGGGAAGAAATGGATGGGTTTCGGTGGTTTCGAAGTAACAGAGAGGGAAGAAGAGCAGAAGATGGAGATGGGGAATGCACAGGGAATATGGGGCTGGCGGCTACTAGGGTAAATAACAATAGTATAGGTTTTAGGGTTAGGTTTTAGTAGAGCAGGTTTTTATATATAGGGTAACGGGTTATTCGGTTGGATCCAATACGGTTTAGGGATATATTGGTAATGGGTATCAAAATATATTGGGTATTAAAAACCAATAGGGTCAAGATAACAAAAATAAAATAGGGTTTATAACAAAATATCATTTGCATTAAAATATAGAATTTATTTGAAATAAGTACAAATGAGTAATACATAGCCGTAGGTTTTTCAATTAACAAACAAGGCTAATAAAAGAAAAATAATAATAACAACAATCGTAATAACAAAAAAAATTAAAAATAAATAACAGTAATAATAATAATAATAATATGATTCGTGTTATAATACAAAGTCCTTGGAAAATGGTCACAAATAAAACCATCGATTAAAATAGGGTTTAACAGAGGATCCAATAATATATTTTAACAAAAGAATTTTGAAACTCGAAAAATAATTTACAAATAGTTTAAATACATAAAATACATAGAAAATGCAGATTTAGGAAAACAAGGGTTACACTTGCATATACCTCTTAGCAAGGCTCTCAGTAAACTGACCGACGCGGAAAGGAATGAAGTGAGCACACTTCGTCAAACGGTCAACAATCACCCCAATGGCATTATGACCCTTAGGACTCCTCGGCAAAGTAGTCACAAAATCCATAGTGATATATTCCCACTTCCACTCTGGAATAGGAAGCAGTTGAAGAAGTTTAATGGTTCTTTGATGCTCTGCCTTAACCTGCTGGCAGATCAAACATTGAGCAACAAACTGAGCCACAGCCCTTTTCATATCCTGCCACCAGAAATGAAGCTTCAAATCTTGATACATCTTAGTACCACCAGGATGGATAGAATACAAAGACTGATGGGCTTCCTCAAGCAACCTCTGACGAACATCACCTTCCGAGACACATAATCTAGACTCAAAACGAAGAGATCCATCCGAATGAATAACCATGTCCGTCCTGGACCCAGACTCAACCTCAGCTCGAAATCTCTGCAACTGTGCATTACTAGCCTGCGCCTCTTTAATCTGATCAACAAGAGACGGCTATAGCTGAAGCACAAAACAACTCCGATCAGAACTCGGCAACAAAACCTCCAACTCCAACCTCCTCATCTGCTCAACCAGATCCCTCTGCAGAGTCAAGAACATAACTGCCGATCTCCTGCTCAAAGCATCAGGCACCAAGTTTACTTTACCAGGATGGTATTACAAACTGATGTCATAATCGGCCATAAGCTCCAACCAACGCCTTTGCCTCATATTTAACTCCTTCTGGGTGAAGACGTACTTGAGACTTTTGTGGTCTGTAAAGATCTCCACTCGGTCCCCAAGTAAATAAGATCTCCACAGCTTCAAAGCAAAAATTACTGCTACTAACTCCAAGTCATGAGTAGGATAGTTCTTCTCATGCGGCCTCAACTGCCTCGATGCATACGCAACGACTCGACCCTTCTGCATCAAAATTGCTCCAAGATCCTTACCAGAAGCATCACAGTTAATTAAAAATCTGCCTGAACCATCAGGAATAGTCAACACAGGCGCTGACGTCAACCTGTTCTTCAACTCCACAAAATCACCATCACACTCATCATACCAACAGAACTTCTGATCCTTCCTAGTCAATTTAGTCAACGGTCCTGCTATCTTCGAAAAATCCTAGACGAACTTTCGATAATAACCAGCCAAACCGAGAAAACTCTTGACTTCAGAAACTGACTTGGGAATAGGCCAATCCTTCACAGCCTCAACCTTCGCAGGATCCATAGAAATACCATCGCTAGAAACAATGTGCCCCAAGAAAGAAATCCTGTCGAGCCAAAACTCGCACTTGCTAAGTTTTCCATAGAGCTGATTCTCTCTTAAAGTCTGCAGAACCACTCTAAGATGCTCAGCATGATCTTCCCGATTCCAAGAATACACCAAAATATCATCAATGAAGACCACCACGAACCTATCCAAGAACTGAGAGAAAACCCGGTTCATAAGACTCATGAATACAGCCGGTGCGTTCATAACTCCGAACGGCATCACGAGATACTCATGGTACCGTATCTAGTCCTGAAAGCAGTCTTCTATATATCTGCAGCCTTCACCTTGACTTGGTGATACCCAGAACGAAGATTCAACTTCGAAAAAATAGTAGTCCCACTCAGCTGATCAAACAAATCATCAATCCTGGGCAACGAATACCGATTCTTCACAGTAACTCTGTTTAGTTCTCGATAATCCATGCACAGTCGACGACTACCATCCTTCTTGTCAACAAAAAGGACCGGAGCACCCCAAGGCGAAACACTAGGTCTGATGAAACCCAAATTAAGCAACTGCTGAATTGCACTTTAAGCTCTGCTCAACCGGTGCCATCCTGTAGGGACTCTTCGATATCAGCTATGTTCCAGGCTGAACATCAATACCGAATTCTACTTCCCTATCAGGGGGTAAGCCAGGCAACTCATCTAGAAAAACATCTAAGAAATCCCGAATTACTAGAGGCGCAGCCTCACAGCCTGAATGCAACTCCATCGCACTAACCTCTTGATCAACTGCAGCTCGGCCAAGGGAAGACTCCCCAGCATGGAACTCAAACTCTGTGCGATCTGGAATCCGTAACATAACCTTCTTGGCATGGCAATCAATAATAGCATGGGTTTCACCCAACCAATCCATACCCAGAATAACGTCGAATCCCGAATTCCCAATTACAATCAGATTGGCTTTGAACTCTACGTCCCCAATAACAACGGAATATTGCTTGCACTCACGGGAACAACTACCAACTCCACCGCCTATCACGATGTTCCAAGCCTCTGACATGTTGCTGCACTCCAACTGGTGGCGAGCGACAAATCGAGAGGAGACAAAAGAATGGGTTGCCCCTAGAATCAAAAAGAACAAAAGCAGGGAAAGAGCAAACCATCACAACACCTAAAACAGAAAAGCAAAAGAGACAAGGAAAAGAGGGGTTGAACAGGGGTGAGGGAAACAAAAGCAGAGGGCAACAGAATGAAATAAAGCAAAGGAAATGGAGAAAAAGAAATAGAACAACCTAACAATAAAACAAAAGATACTTGCAACCATACCCTCAGCTGACTCAGCATTTGCAGCAATCAGGTTGAAAGCTTGACCTATCCTCGGAACAGCAGTACTCTGACCGACAATCTGATGCTGCGGGAGAAGCGGTGGTCTAGATGGACCATGAGCTGCGGTAACTGACTGAACAGGACCCCTGGCTGGAGGAGCCAACCGCAGGCAATCCCGCACCGAATGATCAGTGACACCACAATTGAAACAGCGACGATTGGCACGTCGGCAATCCTTGCGCTCATGCCCTGGGATACAGCAGAAGTCATAGAAACCAACTTTCGGAGGACCTGGAGAAGAGTAAGGAGCTGCCCTAACTGAAGGGAATGGAACAGGTCTCCGAATAGGCCCACCAGAAAGACCCAGCAACTGAATGCGGAACAGTCCGCTAAGAAGGAGTAGAACCACCACGAGCCTGCTCCTGGGCCCTAGCTGCCTCAAGAGCCTCAGCATAGGTACGCAAGCGCAGAGAGACAAGCTGCACCTTGATGTCTCTCTCAAGCCCCAAGATAAACCTACGAGCCCTATCCTCTTCATTTGCCACAAGAACGTCTGCGAAGCGGCTAAGTCTCGTAAACTCGGCTGCGTACTCATCCACAGACCTGGAGCCATGTTTCAAAAAGTCTTATGTTACCACATTGCATGAACAATATGTAACAAAATTCCATTACTAGAAATAATGACCATCCTGTTTCAAGGCTAAGAACTGCTGCTCTATCTCAACTCTGGTGCTGCTAAGAAAGAACTTCTCCAAGAAGCTCCTAGTGAAAGTGGCCCAAGTGATCGGTCTTTCAAGTCATTCGGACTCGGACCTCCACCAGATATGAGCCAAGTCCACCAACTGGATGGTAACCAGATCCACACGATCTGCATCTGCAACTCTAGCGGCCAAAAGTAGGTTCTCTGTCCGAATCAACCACTGTTTAGCCTCCAAAGGCGTGTTAGTGCTTGAAAACCTGTCGGGATGCAGCCTCATAAAGTCTGTGACCGTTCCCAGACAGGGTGGAAGAATATCTTGCCTAGGCGCAACATGCGGAGCAGCTCGAGCGGCTTCCAAAGCAGCCATCACCAAGTACTATGGTTCTGCTGCTGATTAATCAAACGCTCGAGCACTGCAGTGACCGCCTCAATCGGGTCACCCTGCGACTGTGAAGTAGAACCTCTACGAGCCATAGTCTGCACGAAACAAAAAACAGTTAGCGTTCTGATCAAATTGATAATACTTGATTCATTTTATGCATGCATGGTTGGTGAATGTTGTGCAGATTTCCAGTTCGAGCCAAGCCTGTCTAATATATTAGTTGCCTAATACATTAGCCAAACCTGGTGCTCTGATACCACTAAAAACCCTGTCACGCCCCGCTTCCCAAAAGAATACGGAATAGGGATACGTAACAAAAGCCCAGTGAATGATTTTCATCATCCATAAGCTGTTCAAGAAATCTTAACAACATGCACGAGAAATATACAAAGTCGGAAGCGATTTATCAACCACATGCACATAATGAGTCAAAATACCATCACAAATACTTGAAACCAAATACTTAAATCTCAAATAGTCATGATCTGAATAAAACACAAGTCTTGGGTTACATTGCCCACATACAAGAAATAAATCCAAGTATCACAAATACAAGAATAATCCAAGTCTCACGAATACAATTATTGTTCAAGCACGTGACATGAAATAATAATAAAACAAGCAGCACTAATACTTCAAGTCTCCAATACCATCTTGAACCTGTTCTTCATAATCTGCAATTCATCGAATGTAGGAAAGAGGAAAAGAGAAAACACAAGTACCCATCAATTGCAAGTCACGGGTCACTTATAATGCAGGATACAAGCACATGGTGAAACTAACTAGTACATGGTATAAGTATGATGACAAGGGTAAACAACTAGCATGGTAAAAGTGTCAAGTGTACATGGTATAAATCAAGTGTCAAGTAATCAAGTATCCTATGAACATGCATCAAGTGTCAAGTGTCATATGTTCATGTATCAAGTATCAAGTTTCAAGTCTCATATAAACAAGTCTCATGTAATCATGTAGTCATGTATCAAGCAAACATGTATCTGTGTTCACGTATCATGTTCAAGTATTGATGCGGTTTATTTCTGGGAGACGTGTGGATGCACCAGGTGTGAGTTCGGACTCAATTTGTATTTGAAGGAGACTGCTGCTCGTCTGACGACCCTTGGCTGACCGGGCGGAACCTGCGGCGACCTCGGGATGGTTCGGAGATCTGGGCTCGAATCAGAGGATTCGGATCCGAGGTCTTGTGTACCTGCAGACGGTCCTGAAACACCGGGGTTTGTCCCGGTGGCGGACCCTCCGACGATCTAGTCAGTCTCTGTGAGAGAGTAGCAATAACTAGGTGAATTTAAGTGGAAAAAGATTGATTACCTGAAAAGGTGGGTGAGGGTCTAGTATTTATAGAGAATCTCAACCGGGTTTGGTTCCGCTTGGGGGCCGGGTCTGGAGCCGAAAGCCCATGGGCCTGACGTGGCAGAGGGCCCAGGGGGTTTAGGGCAGACGTGGTAATACCAGGGGTGGTATAGGGCTGACGTGGCAAAACCCGTGGGTGGTATTTGGGGCTGGCATGGCTGATCGTGGGTCTTCTGTGCTTCTGGAGAATCGGAGGGCCTAGGCTGTGCCAGGTCATCCCCCTGCATCGCCAGAGAGGGGGGACGGCCAGTGGGGCTGTCACGGATCGGAATCCGAGGACCGCTGAAGCCCGTCGGATACGAGGAGGCCAGTTCTGCGGGGGTGAACGTGAGGTCCGGCGCCGACCCTGCGGTGGTTCGAGGCCGAACTAGAATGCTATTTTTACCTTTCTTGAGTGAGAGCTGTATTGGGCCCTGGTGGGGCCTCCAGGCCATTTTTACCCTACTACACAAGCCCCCCACTACTGCGGGGGTGCGGGAGCTAGCCGGGGAGGAGTGTTCAAGGTCGTGAAAAATGGGATGGCAAATCGTTGAATCTTTCGGAGGAGAGTACCCTGGTGCTCGACCCAACCTCGAGATGACGAGGGATTACATGTCGACAAGGGTGATGCGAGCTGTTGTTTCTTCCTGAGAAGAGTACCCTGGTGCCGGACCGAACCTCGAGATGAGGAGGGATTAAGGGTTGGTAAGGGTGATGGCGAGCCGTTGGCCTTCCTGAGAAGACCACCCTGGTGTCAGACCTGACCTCGAGCTTGGCGAGGGATTACGGGTCGGCAAGGGTGATGGCGAGCCGGTGATTCTTCCTGAGAAGAAGGCCCTGGTGCTTGAACGAACCTCGAGATGACGAGGGATTATGTGTCGGCAAGGGTGATGGCGAGCCGTTGTTTCTTCCTGAGAAGAGTACCCTGGTGCTCGACCGAACCTCGAGAAGACGAGGGATTATGTGTCGGCAAGAGTGATGGCGAGCCGGTGATTCTTCCTGAGAAGAAGGCCCTGGTGCTCGACCGAACCTCGAGAAGACGAGGGATTACGTGTCGGCAAGGGTGATGGCGAGCCGTTGTTTCTTCCTGAGAAGAGTACCCTGGTGCTCGACCGAACCTCGAGAAGACGAGGGATTATGTGTCGGCAAGGGTGATGGCGAGCCGGTGATTCTTCCTGAGAAGAAGGTTTGAGCCGCGTGGCCTGTCGTCTTAGCGGAGCCTTGATGGCGCTTCCGGGATCCGTGTGATGTTCCAATTTTCTAGGGGCATTAAATGATGCCGCCGGCCTGAACGTAGGTGGCGCATGGGTTTCCGTCGATTGGCCTTCCCAATGTCATAAAGGCTGGTCTTTGGGGGAGGCTATAAATACCTCTCCCCCCCTAGCGGGCTTGATCACAGCAAAGGGTGGTTCAATGGCCATCTGAGGTGTCTGCTTCGGCGGGCGTCTCTCTTCTGATAAACTTTGTAGCGCCAATGGGCCTCGAATCGGTGGCAATTCTGCTGTCCGGATCCTTTTTCGGGTCAGACTACCCCTATACGGTTGCCTGGCCCGAGAAAGATCAGGACGGGAGGGGTATCCACCGTGTCCTGGATCTGGGGGTGAAGAACCTCGGATGTGCGGGTTGATCTTCTTTAGGGTTCTAGGTGAGGGTGGCTTTCCTCCCACCCGTGAACAATTCGGGGTTTCGGCTGACTAGGCCTTAAGCCCCGAGTTGTTCGAGGGTGAGAGAGGAGTCGCCCGATCTCTGGAACCCAGGGCGCAGGCGGTGGTGGCTTTCCTGCCACCCGGGAACAATTTGGGGTTTTCGGCTGCCAAGGCTGTAAGCCCCAAGTTGTTCGCGGGTGAGAGGGGAGCTGACCGAGCCCTGTAGCCTTAAATCTTTTAAAGAGAAAATTTTTCGCCGAGTACTTGATTCGGCCCGACCCCTGTGTCTGGTCGCCAGCCTGGCGCCGGATGACGTCAGCGGCCCATGTTTCGAGGACGTGGCGTGGTTTTCGAGGCACCCGCTACACGTCAATCGGTGAACAGTGATTGCAGAAATCGAGGAGTCGTTTCTCCCCTCTATAAATGTTCCCTCCTCTCCCCCTATCGTTCCCTTCTTATTCGCCTCTTCCTTTTTCTAAAAAATCTCCCAATACCTCAGTCTTCGTCCCTACCGTTCGCTGTATCAGGCTCGTTCTTCCGAAGTGACCCCCAGTTTGTTGGTATGTTTGTTTTAGTTTAGGCACAGATGGATAGGGCTCAGTCTGGCTCGTCGGCGTCGACGTCTGGGGGGAACGCCAAACCCGCCTCTAGACCGACTTCGTGGGAGGAGTCTGATCTCGAGGGGGAGTCTGTAGGCGACGATCAGCCCGTGTATGATGTGAAGCCGCTGCGGTCTCGAAGGTTTCTTGTTGTGGAGAGTAGTGATTCTGAGGAGGGGGACGGCAGTTCCGCCGAAGTTCAGATTCTAGGGCTGGTTCCTAGAGAGGAAGGGGGAGTCGAAGGGGCTTAGGTAGGAGGCCAGGGCGTGGGTTCGAGCTCCATGCCGACGGGTCTGGGGCGATTATCTACCCCCTCCCCGGAACGGGTCAAGAAGAAAAAGAGGGCTTCGAAGAAGAAGGGATCGAGGATAGGGGGCTCGAGTCAGGTGCCTGCTAACTTAAGGACAGGGTCATCTGTACAGCCTAAGCCGTTCCGTTGGTACCCCGACGATCTTTCTGATAAGGAGGCGTGTGGGGTCCAACCGTCGTCGTCGAGCCGGAAGAGGGTGATAGTGGACGCGCTTCCGACCGTTCTGGAGGCAGGTAATTTGGAGGCTTTGCGGTTGGCGTACCATATAGGGTCCAGCTACGAGCTCATGCTGCCGAGCTCCACTCTTCGACCGACCGACCCTCTGCCGGATCGGTATTGCTTCTTCCCCGTGGATGCCTTCATCTCCGGTCTGAGGCTGCCTGTTCATCCTTTCGTCCGCAAAGTGTTGAACTGGGCGACCTTAGCGCCGATGCAGTACGGACCCAATTCTTGGAAGCAGATCATCTGCTTCGTGTTGCTGTGCGAGGAGCAGAGGGTACCTCTACGGCTGAATGTCTTCCGAGAGATGATGATGATCGGCTCGTCGGCTGAGGGTATCTACTACATTTCGCCCCGGGGCAAGCGGAAAGTTGTCCACGGTCATCCGGACTCCATTAAGGAGTGGAAGAAGAAGTATCTGGTGATCCGGAGTGAGGAATCCTGGGACATCCCCGCTCGGTGGAACCACTCTAAGCCGAGCTATAAAACGCCGAAGCCGAGGGACCTGACCGCCGAGGAATGGGGGTTTGTGAAGCGCCTCCGTTTGTCATATAGCATTGACTGGGCGAAGGTGACCGAGGGCCACTTGGTGAATGCCGGACTGAGCCCGGCCGATCTACGTATGTAGTTGTTCCTTTCTTTTTGTCCTCATTGTTCCTCTGTGCTCATTGTCCTTACTAGATCTTTTTGTAGGTATGGATCCTGAGTCGATTAAGGCGAAAAGGCTCGAAATGAAGAAGGAGGAGGCCAGGAAGAAGATGAAGACGAGGGGGTCGTCCCGGGGGTTTCCGAGGCCCATGTTCAGCCGTGGGTCAAAAGGGCTCGTTCGGAGACGGTCAAGGACGCGGTGGTTCAGAGTGGTCCGGACCCGGGCAAGGTCACCGATCTTGATAAGGGAAGGGATCTCCGGCGGATCCGGAGATAGAGGAGAGGCTTCGGCGACCGTGGGTGCCGAGTTGGTCGATCCGTGAGGGAGACTGTTTGACCCGAGGGCGGCAAGCTGTCGAGGTGGCGAGTAAGCTGGCGACCCCCCGGGATCGTTCGGAGATGAAGACCGAGACCCTGGATGAGGCGTATACTCGCCTTGCACAAGCCAATGTGCTGGTAAGTTTGTCAACCTCTTTTGTCCCGTGATTACTTTGTAGAGGAGGTTCCCTTAGTTGTTTTCGGTGGCTACAGGCGACCGTGCAGGGGGCCCTCGTGAGGGACCTTTACGAGGCTGCTTTGAAGCGGGAGCGCGATCGGGCGGACAAGGCCGAGCAGGAAACGACGGAGGTGAAGACAGAGCTCGAAGGCTCTCAGAAGAGGGAGCAAGAGATGAAGACGGCCTTCGACAAGGAGAAGGGGGAATGGGCTGAGAAGATGGCGGCTCAGGAGAAGGAGTTTGCCAAGGAGCAGAAAGAGCTGACAGAGACAAGTCAGCTCCTGGTGATCAATGCTCAAGATTCATGTTATGCGAGGGCAATCAGCCACGTGAGGCACTTCTACCCGACCCTTGATCTGTCCAACTTCGAGTATGACATGGAGGTCGAGGGGACACCGAAGACCCCTGTCGAAGAAGGGCCTGCTCCTGATCCGCCCGTCGACCCCCTCGTGGAACCGCCTGCTGATGCCGAGGTGGGAAAACACGTTGTATAACTTTTTGCTTTTCTATTTCCCCCTTCCGATTGTATTTGCCTCCCGCGGACTGGCCACCGCAATTTTTGTAAGAAGCGACTCGATTTATAGAAATGGATTTTTTGACCGGCCAAGTGTTCTGACGTCGGATGTTTCCAGTCCTCCTTGCTTATGCGTTTTGAGTTGGCTGGTTTTCTTGTAGGTTACGGCTCCTCTTCCCGAGGCGGACCCCCATCGCTCCGACGTGGCGTGGCTCCGGAGCAAAGTTGAGGCCCTGGAGGCCACGTTAGTTCGCTACCGAAAGGGGGCTCGCGACGCTGATGCGGCCTTTAATTATTATCGGAATAAGTCTGAGGCCTTAAGTGAGGAGGCGAGCCGGCTGAGGAGGGCGATGGCGGACGGGGATCTCGGAGGTGTCGGGCTAGGACATACCACGTCGAACGCCTCGGTACAGAGACCCTCTTCCGAGAGGCTACTTAGAGATGTCATAGTGGAGAAGGAGATGGAGATACACCGCTTCAGGACGATGTTGGGCGTCTGGTCATCTTCCTCCGCGGATCGGCGAGCGGGGGGGTTCCTCCTGCGCTGCTCCTGCTGGAGCGCCTGCGACCAGTGGATGCCCAGAGCTCTGTAGCTGGTGTGTCGACCGTGGCTAAGCCTCGGGAATGCCATGATGAGGAGAGGGATCCTAGCCATTCGGTCGGAGTGGTCCCGCCCTTTGTTGGACTCGAGGGGCCCTAAGATGGCGGCTTTCTTCCGTTTGAGATGAGTGGAGTGGTCCGGTAATGGTCTTTGTTTGTTTTTTCTAATCAAAATAAAGGAGTATGAATAAAGAATTCTTTTCCTCTTTTGCTCTGTTAAGGAGTGCGGTGAATGACGTCGGTGGTGTGGTTCGGCTCCGTCGATCCGCGAGGGATTAACGTGGGGCCTTAGTAAGAGCCCCCGGGTCTGAACCTGGGTTGGGCCTACCGAGATGCTGGGAATGATGCCGGAGTGAGGACTCGGATGCCGATCTGCCGAGTCATTTGAAGTTTTGGCACAAAAGAGATTTCTCTCCTACTAGATAGGGTCGGTCGCCGAAGCCGCCCTTCACACATGAAAGTTTACACCAGGGTTTTATACTCACTAGACAAGTTAGAACCTAGGTTCGCTCCTCCAGGAACTTCATTAGGTGCTCGGCGTTCCAGGGTCGGCTGATGAGCCGGCCGTCTATATCCGCCAGTCGGTACGTGCCAGGGCGTACAGCCTCGACTACACGGTACGCGCCTTCCCTGTTGGGCTCGAGTTCAGTGGCGTGGAGAGGGGATGCATCCCCTCCAACGGTGGTTATATAGCATGGCCGCGCTGCTTCGTTGTTTCCTCGGACAATGCCGACCCCTTGGGGGGTGGGAAGTTTGAGCCTCGGATGGTAAGTTGAAGGTACTGCTTGGAGGGAGTTCTGTCCGGATCGGCCAAGAATGGCATCGCAAGCCGCCCCGATGTTGACAATCATGAAATCCATGGATTCGGTCCTTTTGACAGGAACCGATCCTGCGGTGATGTCGGGGGTAATGATCCTTTCTGTTACGACAGGGGCGCCGGGGGATCCATGTAACGTGTGTCCTGTGGGCTTGAGTTTCCCTCCGGGTAATCTTGAGGCTCTCGAAGGTTTTGAGGAAGAGAATATTAACTGAGCTACCGCTGTTAGCGAGGTTTCGGCGAACCTCACAGTCAGCCATGTGGAGGCTGATGCCGAGGGCATCGTAGTGGGGTAGGTGAACGCCTCCGAGGTCCTCTCCTGAGAGGGTGACTGGCCCCGGTTGCGGCTTGGACGAGGGGGTGTTTTGGACAGCGTTCGCCTCGCGGATGAGGGTTTTTCGGGGTGTATTTGACCCTTCTCCCATCAGCCCCCTGTGGACTCAGTGCAAGATGGATGGCGTATCTGCGTTCATCCCGGACCCGAGATCCTGATCAAGGGGGTGGGTCGACGCAGGGTTCGGAGGCGAAAGTCTTTGGTTCCTATCATTTCGCCGATTCAGTCGGCCTTCTCGGGTGAATTGTCGGAGGAACCCTCGTGAGACGAGTTCCTCAATTTTATCTTTCAGGGCTCGGCACTGGTCGGTCTCGTACCCGTGATCTCTGTGGAAGCGGCAGTAGAAGCGTTGATCTCGATTCTTGTTGTTATTAGATCGGGGGGGTAGTCGGACAATGCCTTTGTCTTCGATTTCCAAGAGGATGGCGGATACGTCATGTGTCAAGGGAGTGTATCTCTCGAAGCGGGGGACCGGCGGGACCTTCTTCAAGGCCCCCGCGTCCCTTGGAGCTTTTTTCGATGGTTCAACCTCTTCGACCTTCCGCTTTCCCTTCCCGATGGCCTCCTTGGAATCTTCGGGGTTAAGGGCCTCTTCTGCCCTAATGTATTTCTCGACCTTGTTGAGGAGGTCGGGAAAGTCGACGGGGGGTTTCTTTGCAAGAGAAGCCTTCAGTTGCCCATGACGGATGTTGTGCCGAAAGGCCGCCGAGGCGACGCCTGGATCAAGAGAGGAGACTGACCTCGCCTCCGTGGTAAATCTCCGGACGAACACTCTGAGGGATTCTCCCTCTATCTGCTTGAGCCCAAGTAAAGAAGCGCTAGTCCTTTCCGCCTTCCGGCTGGTGACGAAGTGGGCGAGGAAATTGCCTTCTAGTTGGTCGAAGGAGTAAATGGAGCCGGGGGTGAGTTTCGAGTACCATTCACGAGCCGGACCCCGAAGCGTGGCGGAGAAGGCTCGGCATAGCAGGGGATCCGAGGCGCTGTGAATCATCATGAGGGTTTTAAAACCTTCCATGTGATCAGCAGGATCTCCCTCGCCGTCGTAGGTCTCGAACTGAGGCGGTCGGAAATTCCTTGGTATTTCCGCTTGGAGGATGGGGGCGGAGAAGGGAGGTCGGACAGGTCTGTACCCCTGAGCCGCCCGTTGGTCGCCGTCTCCCATATGATCGAGGCGATCCTCCATTTCTTGGAGGCGTCTTAGGAGTATGCCATCGTCTTCTGGCTGGTGTGTTGAAGGGCGCGATGCGCTGGTCTCGACATCCGACCCTGTCTGGGAGTGGAGGGTTTCCTCCCCGGGGGTCCGTCGGACGGCCCCGAGAATTTCTCTCCGGAAGTCTTGGAACTCCTTGTGAGTGACGGGGGCTCCCTCGATCCGGTGGGGTTGGTCTGGAGGCTGCCTTCCGATGCGGCTGAGTGCCGACCTCCGTCCCTCGGGCGGCGGTCCTGGATGGTTCGGGGCCAGGTTGGAAGCGGCCCTTCGCCTGCTGCGGCTAATCTGTCGGTTGACGATTACTCCCCGTAGGTCGGGCTGGACTGTACGGGTGGCGCTCTGCAGGGATCCATGATGGGAATCTCCGTGCCTTGATGCGCGTGGCCCGGCATTAGTGTTTGGTGGGGGTGTGCCCCGTCGGTTGATGGAGGAGGCAGCCCCCTTGCCCTTGGAGGCCATCGGCTGTCGAGGTCGCTCGATGGTCGGGCTCGGGTCGGCTTCTGGAGCAGTGTTCCCACAGACGGCGCCAACCTGATGCGGTTTATTTCTGGAAGACGTGTGGATGCACCAGGTGTGAGTTCGGACTCAATTTGTATTTGAAGGAGACTGCTGCTCGTCTGACGACCCTTGGCTGACCGGGAGGAACCTGCGGTGACCTCGGGATGGTTCGGAGATCTGGGCTCGGATCAGAGGATTCGGATCCGAGGTCTTGTGTACCTGCAGACGGTCCTGAAACACCGGGGTTTGTCCCGGTGGCGGACCCTCCGACGATCTAGTCAGTCTCTGTGAGAGAGTAGCAATAACTAGGTGAATTTAAGTGGAAAAAGATTGATTACCTGAAAAGGTGGGTGAGGGTCTAGTATTTATAGAGAATCCCAACCGGGTTTGGTTCCGCTTGGGGGCCGGGTCTGGACCCGAAAGCCCATGGGCCTGACGTGGCAGAGGGCCCAGGGGGTTTAGGGCAGACGTGGCAATACCAGGGGTGGTATAGGGCTGACGTGGCAAAACCCTGGGTAGTATTTGGGGCTGGCATGGCTGATCGTGGGTCTTCTGTGCTTCTGGAGAATCGGAGGGCCTAGGCTGTGCCAGGTCATCCCCCTGCGTCGCCAGAGAGGGGCGACGGCCAGTGGGGCTGTCACGGATCGGAATCCGAGGACCGCTGAAGCCCGTCGGATACGAGGAGGCCAGTTCTGCGGGGGTGAACGTGAGGTCCGGCGCCGACCCTGCGGTGGTTCGAGGCCGAACTAGAATGCTATTTTTACCTTTCTTGAGTGAGAGCTGTATTGGGCCCTGGTGGGGCCTCCAAGCCATTTTTACCCTACTACAAGTATCATGTTCAAGTAGCGTGTATCAACTCTGGTAGTGAATTACTATCTAGGTAACACTTCATGCAGCCCATACTACATGGTTGCTACAACAAAACAGTTTCGCTTTAGATTTCATAGTGGAGCATAAAGGGCAATATAGTCAGGGACAAGCAAGTAATTGAGCTCCAAGCTCCAAGTATCATGTATCATGTAATTACGTGTCAAGTTGTGCAAGTGACAAGTATCGTGTCTTGCGTGCAAGTATCAAGTAACCATGTCAAGTATCACGTAGGATCAGTGGATCGCCTTCCGAGTATACATTTCTGAACTATCCACTATTAGATCTGTTTCTTAAACCTCGACTTGGTTATTTTATTATTAATGTCAAACAAGCATGTATATGTGCAAAATATATCAAGAATAGCATGGCATGATCATGTGACAAGTGCAAGTAGCAAGATAAGCATGTACAAGTGCAAGATATCCCATAAACGAATAAATTAAACACATCTCAAGTTCAGGACAGCAAGACCATGCGGTAGTAAAACGGGGATTCCAAGAGTCATAACAAGTAAATCTAGATCCGTCGAAGGATCTGGAAAATAGACATCTACACGCATCTAGCGAGCATAATTAATTCACATACTAGTTCACAACAACACAACTCAAAACTGATTTAAACACAGGAATTAGGTTCAGCCAGAAATCAAGAAAACGAATTCAAGAGCATGAAAACAGCAAGAAAACACAGTAAATAAATCCACAAAAAATCTGGGGTATTCCCCTATATGTCCAGAATCAAAATATAGAATTTCAGAATTTTTTAGGAAAGATAGATAAGTCATCAAAAATAAGAAAGCATCAAGAAAACATAGTTTAGCGAATCTGGAAATCCTAACACTGCTGTACGAAAACTAAGATATCTCGCAACCAGTAAAACAAAATCCAATTCCACCAAAGGGATATGAAAATAGATACAATTTACAAACTTTTACATTTCACAAATAATTTTCATACAGTAAAAGGAATCATAGTGAAAATATAGTCCTTTACTAGACAGCAAGCAAAATACAGCATGTATAGATTTTAGAAACGGGCATGAAACACCACATAAAACTTATCAATTAAATTCATCAAAATTCTGGGTAGTCCCTAATATCATAAAGAAATAATGACCAAAATATTGGATCAAGATAATATGTATAGAATAGTTCTTGAAAATAGTTTGTTAACAAAATTAACCCAAAACAGAATCTGGAATAGATCGACAACTTTGTACTAAAAAGGTCATAACTCGGTCATACGAAATTCAAATCAAGCAAAACCAGTGGGGTTTGAAAATAAAAAAAAATTATCTAAATTTCATATTTTGTACAGGAATCAAGATACTGGTTATAGCATGGACGAAAACAGTAATCAAAACAGAATCTCCAGATTTTACAGATTTCACACTTCAAATCAAGAATATCATAACTTCAAGAATATTGATCCAAACACATCCAAACTTGAAATACAACCTACCAAGCATCTAAACATCATGATTTAGGGTTATAAACATGTCCACACCTATTATTTCAGATGGGTCTTAATCCAAACATAAATTCACACAAATATTCACATACATGTCAAAAATAAAGAATTGGGGAAAACCTAGGTTATCACATATCAAGATTTTTGTCATGAGTCATCTATGGCCAAAATATCACAATAGAGACAAAACCCATCAAGGAAAACACAATCTTAGGTTGTCTCTAGACCCAACTACACTATAGGTGAACTTTGGTACTTGTATCAAACAAATGAATTGGAGTACAAGTTACTTGCCTTATTTTGGGGATGAAGAACGATGCAAATAATCTTAGAAGCAAAACCCATGAACAAAATCCGCTCCAAGCATGAATCCAAGCAACTACGAACAAAATCCTCTCACGAACGAATCCCTTGATGCAACGAACAAAGTGGAAAACACCCATTTTGGGAAACACCACGGAGAGAGATTATGGGGTCAAAAATGCAAGTTTGATGATGGTGGTGTTGGTCTTGGTGGTCGGCAAGCAAGGGGAGGGCAAGGGTGGTCGGGTTTGAAGGGAGATGGCCGGAGTTGGGAGTGGGGTGGTGGGATAGGGGGGGTGTCGGCCTGGGAAGATGGAGGCCAGCTGATGGGGTTGAGGGCTCGGGTTGTGTGTAGGCCGGAAGGAGAGAGGGAGAGAGTTTAGGGTTTGTGGTGTTAGGGTTAGGGTTTGTGATTAGGAGGTATATATATAGGGTGTAACTGTGGGTTAATGGGTTGTGGGTACTAGCATATAGTAATAGGTATACAAATAGGTAATGGATATTGGGTCAAATTCAAATAGGAATACAAATTAGAGTGAATTCTATGGCTCTTGAAAAATCTTGTTAGGGGTCAAAAATCATAGGAAAGGAAAAACACCACCAAAACTCCACCACGACACCATGAAATAATAAAATAAAGATAACGAGACCAAAAATGAGGAAATGATCAAAATGATGGAAAACGATCAAAAGAGACAAACAATCAAACACAAGGAGTTCAGAATGAAATAAAATGAATATATATTGAAATCAAATCCATTATACGGTTCAGAAAAATACAAGGGAGAAAATACCAAAAATGAAACATACAGTCAAAAATACATTAAGTGAAAAAACAGGGGTTACAGTAAACGATTCGACGGCGCATAGGAAATTCACAATTTCTCAAGGTGGAAATCAATTTCAATACTTGCCTATTGGGTTGATAGTCCTAACCCCAAGCTTTACATATGAAAACCAGTTGTACAACGATAACCCCAACTCAATCATGGTTCCATTATGAGTTATAAGCACCAAGAATCTCATCTAAGTCCAATGTGAAGTGCTTAGAATGGATAATTACTTAAAACATCTTAAAACTCAAATTAGCTCATAATCATAATATTCCCGCATGTAGAAAAATTCCATAACAAGTCATCTACTAACTCAAATTCGACGATTCCAGATTCTATAGAGATATAATCTTATACTTCAATTCTCTAGTTGATGACTATCACAATTTCAGTCCATATAGATTAGAAAATCACTTACCAATCAGCTAGAGTAGTCAGTTCAACAACAATAGCATAGTAGCTGAACCTAAAAAAAATTCATAACGCATGACCCACTTATTGGAATCTCAAGATCCAGGGCTTTATAGAAAGGTATGAGTATGCACTACAACTCTCTAGTTAGTCACTTTCTCAATTTCAGTCATTAAAGTGCTATAAAATTCTTATTTCCATCGAGTGTGCACAATCTCAACAACTAGAATCATAGTATCAATGCAGTATTGTTGCTTTTTGCAACATGCATAACTAATCACCCACTTATCGGAATGGTGTGATCTTGGGTTCTATAGAAAGGTGTGAATGTTTACTACAGCTCTCCAGTTGGTCACTTACTCAAATTTATCCTTTTAAGTACAATAAAACCCCCATGTCTAACAGGTGTGCACAAGAAAAAATAATATCGGAATCGTGTGATCTTGGGTTCTATAGAAAGGTGTGAATGTCTACTACAGCTCTCTAGTTGATCACTTACTCAAATTTATCCATTTAAGTACAATAAAACCCCTATGTCTAATAGGTGTGCAGAAGAAAAAATAATATACTCTACAAAATAATAACCCCTCTTCTTGGACTGGTTCTATCCCAAGCTTAGAAAATTCTTAACTTCCATTCTACAAAGTGAATTTGCATGATTTTAAATATTTCTGAAAGCTATGAGTCTCTAATTTATTTCTCTAGTTGATCATTTCATCAGATTTAGCTTTTAAAGTGAGATAAAACTCCTATCTCCATCAGGTGTGCACTGTTCATCCTGCAGACTTCACCCTTAACAATCGGTTACAATCGAACAATTGTTTGATCCCTCAAACTTCATCCAATAATTATAAAACTTTGGGGAATCAAGGTAGACATAACCAAAATCCATAGTCCAAAATTTCTATTCCTAACTCAAAATACTCGAAGTGATACGGATTTTTAACCTTCGATCGAGTTCATCCAAAAACAGAACACAGCTGTAGTTCTAACTTCCTCGCTGATATTTTGGATCGATCAAACAGAGTATTAAAACTCTTCCAGAAATTATCAAACTTTTCACACTAGTAGAAGACACATACAAGAAAGCTACATTTCAAGTTTCATTCCAAAATCTCATACCATTTGAGGGATACAATTTTCCAAAGTTCAATTCTCAACTTCCAAAATAAAACAGATTCAACTTCAACCAATCGAACAAACAATTATATTAAAAATAGCAATTAAATTACAAAAATTATGAAATTTGGAATACATGTTGTTAACATATACATCAACATTCCATTTCAGATTCCAACTCAAAATTCCTTATAGATCTTGAGTTATGAATTTTCGAACTTGACTCGCTGTTTACCCCAAATTGCAGATTCTCAATTCTCCATTGTTTTCGATTTCCAATTTCGTTATACCATCAAATAAAATCTTAAAATCCGAAATAATTCCAGCTTGCCCCTATCATCATCAACATCAAATAAAAGTTTGAAATCGAAATTCTAACATACGACGAAATTTATAAATTCTCTACCATCTTCGAAATCTTAAACTCTACTAGTAATTTCTACCTCTACTTCAAAATTATGCCAAACTCAAAATATTAAAAATTCTACTACTCACAAGAATTCAAGCAAGCATTTACATTACATAAAAATAAATTTTCATAAGCTAGAGTTTAGGAAACACCCACATCTGATTGTCGAATTCTTCCAAGCTTCCGATTACTAGCTCCTCCTTCTCCTTTGCAATTCTTATTCTCCATCTCTTCCTAGTGCTTTCCTCTTCAACCTACAAGAGAATCAAACTCTCTTCCTCTCTTTTTTTCTTTCTTACTTTCTTGGTTTTGCTTTTGAACCAAGAAGAAGTAGAAGAAGATGAAGTAGAAGAACTGGGTTTAGAAATGAGAGGAGATGGAGATGAGGTAAGAGTGGAGATGGGCTTGGGTAGGTGGCCGGCTATCCATGGAGGGAGGGGGTGGTTTGGTAGGCCAAGTTGGGGGGCAAGGGAAAATGAGGTGGAGTGGAGGATGAAAGGTAGGGATTTATTTGCAAGAAGCTTCAAGGAGAAAAAGGGTTTGTATGCTTTTAGGATTAATCTCGGCCTTAGGATCTCATCAAGATCAAGGACTTTAGGAGAAGTTTGATTTGGTGTGAGTCTTCTACATCCCTACAATTATATACACATATATACATACATATAAATTATATGCATATCAATATATTCATATATATACAATGCATGTCTCATTCCAAGCATAAAATCCAATTCAACATAATTCAATTATATATATATATATATATATATATATATATATATATATATATATATATATATACTAGGTTTGCCCGTTGACACGTGCCTACGGCACGTCTTCGGCACGGTGCACCTTATTTGATCATATAAAATAGTTTTGGAGCTCCAACAAATTAATTAAAGTAACAAACATAGAGCAAAAAACATATTATATGATTTTTTTGAATTATTTTTAAAGTTTTTAAATTTTAATTTTTTTTTAGTTTTTTAATTTTTAATTTTTAAAATTTTTTTAAAAAAAAAATCTTAATTTTTTGAATAGAGGAGGAAAAGAGAGAGAGAGAGAGAGAAAAAATGATTAAATAAATATAGGAGTTGTTTTGGATGGGAGATTTGAATTTGAGTTTTGGAGGGAAAATATGTTTTGTGAGGTTTGATATGAGCCTTTAATTTTGGGAGGGATTGATTGTGAGCCACTTGATAGCTTTCTTTGTAATTTATTATATAGATATATATATATTATATACAATCCAATCAAAATATACATACATTCATATATATGTATATACTCATTACAAATAAAATATTTATTTGTAAAATATAAGAATATATTGTATAAAAATATTATTTTCCTAAAGATTGTCTCGTTAAAACAATCGGGATAAAATATGCAATTTAATTAAATAGATGTCTTGAATCTATCTTATCGGGTTCAGAATAACTAATAATCATGGAAAATATATATAATCTCGTGCAATTCTCAATTGTGCACGAATTAATATGCAAAATAGTTATATAGTATTTTGCGTGGTGTTACACTAAGTGCATCTGCCACCACATTGGCCTTCCTCGGATGGTATAAATTTCTGGTCTGATATCCTCCAAGACTTCCAACCATCGCCTCTACCACGGATTCAAATCTTTCTGTTGATATATGTACTTTTAGGCTCTTGTGATGTGTATACAAATTCCACTTTTGCTCCATAGATATAATGTTAATATATCTTTAAGGCAAAAATTAATGCGGCTAGCTCCAAATCATGCGTGCGATAGTTCTTTTTGTGTGGTCGGAGTTGCTTTGATTCGTAGGCTATCACTCTTCCTTCGTGCATCAGGACGCACCCAAATCCCAAATGTGAAGCATCATTGTAGATCACATACCCCTTGTCTTCTTGAGGTAAGACCAAAATCGGTGCTGAAATCAACCGGTTCTTCAACTCTTGGAAGCCTTCCTTGCATTTCTCAGTCCATTCAAAGTTCTTGTTCTTCCTTGTTAAAGCTGTAAGCGGTACTGCTATCTTTGCATAATCCTAGATGAACTTCCTATAGTATCCGGTCAGCCCTAGAAAGAATCTGACTTCTTTCACTGTTTTCGGTTGAGGACAATCCTTTATTGCCTCAATCTTTTGTAACTTCTGTTTTTGTCCTTTTCATTTTTCCCCTTCATTGTATATTTTATTTGCAATTGAATAAAATACTCTATTTTTTTATCATCTTAATTAAATTTTGTTCATGAATTACTCCTGTTCTTCTTGTTGAGCTATTTTCTTGTTGATCCCATTTTTATTTGATTGTGAGTATTTATTTAAACCCTATTGTCTTTAAATCCAACTCTTTTTCAACCCAAAACCCAATTTCAATTATTTCTAGACCCAAACCCATTAACCCAACAACCTAATTGTATCCTATAAATACAACCCTATTGCAAACCCTAAAAAATACAAAATACAAACCCTAAACCTAGTTGTCTCTCTCTCTCTCTCCTTGTTTCTCTCTCCCCCGTTAGAACCCAACCCCGACTACCATCTTCCTCGTCATCTTCCTGCTCAACCACCCATCTATGGCGACCCTTCGAGCACCCATCCCCCTGTCGTCGACCCTAGAACCCCAGTCGCAACACCCCTTTTGCTGCTTTCTGTTGTTCTGATCATCAAACATCACAGCAGACCCGAGCCAGTCGCCATTGCTATCCTCCTCCGGTCACCACCTCCTGACATGTCACCGTTCGATGCCAGACCCGCCAACGTCAGCCCCTGTTTTCGTGGCCCCTGCTTGTTGATTGCCGCTCTTTACTGTTACTACTCTTAGCTGTTGTTGTGTTGCTTGACTTCTTTGTGCACGTAGTTTGCACATAATTCTTCGTGGGTTCGTTGCTTTGGGATTCTCATCCTGTTATTCTTTGGTATTTGAATTAATCGTCCATAAGGCAAGTCACTTTTCCTCTTGAATTGAATCTTGTATCAAATTCAACTTTTTATTGAAATTCTTACAAGTAGATCCAATTGTTCATCGTATCGTATATTATTGTTCCTTTTTCGTTGAGTTTATTGAGGGTTTACACGAGCTAACAAAAATATTTTCGACTTCGTGCCTTTATTGACTCTAAAGATCGAATCTTTCATGCATTTATATAGTATTAGGTTGATTGCTTGACTAATTTATTGATGAATTGTGTGGTTAATTTAGTGTATGTGTGTATTCTTAATGATGCTTACATTGCTATTATACCTACCATGCTGATTATGAAGTTTATTGACTAATTGAAGTGGAACCCATCATGTTTAATCACTCTATTTCATGAAAAATATCAAAAATCTGTATGCTTGCTTGCTGTCTGAAAATTGTATGACATTTTCGACCAAATACTTGACATCATAATAAATAACTTTCTGAATAAGAGTTGTAACCCTATTCTCTAGTTTCCAGAACATCTAAGATCTTTAAATTCCGAGTTGTATTACAAAAGTTATGATGATTTTGCTACTGGTGTGTTTTATTTCCAGAATTTCAGATTCATGTATATTTTCATGTTTATTAAACGGCTATGTTAATATTATAATAATGCTCTGATAATTTCCAGAATGTTAGTTAACATGTTTAGGAGTCTAATGAGTAATTGTAATGAATTTATAATTGATTTTTTGCTGATTCTAAAAATATAACAACTTGATGTCAATTTTCTGTCTAAACATGTAATCTGTAAAGAATGATGTATTTGACCTAGCTACTATTATCGAATTTTGTATTTTAAATATGCGTTGGAACCGTGTGGAAGTCTAGTTTCCAGAATTTTTGACGGTTTCAGTTTTCGATTTCTGTAGCAACGGGAAGACAGATTTTTGTACAGTGACCTCTTGCTGTCAAGAATTTAGTTTTCCAGATTTTCTTAATATATATATATATATATATATATATATATATATATATATATATATATATATATATATATATATATATATCATTGTATTGCATGAATTGAAGTATATATGTTGCACTGCATGATCCTAATGTGCTATTCTCATCACTCTATTTGTTTCATCCAAAGTTATCATTCTGTTGGTCTCCTATTGTTACTATCGTTCATCAAATGTCTCTAAATTGCATAATGTATTGTTTGCATCGATAAAATAATTAACAAGCCTGGGTTTAAGTGATTGACTGAGTAGTTGATAATATAGTGACTGTACTCGGAAGTGTGGGCTATGTTTCCCAAAATAATGTGTGTCAGCTAGTGTCATCATTATCGATTTATTGTTGGATTACAACAGTATCACAATTCATCGTGTATTGTATTAGTGTTATTGTGTCGACCAGTGTACACCAATGTTGTAATTAATGTTATCATGCTATGTGCATGATCTATAGAATCTTCCACTTAAGTCTTAATGAAATTTGATTGCATGCATTGAACCTGTGGTATGGAACATATGGGACACAGAAGTACGTGCAATAGTTTGGATTAAAATTATTAATAGACTTAAGAATTGATATCGCATCGACATTGCATATTGTACATCATTGTTTCTATTGATATTGAATATAGTTTAAGTGTTATTGACATCGGCCATTGAATATTGTTATGGAATATTGAATCATTAATTATAACCACTACATCGATTACCATGATATTGATTATTGCTATCGTTCCATGTTATTGATTCCCATTGATTAATTGAATTCATTGTTATATCGTTATTCCAATGTTTCCTTGCTTTCTCTGCTTTCTGTCCATGACTTGCTCTAAGGAAAAAATTTCTTCTCTTTTTAGATGAAGTATTCATAGGTGATCATGGAGAATTACCTGTAGGAATTGGAGAGCAAGCTTTCTAAAGATTTATTGCTTTCTAGTTGAATGTTATTTCATTGAACTTATTGTATTGAGACTTATTATTATTGTGATTGGATTTATTACTATATTGGGCTTATGACCCGAATATTATTTTTTGTTTTCAGATGTTGGATTATTGTATTTGAATATTTCATTTTGCCTTATTTTAAGTATTATTGTTCATGTGGTTGTTATTATTGTCTGTGCAATTGTTTTGTATAGTAATTATTGTTGAGTTGAATGGGTAAACAGCTTATGGATGACGCAAGTCATTCGTTGGGCCAATGACATGTGCTTGTGTTCCATATTTTTGGGAAGCGGGGCGTGACATCTTTTGTGGATCAGTGGCCAGTCCCTCCTTAGAAAGAACATGGCCATGAATGCCACTTCTGTCTTCCAGAACTCATACTTGGACAATTTTGCATACAATTGATGCTCATGTAGCTTGTTCAGTACTGCATTCAAGTGCCTGGCATGCTCTCCCTCCGGCCTTGAGTACACCAGAATGTCATTTATGAAGACCACTACAAACGAGTCGTTGAATGACCGAAGAATCCGGTTCATCATATCCATAAAAATTACTGGAGCATTGGTCACTCCGAATGGCATTACCAAGAACTCGTAGTGACCATGCTGAGTCTTGAAAGCTGTTTTCGGTACATCCTCCTCTTTGACACGGAATTGATGGTAGCCTAATCGCATATTGATTTTTGAGAATACAACTTCTCCCTGAAGCTGATCGAATAATCATCGATCCTGGGAATTTGATACTTGTTCCGAACCGTGACCTTATTTAATTCCCGGTAATCAATACACATTCTTGTCGAACCATCTTTCTTTTTTACTAGTAGCACTGGTGCTCCCCAGGGTGAAACACTATGCCTGATAAATCCTTTCTGCAATAGTTCCTCAATCTGCTGCTTGACTTCATTCTACTCTGCTGGTGCGATCCGATACGGCACTTTTGACATGGCGCCTTGCCTGGTTGAACAATAATGTAGATTTCCTCATCTCTGTATGGATGTAATCCTGGTAACTCCTCCATAAATACGAGTGGGAAGTCCCGTATAATGGGTATCTTCTGGACCTCCTCTGGTACTTTCATCCAAGTTGTAGAGGCCAGCATCTTTCCTCACTTCTTCTTACCTTGAAACACAATCTCCGACCTTCCAGGCACCTTCACGGTTACCTTCTTTTCCTTGCAATCTACAGTAGCCATATACCTCGACATCCAATTATCCCGATTACCACATCTGTTCCCACAAATCCCAGCTCCAATAGGTCTACACTTAGGGTTTCACCTCCGATCACAATCTTGCAGTTTTAATATAACACACTAGTAGTTAGAGTAGCTCCTGATGGCGTAGCTATATCCAAAGTTAAATCAAGAGTTGCTGGATGCATGCATTTCAATTTCTTAGAAAAAGAATTAGACACAATAGTGTGAGATGATCTACTAACGAACAAAACACTGGCTTGGATTCCAATGTTAATTAAATTTCCAGTTATTACACCTTCATTCCCTTCTACATCCTCCTCGGTTAGGGCAAAGACATGTCCTTGGCGAAGAGGCTTCTTTCCCCCATCACTTTCATTCTGAGTCGGTCCACTGTTGCCTTTCTTAGGTTGGGGAAAGTTGGATTTGACGTGTGTTACACCCCGCTTCCTATTATACAGGAACACAGGCGCGCAACTGAGGCCCAACGAATGATATGTATGCTAACTCATATTATCCATAAGGTGTACAATGCCAGCAAGCTCAACAATACAAAATAAAATCACATAAACGAGAATAAAATCCAATAAACAATTCAGTAATCCATCACTGTACCTATATAACATAACTCAAAAGAAAGAGAAAGAGAATTCGTTAGAGCAGGCTTCGGGCGACAAGTAGTAGCAAGTAGTGAAGGAAGTAAAGGACTATATAACAAGAACAGAAATTAGAACGATATCGGAGTCAATAAATGATAAACGATAACAAAATCAAAAGTCAATAATCAATAATTCAGTAATCGGGAATCAATGTTCAATAACCAATATTCATTATTAGTGTCAATGTTCAGTGTTCACTCATGACTATTAGTCTTTTATTAACATATCTAATGCACGCAATCCTGTATCCCATACCACATGTTCGGGTGTATACAATCAAATGTACGTTTGACTATAGTGGTGAATTCTATAGGTCCTGTACTTGGGTCTTGCACTATCAATGACCAATGACCGATGACCGACGACCGATGACCGATGATCAATGACCGATGACCGATGACTGATGACCAATATACAATAAATCAGGATACTGTAGTCAGTAATCCTGCCACACCCCACTTTCCAAAAATACGGAATACGAGCACGTAACATTGGCCCAGCGAATGACTAACGTCACCCATAAGCTGTTTATTCGATTAACTCAACAATACAATCAATACAGAACAAATGTGCAGACAATAATAATAATCTCATGAACAACATTACTTGGAACGAAGCAATAAAAATATCCAAATACAATAATAATAATCCAACGTCGGGAAACAATGATAAAATCCGAGACATAAGCCCAAAACAATTATAATCCAATCCAAAATAATAATAAGTCTCAATACATTAAGTTTATTAAAGCAATAAGTAATTAGAAAGCAATAGTCTTCAAAATATTAGTTCTCAATTCCAGCAGGCAATTCTCCTTCATTACCTGTATACACTTCATCTAAAAAGAGGAGAAAAATTGTCCTTAGAGCAAGTCATGGACAGCAAGCTGAGAAAGCAGGAACAATGGAATAACGGTATAACAATGAATCAATGGATCAGTAGGAATCAACAACATGGCACGATAGTAATAATCAATAACATGGTAATCAATGCAACGGTGTAACAATGGTTCAATGTTCGGTAACGGTAACCAACGGTTAATTTCAATAACTATAGTACCCCATATTTTTAAATATTGTTTTAAGATTTATAAATGAATTAAAATGATTTTTTGTGATTTAATAAATATTTTTCTGAAGATTTACCCTTTTTACACATGCAAAACACATGCAAATATTTTCTTGGAAATTTCAAAGTTAAAACTATTTTGGGGAAACTCATTATTTATTATTTGAGATTATTTGTGATTTTTCTAGATTTTTCCGATAATTATTGGACCTATTTGCAAATATTACGAAAAAGAAGGACTTTTGTGCATAATTACCAGTTGGAGTGAAAACTCCATATTTATGGATTTTTGGGCTGGGTATAATGCCTAGTCAACTCGGGGTTAAAATTTTTTTTACTTTGTGTTTTGATGAATTTGATTTATTTTACAAGTTTCGGTAAAAGATGATCTTTTTTGCAAAATTGTCATTTTGAGGGGTAAAAGTGCAAATTCATTTTCTCGGTCATTTAAACAGTGCCGGTTGACTTTATGATGGTTTTTTTGTTTTTAAATGTCAAATAAATTGGTTTTATCAAGTTTCCAAGTATATGGATCTATATATGTAAAGATGTGTTTAAAAGGAGTATTTTTGCAAATGTGTTCAAAATCCTAAAACCTTGGATCCCGACCTATTTAAGGGTGGTGTGCAGCTATCTTTAGCTGCACAATAGAAGGGATTTCATTATTTTATTTTCTTGGAATTTTAAAGCAAAAATCTTGGATTTCTAGCGAATGAGGGATTTTTCGTATTGCTTTATTATCTTCGTTTCATCTCTTCAACAAGGTGAGTGACATGTTTTGTTTTGTTTTGTTTTATGTATGTTGTATGTGATGATCTATAGATTAGAAAGCATGCTAAGAGTTTTTATGATGATGTATGAAGTTTTGGTGAGTAGATGAATTAAAAGTGAATCCTTTCATGAAACTATATTATTGATAATTGAAACCCTAAATTGTTGACTTAAGATTGTTAAAGAACTGAATAGAAATCATGAGTAGGTTGTTTTCCCTCACATATTTGCTGTTTTTGCTTGTTGAGAAGTGTGGTATGAAGTTATTGCATAAAGTGGATAAAAAGATTACCTTTACTTGGGTATAAATGCATAACTCTTCTTAGGGGGTTTTTCGTTGAGTAGAAACTTGATTAGTGATTGTTATGATGCTTATATGCATGGATAATTTATTATGGATAATTGTGGATGAATTTAATGGTTATTGGATCTAAGAATTAAGTCTTGGAGTTTTGAATAAAGGGAGTTTAGATTTGGATCTCTGCATTATGATCAATTTGGGGATTTCGTGATTTTGTGAAGTTTTGAGAAGTTTTCAATTAGATATGATTGGCTTTAGTACTGAGATTAAATCTAAATATTTCACTATTTCTAATTGATGAGTTTTGAAGTTTTCTTGGCGCACAAACATGTGTACATATATCTTATTTCGTTGTTTTCGAAGAAATTGGGTTTTTGTGTAATTTCATGGAGTTTTGATCGGATTTCAATTGTTTTCGGTCTGAGATAGTTTTAAACTCTTTACTACTCTCATTGATAGATTTTTGAAGTCTAAACTGATGTTAAAATTTGTATTCGAACATATATGTATATAAGATGTGTTTTGAAAGATTTTTGGGTAAAACTCCTATTTCGAGATCTTGATATGTTTTGATGTATTTTAATAACTCCTATATGTTATACAAGTTACAATTAATTATCTGAGGAAATTAGTTCTTCAAATTTGTGATTTTTACAAAGTGGAATCGTGTATCGGTTAAAACATGCACAACCTTTAAACTGCAGTCTGGAGGTCTGACAGTCGACCGACCAATGTCGACAGTCGACTGTCGGGGTCCTGGCTGAAGTATTTTCTTGAGTCTCGAATTTTTCTGCGGGACAGTCGACAGACTACCTTATACAGTCGACGGTCTCTGCTTTGAATTAATGTTTTCTTTAAGTGTTGGATTTTCTTGCGGGATAGTCGACTGTCCAGATTACACAGTCGACTGCTGCTGCTCTGATTGTGGTTTTCTTGAGTCTTCGGATTCTTCCGTGAGACAGTCGACTGGATACAGTATGTGGTCGACTGTCACTGCGCTACTTGATGTTTTTCTTGAGTTTGGGTTTCACGCAGACAGTCGACTGACTACTTTATGAAGTCGACTACTACTGCTCTGACTGATGTTTTCTTGAGTTTTCTGATGCTTCTTTTTGAACGATTGTTCTTTCAATATTGTATTGTTTTAAAAGATGTTTTGCAATGTTTACAGAGAATTATATTTTATTTACGATGGAATGTATTCTTTTGGACCTCATTTGAGTTATACGTGCTTTCAAAGGAATTGATGTTTTGTGGTATTCTACAACTTATGGTTTTCAGTTATTTGATGGATTTAATATTTTATTTGGATTTGGGAATTGTATATAAGATTTGAATTTTATTGAGTGGAGAAGTATCTTCATATAATAATTTTGACGATGGATTTGTGAGTTTGTTGAATGTTTTGGTTTTGATGGATGAGTTGTGAATCTCTAGGAGTTAAGTAGGAGTCCTATGAACCGGCAGATGAGATTTGTGGATTTAGACCTGTGGGGTCTTGGGTTTGTTTTGTGGAATTAAGTCCGGCAGGATACACTAACTCTAGAGAGGGGAAGTTTTGTGTTTTTAATAATAACCAACCTAAGGACAGACACTAGTGGAAATGTGATGGAACTTGGGAAACGTAAGTATATGCTCTGGTCTGTTAGTCCAACGGATGCGTTCCAGGACTGTTTGTTGTTCTCTCTCGAAAGGACATTTGTATGTTCGCGTGTCGAGGGTCTGCAGGCCTATTCACGGAGCATGCAGGGTACATTCGTGTGTCGAGGGTCGGCATGCCTATTCACGGAATGTACCTGGTGTATCTGGACGTTGAGGGCCTTGCAAGCCTATTCCTGGGATACACGGTTGGGATGTGATTCTCCGGTTTTTTAGCTTTTCTTACATGATGCTTGCGGGTTGAGGGTTGTGGTGCCTATTCGCGGAGTATTCTTGATATTGTTTTTCATCACCGTAGTAGGATTAGTTGCATAACGAGGGATCTAACCCTATAAGTGGAGAACGTTAAGGGCTTGCACCAGACCTATGTAGTATGAAATGCATAGAATCTGACAAGTATGCATTAGAGAGTCGGCATATAGCAATTGTGTTTTCTTGATTTGGTTTTATGCTTGTGTTTTTCTGTTTTCCTACACTTGACACTTAGTCTAGATTCACTTGATGTTTTCATGTGTTACTTATTACTATCTTATATTCCTTGATGTTTTCATGATTTATTTATTGCTATTTCATTCTTCATTCATTGTCACTGTTGATATGTGTTGCTTATGGATTCATTCTTCAAGTTTATTCATGTTACTTTTCTTTGATGTCACTCACACCGTTAAGGCTGACCCTTGTAGTTTTTGGGGTTAGGGTTATCTCTAGCCTCATGTTTTACAGGTATGTGCCAATAGCTTGGGATTTGGATGCTTGAGGTAGAATGAAGTTATGGCTTTTGTGAAATTGTAAAAGAAAGTGTTGTAAAAGAAAAAGATTGTAATTAAAGGTGTTTTGTATTCCGCTGTGTTTTGTAAACAAGTGATGTAATAAAAGTTGAAATAAAAATTATCTGTGTTTTTGGCTATATTTACTATTGCAATTGAAGTTGATGCTGGGAATTGTGCCATGTATTTCTGAGATATCATATTGGAAATTCGGGGCGCTACAATAACACTTAGACAATATTGGATACAAATAGGAACAATGATGAACAATATGAAATGTCGGTGATGTGTCAATCCTTATGTCTATTAATCATTTTAATCCTAACTAATGCATATACTACTGCATCCCACACTACAGGTTCGATGCATACAATTAATTTCGTTTAGACTCAAGTGGTGCACTCGGTAGATCATGTACTTGACAACGGTAACGGTAAACACTATTCACCTTTGGGTGTACGATATGGTTATCAGCAACCGTACGATACACGATAGATTGGGTTACTGACATAACCACAATCACACGATAAAACGGTAGACAGAACGGTAATTAGGGAAACACGGGCCCCTCCTCCAAGTACAGATTGGGTTACTACCACAACCACAATCACACGATAAAACGCTAGCCGAAACGGTAATTAGGGAAACATGAGCCCCGCCTCCAAGTACAGTCACTACTTTTTTCACTACTCAAATCTCCCCTTAACCCCAACTTATTAATTATTTATCAATGCAACAATACAATATGCAATTAATGGACATTTCGGTGAACGATAGTTTCAATAGGGAAACAATAGGTTGATAACATGGATAGGATGATTAGAATAATGACAATAACTCATTGGGAACATGCAATGCAACATACATTCATTAATTCATGCACTAGTACGAAATAAGAATAATTAATCAATTAAAAACTGGAATCTAAAATTCTGGACAAGAAAGCGCAGCCTGTACAAAAATACAGTTTTCCGATGACTCAGAAATCAAAAGTTGAATCCGTCAAAAATTCTAGAAACTAGACTTCCTCACGGTTCCAACGTATATTTAAAGATCAAAATCCAACAACAGTAGCTAGGTCAATCACAATGTTCTTTACAGGTTTCATGTTCAGGCAGAATGTTGACATCGTGTTATTTTAATTTTAGAATCAGCAAAAACTCAATAATAAATTCATAAAAAATATTTTTTGGACTCCTAAACATTTTTAATAACAATCTGGAAAATTTCATAGCAAGATCTTATCATTTGATCAGCCTATTTACTATTTGAACATGGAAGGTACAAGAATCTGAAAATCTGAAAGTGAAAACACAGCTATAGTAAAACGGGCATAACTTTGGCTACAAAACATGGAATTTAAAAAATCAAGATGTTCTGGAAACTATAAAGATAAGGATACAATTCTCATTCAAAAAGTATTTAATTTTAAGATCGTTTAATGGTTCAAAAATAGCAGACAAATTCAGGTAGCAAGCAAGATACAGGTTTTAGGGAAATTTTCATGTGAATAAATTAATTAAACCTGATAGGTATCGATCCTTTAGTCAATAAATTGTTTAAACAATATGATGGGTGTTAAAACATGATAAATAAAACTAAAACACGCTCATACATCAATTTATCATCAATCAATCATCAATCGATCAAACAACATACAACCTAGCAATTGTCTCTACAATAATTTATTTGTGTGACAATTATATGAACAACACTACTATCAATTCTATATGCTCTCACGAAAGGTCCAAACTTTAAAGTCAAAAGTGGCGCGATGTCAAGAATATTGGGATTATCTCGTGTAAACCCTAAATATACCCAACAAAGAAATGAATAAAGGATAATACGATAACAAAGAGATCTACTTATAAGAGTTTTAACAAAACTTGAATTTGATACAATTAACAATTCAAGCGGACAGTGACTTACATATTAGATGACGAAAACGAATACCAAGAATAACGGGATGAGAATCCCGAAGCAACGAACCCACCAACACACAAAAGAACATGTGTAATATACGTGCACTAATCAACAAAGCACACAAAGAGACAAGCACTGCAATAGAAGAGATGGCAGCAACGTCAACAACAGTGGAGGGCTTCGGCCTGGGCATCGACTGGTCAGATACGAACGGCGGGACGGCGGATGGCGATGAGGTCGCGGCGTTGACGGCAGGAGGTGGTTGCTGGTCGCTGTAGTCGAACAGGAAAGGGAATTAGCGACAGCAGTGTTGGGTTTCGGCGGCTGAGCTTGGGCGGGAAAACAATGGAGAAGGGTCGGGGGACTACTGGCGGTGCTAGGAGGGCGATGGGTCGTCGGAAGGTGGCCGGAGTGGCACCGGAAAAGAAAAACAGCGATGGGTTCACAGTGATTTGGGCGGGAAACGACTGGGAAAGAGAAAGAACGGGAGGAGAGGGAAGAGAAGAGAGAGATTAGACGGCTAGGGTTTCGATAATTATGCAATTTTTAGGATTTGCATTAAGGTTGTATTTATAGGGTACAATTAGGGTATTGGGTTAGTGGTTTGGGTTCAATAATAGCGGATTTGGGTCAAGAACAAATCGAATTGGGTTTTAGGGTTCAATTAAGAGATAGATCAAAATCAATAGGGTTCAAATCAAAATACCCACAATTAAATAAGAGAACAGTAGGATCAACAAGAATAGCTTATTCAAAAGAACGAATAATTTCATGAACAAGTCTTAATTAAAATAATAACCAAGAAAGAAATTGGGTTTTTTTATACAATTGCAAAGAAAAATATTACAAAAGGGGAAAAATTTGACAAATACAAAAATAGTAGTTACAATCCTACCCACCTTACAATAAAATTCCATCCTCGAAGTTTAAGCAAGTGGTAGTAGGGTAACCCTAAGGAAAAGAAAAGATCAAGAACTACTCAAAAATATGGGGAAATCTCTTCTGAATCACACTCTCAAGCTCCCAAGTCGACTCAGCAGGTGAGTGAGGATTCCAAGCAACTCGAACCAACTTGATAACCTTATTCTTCAAAATATTCTCCCGCCGATCCATAATTGAAACTGGATGAATCTCACAAGACAAATCAGGTCGAACTGACAACTCCGAATAGTCAATAACATGACTATCGTCCCAAACATACTTCCTGAGCTGAGAAACATGGAAGAAGTCATGCACTCCAGCTAGAGCTGGCGACAACGCGAGTCTATAGGCCACTTTGCCTACTCGTTCCACCACATCGAACAGACCAATGAATCTAGGGCTCAACTTGCCCCCACAACCAAAGCGAGTCACACCTTTCCATGGAGACTCCTTGAGGAACACATGATCACCCACTTCGAACTCTAACGGTCTCCTGTGCATGTCTGCCTATTTTCTTTGTCTGTCCTGTGTGGCTTGCAAATGCTTCCTGATCTGGGCCACTGTATCAACAGTCCTGATGATCAATTCTGGCCCCAAAAGCTTTCTCTCACCAATGTCATCCCAGCACACTAGTGATCTACACTTCCAACCATACAAGACTTCAAATGGAGCCGCCTGAAGACTAGCTTGGTAGCTATTATTATATGAAAACTCCACCGAGTGTAGATGATCTTCCCAAGAACCTCCAAACTGAAGCACATGGGACCTCAACATATCCTCCGAGGTCTGAATAATCCTCTTTAATTACTATCTGTCTGTGGATGGAATGCAGTACTGAACTTCAACTTACTCCCAATACTGGCCTGAAGACTCTCCCAAAATTGAGATTTGAATCTAGTATCTCTATCTGATATAATACTAAGAGGAACACCATGCAATCTCACAATCTCCTGCATATACCTTTCTGCAAGACTCTCTGTAAACTAACCAACTCGGAAAGGAATGAAATGAGCACTCTTCATCAAGCGATCCATAATCACCCAGATGGCATTGTGACCTTGGGACTTCTAGGAAAAGCAGTCACAAAATCCATAGTGATATTATCCTACTTCCACTCTGGAATAGGAAGTGGTTGAAGAAGTCCAGCAGTCCTCTGATGTTCTGCCTTCACATGCTGATAGATCAAACACCAAGAAACAAATCTTGCAACATCCTTCTTTATACCATGCCACCAGAAATGCTACTTCAAATCCTGATACATCTTCGTACCACCGGGATGAATACGAGATGAATAGAATATGGTGAACCGTGAGCTTCTTCAAGCAACCTCTGCCTGACTTCTCCCTTCGGAACACATAGACGAGTCCCAAAGTGAAGAGATCCATCCTCATGAATCACCAAATCAGTTTTCGAAACTGCCTCAACTTCAGCTCGAAACTGCTGCAATTGCACATCACCAGACTGTGCCTCCTTAATCTGATCTACCAAAGATGACTACAACTGAAGCACCATACAGCTCTGCTCAGAAACAGGAAATACCTCATCCAATTCTAATCTTCTCATAGCTTCCACAAGCTCTTTCTGCTCAGTAAGAACCATAGCAATAGGTCTTCTGCTCAAAGCACCAGTCACTGAATTAATCTTTCCAGGGTGATACTACAAACTGATATCATAATCTGCCATCAATTCCAACCATCGCCTTTGCCTCATATTCAGCTTCTTCTAGTTGAACACATACTTGAGACTTTTTTGGTCAGTGAAGATCTCCACTCGATCTCCAAGTAAATAATGCCTCCAAACCTTCAAGGCAAAAATCACAGCAGCAAGCTCCAAATCATGTGTATGATAATTCTTCTCATGCGGCCTCAATTTCCTAGATGCATATGCAACAACCTTGCCTCGCAGCATCAAAATAGCACCCAAACCTCTACCTGAAGCATCACAATTAATTATGAAACCTCCTGATCCATCCGGTATAGTCAACACAGGTGCTGATGTCAACCGATTCTTCAGTTCAACGAAGGCTTCTTCACAAAACTCATCCCACACAAACTTCAGATCCTTCCCAGTCAACTTGTTCAATGGCCTTACAATCTTCGAGAAATCCTGGACAAACTTCCTATAGTAACCTGCTACACCAAGAAAAACTTTGAACTTCCGATACAGACTTCGACGTCGGCCAATCCTTAACTGCAGCAATCTTGGACGGATCGACAGAAACACCATCAAACCAAAACTCACATTTGCTAAGCTTCCCATACAACTGATGATCCCTCAAAGTTTACAAAACAACCTTCAAGTGCTCAGCATGTTCATCCCGATTCTGAGAATAAACAAGAATATCATCAATGAACACCACAACAAACTTTTCCAAGAAGGGAGAGAAAACCCGATTCATCAAGCTCATAAACACAGTTAGAGCATTAGTAACTCCAAAAGGCATCACCACGAATTCATAGTGCCCATATCTCGTATGAAAGCAGTCTTCTGTACATCCTCGGCTTTCACCTTAACCTGATGATAACCAAAACGAAGATCCAGATTTGAAAATACAGAAGCACCTCCAAATTGATCAAATAGGTCATCAATCCTTGGCAATGGATACATGTTCTTCACTATAACATTATTGAGCTCACGGTAGTCAATACACAACCTTCGATTACCATCCATCTTACTGACGAACAGAACTGGCGCTCCCCAAGGGAAAACACATTTTCCTGATAAAACCTCTATCCAACAACTCCTGAATCTGCTCCTTCAACTCAGCGAGTTCAATAGGAACCATTCTGTACGGACTCTTAGAGATTGGAGTTGTTCCTAGCTGAACATCAATACTGAACACCACTTCACGATCTGGCGATAATCCCGGTAATTCCTCAAGAAAAACATCCAAAAAATCCCGCACAACCAACAGTGTGACAACATCATCAGCACACACTTCCTCCCTAACTCCAACTTCCTGACTAGCCAACTTCTCAACACAAGCAAGCGGCGTTTCACCGGCACATAATTCAAATTCATGACATTCCGGCATTCGAAATGCTACCTTCTTCTTGCGATAGTCAATCACAGCATGAGTGACACCAAGCCAATCCATTCCAAGAATAATATCAAATCCAGAATTGCTGATGTCATTCAGATCGGCAACAAAATCAACACCACCGATGCCTAGGGGACTCTGCTCACAAATTAGAGAACACACGACAACACCTCAACCTATAGAAATGTTCCAAGCCACTGGCATAGCGCTGCTAGCCAAGAGATGCAGATCGACAAAGCGGGAGGAAACAAATGAATGAGTTACACCAGAATCAAATAGAGCATGAGCAGGAAAAGAATGGACAAGGATAATGCCTAGCAAGAAGTTAAAATGAGAACGCAAGGCAGAAGCAAAATGCAAGAAAGAGGCATGAATGGAAGGCAACATGAACAATGACATGGTAGAAGAATAAAATAGCAAGGAAAAAGGAAGCAACAATGCAAGGAAGGAGAAACAACATGAGAATCCTGGGACCTATGGGTTATGGGCCGCCATGCTTCTGCTGCGCTACTCTGATGGCGAAACTCCAAGTTGTAGACTTGTCGTTGTTGTCACGCCCCGCTTCCCAAAAATACGGAATACGAGCACGTAACATTGGCCCAACGAATGATTTTCATCATCCATAAGCTGTTCAGGAATCTTTACAACATCTCACATAATAATCAGAGTCGGAAGCAAGAATCAACCAAGTATGCATAATTGAATCAATATAACTACATAATTTACTTGAAACAAAATGTATTAATCTCAAATAAATCAGATCTGAACAAGTCAAAATCTTGGGTCATACTGCCCAAACACAAAGAATCCAAGTAACAGATACATTGTTCAAAATGAGCAACAGAAAATAAATGAAGATAGCAAAAGCTCTAGCCAACTAGAAATTTAGATCACATACTCCATCGGGCAGCTGATCACCAAAATCTGCAATCAATAAATTGCAGGAGAAGAAAAAAGAAAACAAGTACTCGTCAATTGCAAGTTACGGACCACTTATAATGTAGGATACAAGTACATGGGGAAAACTAACTAATAACAAATATCAAAATAACCACAGAACAACATGGCATGGCATAGTGTGTCAACAAAAATGCGATAACTAACATGAATCAGGAAAACAAATCAGATAACATGGTATATCAACAGACATAGATAATATGTGTCAAGTGTCAAAGTCAAATAACATGCAGACAAATATACAGATAGTGTCCAATAATAATGTCAAGTGATAGTATCAGACAGATAACAGATAATCAGATAGCTAGATAGCAGATACGGATAACAGATTCAGATTCAAATACAGATGTCAGGTTTTTATAAGTCTTGTATTAATTACTAACTAGGTAGCACTTCATGTGCCATCCTTTTACATTCAAAACAGCTACGTTTGTAGATTTCGTAGGGGATCATATATGGTCGTATACTCAAGGTTCAGACAGATATCAGATAACAGATCAGACAGATAGAACCTAGTGGTTCTCTTCTTCTCTACACCTTCCTATAAGAAGTAATGTAGATAGGGTCAGATAACAGATCCAGACAGACAGATAGAACCTAGTGGTTCTCTTCTTCCCTATACCTTCCTATAGGAAGTAATGTAGACAGGGTCAGATAATAGATGACAGATAATCATATGGGAAACATGGGCCTCCTTCTAAGTACACATTTCTATGCTTTCCCGTTACTAGATCTTTCCCATAAATCCCGGCTTGATCATTTTATTATTATTACCAGACAAACATGTATGTGTAGAAAACAGAGTGATAATAGCATAGTATAAACATGTAACAGGTTCAGGATGACAGATAAATAGGTACAGATGATATACAGTTCATAAAGGAATGGAATCATGCAAATGTTAATTCAGGACAGCAAGACAGTGTTGTACTAAAAAAGTGAATCCCGTTGCTACAGAAATGCAAATCTGGATCCGTAGAAGAATCTGGAAAATAGACTTCCAACCGAATCCAGCGAATATAAATAAGTCATATAGTAATTCACATAGTCATAACTCAAAACTGATTTGAATCCAGAAAACATGTTAAATCAGAAATCAGTAAAACAAATTCTCAGTCAGAAAAACAGCATCAAAACCTCTCAAATAAATCCAGGAAAAATTTGTGGTATTTTCTTATATGTCTAGAATCAAAATATAAGGTTTCATAATATTTCAGTAAAATTAGTTCTGTCATCAAAAATAAGAAAACATCAAGAAACGATAGTTTGGCAAATCTGGAATTCCCAACACTGCTGTGCGAAAACTGAAATATCTCGCATGCCGTGAAACAAAATCCAAATCCTCCAAAGAGAGATAAAAATAGACAAAATAATTTAACTTTCATATTTCATAAATATTTTTCATACAGTAGAACAAAATAGGGTGAAAATACGATTCTTTACAGAACAGCGAGCAAAATACAGCAAGTATAACTTTCCTAAACAAGCATGAAACGGCGTATAAAACTCATCAATAAAATCTACCAAAATTCTGGGTAATCCCTAGATAGATATAAAAATACTGACCAATGTTTCAGCTCAAAATAATATGGGTAGCACAAGTATCAAAATAATTTAGTCATCAAAATCATCAAGAAACGAAATTTGGAATTTATCGACACCTATGTAGTAAAACAATCATATCTCACACATACCAAAACAAAATCAATCAATGTCAGAGGGACTGGAATGCAGACAAATTTCTCGACAATTCATGTTTTATACTGAAATTAAGACTCTGACCTTAATATGGTCTAAATTACTGATCAAGACAGAATATCGGCAAAACACAGAATTTTCTCAAAAACCAAAATCAACATAGATTCAACGAAACTTGATCCAAACACACCCAAAAATGAAATCGAGTCTACCAAGTGTCCAAACAACATGAAATAGGGTATACTAAATGTCCACAACAAGTATCTCACATGATCTCACAAGCACACAAGTTCTCATAATTATTTCACATATACATCATATCAAGAACGGGCAAAACCTAGGTTAATTCATATCATATGTGTCGTGAGGCAACTATGGTCAAGTTTTCACTATAGTGACAATATCAACAAGGGGATTCACACACAAATTATCTCAATAACCCAACTATACTATAAGCGGTATTTTTTGACTTTTATCAAACAAAGGAATTGGAGTACAAGTTACTTACCTTCACCGAAGATTAAAAATGATGAAACCCAAGAATAACGGGAACGGATCTCGAACCAATCACGAACACAAACCAACAAACAAGATGATCACGAACAAAATCACGAACACTATCAGACGGCTGAGATCGAAGATCAAGATCAAGATGATCGGATCAGATCGGACGGTCAGATTTCCCCTGATGGTGCAGATAATGATGAAGATCAAGATCGATCGATCGAATGGCTGTGATCAAAGGAAATTGATGATCATCATGATCGTGATGATCAAGAAGAGATCGGACAGCTAGGATCTAATCGGATGATCAAGAGGAGATCGATGGTCCATATCCAATCAAGCAGGATGATCAAGATTCAACGGACGGCCAAGAATCAATCAATCAAGATCAAGATGATCAAACAATGATCGGGTGAATCGGCACGGATGAGATCAAGATCAAAAAGATAGGACGGTCCAGATCAAGGTGATGATGAAGTTGATGATGACCGCGATCGAACGGCCAAGATCACCCCGATGGTGATGATCAAGATCAAATCAACGGACGACCCACAATCGAAGACGAGATCAAAACCAAGATAGATGATGATATGAGATCTGACGGCCAAGGATCAAGGGATCAAGATCATGGGCGATCAACGGCCTACAATCAACATGATCAAAACCGAACAACCATCAACCACCAAGGCTGCACCGGCTGGCGGTGACTGGTTCACAACGGCGGCGAGGCGGTGCGATGACGGACGAAGGGAGGCAGACCAGGGAACACGGCAGGCAGCAGCCAGAGGTCAGCACTGGAGGAGCTTACTGCTAAGGCGAGGGTAACACACAGGGAAAGGGGGCACTGGGGTTGCAGTCGGGGCTATCGGCACTGCAATCGCGCGGCGCATTGCTCAGGATGAGCACAGGGGGCACGCGCACAGAGGAGACGACGACATTGCTGTGAGCGACACCGAAGCGGGGGTGTGGCCTGGCTGGCGGAGGAGCACAGGGTGCAGCAGAGTAGGGCAAGGAGCAAGGGGTTCGGGAGCGATGGGTTGGGGAAGAAGATGAGACGGCGAGGGAGACGAATGGTTAGACAAATAGGGTATGGGGAAATAGGGAACAGGGTATTAGGGTGTTTAATTAGGCAGGGTAGATTTTAGGGCGGGTTTCGGGTTTAGTAGTTAGGTGGGTTTGGGTTGGAGGGGTAACGGGTAGGGTATGGGTTTGGGGTTATTATAGGGTTGAATAAATGGGTATGGATATTAAATGGGTTTAAAATAGGATATAGGATTTAAAATCCATTTAAAATTAATTATAAAAAATCTTAGATAATTTAGAGTACTTTCAGTTTCAGGCTAATAATAATAATAAAAATAATAATAGCAACAATAGTAACAATAATAGTAATAGGAATCAAGATCATAGTAAATAGTTACAAATGAAGTTATTGATCGAAAAATATATCTTAATGGAAGATCCAACAATACATTTTGACAAAAGAATTTGAAACCGAAAAATAATTTGCGAAAATTTTAAATACAGAAAATACACAAAAATATGTTTTTGGAAAAACAGGGGTTACAGTTGTAGATCGAGCGATGCCGGTCGACGAACCAAGCAGGAAGAGGAAGAAAAACAGATGACACCGGAATCAAAAGAATGTGGGTATGAAAAGAATGAAATCATATCCAATAAGGAATCAATGAATGGAAGGGATCAAAAGGAATCAAATAAGACTAGTTTCCAGATCATGAGTTGGATATCGATTGTTCATGCGATCACTGTATTACTCATACTGTTGAGTCAAACCAATAAAATCCCAAATCTGATTAATATATCAATCAAAGTCAAACTTTCTTTCGTTAGTCACGTTTGACTGGTATATTATCCAAACCCGGGCTCTGATACCACTAAAAATCTTGTCACGTCCCGCTTCCCAAAAATACGAAATACGAGCACGTAACATTGGCCCAGCAAATGACTAATGTCACCCGTAAGCTGTTTATTCGATTAACTCAACAATATAATCAATACAGAATAAATGCGCAGGCAATAATAATAATCTCATGAACAACAGTGCTTGGAACGAAGCAATAAAAATATCCAAATACAATAATAATAATCCAACGTCTGGAAACAATGATAAAATCCGGGACATAAGCCCAAAACAAAAATAATCGAATCCAAAATAGTAACAAGTCTCAATACATTAGGTTTATTAAAGCAGTAAGTAATTAAAAAGCAGTAGTCTTCAGAATATTTGTTCTCCAATTCTAGCAGGCAATTCTCCTTCATTACCTATATACACTTCATCTAAAAAGATGAGAAAAATTGTCCTTAGAGCAAGTCATGGACAGCAAGTAGAGAAAGCAGAAAACAATGGAATAACGGTATAACAATGAATCAATGGAACAATAGGAATCAATAAAATGGCACGATAGTAATAATCAATAATATGGTAATCAATGCAACGGTGTAACAATGGTTAAATATTCGGGAACAGTAATCAACGGTTAATGTTAATAACACTTAGACAATATTGGATACAAATAGGAACAATGATGAACAATATGCGATGTCGGTGATGTTTCAATTCTTATGTCTATTAATAATTTAATCCTAACTAATGTATGTACTACTGCATCCCAAACTACAAGGTTCGATGCATACAATCAATTTCGTTTAGACTCAAGTGGTGCACTCGGTAGATCATGTACTTGGCAACGGTAATGGTAAATACTATTCAGCATTCGGTGTACGATATAGTCATCGACAACGATACGGTACACGATAGATTCGGTTTTCATAACCACAATCACACGATAAAACGGTAGCCGGAACGGTAATTAGGAAAACACGGGCCCCTCCTCCAAGTACAGTAACTATTTTGTTCACAACTCAAATCTCCCCTTAACCCCGGCTTATTAATTATTTATCAATGCAACAATACAATATGTAATTAATGGATATTTCAGTGAATGGTAGTATCAATAGGGAAACAATAGATTGATAACATGGATAGGACGGTTAGAATAGTGACAATAACTCATTGGGACCATGCAATGCAACATACATTCATTAATTCATGCACTAGTACGAAATAAGAATAATTAATCTATTAAAAAGTGGAATCTAAAATTCTGGACAGCAAGCGCAGTCTGTACAAAAATGCAGTTTTTCGTTGATTCAAAAATCGAAAGTTGAATCCGTCAAAATTTTAGAAACTAGACTTCCTCACGTTCCAACGCATATTTAAAGTTCAAAATCAAATTGGGTTTTAGATTGGGTTTTGGGTCAAGAACAAATCAAATTGGGTTTTAGGGTTCAATTAAGAGATAGATCAAAATCAATAAGGTTCAAATCAAAATATCCACAATTAAATAAGAGAATAATAGGATCAACAAGATTAGCCCGATCAAAGAACGAAGAATTTCATGAACAAGTCTTAATTAAAATAATAATCAAGAAAGAAATAGGATTTTTTTATACAACTGCAAATAAAAATATTGCAAAGGGGGAAAAATTGAAAAATACAAAAACGGTGGTTACAAATCTACAATCAATTGATGACCAATATGACTGATAACAATGACCAATATAGGTTGTGATCAATATCCCCTTCCGAGTACACTCTCCTATATTGTCCACTACTAAGTTGACCCTTATTTTCTTGGCTGATGTTATTTTATTAACAATCAATTATGAACATGCAATCCATATGATCAATGAGAACGGTGGTATCAATACAATATCAAGGACATATCAAGGATGTGCGATACATCAAATATATACATAGTACAATTCATTAAATAAGGAAAATATGGGTTTATATGCAAAACATAACAATATATGGACTCAATGTACTACAATTTTTATGTTCAAGGATTTAAGTTTGTGTGTCAGGAACCGGGTCGAAACCTCAGTACAAACTCGGCAAATGACAAGGCAGCATATTTGAATGTTCCATAATACAATAAATTTACGGTTCAAATTTTATATCGATAACAATGGCACGATAAGACGACTCTGAATCAATAATATGGTACAATAAATAAAATAATGTAGTTCAATTAGATATAATATTCAATTCGATTATTACTTGTCGGATTTCAAGGAGTGTTTTCTTGAACTAGAACAATAAAAAAGAGTTCAAGAGACGATTGCCTGTTAGATGACGATTCTGAATATAAAAGAATAACGGGACGAGCATCCCAACGGCGATACGTGCAAGACACGTACCCACAAAAGCACGTGCACACTAAATGTACCAAAACACAGCAGCAACAAAGCACAACAGCAATCAGCGATGAAAGCCAAAACAGCACATAGCCGAAACAACCCAACAGCAATATCCAAGTCCCATAACAGCAGACAGTGATCTTAACCCAGAACGGTAAACGGAAAAACCTTCCAATGTCCAAACAGCAAATGGCAGATCCTCCCCGCCGCCCCTACATCAGCCAATAGCAAATTCCTCCAAAACAACCAACAGCGATTCACAGCACATAGCAAGTCAACCAAAACAAACAGCTAAGGCGGTAAGAGCTTCGACTTTGACGGCAGCTGGCAGCGTTGAGCAGGGCATCGAAGGTAAGGTGGTTGATGGTGAAGAGCAGGATGATGAAGATGCGCAACGAAAAAATGGTGAGCACAAGTTTGGCAGAGGATCGGAGCACAACAAGGGGCGACGGAGTTGTGCAGGAGGATGGCGATGGCGAGGGCTTGCGGCAGCAGGCGCAAGGGCTCGAGCGGATGGGGAATACGACGGGATGTCGAGCAGATGGCAATGGGTGAAGAAGACTGTAACCCTTATTTCCATAAATACGTATTTTCATGAGTATTTTTCTGTATCTTGATATTTATAAATTGTTATGGTTAAATTCATTTTGAGTTTCTTTGTTAATGCATTTTTCTAAACAATAATTATAATTATTTCGAATAAACTTTGTTTCCATTTCTACTTGATCAACTATTTGTGTTTTAACCCTCAAAAATATTGTTATTGTTGGGACTATTTCCATAAATTCCTATTTTTATATACTGTCATTATTTTGATAATTGTTATTGTCGTTGTTGGTATTATTTACTGCTATTTTGTTATTACTATTATTATTATTATTTTATTATTACTATTGTCACTATTATTATTGATAGTTTTTTTATTCTTATTGATTGATTGATATTACCAGTATTATTATTTTGTTGACATGGTTATTTTAGTGTTCTTATGGTTATAGTGATTATTTATTATTATGATTGATTATTAAAACAGATTAATTCTTATTTAATAATGGTTTTTTTGATTGTTTCAAATAATTTATGTAATGCAAATTATATAAGATATCTTATTTCTTGTATTCGGATTTTTATTGATCAGTTATATTCATGTACAATGTATTTTTATCTATTGGATCTAAACCCAAATACCCAATAACCAAATATCTCTCTTTTCCCCTATAAATACTCTAATCTTCTAATTAGCCCCTAACCCTAATTAAACCCCTAGCCGTCATCAACCCTAACCCCTATACTATGAAGCCCCCCCCCCCCCCCCCCCCCCCGATACTGTTCATCATCCCGCTCTCATCAGCCCTCCCCTGTTCCGCTTCAACCCATCCATTGCCCAAGCCTTCCGATCGCCATCTTTGACCGTCCCCTCTTCACCGTTCCACCCTTCGTCCCTCCGATCATCCCTGTGCCATCATCCCCATCTTCCTCACCCTCCCGCTTAAACCCAACTCAACCGAACCCATTTACCTATCTCCTCGCCGCCATTCGTCCTTGCCCTCCGTGCACCTCGCATCCACCGAAGAACCCCTCCCGCCTTGTCATCATTGCCGTCCAAGCCCCGAGACCCCAGTCATCGTCTCCTCTGTTTCGTCGAGAGAAACAGAGCTTTGCCAAGTCTCGCTGTTGCTGTCGCTTCCCGACTGCAGCGCTGTCGTGCCGCCGTTGCCGCCTCACCGTGGTCGCCACTGCTGAGTGCCCCTACCGCAGTACCGCGCCGTCACCGCCAGCGTCCCAGTTCTCCCATGCTCTCTCTCTCTCTCTCTCTCTCTCTCTGTCGAAGGAAGAAGAAGAGTAGGCAGTGGGAGTCAGTGTTGTTTGGTGTTTTGTGTGGTGGGATCCCAACTCCCGTGTTTGCTGTTGTGTGAGGGGAAATCCGATCCTAAGTTTGGGTATTGCTATCTTGTGTTTGTTGTTCGCAGTTTTGCCCGTGTTTCACCGTGTGTTGGATCGTCTCCCGGGATTCCGATCTCGTTATTCTATTTATTCAAATTAACTGTCTCACAGGAAAGTCTCTCCCTGAACTAATTTTTTGTTTTGTTCAAGTTTATTTGATCTCTGCAAGTAGATCCAGTCCCTTTCGTTATCATACTGCTATTGAAACTCCGTTAAGTCTATTGAGGATTTACACGAGCTAACCTGATATATTCTTAACATCGTTTCATTCTCTTTGATCTAAAACCTAGTCCTTATTGTTTCATGCATATGCACATTTACATGAAAACAACTAGACCCATGCATAGGATTATTTGATAGATTGGACATGTCAAATTGAACATGTTGAATTGAACTTGATTGATGAACTAATACCATGCATGCAAAATTGTATCTTAAGCTTAGAAATATGCATGTTGACACCTAGGATCATTTGATTACCAATCTGCATGAAATATATGGTTGTATGATTTATTTATTGCCCTTTTATATTAAAATAAATTCTGGACTGCTAGTTGTTCCATTTTAAATCAGATTTTCAACCATGTTACTATCACATTTTGAAATAATTTTCTGAACATGAAATTTAGCCTCAGAAGTTTAGTTTACTGCCCGTTTTGCGGATTTGAATTCCGATGTGTAATCTTTTAGATATCATCATTTTAGTACAGCTGTGTTAGGAATTTCAGATTCAAAAATGCATGTGTATCCTGCTGTTTCTTAATTTAATTGACCACGCTAAAAGTAAGAGAAAAATTTGAAATAAATCTAGCTGAACCTAGACACATGTAGGAATCACCCAAAATTTTTATGGATTTATTTGATGAATTATCTGACCTGAAACTAATAGTTGAACACAGCATATAGCATGCTGCCTGAACATAAAACCTGAATATAATAGAGTTTTCTCCCAAGTTTCTGTATCTTTTATATGCCTTATTTATATTTTCTGAAACCGCGTGGAAGTCTACTTTCTAGATTTTCTGGCGGATCCAGATTTTCTATTTTTTAGTGGCTATAATCCGTATTTTGGTACAACAAGGTCATGCTGTCCTGATTATGTAAATTGTGTGTATTTGACATGTTGCTTCATGATTTGTCTGTAACGCATAGAATTAGACACACTTAGTATCATAAAACATTGACACCCTCTTGCATGCTCACATAGGATGAAAATAAACTATTAACAAGCCGGGATATTATGGGTAAGACTTGGTAGTGAACGATCGGAAACTGTACTCGGCAATGCCTTATCGTTATATTGTATTGTCCTAGAAAGAGGAGAAATATTGATTGGAAGAAGAAGTATTGATTGCAAATTATTGATTGTTAATTATTGATTGTAAAACTATCGTTATCGATGCCAAGTACACGATCCGTGAATTCACCATCTGTCTAAAACGTTCACTCATACTTGAGCCGAACCTGTAGTATGGGATGTAGTAGTACGTGCACTAGATAAGCTAATAAAATGATTAATAACCTGCATACGTGATCCTGTATTGAACTTGACTTGACATCACTCATTACATGTGTGATTAATTGTAAACCTTTGATATTATTGCCTGCTTTTTGCTCTGTTCTTTGACTTTGATCCTGCCTTTTTCTTAGACATCCATGTTTCCTTTATCCTCTGTTTTTCTCTACTTGCTGTCCACGACTTGCTCTATGGATACTCTTTTCTCTCTTTTTAGATCAAGAATTCACAGGTATCGAAGGAGCAATACCAGAAGAACTTGGTGAGCAAACTCTCTGAAGATCGGAGCTGGAACACTAGACTGCTTTAGCTATTTCTTGTTATTTGCTTTTTGTATTGCTTTTATTATACTTTGTATTCTTGGGCTTTTATGATCCGAAGCTTGTTTTATCCCAAATGTTCGATTATTATTTAGTGAATTTATTTCATGATTATTTTGGAGTTATTCATTGTTTATGTGGTTATTCTTTTCTCTGCGTGGTTGTATTCTCTTGTATATTGTTGAGTTAATCTGTTACAGCTTATGAATGATGTGTAATCATTCGCTTGGCCTTTGTTACGTGCTCATATTTCCGTATTTTGGGAAGCGGGGCGTGACATGGTTTTTAGTGGCATCAGAGCCCAAGGTTGGATAATATATCAGTCAAACATGACTAACTTTACGGTGGTCTGGCTTTGATTGATATATTAGTTAAGTTTGGCTCAAGCCAGGTTAACTCAATAATATGTGCACCACGTTGATCACATAAACACGTAATAACCAATGTATGTCTAGGTACTCACCAACTGGATGGTTTTGCAAACTATGGCTCGTGAAGATTCTTCAACTCCTCTGCCAGGGCTGAAACATTAGAGAATTCCGCCATTCTCCAGGCGATGCAACGAATGATGGAGCTACAATGAGAGCACAATGAGCTAATGAGAGCTAGTCAGGAAAGAGCCCAAGAGAGCGCGCAGCTCACCCGACTGTGTGTACTTGCGCCCCAGTATCACACCTTCGCGATCACGAGTCAGATCCCTAGAAGGAAGGGCCCAACGTGCAGCTATTGTCGCAATATTGGTCACATACGCAAGGATTGCCGGACAGCTATCACGCCCCGCTTCCCAAAAAGAATACGGAATACAGATATGAGAAAAAAGCCTAGCGAATGATTTTCATCATCCATAAGATGTTCAAGAATCTTCACAACATTCACAAGAATCATCAGAGTCGGAAGCAAAAGAATCAACCACATGCACATATGAGCCAAAATACCAACAAGAATACTTGAAACCATATATATAAATCTCAAATAGTCATGATCTGAATAAAACAAATATCTTCGGTCACATTGCCCAAATACAAGAATAAATCCAAGTCTCAAAATACAATATTGTTCAAGCAAGTTACAAGAAATAAAAATAATAAAATCCAGCACTAATACTTCATGTCACCAATACCGTCTGGAACATGTTCTCCAAAATCTGCAATTCAACGAATGCAGGTTAGAGGAAAAGAGAAAAATAAGTACCCGTCAATTGCAAGTTACGGGCCACTTATAATGTAGGATAGAAGCACATGGGGAAACTAACTAGCAACATGGTATAAGTATGATGTCAAAATAAACAACTAGCATGGCAAAGTGAACAAGTGTAACTAGCATGAATCAAGTGCAAAGTAATCAAGTATCATGTAAACATGCATCAAGTGTATAGTATCATGTAATCATGTATCAAGTGTCAAGTATCATGTAATCATGTATCATGTAGTCAAGTATCAAGCAAGCATGTATCATATTCGAGTATCATGTTCAAGTATTATGTTCAAGTCTTGTAGTGATTACTATCTAGGTAGCACTTCATGCAGCCCACCTTACATGGTTGCTACATCAAACAGTTTCGCTTTAGATTTCATAGTGGACCATAGAGGGCAGTATACTCGGGGACAGGTCAAGTAATCGAGCTCCAAGCTCCAAGTATCATGTTTCATGTAATCACGTGTCAAGTTGTGCAAGTGGCAAGTATCGTGTCTTGCGTGCAAGTATCAAGTAATCACGTGTCAAGTATCATGTCTAAAGTAATCACATAGGATCAGTGGATCGCCTTCCGAGTACACGTTTCTGAATTATCCACTATTAGATCTGTCCCTTAAATCCCGGCTTGGTTATTTATTATTAATGTCAAACAAACATGTATATGTGCAAAATATATCAAGAATAATATGGCATGATCATGTGGCAAGTTCAAGTTGCAAGGTAAAAATGTACGATTGCAACATCTCATAAAAGAATAAAATAGACAAATCTCAAGTTTAGGACAGCAAGACCATACTGTAGTAAAACAGTGATTCCCAGTGTTACAAGCATGCAAATCTAAATCCGTCGAAACTTCTAGAAAATAGACTCCCAACCGAATCCAGCGAGTATAAATAAGTCATATATTAATTCAAAAAAACATAGCTCAAAACTGATTTGAATACAGAAAATAGGTTCAGCCAGAAATCAGGAAAACGAATTCAAAAACGATAATATCTCGCAACCAATGAAACGAAATCCAATTCCGCTAAAGGGGTATGAAAATAGATAAAATATACTAACTTTCATATTTCACAAACAATTTTCATACAGAAATGGGAATCAGGGTGAAAATATGATTCTTTATAAAACAACGAGTAAAATACAACAAAGTATAGTTTTCATAAACGAGCTTGAAACGGCGCATAAAACTGTCACGCCCCGCTACCCGGAATACAGGAACACAGGCACGTAACTGAGGCCCAGCGAATGATATAAGTACGCCAACTCATATCATCCATAAGCTGTACCAGTCTTAACACAACAATATAAGAAAAATGTGTTTCAACCACGCAGAAACATAACAATCACATAAACGAGAATGAAATTGAATAACCATATCTGAAATATAAAGACTTACCAAATAACTCGAGAGACTCCTGCTCCAATTGTAGAAGATCTGCTCATCAATGCCTCCTAGAAATTCTCTTTATGCACCTGTGCTTGATTATCTAAAAAGAAAGAATAATTTGTCCTTAGAGCAAGTACGGACAGCAAGTAGTGAAAAAGAGAGAGTAAAGGAAACATGTTTCATGAAAGAGTATGAATCAAGATCAAGTTTGCAAAGGCAATAATGGGTACTAGTAACAATTGGTCTTAATTAAGTGTATATACATGTCAACTAGTTCTATTATCAAGTTGTTTCTCCTATCTAGTGCACGTACTTCTGTGTCCCATGTGTGCCGTACCACAGGTTCGGTGCACGCAAAACAGTGTTCGTTTTAAACTTCGTGGTGGGGTCTACAGAGCGTGTACTCGGCATATCACGACAACAAGATAACAGGATGACAAGTTCACGTCTCCACACGTATTCTCCTCCTTCTATATAACAAGTCCATGTAACAAGAGGGCCCTACCGAGTACATTTTCTGAGACTGTCCACTACTAAGTCAACCCTTAGAAACCCCGGCTTGTTTTAGTATTTTGTTAAGTCATTCATGTACATGCGAGTGGTTATAATAATGTCAAGTGAATGGTGATAATGCAGCAACATGATATATTATACACTAATAAGCAAGAGGTAACAAATCTGAAGTAACAGTTCTCCTTATATTATTTTAACTGATTCCTAGTATAACTGGGTCGAAACCTCAGTACAAGGCAGACAATGCAGTATCACATAAATGTTCATCAAGTGGGTAATTATCGGGTTATTGAATCATACATGTATTAAGATTACTGTGAAGCAAGTAATGTGAATTTTCCAGGTAAACAAGTCAAGTGTATTACGTCAAGTTCAAGTCACAAGGTCACAAGATCTCAAGTAGTAACATGTATTTAATCAAGTTGTATTTTCTCATGTCAAGTTTATTTATTTTCATTCATGTCAAATATGCATAGGCTTGGGTTTGAGTCAATGGATAACAAAAGAAGTCAAGAGTACGTCGGGTTAGCTCGTGTAAACCCTCGATACTCCCAACAGACGGGACACAAGGCAAATTAAGATAGTTAAAATGGAACTACTTGCAGGAAATCAATAAGCTTGAACTAGAATAAATAAAACAGTTCAAGTGGACTTGCCTGTTAGTTGACGACGATGAAATTGAACAAGAATAACGGGATCAGTATCCCGGGCAGTAGATCACGTGTGAAATGTGTGGCAGCCACGCCAAAGTCAGCAACAATTCCTTTTAATAGCTCCAAGCCAGAAAAGCTCCAAACAGCAACTCCACTTCAACAACTCTAAGGCAGCAAATACCCCCAAATACAAACTCCAAACTCCAAACTCTTCTTCGACAACAATCCCAAACAGGGACTCACCACCCAATAATAGACAACAATAACACCAACTCCACCACAATAATTTAATCTCCACTCAAGAACATCAAACAGCAACAAACCCAACACCAACAGTAATAATAATCCCCAATCTTAATCTTTCTCTTTCTTTTCCAATACCAACAGATAGAGAGAGAGATCCTTCTCTTTCTTCGCCTTCTTCAACACACGGGGAGAGAGAGAGAGCGCGAGCGGGAGAGAATGTGCGGGAGGGCGGCGCGATTTGAGGAAGGCTCGACCGCGGCACAGGTGGTGCGACTGGAAGACGAGCGGAGGGGTCGACGGCTGGCTAGAGCGGCGGAAGCGGCGACGATTGCGGGAGCGGTGGCGAGCGATTGGGTTGAGGCTGCCGATGAGATGGGGCGGCGGCGCTGCTGAGCCGAAGGGGATGCGATGGCAAGGCGAGGGACTGGCAGCGGAGACTTGAGCGAGAGGCAGCTTCGACAGTGGTTCGGCTTCGGCGAGGCTGGTTGAAGACGGAGGGAGAAGGCGAGCGGGAGTGGAGCAGCTCGATGGGTGGAGCAGGGTGCTTCGGGGTTGGCAGCGGAAGTGAGTGGACGACTGGAGGGGAGTCGAGAGCTCAGACGATTGAGGAGTTCGAAGTGGTTGGTAATGGCGAAAGAAGGAGATGACTGGACGGGGGAATGGTGCGACGGCGACTGTAGCGACTGAGTCGGAGGTCGAAGACGATACGGGAGGGGAAGGATGGCGACTTCGGGGAGCAACGCCACTGGGTTGTTGATGCTGCGGTGAGCAAGGCAGTGGAGGAAGAAGGCGAGTGGGTTTGGGTTCGCTCTGTTTTGGTTTCTTTGGTTGAGAACAGAGAGAGGGAGAGAGAACGGGGGATGGGATTGTGGGTTTTGTTCTGTTTTGGTTTTGAGAAACATGAAAGGGAGAGAGGATGAAGATGAGTTGGGGGTTTGACTTTTGTTAACAGGAGAGGGATGATAACGGGGTGAGAGATAGTGACGGGGGTTTGTTAGTAAATCGTGGGGAATGTGGATATATTGTTACGGGGATATGGGGAGAGTAGAGAGATTGTATAGGGGTGTATGCATGGGTTTGTGGGTTAGAGTCCAATAGGAGATGGGCTCGATTATCGGGCTTCAAATCAATTAATTAAATAGTGCAACATGTATCAAAACCAATGGGCTAAAATCCAACAAGAGATGGACTATCCTTTGGGCTTCAATTGAATTCAAAATGATTAATAAATGATAGTATGGATTAATTTAGGCTTCAAAATAGATAACTAAAAAGAAGTGGGACAAGATTCAAGTTTGAATATAAATTTGGGTTCACATTCAAGAAGATTTAAATGCATCCAAAAGAATTTATACGGAAATTAAAATATAAAAATACATGGAGAGAAAGAAGGAACTGGAAATCCGTATAATCGGAAACAGGGGTTACAAATCCTACCCACCTTACAAGAAAATTTCGTCCTCGAAATTTGTGTAGGCGGTATATAAGGACATGGTAAAAGCAATTTAGGGGAGGGTAACAAACAAGGGATCCGAAGAAAAATCGACTCAGTAGTAACACCCAAAATAAGAAGGGGTGGATAATAACGATGTCAACTGGACTGCATGGAAGAGAATAAACGGTATCAAAAGGAAAGAACAACACGAGATAATAAAGCAAGATAAGGAGTCGACAGAACTGAAATCAAGGAGAGAAAGGACATGGAAGAATTGAATCAATAAATGAATGAGTGCATGATGGTAAAATGGAATGTAAGAAAGAAGTAACCGGTATCAAAATGAAGAATGAGCAACACATGACTTGCAAGATAACAAAGCAAGGAGATGAAGAGTAGATATAGTTGGAATAGAAGACGCGATGGACAAGGAAGAGATGTACCGAACAATAAGTCGGCGGTTGAGAACACATGCAAGAGATAGGGGATAGCAACAATACAAAGAACGAGAAGCAGCAATAGGATCCTGGGACTTGTGGGTTATGAGCCAACCACGCTTCCACTGCGCTACTCTGATGGCGATGTCCCAAGCAACATACATGTCGATGTAGGCCACATGACACCAATCAACGAACCGAGCAGGAAGACAAGAATGAGGCATCAGGATCAGGGACAGTATGGGCTCAAGATAGATACAATTAAACAATGTAGAATGAATATAAGGTTTGTCTTCAAATTTATTTATTTTTATTTTATTTTTATTTTTATTTTGGGTCAAAAGATATGTTATAGATCAAGACTAATGGGTAGGAGAATTGGGTTGCAAATCAAATAACAATTTTAAATCCAATAAGGAAATAGGCTATAGGATTTTTAAAATATACATTAAATCAAATAGTAAAAGTATATGGAATTGAGCATGTTCGGCTCAAAACAAAATAATAGTAATAGTAACGACAAGCATAAGGATACCAATAACAACAAAATATCAGCACTGCTAACAGTAAAATAACAATGATAATAAAATAATAATAATAATAATAATAGCAATGATAACAATAACAATAAAAAATAATAATGATAATAATAATAATAACAGAAATGGATATAATAATAATATACACATATGTGTCGGAATGGAAAATTGAGTTTAATAGATTTACTAAAATAATCCAAACAGTAGTAATATATGATATAAATATTCGATCACTTAGAATGTAAAACAAAATTAAAATACACCGTTGTTTGAAATAAATAAAATTTTCAAATAGTCAGATGAAATAAAAAGTTTCTTAGAAACCAGAATAATATTTTGTTAAAATCCGATCAATCGAAAATGTAACTTGCTAAAAAGGATTTGAAAGCGAAAGGAAGCTATAAAAATCTTAAATACAGAAAGTACACAGAAAGATACATATGTGCAGGAACAAGGGTTTGGGCTCAAGTTAAATATAGTGCAATCAAGTGTATATAAAATTTAGGCTTCAACAAAAAACCAATATTAACACCAATAATAATAAAATATTAACAATACCCGTAAAAATAATAATGTAAGCCACAATGTAATTTGGTCCAACAAATTTTTTTGTACAAGGTAATTCATTATTAACAATAGTAATAATAAAATAATGCAAACAACAATATCAATAACAACGGCAATATCAATAATAATAACGAGAAGTATAACAATAATAATAACATTATAAAACAAAGTAAGGATTTGGCTTATCAACTATTTAATTAAATCAACAGGAATTATATAGTCGATCAATTATAAATGGAAAGTGAAGAGATAAGACCCAATTATAAAAGTTGATAACTATACAAACAACGAAGGAACGCAACTATAAATGTTATATAAAAAGTAGTTTTGGAAAAATAATCAGTCAAGACATATAGAAATACGAACAAATCTAGCTAAGTAAAGAAAATATAATAATGGATGTAAAAGACATATAGTAATTAGTGAATGTTAACATTATAATCAATACTCGAAAAAAACACATTAAGGGGTAACGAGATAAATAGACCAAAATATAAATATGCAAGAAGACTCAAAAGAAGTTCATTAAATATTACAAAAATAAGCGTCAAATCATTAATTAGGACGCGGAAACAAAAGTAAGTGGAAAATCTAAAATGCTAAAGAATTTAGAAAACGGTGGCAATAAATAGCCATTTACAAAAGGACGAAAACGTAGACCCTAGTAGGTGTACTCAATCTTAACATAAATGTAAAAATAAATTTGTAAACACAAAATAGAGTAAAATTAACTATACTAGCTTGAATTGTATGGAAACATGAAGTGTAATAGTATAAACAAGATATCATAAAGAAAATATTTATTCACCATTAGTTTCATTATATAAGTAAAAATTGTCTTGAAATATAAATTAGCAAATACTTAGAAAATCTTGCATCCTTAACATCAAGTTGCATGTTTGCCTTCACGACATCAGGTTTCAAGTTGCCGTCCGGATATTCGGCTGCACATTTTGCCTCGCCGATATCCAGTTGCAATTTGCCTCCATTGACATCGAGTTGCATACTTGCCATCTCGACATTAGGTTGCACCGAAATGGTAAAATGGAAAAGGTAACCTCCCATATACACAGGGATATGGGACATTTAATTTAAGTATGATGTATGTTTTGAAATTCGTGATATAAAAATAGTAGGAAAGTAAGAGTTTGAGTTAAAAGTCACACAATGGAATATCAAAATAGATGTATAAATTATAAATATCAACACAATAATACAAAATAGTAGTAGTGAAAATGATTTATAAAAAGTAGGGAGAAAACGGAACGAATACGTGCATAAGTACAAGGCAAAAGAGAATGAGAAAATAAATATGCGATATAGCAAATTTACACAATAATTACATCGTACAAATATACAGCATCGTAGGAGTTAAACGAGCCTCTAACATGTCCTTGAATATCCACCGATGCCGATCGACGAACCAAGCGAGAAGAAAAGAATAGATAACTTCAGAATCAAAGGAATATGGGCACGGAAGGATAAAATTATGCCCAGTGAGGAATCAATGAAGATGAGGACTGCAAGGGACGGAAGGAACCAAGGATTGAAAGACTTGAATAAGAAGAGATCAAAGAGGAATCCAAATGAGAGGAGTATCCAGATAATATGTTGGTTATTCATGTCCATGTGATTAACGTGGTGCGCATATTATTGAGTTAGACTGGCTAGAACCGAACTTGACTAACGTATGAGCCAAACATGACTAACACATTAGCCAAACCAGCTAAACTCCAACATAGTTAGAGCCTAACCTGGGCTCTGATACCACTAAAAACCTGTCACGCCCCGCTACCCGGAATACAGGAACACAGGCACGTAACTGAGGCCCAGCGAATGATATAAGCACGCCAACTCATATCATCCATAAGCTGTACCAGTCTTAACACAACAATATAAGAAAAATGTGTTTCAACCACGCAGAAACATAACAATCACATAAACGAGAATGAAATTGAATAACCATATCTGAAATATAAAGACTTACCAAATAACTCGAGAGACTCCTGCTCCAATTGTAGAAGATCTGCTCATCAATGCCTCCTAGAAATTCTCTTTATGTACCTGTGCTTGATTATCTAAAAAGAAAGAATAATTTGTCCTTAGAGCAAGTACGGACAGCAAGTAGTGAAAAAGAGAGAGTAAAGGAAACATGTTTCATGAAAGAGTATGAATCAAGATCAAGTTTGCAAAGGCAATAATGGGTACTAGTAACAATTGGTCTTAATTAAGTGTATATACATGTCAACTAGTTCTATTATCAAGTTGTTTTTCCTATCTAGTGCACGTACTTCTGTGTCCCATGTGTGCCGTACCACAGGTTCGGTGCACGCAAAACAGTGTTCGTTTTAGACTTCGTGGTGGGGTCTACAGAGCGTGTACTCGGCATATCACGACAACAAGATAACAGGATGACAAGTTCACGTCTCCACACGTATTCTCCTCCTTCTATATAACAAGTCCATGTAACAAGAGGGCCCTACCGAGTACATTTTCTGAGACTGTCCACTACTAAGTCAACCCTTAGAAACCCCGGCTTGTTTTAGTATTTTGTTAAGTCATTCATGTACATGCGAGTGGTTATAATAATGTCAAGTGAATGGTGATAATGCAGCAACATGATATATTATACACTAATAAGCAAGAGGTAACAAATCTGAAGTAACAGTTCTCCTTATATTATTTTAACTGATTCCTAGTATAACTGGGTCGAAACCTCAGTACAAGGCAGACAATGCAGTATCACATAAATGTTCATCAAGTGGGTAATTATCGGGTTATTGAATCATACATGTATTAAGATTACTGTGAAGCAAGTAATGTGAATTTTCCAGGTAAACAAGTCAAGTGTATTACGTCAAGTTCAAGTCACAAGGTCACAAGATCTCAAGTAGTAACATGTATTTAATCAAGTTGTATTTTCTCATGTCAAGTTTATTTATTTTTATTCATGTCAAATATGCATAGGCTTGGGTTTGAGTCAATGGATAACAAAAGAAGTCAAGAGTACGTCGGGTTAGCTCGTGTAAACCCTCGATACTCCCAACAGACGGGACACAAGGCAAATTAAGATAGTTAAAATGGAACTACTTGCAGGAAATCAATAAGCTTGAACTAGAATAAATAAAACAGTTCAAGTGGACTTGCCTGTTAGTTGACGACGATGAAATTGAACAAGAATAACGGGATCAGTATCCCGGGCAGTAGATCACGTGTGAAATGTGTGGCAGCCACGCCAAAGTCAGCAACAATTCCTTTTAATAGCTCCAAGCCAGAAAAGCTCCAAACAGCAACTCCACTTCAACAACTCTAAGGCAGCAAATACCCCCAAATACAAACTCCAAACTCCAAACTCTTCTTCGACAACAATCCCAAACAGGGACTCACCACCCAATAATAGACAACAATAACACCAACTCCACCACAATAATTTAATCTCCACTCAAGAACATCAAACAACAACAAACCCAACACCAACAGTAATAATAATCCCCAATCTTAATCTTTCTCTTTCTTTTCCAATACCAACAGATAGAGAGAGAGATCCTTCTCTTTCTTCGCCTTCTTCAACACACGGGGAGAGAGAGAGAGCGCGAGCGGGAGAGAATGTGCGGGAGGGCGGCGCGATTTGAGGAAGGCTCGACCGCGGCACAGGTGGTGCGACTGGAAGACGAGCGGAGGGGTCGACGGCTGGCTAGAGCGGCGGAAGCGGCGACGATTGCGGGAGCGGTGGCGAGCGATTGGGTTGAGGCTGCCGATGAGATGGGGCGGCGGCGCTGCTGAGCCGAAGGGGATGCGATGGCAAGGCGAGGGACTGGCAGCGGAGACTTGAGCGAGAGGCAGCTTCGACAGTGGTTCGGCTTCGGCGAGGCTGGTTGAAGACGGAGGGAGAAGGCGAGCGGGAGTGGAGCGGCTCGATGGGTGGAGCAGGGTGCTTCGGGGTTGGCAGCGGAAGTGAGTGGACGACTGGAGGGGAGTCGAGAGCTCAGACGATTGAGGAGTTCGAAGTGGTTGGTAATGGCGAAAGGAGGAGATGACTGGACGGGGGAATGGTGCGACGGCGACTGTAGCGACTGAGTCGGAGGTCGAAGACGATACGGGAGGGGAAGGATGGCGACTTCGGGGAGCAACGCCATTGGGTTGTTGATGCTGCGGTGAGCAAGGCAGTGGAGGAAGAAGGCGAGTGGGTTTGGGTTCGCTCTGTTTTGGTTTCTTTGGTTGAGAACAGAGAGAGGGAGAGAGAACGGGGGATGGGATTGTGGGTTTTGTTCTGTTTTGGTTTTGAGAAACATGAAAGGGAGAGAGGATGAAGATGAGTTGGGGGTTTGACTTTTGTTAACAGGAGAGGGATGATAACGGGGTGAGAGATAGTGACGGGGGTTTGTTAGTAAATCGTGGGGAATGTGGATATATTGTTATGGGGATATGGGGAGAGTAGAGAGATTGTATAGGGGTGTATGCATGGGTTTGTGGGTTAGAATCCAATAGGAGATGGGCTCGATTATCGGGCTTCAAATCAATTAATTAAATAGTGCAACATGTATCAAAACCAATGGGCTAAAATCCAACAAGAGATGGACTATCCTTTGGGCTTCAATTGAATTCAAAATGATTAATAAATGATAGTATGGATTAATTTAGGCTTCAAAATAGATAACTAAAAAGAAGTGGGACAAGATTCAAGTTTGAATATAAATTTGGGTTCACATTCAAGAAGATTTAAATGCATCCAAAAGAATTTATACGGAAATTAAAATATAAAAATACATGGAGAGAAAGAAGGAACTGGAAATCCGTATAATCGAAAACAGGGGTTACAAATCCTACCCACCTTACAAGAAAATTTCGTCCTCGAAATTTGTGTAGGCGGTATATAAGGACATGGTAAAAGCAATTTAGGGGAGGGTAACAAACAAGGGATCCGAAGAAAAATCGACTCAGTAGTAACACCCAAAATAAGAAGGGGTGGATAATAACGATGTCAACTGGACTGCATGGAAGAGAATAAACGGTATCAAAAGGAAAGGATTATACCGTTTATTCTCTTCCATGCAGTCCAGTTGACATCGTTATTATCCACCCCTTCTTATTTTGGGTGTTACTACTGAGTCGATTTTTCTTCGGATCCCTTGTTTGTTACCCTCCCCTAAATTGCTTTTACCATGTCCTTATATACCGCCTACACAAATTTCGAGGACGAAATTTTCTTGTAAGGTGGGTAGGATTTGTAACCCCTGTTTCCGATTATACGGATTTCCAGTTCCTTCTTTCTCTCCATGTATTTTTATATTTTAATTTCCGTATAAATTCTTTTGGATGCATTTAAATCTTCTTGAATGTGAACCCAAATTTATATTCAAACTTGAATCTTGTCCCACTTCTTTTTAGTTATCTATTTTGAAGCCTAAATTAATCCATACTATCATTTATTAATCATTTTGAATTCAATTGAAGCCCAAAGGATAGTCCATCTCTTGTTGGATTTTAGCCCATTGGTTTTGATACATGTTGCACTATTTAATTAATTGATTTGAAGCCCGATAATCGAGCCCATCTCCTATTGGACTCTAACCCACAAACCCATGCATACACCCCTATACAATCTCTCTACTCTCCCCATATCCCCGTAACAATATATCCACATTCCCCACGATTTACTAACAAACCCCCGTCACTATCTCTCACCCCGTTATCATCCCTCTCCTGTTAACAAAAGTCAAACCCCCAACTCATCTTCATCCTCTCTCCCTTTCATGTTTCTCAAAACCAAAACAGAACAAAACCCACAATCCCATCCCCCGTTCTCTCTCCCTCTCTCTGTTCTCAACCAAAGAAACCAAAACAGAGCGAACCCAAACCCACTCGCCTTCTTCCTCCACTGCCTTGCTCACCGCAGCATCAACAACCCAGTGGCGTTGCTCCCCGAAGTCGCCATCCTTCCCCTCCCGTATCGTCTTCGACCTCCGACTCAGTCGCTACAGTCGCCGTCGCACCATTCCCCCGTCCAGTCATCTCCTTCTTTCGCCATTACCAACCACTTCGAACTCCTCAATCGTCTGAGCTCTCGACTCCCCTCCAGTCGTCCACTCACTTCCGCTGCCAACCCCGAAGCACCCTGCTCCACCCATCGAGCCGCTCCACTCCCGCTCGCCTTCTCCCTCCGTCTTCAACCAGCCTCGCCGAAGCCGAACCACTGTCGAAGCTGCCTCTCGCTCAAGTCTCCGCTGCCAGTCCCTCGCCTTGCCATCGCATCCCCTTCGGCTCAGCAGCGCCGCCGCCCCATCTCATCGGCAGCCTCAACCCAATCGCTCGCCACCGCTCCCGCAATCGTCGCCGCTTCCGCCGCTCTAGCCAGCCGTCGACCCCTCCGCTCGTCTTCCAGTCGCACCACCTGTGCCGCGGTCGAGCCTTCCTCAAATCGTGCCGCCCTCCCGCACATTCTCTCCCGCTCGCGCTCTCTCTCTCCCCCCGTGTGTTGAAGAAGGCGAAGAAAGAGAAGGATCTCTCTCTCTATCTGTTGGTATTGGAAAAGAAAGAGAAAGATTAAGATTGGGGATTATTATTACTGTTGGTGTTGGGTTTGTTGCTGTTTGATGTTCTTGAGTGGAGATTAAATTATTGTGGTGGAGTTGGTGTTATTGTTGTCTATTATTGGGTGGTGAGTCCCTGTTTGGGATTGTTGTCGAAGAAGAGTTTGGAGTTTGGAGTTTGTATTTGGGGGTATTTGCTGCCTTAGAGTTGTTGAAGTGGAGTTGCTGTTTGGAGCTTTTCTGGCTTGGAGCTATTAAAAGGAATTGTTGCTGACTTTGGCGTGGCTGCCACACATTTCACACGTGATCTACTGCCCGGGATACTGATCCCGTTATTCTTGTTCAATTTCATCGTTGTCAACTAACAGGCAAGTCCACTTGAACTGTTTTATTTATTCTAGTTCAAGCTTATTGATTTCCTGCAAGTAGTTCCATTTTAACTATCTTAATTTGCCTTGTGTCCCGTCTGTTGGGAGTATCGAGGGTTTACACGAGCTAACCCGATGTACTCTTGACTTCTTTTGTTATCCATTGACTCAAACCCAAGCCTATGCATATTTGACATGAATAAAAATAAATAAACTTGACATGAGAAAATACAACTTGATTAAATACATGTTACTACTTGAGATCTTGTGACCTTGTGACTTGAACTTGACGTAATACACTTGACTTGTTTACCTGGAAAATTCACATTACTTACTTCACAGTAATCTTAATACATGTATGATTCAATAACCTGATAATTACCCACTTGATGAACATTTATGTGATACTGCATTGTCTGCCTTGTACTGAGGTTTCGACCCAGTTATACTAGGAATCAGTTAAAATAATATAAGGAGAACTGTTACTTCAGATTTGTTACCTCTTGCTTATTAGTGTATAATATATCATGTTGCTGCATTATCACCATTCACTTGACATTATTATAACCACTCGCATGTACATGAATGACTTAACAAAATACTAAAACAAGCCGGGGTTTCTAAGGGTTGACTTAGTAGTGGACAGTCTCAGAAAATGTACTCGGTAGGGCCCTCTTGTTACATGGACTTGTTATATAGAAGGAGGAGAATACGTGTGGAGACGTGAACTTGTCATCCTGTTATCTTGTTGTCGTGATATGCCGAGTACACGCTCTGTAGACCCCACCACGAAGTCTAAAACGAACACTGTTTTGCGTGCACCGAACCTGTGGTACGGCACACATGGGACACAGAAGTACGTGCACTAGATAGGAGAAACAACTTGATAATAGAACTAGTTGACATGTATATACACTTAATTAAGACCAATTGTTACTAGTACCCATTATTGCCTTTGCAAACTTGATCTTGATTCATACTCTTTCATGAAACATGTTTCCTTTACTCTCTGTTTTTCACTACTTGCTGTCCGTACTTGCTCTAAGGACAAATTATTCTTTCTTTTTAGATAATCAAGCACAGGTGCATAAAGAGAATTTCTAGGAGGCATTGATGAGCAGATCTTCTACAATTGGAGCAGGAGTCTCTCGAGTTATTTGGTAAGTCTTTATATTTCAGATATGGTTATTCAATTTCATTCTCGTTTATGTGATTGTTATGTTTCTGCGTGGTTGAAACACATTTTTCTTATATTGTTGTGTTAAGACTGGTACAGCTTATGGATGATATGAGTTGGCGTACTTATATCATTCGCTGGGCCTCAGTTACGTGCCTGTGTTCCTGTATTCCGGGTAGCGGGGCGTAACAGCGCATAAAACTCACCAATAAAATTCACCAAAATTTTTGGGTAATCCCTAACTAGATAAAGAAACACTGACCCAAGTTTTGGATCAAAATAATAGGTGTAGCACAGTTATTAAAATGATTTAGTCATCAAAAACACCAAGAAACGAAATCTGGAAAATATCGACACCTCTGTAGTAAAACAGTCATAACTCGCACATACGAAAACGAAATCGAGTAAGGTCAGAGGGGTTTGAAAATAGACAAAATTCTCTAAAACTCTTGTTTTATACTGAAATTAATACTGACTTCAAGACAGTCCAAAACAGCTAACAAAACAGATCAGCGACAAAATACAGATTTTTCCTCTTAACAACAACTCAACATATATCATACAAAACTTGTTCAAAACACAACCAAACTTGAAATCGAGTCTACCAAGTGTCCAAACATCATGAATTAGGTCATCTAACATGTCCACACCAAGTATATCACATGTGTCTCAACCAAATCACGAATTCTCACAAAAGTCTCACATACATGATCAAAATCAAGAACTGGTAAAACCTAAGTTAATTCATGTCCATATTGTGTCGTGAGTCATCTATGGTCAAATATTCACAATAGAAACAAAACCCATCCAGAATAGCACAAACAAGAGTCGTCTCTAGACCCACCTACACTATAGGTGGTATTTTGGACTTGTATCAAACAAATGAATTGCAGTACAAGTTACTTGCCTTAACCGAAGATGAAGAATGACGAAAACCAAAAGTAACGAGAAAAACCCACGAACAAAAATCCACGAATCAACGAATCCAAGCAAACTTGACCGAAAATCTCCACAAGAACAAACTCCACAAAGCGAGAGGTGATCCAAGAGGGATGATGACAATAATGGCTTGCAGCCACAAGAGAGATCAACGCCGGAGAGGATGAGAGAGACTAGGGATTGTTGTATGGCGGTGTAGGAGATGGTCGGCCAAGGGATCGAGGGGCTCGGGTGTTGGGGTGTTGCGGGTTGGACACCGGCCGGGAGGGAGGTCGGTGGCCTGGGGTGTCGAGATGGGGGTGTGCACAGGCCCGAGGTAGGGAGGCTCGGCTTGGGGGGTCTGGCGTTGGGTTGCTGTGTGCGGGTGGCGCAAGAGAACAAGGAGGAAGGGGGGAGGCCGGGTGTAGAGATGTGGAGGCTAGGGTTTAGGATTAGGGTTTAGGGAGAGGGATTAGCGATATATTTATAAGGGGATTAGGGTTAATGGATAATTGGGTTGTAGGTAATTAGGAGTAGTAGTAGGATTTGATTAAATGGGGTTTTAAGTAGGATACAAATATATAGGATATCAAATAGGATTGTGGATTTTAATTTGGCTTTGGTAATCTTATTGGGGATCAAACCATAGGATTGGGAAAAGGATGACAACCAACCACCATCACCACAAACACCCAAAAAAAAAAATTAAATAAAGAGAACGAGACCAAATGAAAGAAAGATCAAATAATAGAAGAATGAAACAAAAGAGACAACCAATCAAACATAAAGAGCTCAAAATGAAATAAAATGAATATATATTGAAAACAACTCCAATATACGGTTCAGAAAAAATACAAGAGAGTACAAATACCAAGAAAGAGAAAAATACACCAAAAATACGAAGAACGAAAAATGAAAGTTACAATCCTACCTACCTAATAAGAAGATTCGTCCCCAAAATTCAAAAAGAAGATACATACGGTAACCCCGAAGAAAAGAAAAAAAACAAAGCAAAACAAGCAAAACAACTACTCTAACAAATGAGAAAACTTCTGCTGAATCTCCTCCTCCAGCTCCCAAGTCGACTCACCAGGCGAGTGAGGATTCTAAGTAACACGAACCAACTTGATAACCTTGTTCTTAAGCACTTTCTCCTGCCGATCCACAATAGCAACTGGCAGAATCTCACAAGTCAAATCTGGACGAACGGTCAACTCAGAATAGTCGATCACGTGGCTCTCATATCGGATATATCTCTTGAGTTATGAGACATGGAAAACATCGTGCACTCTTGATAATGCTGGAGGCAATGCAAAACGATAGGCCATCTTGCCTACACGCTCCAAAATCTCAAACGGTCCAATAAACCTAGGACTAAGCTTGCCTTCACCGCCAAACCGAATGACACCGCGCCACGGTGATACCTTTAGGAAAACATGGTCACCAACACAAAACTCCAAAGCTCTCCGATAGACATCGGCCCATCGCTTCTGCCTGTCCTGAGCTGCTTGCAACTATCTTGGTGAACAAACTCCACAAAGCAAACGGTCAAACTCCAAAGATTCCTGATCTGAACCACCGCATCAACTATCTTGGTGATCAACTCCGAACCCAACAACTTTCTCTCACCAATGTCATCCCAGCACACTAGCGATCTGCACTTCCGCCCATAGAGTGCCTCGAACGGAGCAGCTTTAAAACTGGCTTGAAAGCTGTTATTGTACGAGAACTCTATGAGATGCAAATGATCCTCCCAAGACCCACCAAATTGAAGCATATAGGACCTGAACATGTCCTTAAGAATCTGAATAGTCTACTCTGACTGTCCATCAGTCTGGGGATGAAAAGCTGTACTGTACTTTAATTTGCTCCCCAAACTATTCTGAAGACTCTCCCAGAACTGAGATCTGAATCTCGTATCCCTGTCGGATACAATGCTGAATGGAACCCCATGAAGTCTAACAATCTCTTCCATGTACCTTTCAGCTAGGCTCTCAGTAGACTGCCCGACACGAAAAGGAATGAAGTGAGCACTCTTCGTCAAACGGTCGACAATCACCCAAATGGTATTATGACCCTTAGGACTCCTCGGCAAAGCAGTTACAAAATCCATAGTGATATGTTCCCACTTCCACTCAGGAATAGGAAGCGGTTGAAGAAGTTCAGCGGTTCTCTGATGCTCTGCCTTAACCTGCTGGCAGATCAAACACTGAGCAACAAACTGAGCCATAGCCCTTTTCATGCCCTGCCACCAGAAATGAAGCTTCAAATCCCGATACATCTTAGTACCGCCAGGATGGATAGAATATGAGGACTGATGGGCTTCCTCAAGTAACCTCTGATGAACATCACCTTCTGGGACATATAATCTGGACCCAAAACGAAGCGATCCATCCCAATGAATAACCATGTTCGTCCTGGACCTAGACTCAACCTCAGCTCGAAATCTCTGCAACTGTGCATCACTAGCCTGCGCCTCTTTAACCTGATCAACCAGAGACGACTGCAACTGAAGCACCAAACAACTCCGATCAGAACTCGGCAACAATACCTCCAACTCCAACCTCCTTATCTGCTCAATCAAATCATTCTGTTGAGTCAAGAACATAACTGCCGGTCTCCTGCTTAAAGCATCTGGCACCAAGTTTACTTTACCAGGATGGTATTGCAAACTGATGTCATCATCGGCCATAAGCTCCAACCAATGCCTTTGCCTCATGTTTAACTCCTTCAGGGTGAAGACGTACTTGAGACTTTTGTGGTCTGTAAAGATCTCCACTCGATCGCCAAGTAAATAATGTCTCCACAGCTTCAAAGTATAAATCACTGCCGCTAACTCCAAGTCATGAGTCGGATAGTTCTTCTCATGCAGCCTCAACTACCTCGATGCATACGCAACGGCTCGGCCCTTCTGCATCAAAACTGCTCCAAGACCCTTACCAGAAGCACACAGTGAATTACAAATCTGCCTGAACCATCAGGAATAGTCAACACAGGTGCTGACGTCAACCTGTTCTTCAACTCAACAAAAGCTCCATCACACTCATCAGACCAACAGAACTTTTGATCCTTCCCAGTCAACTTAGTCAATGGTACTGCTATCTTCGAAAAATCTTGGACGAGCTTTCGATAATAGCCAGCCAAACCGAGAAAACTCCTGACTTCCGAAACTGACTTGGGAATAGGCCAATCCTTCACAGCCTCAACCTTGGTAGGATCCACAGAAATACCATTGCCGGAGATAATGTGCCCAAGAATGAAATCCTGTCGAGCCAAAACTCGCACTTGCTAAGTTTTCCATAGAGTTGATTCTCCCTCAAAGTCCGTAGAACCACTCTAAGATGCTCAGCATGATCTTCCCAATTTCGAGAATACACCAAAATATCATCAATGAAGACCACCACAAATCTATCCAAGAACTGAGAGAGGACCCGGTTCATAAGACTCATGAATACAGCCGGTACGTTCGTAACTCCAAACGGCATCACAAGATACTCATAGTGCCCGTATCTAGTCCTGAAAGCAGTCTTCTGTATATCCACAGCCTTCACCTTGACTTGGTGAAACCCAGAACGAAGATCCAACTTTGAGAAAACAGCAGCCCCACTCTACTGATCAAACAAATCATCGATCCTGGGCAACGTATACCGATTCTTCAGAGTAACTCTGTTCAGTTCCCGATAATCCATGCACATTCGACGACCACCATCCTTCTTGTCGACAAAAAGGATCGGAGCACCCCAAGGTGAAACACTAGGTCTGATGAAACCCAAATCAAGCAACTACTTAATCTGCACCTTAAGCTCTACTAGCTCAACCGGTGCCATCCTGTAGGGACTCTTTAATATTGGTGTTGTTCCAGGCTGAACATCAATACCGAATTCAACTTCCCTATCAAGGGGTAAGCTAGGCAACTCATCTGGAAAAACATCCAGGAAATCCCGAACTTTTAGAGGTGCAGCCTCACAGCCTGAATGCAACTCCATCGCACAAACCTCCTGATCAACTACAGCTCGGCCAAGGGAAGACTCCTCGGCATGGAACTCAAACTCTGTGCGATCTGGAATTCGGAACACAACTTTCTTGGCACGGAAATCAATAATGGCATGGGTTTCACCCAACCAATCCATATCCAGAATAACGTCGAACCCCGAATTCCCAATTACAATCAAATTGGCCTTGAACTCTGCGCTACCAATAATCACGGGACACTGCTTGCACTCCCGAGAACAAATGACAACTCCACCACCTGTCACAATGTTCCAAACCTCTGACATGTTGCGGCACTCCAACTGATGGCGAGCAACAAATCGAGAGGAGACAAAAGAATGGGTTGCCCCAGAATCAAACAGAACATGAGCAGGGAAAGAGCACACAAGCACAGCACCTAAGATAGAAAAATAAAAGAGACAAGGAAAAGAATGGTTGAACAGGGGTGAGGAACAACAAAATGTAGAAAGAACAACAGAAAGAAATAAAGCAAAGGAAATGAAGAAAAACAAAGAGAAACAATAAACAATAAAACAATAAAACAATAAAACAAAATATATCTACAACCACACCCTCAGCTGACTCAGCATCTGCAGCAATCAGGTTGAAAGCCTGACCTCTCCTCGGAACAGCGGTCCTCCGACCGACAATCTGACGCTGCGGAGGAAGCGGTGGTCTAACGGGACCACGAGCCACGGCAACTGGCTGAACAGGACCCCTGGCTGGAGGAGCCAACCGTGGGTAGTCCCGCACCGAATGATCAGCAGCACCACATCCAAAACAGTGACGATTGGCACGTCAGCAATCCTTGCGCTCATGCCCTGGAAGACGGCAAAAGTCGTAGAAACCAACTCTCGAAGGACCCATAGAAGAGTAAGGAGTTGCCCTGACTGGAGGGACTGGAACAGGTCTCCGAATAGGCCCACCAGAAGACCTAGCAACTGAGTGCAGAACAGTCCGCTGAGAAGAAGCCAATCCACCACGAGCCTGCTCCTGGGCCCTAGCTACCTCAAGAGCCTCAGCGTAGGTACGCAAGCACAGAGAGACAAGCTGCACCTTGATGTCTCGCTCAAGCCCCAAAATGAACGTACAAGCCCTATCCTCTTCGTTCGCCACAAGAACGGCTGCGAAGCGGCTAAGTCTCGTAAATTCGGCTGCGTACTTGTCCACAGACCTGGATCCCTGCTTCAAGAAAGTCTTATGTTACAACATTGCATGAACAATATATAACAAAATTTCATTACTAAAAATAACGACCAACCTGTTTCAGGGCTAAGAATTGTTGCTCCATCTCAACTCTGGTGCTGATAGGAAAGAACTTCTCCAAGAAGCTCCTAGTGAAAATGGCCCAAGTGATCGGTCTTTCGAGCCTTTTGGACTTGGACCTCCACCAGTATGAGCCAAGTCCACCAACTGGATGGTAACCACATCCACACGATCTGCATCTGCAACCCTAGCTGCCAAAAGCCGTTGCTCTATACGAATCAACCACTGTTCAGCCTCCAAAGGCATCTCAGTGTCTGAAAACCTGTCGGGATGCAGCCTCATAAAGTCTGTGACAGTTCCCAAACAGGGAGGAAGAACATCCTGCCTAGGCGCAATAGGCAGAGTAACTCGAGCGGCTTCCAAAGCAGCCATCACCAAATCACTATGGGTCTGCTGCTGATTAATCAAGCGCTCAAGCACAGCAGTGATAGCCTCAATCGGGTCAACCTACGACTGAGAAGTAGAATCCCTACAAGCCATAGTCTGCACAAAACCAAAAACAGTTAGCATCCAGATCAATGTTGATAATATTTAATTCATTTATGCATGCATGGTTGGTGAAATGTTGTGCAGATCCCTGATCGAGCCAAGCTTGTCTAATATATTAGGCAACTAATACATTAGCCAAACCTGGTGCTCTGATACCACTAAAAACCCTGTCACGCCCCGCTTCCCAAAAAAATACGGAATACGGATACGAGATAAAAGCCCAGCGAATGATTTTCATCATCCATAAGCTGTTCAAGAATCTTGACAACATTCACAAGAATCATCAGAGTCGGAAGTAAAAGAAGCAACCACATGCACATATGAACCAAAATACCAGCAAGAATACTCGAAACCATATATATAAATCTCAAATAGTCATGATCTGAATAAAACAAATATCTTGGGTCACATTGCCCAAATACAAGAATAAATCTAAGTCTCAAAATACAATATTGTTCAAGCAAGCTACAAGAAATAAAAATAATAAAATTCAGCACTAATACTTCATGTCACCAATACCGTCTAGAACCTGTTCTCCAAAATCTGCAATTCAACGAATACAAGAAAGAGGAAAAGAGAAAAACAAGTACCCGTCAATTGCAAGTTACAGACCACTTATAATGTAGGATACAAGCATATGGGAAAACTAACTAGCAACATGGTATAAGTATGATGTCAAAATAAACAACTAGCATGGGAAAGTGAACAAGTGTAAATGGCATGAATCAAGTGCAAAGTAATCAAGTATCATGTAAATATGCATCAAGTGTCAAGTATCATGTAATCATGTATCAAGTGTCAAGTATTATGTAATCATGTATCATGTAGTCAAGTATCAAGTAAGCATGTATCATATTCCAGTATCATGTTCAAGTATTATGTTCAAGTCTTGTAGTGATTACTATCTAGGTAGCACTTCATGCAGCCCACCATAAATAGTTGCTACATCAAACAGTTTTGCTTTAGATTTTATAGTTGATCATAGAGGGCAGTATACTCGGGGACAAGTCAAGTAATCGAGCTCCAAGTTCCAAGTATCATGTATCATGTAATCACGTGTCAAGTTGTGCAAGTGGCAAGTATCGTATCTTGCATGCAAGTATCAAGTAATCACGTGTCAAGTATCAAGTCTCAAGTAATCACGTACGATCAGTGGATCCCCTTCCGAGTACATGTTTCTGAATTATCCACTATTAGATCTGTCCCTTAAATTCCGGCTTGGTTATTTATTATTAATGTCAAACAAACATGTATACGTGCAAAATATATCACGAATAATATGGCATGATCATGTGGAAAGTTCAAGTTGCAAGGTAAACATGTACGAGTGCAAGATATCTCATAAAAGAATAAAATAGATAAATCTCAAGTTCAGGACAGCAAGACCATACTGTAGTAAAACAGTAATTCTCATTATTACAAGCATGCAAATCTGAATCCGTCCAAACTTCTAGAAAAAAGACTCCCAACCGAATCCAGCGAGTATAAATAAGTCATATATTATATCACAAAAACATAGCTCAAAACAGATTTGAATACAGAAATTAGGTTCAGCCAGAAATCAGGAAAACAAATTCAAGAACAGGAAAACAGCATGAAACCACATTTAATAAATCCACGAAAAATCTGGGGTATTACCCTATATGTCCAGTATCTAAATATAAAGTTTCATAATTTTCCAGAGAAATTAAACCAGTCATCAAAAATAAGAAAACATCAATAAACGGTAGTTTGGCAAATTTGGAATTCCCAACACTGCTGTACGAAAATTATAATATCTCGCAACCAGTGAAACGAAATCCAATTCCAAAAATAGGATATGAAAATAGATAAAATATACTAATTTTCATATTTCACAAACATTTTTCATACAGAAAAAGGAATCAGGATGAAAATACGATTCTTTACAGAACTGGGGGTAAAATACAGCAAGTATAGTTTTTATAAACGAGCATAAAACGGCACATAAAACTCACCAATAAAATTCAACAAAATTTTGGGTAAACCCTAACTAGGTAAAGATATATTTACCTACGTTTTGGATCAAAATAATAGGTGTAGCACAGTTATTAAAATGATTTAGTCATCAAAAACACCAAGAAACGAAATCTGGAAAATATCGACACCTCTGTAGTAAAACAGTCATAACTCACACATACGAAAACAAAATCGAGAAAGGATAAAGGGGTTTGAAAATAGATGAAATTCTCTAAAACTCATGTTTTATACCGAAATTAATTTACTGACTTGAAGACAATTCAAAACAGCAAACAAAACAGATCAGCGACAAAATACAGATTTTTCCCCTTAACAACAACTCAAACATATATCATACAAAACTTGTTCAAAACACAACCAAACATGAAATCGAGTCTACCAAGTGTCCAAACATCATGAATTAAGGTATCTAACATGTCCACACCAAGTATATCACATGTGTCTCAACCAAATCACGAATTCTCACAAAAGTCTCACATACATGATCAAAATCAAGAACGGGTAAAACCTAAGTTAATTCATGTCCATATTGTGTCGTGAGTCATCTATGGTCAAATTTTCACAATAAAGACAAAATCCATCAAGAATAGCACAAACAAGAGTCGTCTCTAGACCTAACTACACTATAGGTGGTATTTTGGTCTTGTATCAAATAAATAAATTGGAGTACAAGTTACTTGCCTTAATCGAAGATGAAGAACGATGAAAACCAAGAGTAACGAGAAAAACCCACGAACGAAAATCCACGAATCAACGAATCCAAGCAAACTTGACCGAAAATCTCCACACGAACAAACTCCACAAAGCGAGAGGTGATCCAAGAGGGATGATGACAATAATGGCTTGAAGCCACAAGAGAGATCAATGCCAGAGAGGATGAAAGAGACTAGGGATTGTTGTATGGTGGTGTAGGAGATGGTCGGCCAAGGGATCGAGGGGCTCGGGTGTTGGGGTGTTGCGGGTTGGACACCGGCCGGAGGGAGGTCGGCGGCCTGGGGTGTCGGGATGGGGGTGTGCATAGGCCGGAGGTAGGGAGGCTCGACCTAGGGGGTCTGGCATCGGGTTGCTGTGTGCGGGTGGCGCAAGAGAACAAGGAGGAAGGGGGAGGCCGGGTGTAGAGATGTGGAGGCTAGGGTTAAGGATTAGGGTTTAGGGAGAGGGATTAGAGATATATATATATAAGGGGATTAGGGTTAATGGGTAATTGGGTTGTAGGTAATTATGAGTAGTAGTAGGATTTGATTAAATGGGGTTTGAATTAGGATACAAATGTATAGGATATCAAATAGGATTGTGGATTTTAATTTGGCTTTGGTAATATTATTAGGGATCAAACCATAGGATCAGAAAAAGGATGACAACCAACCACCATCACCACAAACACCCAAAAAAAAAAAAATAAATAAATAAATAAAGAGAACGAGACCAAATGAAAGAAAGATCAAATAATAGAAGAACGAAACAAAAGAGACAACCAATCAAACACAAAGAGCTCAAAATAAAATAAAACGGATATATATTGAAAACAACTCTAATATACGGTTTAGAAAAAATACAAGAGAGTACAAGTACCAAGAAAGAGAAAAATACACCAAAAATACGAAGAACGAAAAACGGAATCCACCATAATGTAGTAAATAACCTAATCTCACCGAAGAATAAAAATACACCAAGTAAGATAACTCACCGAAGAATAAAATAACCAAATCTCAAGTTCATGACAGCAAGACCATACTGTAGTAAAACTGAAATTCCCGGTGTTACAAAAATGAAAATCTAAATCCGTCGAAATGTCTAGAAAATAGACTCCCAACCGAATCCAGCGAGTATAAATAAGTCATATAGTCATTCACAAAAATCATAACTCAAAACTTATTTGAATCCAGAAAACATGTTCAGGCAGAAATCAGTAAAACCAATTCTCAGTCAGGAAAACAGCATCACAACTCAATAAATAAATCCACGAAAAATCTTGGGTATTCTCCTATCTGTCTAGTATCAATATAAAGTTTCAAATTTTCCAGTAAGACTGGCTTGGTCAAGTAAAATCAGAAATCATAAAGAAACGATAGTTTGGCAAATCTGGAATTCCCAATACTGTTGTACGAAAACTGTAATATCTCGCAAACCGTGATACGAAATCCAAATCCGCCAAAGGGAGATGAAAATAGAAAATATAAACTAACTTTCATATTTCATAAATATTTTCCATACAGTAAAAGGGAATAGGGTGAAAATACGATTCTTTACAAAACAGCGAGCAAAATACAGTCAGTACAGCTTTTATAAACAAACATGAAACGGCATCTAAAACTCATCGATAAAATCCGCCAAAATTTTGGGTAATCCCTAAATAAGTATAGAATAACTGACCAAAGTTCTGGATCAAAATAATATGTGTAGCACAAGTATCAAAATAATTTAGTCATCAAAATCACCAAGAAAACGAAATCTAGAAAAGATCTACACCTCTGTAGTAAAACAGTCATATCTCACACATACAAAAACAAAATCAATCAAGGTCAGAAGGGTTGGAAAGCAGAAAAATTTCTCTACAATTCATATTTTATACTGAAATTAAGATATTGACCTTAATATGGTCTAAATTACTGATCAAGATAGATCATAGGCAAAAATACAGAATTTTCTTTAGGAATAAAACCAACATGAATCACACGAAACTTGATCGAAACATAACTAAACATGAATTAGAGTCTACTAAGTGTCCAAACAACATGAATAGGGTATACGATATGTCCACAACAAGTATATCATATGGATCTCACAAGCACACGGGTTCTCATAATTGATTCACATAAACATCATATCAAGAACGGGCAAAACCTAGGGTGTTTCATGTCAAATCTTTTTGTGTCGTGAGGCAACTATGGTCAAAGCACTATAGATACAATACTCATCAACATACATCATACACGAGTTGTCTCTAGAATCCAACTACACTACAAGCAGAATTTATGACTTGTATCATACAATGGAATTCAGTACAAGTTACTTGCCCTAACCGACAATGAAAACAACTCCAAGCAAGAATAACGGGAATGGATTCGTGGCCAACGAACTCCACAAGCAAACAACGAAACCACGAACAAGATCCACAAACAACGATGAACAAAACCCACAAACCACAATGAACACTCGAACTCCAACAAACACACGAATCAACTCTGAACTCACGAACCCAAACGAGCACACGAACCGTTGAACTCAACGAACCACAATGACGAACGAACTCGCAGACCCAAAACGAACACGCGAACTTAACCGAACACAATGCAACCGCGTGCACACCTCGAACAACACTCACGGCAACGGTACAGCGAGATGTTTGCTGTTGCTACGGTGGCTGCTGTCGAACGGCAGGGAGGGGAACCAGCATGCGCGGTGCGACTGGGGTCGATGACTGGTTGCCGCAGGAGGGAGAAGAAAGACGGGGAAGACCACAGGGGGTCGTGTTGTCACTGGGCCTGGCAGAGAAGAAGGGGAGAGGCAGGAGAGGTTGTCTGGGGCTATCGCGGTTGCAGGGCAGAGCAGGGGGAGATAGGGAGGAAGGGGAGGGATGCAGGCGACTGGGTTCGAGAGGTAGGGGATGATGAAGTCAGGGATCAGAGCCGAAGGGAAAACAGGGAGAGGTCGGGGTGGTGCGAGAGGCGGCTAGGGTTGAACGGGAGAGAAAGAGGGAAGAGGAAACATTGCAAGTGCATGGGTTTAAAGAATAGGGTTATGCAGGGTATTAAATAGGGGGAGAAGAAGGGTTTCGGGTTGTGTGTGCAACAGAGTTAACGGGTAGGGTGGGTGTTAGGGTATTTGGGTTAGTTTCTATGCAGGGGTAACTGGGTTTCTGGTGGGGTTCACAGTGTAATAGAGTTTGGGTTAAAAACAGGGTAGGGAATTTAATATAATGTGTTTGGGTAAATAGATATTAACAGGTCTGAGTAAAATTAAATGGGTAAGGGTAATATAATAGGTATCAGGATATTAAATAGGGTAGTAGGGTAATAAAAATCCATTGTGGTTTTATTAAAATAGGATAGTTGGGTTTAGAAAGAGATCCAATAAAATAAAAAAGGGTTTTGGGTATTAGGAAATCACAATAACTAATAACAATATACAATTAGGTTTTGCTAGAAATATTAATAATAATAATATTAAAAACAATAACAATAATAATAACAATAATAAAAATTGAATTAAAATATAAAATCATAGAATATAGTTACAAATACAATTGTTGATCGAAAATATATTTTGATAGAAGATCCGATAGTACAATTTGACAAAAAATTAAATTTGAAAACTGGAAAAATAATTTGCGAAAATTTTTAAATACAGAAATTACACAAAAATACAATTTTGGGGAAACAGGGGTTACATTTTTGATCGACTATAAATATATTCCTGTTTGATTTATTTATAAAGTTTTTTTTTGAGGTAAAAGGTGGGATAAAGACACCCTGTTTCATTAATAAGCAGTTAATAAAACAATCCCAGTAAACCGGGGGAAATACAAAAGTACAGTGCAGAAAATAAAACATAACCTCCCAACAAAACCCTGGGGAGTGGGTCTAACCATCCAAACAAAATACAACTAAAAGTACAGTAGCTCGAACCAAAAAGCAACAAAAAGTTAGTTGCTGCCAGCTGGAACCCGACGTATCATGTGAGCAATAGGGTCGCCTAACCCTCAATCCAGAGTCGGTCCAAACTCGACCTCCTTATCATCAAATTCTTCTACCTGGAAGACTCTGGCAATCCTCCCTCTTGCCCCTATGGCAGCAGCTGTGGCCCAAAAAGAAATCAGATGCATGATATGAGTAAGATTACCAGAAATACTATTACGTGAAGCACGAAAGTAAAAACTATTCCTGTCTAGCCATAACACCCAAGTAGTTGCCGCAATGGTAATGTACCAAGCATCCTTCATTTCGTGGCGTACCGAGGCAAATTTAGGGCCAATCCACAAATCCTCGTATTCGCTGGGGTAGTCACTTGTCCCTAAAGCCTTTTAAACTGCTACCATAGTTGCCTTACTCCTTTGACAGTGAATGAAAAGGTAGTTCAGAGTCTCCATGTGTGTGTTACAGAATCCGCAGTTGGTCGCTATCTGGGGTTGTCTTTTGGCCAGGTTCTCTCTGGTGAGGATTGCGTTATTGAGCACTAGCCAGAAGAAGACTCTAACTTTAAGGGGGGTCTTCTCCTTCCATAACACCCTTGCCCAGCTAGGTCTGCATCCTCGAAAGTGAATCCGGTTGTACAGAGATCTCACTGTGAAAGCTCCCTTGGTCTCAAGGTCCCAGCGCACCTGGTCTGGGCCTTGAGCACACATCGCACCGGACCGTGTTACGTGCGTTCGAAGTTCAAGCAGTTGCTGATGTAACTCTGGGGTAAGAGTTCCTCGGAAAGACGGTCTCCAAGTGCCCCTTTTCCAAGTCTCAACCACAGATATGTTGGGGCAATTTGTTTTCTCATAAAGCTCTGGGAAAGTCTCCCTAAGGGTATGTGCACCACACCATTTATCCCACCAGAATCTGGTGGAACGTCCATTACCAATAGTCGATGTAACTGCTGAGTTAAAATGCCCGCTTGCTTTGGTAATTCCTTTCCAGAATCGAGAAACTTTCGGTCCTACTCGGAAGCCTAAACTTCTCGTACCTTTACCCCGAAAATATGGCTGAATGAAGTCCTGTCAACCTTCCCCACTGTGGTGAAAGACCTTCCACCACCATTTCCCCAGCAGGGCAAGATTCATATCTCTCAGGTCGATGATGCCGAGCCCCCCGTGTTTCTTCTTCATGTATGCGATACTCCATTTGATCGGGTGGTATCCTCCCCTATTCGTCTGCTCCCTTCCAGAGGAATCGTTTTCGGATTCGGTCAATCCTTTGGATTACCCATTTCGGAAGCTCAAAAAACGACATATAGTAAATGGTTAGATTAGACAACAATGAGTTGATGAGTACCACTCTGCCACCGAGGGACAACAATTTTCCTTTCCACCCAGACAATCTGTCCTCCACCATGTCTATGATAGGTAGCCAATCTGTCTTATTTAGTTTTCCTGGTCTGAGTGGAAGCCCTAAATATTTTATTGGGAACTTGTCTATCATACAGTTACGTATGGTGGCGTGGTCCTGTGCCTCTATATTGGAAAGTGCAATTGGGATCAGCGCACTCTTGTGGAAGTTAATACTGAGACCTGACCATACTTCAAAACAGTAGAGGACTCCTTTAAAGCAGACTGTCTCTGACCGATTCCCATTACCAAAAAGTAGGGTGTCATCAGCATACTGAAGAATTGTGCACCCTTGATTAGCATGACTGCTAGCCACTGGTGTAATCCAGCCTTTTCTCTGATAGTTGTCTAGCATGCTCCTCAGTACATCTGCTACAATGGTGAATAGCAGAGGTGACAGTGGATCCCCCTGTCGTAGCCCCTTCTTGCAAGGAAACGGTTGACCCGACCGACCATTAACCGAGATAGCTATTTTACTGGTGTATAAACACTGTTTAATCCACCTGATCCATTTATCCCCGAAGCCCCTCCCTTTGAAAGGTTCCAGCAAACACTCCTAGTCTACTGAGTCATATGCTTTCTCAAAGTCCAGTTTGAGGAGGAAGTTCTTAGATTGGCCCATGTAGTAGTGGTGGATGACTTGTTCAGCGGTCGCCACACAATCCAGGATACATCTGCCCTTTATGAAGCCAGACTGTGCTTTGCTAATTAAACAATCCAACTGGATGGCCAGGACCTTGGTGATGATCTTAGCCGAGCAGTTTATAAGGCTAATCGGTCTAAAATCCCCCGCCCTCGACGATTCTGCCCTTTTAGGTATCAGAACTACCTCCGCAAAGTTGAACATGCCCAATCTGAGATTGTGGTGGAAGAAATCATCCAGCAACGCCATAAAGTCCCTTTTATTTCCTCCCAAAAACACCTTGAAGAACAACATTGGGAATCCGTCCGGCCCAAGCGATTTATCTGCTCCCATTTGCTTGATGGCCTTTTCCACATCCGTTTCAGAGAAAGGTGCTTCCAAGTTGGAAAAAGTTTGCGCTGATTCGTTCCGCCTAGCCTGCCAGGAGTCTTCCCTAATTGGGATCCTAAAGTTGTTCTTCTTCCCAAAGATTCCTTTCTAGTAGTCTTGAAAGGTCTTGGCAATCACATTTTCGTCTTGCGATGTTCTCGAGTCTGTTTGTAGAGACAAAACAAGATTGGACCTACGTCTTGCGCTTGCCACTAGGTGGAAGTAGGCTATATTCGCGTCTCCCTCTTTGAGCCACGAAATCCTCGACCTTTGTTGCCATTTGATCTCCTCCAGCTTATATAGGTTAGTAATGTTTTGTCGAAGCTCTAGCAGCCCATTTCTTTCCTCTTGTGACAGGACTCTCGTCTCTTCTAATCTCTCTAACTCATTAATACCTTCTAAGAAGGAGTCTTTTGCACGCCAGATGGTCAAAAATCTAGATCTGTTCCATCTACGCAGCCGCTTTCTCAATCTACGGACTTTTTCACACCATCGGGATGCTGCATCCTTCCCAGTGGTTGGGAGCACCCAGTTTTCCATCACCATGTAGTGAAGTCTTTGGATTTCCAGCTAGGCCTTATCAAATCTGAACTTCCTTGGTCTTTGATTTCCCTGCATCCCGGCATCAAGTAGGACCGGGGTATGGTCTGACGTGGATCGAGGGATAGATTTAGCGCTTGCTAACGGGAATTTGGACTCCCAATCCATCGATACCAGAATCCGGTCCAATTTGGCCATAATCGGGGTTGGTTGCATGTTTGACCATGTGAATAATCTGTCATTGGTAGGGATATCGATTAGCTCTAGTTCTGTGATCACCCTTTTGAACTCTTCCCTATGTCTGTCGCTAGAGCCTCTTCCTTTGTGCTCAAAAGCAAATCTGGTGATGTTAAAGTCTCCCCCGACAATCCAAGCTCCCGACCACCTTTGGCGAATATCGAAAAGCTCTTGCCAAAAGGCGGTGTGATCTGCCGCCACATTTGGCCCATAGACTACAGTGACCGTATGCACCCAGTTATCAGATCGTCGCTTTAATCGGATATACAGGAAAAACGCTCTGCTATACTCCTCGGAGCAGTCAAAGATATCCGGATTGAATCTGATAGCAATCCCCCCCCCCCCGAAGCTCCTGCGGACGGTCGTAGCACCCATTCCTTGATTCTGGTGCCCCCTACTCTTTTGAGTTTAAGCCCGTTCGTGAATTTTGTCTCCTGTAGCCCTACCATTTCTGCTTTGGAGGTCATAATAACGTCCCTAACCATATCTCTCTCTCTTTTCCCTACCCACTAATCCCCGAACATTCCAGAAAAGTGTATTCATTAGGGGAGTGAGTTAAGGGTGATCATGGGTGTGGGTTGGGGTACTTCCTCCCCGACCACCGTCAACCCAGAGAAAGATCGTGTGTCATTCTGAGGGTTCGTCATAGCCCGTTCCGTTTCCCAATCCGTAATTTTGTTGAGCAGAAGAGCATTGCGCTCTCTGTCACAAACTTCTAAGCCACAAGTTTGAGCTAGAATAAAAATATCTGAATCTGACATGAAATTTAAAATAGACGCTAAAAAAGTTTTCGTACCTCCATCATCAAATTTTGTAGTTTTGGCTGTCGCAGCTATCTCCAGATAGTCATCCAGGGACTCCACATGAGCCTTCTTAGGTGATCGCTGAACCCTGAACCCAGCTCCCTGCTAGACATGCCAGTGCTAAAACCCAGTGCTGATAGTGGAAGGGTGGATAAGACCATCTCTGGAGAGATCTCTCTCTGTGTGTCAGTAATAAATTCTAGATCTTCTGACTCCTCATCCGTAAATGAGAATTCTTCGTCCAGATTTAAGCGCCCTTCCAACTCCTCATCACTATCTACCTACTGAATATCCAGTTCCATAGGTGCTCTTTTCTCAGACTCCTCATTGAGCCCACAGATCAGAGATTGTCTAACCAGAGTATCGTGGCTGCCTGTAGTGGACCCCTTGATGGTCCCACTCCACGTCGATAGCTGTAACATATTGTATTTGGAACCCTCTTTGGGCCCACAAACATCCTTATAAATACCCCCCTCTAATTCCCCAACAGCACCGTTGGCACCCCTTACTCCTATGTTGTTCCGCAGAGCAGCACACCTCCCTTCTCACCGATCAATGCGCCCTCCTTCCTATGCTCACCGCTGGAGACGGATAGCGGATGTTCTCCTTCGCAAGTGAGCATATGCTTCTTCTCGAGATAAGGAGCCACCACTGTTAAATAAGGGACACGTTTGGAGAACGTCTCTTCGTTCTTGTCGCCTTCTCCACGTGTCCCCTTATGAGAGGGGTGCGACACTTCCAAGGGCGGCACCAGCTGTACATCTGCTCTCTTTGAGTTCACCTGCTCTCTTTGAAGTTCACCTGCTCTCTTTGAGTTATCCTCTTCTCCGCTGCCAACATCTACTCTCTTTCCCCTTTACTCTCTCCCCTTTTTCAGATCTGCTGCCTCACATACGAAGTCTCTCCCCTTTTGGGCAGGGGCTCTGTCGACGGTACATCTGCTGCTCGCCTCCTTCCCTAAAAAGGAAGCTTCTTTTTTCGATTCTCGACCCAACGGTACCCACTCTCACCTCTTTTGGGGGTGGTTGCACAGGTCTGGGCTACCTTGTATGTCTTTTTTTGAGGCACTTTTGCCCTTTTGCTCTCTCTGCTCCTCTCTGGCCGTTTCCCCACCAACTCCCATACATTGACTGCCATTTTGGGCTTTACGTTGGTCCTCCCTTAGCAGATTTCTTTCTCGAGTAGTGTTCCCTTCCAAATTTGGGATGTTGAGTAGATCCACCGTTCGATCTGATGAGTTGGAAGTCCTTGAGGACTTTTGACCGTTGGATCTGACGGAGAGACCCCTGTCTCGACCAGCTTTGTACGGAGAGTCTTTCTTTGGCCCTGATCCCTCTGCCGGTGTTCCCTGGCGTTGCTCCTGCCCCTTCGCCCTCTTGATGAGCTCCCGGTGAGCCCTTTCCACTTCGTGGGTCCCATCTATTGTCAGGTCCGTTAGTGGCGAGACCACTTGCTTGTAGGATTTGTTGTCTCTGAGGGCTGATGCAGGAGAGGGGGAGATGATGGTCACCTGTTCTCTCTGTGCTTCTTCTCTCTTGTCTCAGATTTATTTATAAAGTTGATAAGCCAAATTCTTATTTTGTTGTATAAAATTATTGTTGCTACTATTATTATTATTGCTATTGTTTTCGTTATTATTATTGGTATTGTTATTATTATTGTTATTACTATTGCTGTTATTATTATTGTTTTCATTATCTTTATTATTGTTATTATTTTTATTATTATTGTTACTGTTATTTTATTATTATTAATATTATTATTATTATTGTTATTATCTTTATTATTATTATTATTGTTATTACCATTGCTATTATTATTATTGTTTTCATTATTTTTTTATTGTTGTTAATATTTAATTACCTTCACAAAACAATGTTGAACTCAAACTATATTCTGTCTTGCATTATTATTCTTACCAGTATTGTTAATATTTTTAATATTATTATTGTTGTTGTTGTTGTTGTTGTTGTTGTTTTCATTATCTTTATTATTGTTATTATTTTTATTATTATTGTTACTGTTATTTTATTATTAATAATATTATTATTATTATTTTTATTATCTTTATTATTATTATTATTGTTATTACCATTGCTATTATTATTATTGTTTTCATTATTTTTTTATTGTTGTTAATATTTAATTACCTTCACAAAACAATGTTGAACTCAAACTATATTCTGTCTTGCATTATTATTCTTACCAGTATTGTTAATATTTTTAATATTATTATTAATATTATTATTATTAATGCTGTTGTTGTTGTTGTTGTTGTTGTTGTTCTGTCTTGTATTATTATTCTTACCAGTATTATTAATATTATTAATATTATTATTATTATTATTATTAATGTTGTTGTTGTTGTTGTTGTTGTTGTTGTTGTTGTTGTTGTTATGATGATTTTTATTACTGTTATGATTATTATTATTGTTATTATTATTTTTAATATTATTGTTATTATTATTACTATTTTTATTATTATTGTTGTTATTATTTTTATTATCGTTGTTATTATTATCTTTTTTTCTATTAATATGTGTTATTATTATTTTATTATTATTGATATTATTATTTTTATTATTAATATTTGTTGTTGTTATTATTTTTGTTAAAACCCATTAGTTTTGATCTATATTATATCATTTAATTATTTAAATTGAAGCCCAAACTTTATATTCATTTTGCATTATTTGCTTATATCTATCTTGAGCCCATACTCTCTTTGATCCTGGTATCTCATTCTTGTCTTCCTGCTCGGTTCGCCGATTGGTGTCATGTGGCCTACAGCGACATGTATGTTGCTTGGGACATTACCATCGGAGTAGCGCAGCGGAAGCGTGGTGGGCCCACAACCCACAGGTCCCAGAATTCTCTTGTTGTTTCTCCTTCCTTGTATTGTTTGTTTCTCTCTATCCCTTGCATTCATCCTCATCCATTGACTCATTTGTTTGGTCTAACTCTTCCTTGTCCATCCTTTCTTCGATTCCAGCTCTATCTATTTCTTCATTAATTTACTTGCTATCTTGCAAGTCTTGTGTTGTTTCTTTTTCATTTTTTATACCGGTTACTTCTTTCTTGCATTCTATTTGACCTCATTGTTATCCACTTCCTTCTTTTTCTGGTGTTGCCACTGCTTTGTTCCTTTCCCTTTAACTCTCTGTTTTGTCACCCCAGCTTGTTTTGCCTTGTCCTATGTACCGCCTAAGCATATTTCGAGGACAAAATTTTGTTGTAAGGTGGGTAGGATTTGTAGCCCCTATTTCCGCAAATACGTATTGTCATGAGTATTTTTTTGTATCTCAATATTTATAAATTGTTATGGTTAAATTCATTTTGAGTTTCTTTATTAAAGCATTTTTCTAAACAATAATTATAATTATTTCGAATAAACTTTGTTTCCATTTATACTTGATCAACTATTTGCATTTTAACCCTAAAAAATATTGTTATTGTTGAGACTATTTCCATAAATTCATATTTTTATACAATGTCAACACTTTGAAAATTGCTATTGTCGTTGTTGGTATTATTTATTGCTATTTTGTTATTACTATTATTATTATTATTTTATTATTACTATTGTCACTATTATTATTGATAGTCTTTTTATTCTTATTGATTGATTGATATTACAACTATTATTATTTTGTTGACATGGTTATTTTAGTGTTCTTATGGTTATGGTGATTATTTATTATTATGATTGATTATTAAAACAGATCAATTCTTATTTAATAATGGTGTTTTTGATTGTTTCAAATAATTTATGTATTGCAAATTATATCAGATATCTTATTTCTTGTATTCGGATTTGTATTGATCAATTATATTCAAGTACAATGTATTTTTATTTATTGGATCTATACCCAAATACCCAATAACCCAATATCTCTCTTTTCCCCTATAAATACACTAATCTTCTAATTAGCCCCTTACCCTAATTAAACCCCTAGCCGTCATTAACCCTAACCCCTATACTGTGAACCCCCCCCCCCATTATTGTTCATCATCCCGCTCTCATCATCCCTCCCCTGTTCCGCTTCAACCCATCCATCGCCCAAGCCCTCCGATCACCATCTTCGACCATCCCCTCTTCACCGTCCACCTGTCGTCCTTCCGATCATCCCTGTGCCATCATCCCCGTCTTCCTCGCCCTCCCGCTCAAACCCAACTCAACCGAACCCATTTACCCATATCCTCATCGCCGTCCGTCTTCACCCTTCGTGCACCCTCGCGTCCACCGAAGAACCCCTCCCACCTCGTCATCATCGCCGTCCAGGCCCCGAGCCCCCAATTGTCATCTCCTCTGTTTGGTCAAGAGAAACAGAGCTTTACCGAGTCTCGCCGTTGCCGTCGCTTCCCAACCGCAGTGCCGCCGTCGCCGCCTCGTTGTGGTCGTCAGCCGAGTGCCCCCGCCACAGTGTCGCGCCATTGTCGCCAGTGTCCCAGTTCTCCCATGCTCTCTCTCTCTCTCTGTCGAAGGAAGAATAAGAGTAGGCAGTGGGAGTTGGTGATGTTTGGTGTTTTGTGTTGTGGGATCCCAACTCCCGTGTTTGCTATTGTGTGAGGGGAGATCCGATCCTGAGTTTGGGTATTGTTGTCTTGTGTTTGTTGTTCGTTGTTTTGCCTGTGTCTCACTGTGTTTTGGATCGTCGCCCGGGATTCCGATCCAGTTATTCTATTTATTTTAATTAACCGTCTCACAGGATAGTCTCTCCTTGAACTAATATTTTGTTTTGTTCAATTTTATTTGATCTCTGCAAGTAGATCCAGTCCCTTTCGTTATCAAACTGCTATTGAAACTCCGTTAAGTCTATTGAGGGTTTACACGAGCTAACCCGATATATTCTTAACATCGTGCCATTCTCTTTGATCTAAAACCTAGTCTTTATTGTTTCATGCATATGCACATTTACATGAAAACAATAAGACCCATGCATATGATTGTTTGATAGATTGGACATGTCAAATTGAATGTGTTGGATTGAACTTGATAGATGAACTAATACCATGCCTGCGAAATTGTATCTTAAACATAGAAATATGCATTTTGACTCCTATGATCATTTGATTACCAATTTGCATGAAATATATGGTTGCATCATTTATTTATTGCCTTTTTATGTTAAAATAAATTCTGGACTGCTAGTTGTTCCATTTTGAATCAGATTTTCAACCATGTTACTATCACATTTTGAAATAACTTTCTGAACATGAAATTTAGCCTTAGGTGTCTAGTTTACTGCCCTTTTTGCAGATTTGTATTCCAATGTATAATCTGTTAGATATCATCATTTTAGTACAACTGTGTCAGGAATTTCAGATTAACAAATGCATGCGTATCCTACTGTTTCTTAATTTAATTGACCATGCTAACAGTAAGAGAAAAATCTGAAATAATTCTAGATGAACCAATACACATGTAGGAATCACCCAGAATTTTTATGGATTTATTTGATGAATTATTTGTCCTGAAACAAATCGTTGAACACAATGTATAGCATGCTGCCTGAACATAAACCTGAATATAATAGAGTTTTCACCCAAGTTTCTGTATCTTTTATATGCCTTATTTATATTTGCTGGAACCGTGTGGAAGTCTACTTTCTAGATTTTCTGACAGATCCAGATTTTCTATTTTGTAGTGGTTGTAATCCATGTTTTGGTACAGCAAGGTCATGCTGTCCTGATTATGTAAATTGTGTGTATTTGACATGTTGCTTCATGATTTGTCTGTAATGCATAGAATTAGACACACTTAGTATCATACAACATTGACACCCTCTTGCATGCTCACATAGGATGAAAATAAACTATTAACAAGCCGGGGTGTTATGGGTAAGACTTGGTAGTTTACGATCAGAAACTGTACTCGGTAAGGCCTTATCGTTATATTGTATTGTCATATAAGGAGGAGAAATATTAATTGGAAGAAGAAGTATTGATTGAAAATTATTGATTATTAATTATTGATTGTAAAACTATCGTTATCGACACCGAGTACATGATCCGTGAATTCACCATCAGTCTAAAACGTTCACTGTGTGCTTGTGCTGAACCTGTAGTGTGGGATGTAGTAGTACGTGCACTAGATAGGCTAATAAAATGATTAATGACCTGCGTACTTGATCCTGTATTGAACTTGACTTGACATCACTCATTACATGTATAATTAATTGTAAACCTTTAATATTATTGCCTGCTCTTTGCTTTGTTCTTTGACTTTGATCTTGCCCCTTTTCTTTGACATCCATGTTTCCTTTATCTTCTGTTTTTCTCTACTTGTTGTCCACGACTTGCTCTAATGACACTTTTTTTGTCTCTTTTAGATCAAGAATTCACAAGTACCGAAGGAGCAATACCAGAAGAACTTTGTGAGCAAACTCTCTGAAGATTGGAGCTGGACTACTAGACTGTTTTAGCTATTTCTTGTAATTTGCTTTTTGTATTGCTTTTATTATACTTTGTATTCTTGGGCTTTTATGACCCGAAGTTTGTTTTATCCTAGATGTTGGATTATTATTTAGTGAATTTATTTCATGATTATTTTGGAGTTATTCATTGTTTATGTGGTTATTCATTTCTCTGCGAGGTTGTATTCTCTTGTATATTGTTGAGTTAATCTATTACAGCTTATGGATGATGTATAATCATTCGCTAGGCCTTTGTTACGTGCCCGTATTCCCGTATTTTGGGAAGCGGGGCGTGACAAAGACGCTCTGTTTCGTTTTGGGAAATAGAGGAGAGAGAGAGAGAGAGGAAAGGGGGGAAAAGAGAGTCTGGGTTGGGGAAATATAGTGTACGGGTGGAGGAGTTTTATAAATAAAATAATATAATAATGGGGTGAAAACGTGGGGTAGTTAGGAGGTATGGGGGATCGTAAGAGAGAGGGGTTTTAATCTGGTCAAAAGAAGATTAGGGGGAGAATTAGGTTAATGGGTTTAGGGTAGACTAGAATCCTATAAGAGATGGATGTAAGTTAAAGGGTTTTGGGTTTGGGTTGCACGTCAAAAAGAGATCCAACAAGATATTGGGCTTTAATAGTTGGCTTCAAATAATAACAGATAGAAAACAATATTGTTGGGCTGGGTTTGGGCTTAAGAATTGGACTCAAAGGAAATAAAATAAGAGAAATACAACTCAAACTCAATAGAAGGAATAAAATTGCATTTAAAAATAAAATTTACAAGAATACAAATGAATTCCGTATAAACGAAAATGGGGTTACAATCCTACCCACCTTACAGCAAAATTTCATCCTCGAAATTGACTTAGGCGGTATATAGGGTATAACCAAAACAGAACGGAAGAGGTGATGAAGCAGGTGTCACGCCCCGCTTTCCAAAAATACGGAATACGAGTACATGACATTGGCCCAGCAAATGACTAAAGTTACCCATGAGCTGTTTATCCAATCAACTCAACAATATAATCAATACAGAACAATTGCGCAGGCAATAATAATAATCTCATGAACAATAATACTTGAAATGAAGCAATATAAAATATCCAAATACAATAATAATTCAACATCTGGAAAAAATAATAAAATCCGGGTCATAAGCCCCATACAATAATAATCCAATCACAAATAGCTAATAAGTCTCAATACATTAAGTTTGATAAAATAATAAGCAATTAAAAGCATTAAAACTTCAGAATCTTTGTTCTCCAATCCCAACAGGAAATTCTCCTTCATTACCTATGAACACTTCATCTAATAGAGGAAGAAAAATTGTCCTTAAAGCAAGTCATGGACAGCAAGTAGAGAAAGCAAGGAACAATGGAGTAATGGTATAATAATGAATTCAATGGATCAATAGGAATTAATACATGGGACAATAATCAATAATCATTATCATCGTAATCGATGCAAATGGTATAAACAATGATTCAATATTTGGCAACAATAATCTATGATCAATATCAATATCACTTAGCCAATATTCGATATCAATAAAAACAATGATGAACAATATGCAGTGTCAATATTGTGTCAATTCTTAAGTCTATTAATCATTTTAATCCTAACTAATGTAGCACTTCATGCGTCCCATTTATTTACCACATGGTTGCTACATACAAACAAGTTACGTTTAGACTTAGTGGTGGATTTTATAGTTCACGTACTCCGGAACGATGTAAACGATTCTCTTCAGTTTTTAGTTATTCAGTCATTCAGTTATTCAGTATCAATGTCCATGGAACAATATGCAGTTATCCAGTTATCTAGTTATTCAGTCATTCAGTCATATAGTCATTCAGTAATTGTAGAAAACCACGAGCTCCCTTCCGAGTATAGTATCTATATTGTCCACTACTTAGGTCAACCCAACCCCAGCTTGTCAATAATTTTATCAATGCAACAATACAATATGTAAATAAGGGACATTTCGATGAACGATTGTAACAATATAGAAACAATAAGATGATAACTTCAATAGGACAATGAAAATGACGACAATAGGATACTAGGATCATGTAATGCAATATGCACACTCTAAATCATGCAAGACTACAATATAGGAATAATTTAGCAATTAAAATATAGAATATAAAATTCTGGACAATAGGAGTAATCTGTACAAAAATGCGATTTCCCGCTGTTTCAGAAAACGAAAACTGAAACCGTTAGAAATTCTGGAAACTAGACTTCCACACAGTTCCAACACATATTTAAAGTTCAAAATCCGACAACAGTAGCTAGGTCAAACACAATGTTCTTTATATATTTTATGTCTAGGCAGAATTTTGACATCATGTTATTTTATTTTTAGAATTAGCAAAAACTCAATATTAAATTCATTAAAAATATTTATTAAACTCCTAAACATGATCACTAACAATCTGGAAATTATCAGAGCATAAATTTATCATTTGATCAGCCTTTTTACTGTTTAAACATTAAATATACGAGAATCTGAAAATCTGGAAATAAAAACACAGCTGAATTAAAACGGGCATAAGTTTCATTACACAGCTCAAAATTCAAAAATTGAAGATGTTCTGGAAACTAGAAAAATAAAGCTACAATTCTTATTCAGGAAGTAATTTATTTGAAGATTGTTTACTGGGTTGAAAATAGCAGTCAACATATAGCCAGCAAGCAACATACAGGTTTTGGGTAGTTTTCATGAAGTAAATTAATTAAATATGATGGGTATCAATTCTACTAGTCGGTAAACTTCTCAATCAGCATCAAGGGTATAAAAAATATGGTAAATAAGATTAATAACACATACATACATCAATTTATCATCAATCAACCATCAATCGATCAAACAACACACAACCAAGCAATTCTCCTTAGAATAAATTATTTGTGTGATAATTATATGAACAACCCTATTATCAATTCTATATGCACACATGAAAGATTCAATCTTTGGATTCAAAAGTGGCATGATGTCAAGAATGTCGGGGTTAGCTCGTGTAAACCCTCAATATACCCAACAAAAGAGATGAACAATGTATAATACGATAACAAAGGGATCTACTTGCAAGTGTTTCAACAAAACTTGAATTTGATACAATTAACAATTCAAGAGGACAGTGACTTGCCTTAATAACGGTGAAATTGAGTACCAAGAATAACGGGATAAGCATCCCGGAGCAACGAACACAAATCCGCAACAACATGATCCCACAAACACACAATATAACACGTGTGTAATACGTGCAATAGAGATCCAAAGCAACAACAGCAAGAGGCAATGGAAGCAAGAAGAGAGCTCTGGTAGGGGGTTGCCGGTGTCGTAGGTGGCAGCACGACAGGACAGGACGGGCGGCGCTATTGGTGGTCGTCGGTCGAAGCAGAGGAGCAGCGTCGGGGTTTGGGGGTTTTGGCTTTGGCTGATGATCGGAAACAGGGCAGAGGGCGAGGAGCAAGGGGGTTTCGGGTTTTGAGTATCTGGCATCGACGAAAGGGGATCCTGGCATCGTGGAGAGGGTCGCCGAAGGTCGGGAGATGGACGGAGAAGAAGAAGCAATAGTTGGTTTAGGCCGCTGTTGGTTTGGGCGGGAAACAGAGAAACAGAGGGTGTTTTGGTGGTGGGTTCTCGACGACGAAGTGGTGAGCAACGGTGAGGGTGACGATGGTCGGGGTGAGGCTGACTGGAGGGTGAATCGATGGAGAAGAAGACAGAGTGAGGTGGGTTGCTCTATTTCGGGAGCGAAAACCGAGGATGGAGGGGTCGATGGAGGAGAGGTTGAAGACGAAGGGGCACGAAGATGGAAGAGGAAGATGAAGGCAGGGTGTTGAAGGGAGGAGATTGGTTCGACGAGGCGACGAGGATGGGAGCAATGGCTGGCGATGACGAAGCTTCGACAGTGACTGCAAGCAGAAGTCGAGGGAGAAGAGGGTGGAGATGAGGTGAGGAATGGTGCTTCGCTGGCGTCGAAGTGCTATTGTCGACGAACTGGGAAGGACGACAGAGGGTGACGAGGATGACGGAGGATGGGTCGAAGGTGGAGATGAGCGGGGGCTGAATTGGGTGGGGAAATTGAAGGAATAGTGATGGGGGTTAAAATAGTGGAGGTTAGGGGGGGTTAGCACAGTGGCGGCTAGGGTTAGGTTAGGGGTTAGGGGTTAGATTAGGGATTTAATAGAATATATAGGAAAAAGTGTGGGTTATTAGGTATTGGGTTTAGGATATAGGGTTCCAATAAGGAAATGGGCGATAGGTTTTGGGTTTTAGGCTTAATAAAATAATAATAATAACAATATTAACAATCCAAATAATAATAATGCAATTGATAACAATAACGAAGATAATACTGGTATTAGTAATAATAATAATATTAATAATGATAATAATAATAATAATAATTATAGTAATAAAAATAATAATCATAAAACTAATAATAATAGTAATAACATCAATAAAAATAATAATAATAATCATAATAGTAACAACAACAAAAATAATAATAGTAACAATAATAATAATAACAACAATAATATAATAGTATGAATCTCAAAATAAGATTTGAGTTCAACAAATTCATAAAAATCCAATAGTAATGACATATTAAATTTGGGCTAAAATATAAAAAGTCGATAAATAAGAAATAGAAAGTAAAATTAAAATACACCATCATTCGAAATGAAAATAATTTTCGGTTAGAAAACACTTTAATAAAATATTCGAAAAGAATTTAGCACAAAATAAATTTAAAAAAATAAATTATAGAAAATACACGGAAAATACTTATTGGCGGGAATGGGGGTTACAGTAGGAATTTAAAAGGGAGAGGAACGATGTGGTGACAGCACCGGGATAAGAAAGAGTATGGATAAGATTGATGTCAAATAATGAATGATGACAATGGAAGGAAGCAACAATGCAAGGAAGGAGAAACAACAGGATAATCCCAGACCTGTGGATGGGCCCACCACGCTTCCGTTGTGCCACTCTGATTGGGAAGACTCTGCCAATAGCGTCCATTAGCTCCACCAATTTATCTTATGCCTCATCGAATCGTGGCATGACCAAACGATGTATCTTTAGCATGAAATTCGAACTCCTAGCGATTTGAGATTCTGAACACTTCCTGGAATTCTAAGACTCTGCCTGCACATCTTGGAGTAAGCGACAACACTTCCTCCCGTGGTGATGATCCAAGCCGTTGATGTGTTGTAGAAGATCAAGCGATGTCGATCGACGAGCAGAACAGAAAAAGAATAATTAATGGCACCAGAATCAAAAGAATATGGGTACGGAAAGAATGAAATTATACCCAATAAGGAATCAATTAATGAGGACGACTGTAAGAGACTAAAGGAAACAAGGAATCAAGGAATTGAATTCAAAAGGGATCAGAATGGATCGAATAAGACTAGTATCCAGATTCAAGTTGGTTATTACATATTCATGTGATCGATGCGATGCATATTATTTAGCTAGCATGGATAAACTCCAACATGGTTAGAGTCTAACCTATTGGGGCCTAACCTGGCTTGATACCACTAAAAACCTGTCACGCTCGGCTTCCCATTATATGGGAACACAGGCACGCAACTGAGGCCCAGCGATGATATAAGTATGCCAACTCATATCATCCATAAGATGTACAATGCCAGCAAGCTTAACAATACAATAATAATAATCACATAAATGAGAATAAAATCCAATAACCAAATCTGTGATACAAGAACTTACCAAATAGCTCGAGAATATGCAATACAGTAACAGTTCGACAAATTCCTTTCAGTAACCCATCACTGTACCTGTATAACATAACTCAAAAGAAAGAGGAAGAGAACTCGTTAGAGCAAGCTTCGGGAGACAAGTAGTAGCAAGTATTGAAGGAAGTAAAGGACTATAAAACAAGAACAGAAATTGGAACGATATCCGAGTCAATAAATGATAAATGATAACAAAATCAAAAATCGATAATCAATAGGGAATCAATGTTCAATAACCAATATTCATTATCATTGTCAATGTTCAATGTTCATCTCATGTCTATCAGTCTTTTATTAACCTATCTAATGCAAACAATCCTACGTCCCATACCACAGGTTTGGGTGAATACAATCAAATGAACGTTTGACTATAGGGTGAATTCTATAGGTCCTGTACTCAGGTCTTGCAATATCAATGACCAATGACGGATGACCGATGACCAATATACGATAAATCGGGATACTGTAGTTAGTAATCCACGATCAATCGATGACCAATATGATCAATAACAATGACCAATATGGGCTGTGACTAATATCCCCTTCCAAGTACACTCTCCTATATTGTTCAATACTAAGTTGAACCTTGTCTTCCTGGCTTGTTATTATTTTATTAACAATCAGTTATGAACATGCAATCCATATGATCAATAAGAACGGTGGTATCAATTCAATATCAAGGAGATATCAAGGTTGTGTGATACATGAAATATATATAGCACAATTCATTAAATAAGGAAAATACTGGTTTATATGCAAAACATAGCAATATATGGACTAAGTGTACTACAATTTCTATGTACAAGGTTTTAAGTTTCTGTGTCAAGAACCGGGTCGAAACCTCAGTACAAACTCGGCAAATGACAAGGCAGCATATTTGAACGTTCCATAATACAATAAATTTATGGTTCAGGTTTTATATCGATAACAATGGCACGATAAGACGACTATGAATCAATAACATGGTATAATAAATAAAATAATGGAGATCAATTAGATATGATATTCAATTTGATTACTACTTGGCGGATTTCAATGAGTGTTTTCTTGAACTAGAACAATAAAAATGAGTTCAAGAGATGCTTGCCTGTTAGAAGACGATTCTGAATATGAAAGAATAATGGGTCGAGCATCCCGACGGTGACATGTGCAAGACACGTACCCACAAAAGCACATGCACACTACATGTAACAAAACACAGCAGCAACAAAGAACAACAACAATCAGCAATCAAAGCCAGAACAACACACAGCTGAAACAACCCAACAGCAAGATCCAAGTCCCACAATAGTAGACAGCGATCTCAACCCAGAACGGCAAATGGCGAAACCCCCCAATTGCCAAATAGCAAATGGCAGATCCTCCCCCCCCCCCATACACACACACACAATAGCCAACAGCAAATTCCTCCAAAATAGACAACAGCGATTCACAGCATATAGTAAGTCGACCACAGCGAACAGCGATGGCAGGCAACAGCTTCAACTTCGACGGTGGCTTGCGGCATTGGGCAGGGCATTGAAGGCAGGGTGGTTGCTGGTGAAGAGCGGGATGACGAAGATGCGCAGCGGAAAATGGTGAGCACGAGGTTGGCAGGTGATCGGAGCACAGCGAGGGGCGACGGAGTTGTGCAGGAGGATGGCGATGCCAAGGGCTTGTGGCAGTAGGCACAGGGGCTCAAGCAGAAAGGGAAGACGACGGGATGTTGAGCGGATGGTAGTAGGTGAAGAAGACGCACTGTTTTGTTTTGGGAAACATGGGACAGAGAGATGGAGGAAGGGTGAGAGAGAGAGTGTGAGTTGGGGAAAGATAGTGTACGAGTGGAGGGGTTTTATTTATAAAATAATATAATAATGGGGTGAAAAAGTGGGGTAGTTAGGAGGTATGGGGGATCGTGAGAGATGGGGGTTTTGATCTGGTCAAAAGCAGATTAGGGGGAGAATTGGGTTAATGGGTTTAGGGTAGACTAGAATCCAATAAGAGATGGATGTGGGTTAAAGGGTTTTGGATTTGGGTTGCACATCAAAAAGAGATCCAACAAGAGATTGGGCTTTAATAGTTTGCTTCAAATAATAACAAAAAGAAAACAATATTGTTGGGCTGGGTTTGGGCTTAAGAATTGGGCTCAAAGGAAATAAAATAAGAGAAATACAACTCAAACTCAAGAGAATGAATAAAATTGCATTTAAAAATAGAATTTACAAGAATACAAAAGAATTTTGTAAAAATACAAATGGGCGTTACAATGTGCCCAACCTTCCCACAATTAAAGCCCCTAAGTGGGCTGGTCAACAAGTTGCTCTTCGGGCATTGATCCTTGCAATGTCCAAGCTCACTACAAATAAAATTGCTCCCTGGCTTGAGGGTTCCTGTTTTTCATTGGGCTTCTGGAACTTCGATCTTTGACCTTGCTTCTGGAAGTTTGAGGCTGGAACAGACGTTTTCCCTTTATTCCAGCTTCCTGCCTTTCCTAATGATGACTGATTTTTGATTCATATCCCTATCTGTGATAGCTGCTCAATGAACTAATTTATCAAAACTCCGAATACAAAGTGGTACCTTCTTGACCTCAGTGCTGGCCTCAGACCCTGCTCAAATCTCTAAGCCTTCTTCACCTTATCCTGCACCATCTCTGGGGCATACCGTGATAATTGTGTAAATTTTGTCTCATACTCCCGAACTGACAGGCTTCCTTGCTTCAAGTGGAGGAATTATATGGCCTTCTCTTCTTGAACATCGAGCGAGAAGTAGTGCTGTATAAACTCCTCAAGAAAGTCTTCCCAAGCTGCGTTTGATGGATTGCCACCAAACACCTGCATCCTTCTCCAAGAGAATGGTGGCTAGCTGAACTTTACTGTCCTCCTGGGTCTCAAGTACTTCGAAGACAATTTCCACCTGTCGAATCAAGTTATCGGCGTTTGTGGGATCTGCTTGACCTTCAAAGACCGGCGGCTTCATCCTCTTAAAGGAATCGACCATCTTGACGGCGTCAGCCATCGTGTTCCCTGGGTTCCTTCCATGCGCCTGCTGTGGCATGAAGTTCTTACTTGCTTCCACAAATGTCCCCATCATTTGATAGACACGAGTAAACTCTGATTCAACATTAAGGCCGGTTCCATTGGCCCAATACCCTCGGCTTCAGACCGTCCACTGAGACCACTCCTAGTCCTTCTCGACATCTAATGCATGGTTGGAAAAATTCATAAGTAACTTAATATGGTGTTGTGAAAAATGGCATCCAACAATAATATATAACACCGAGCTTTAGGCAAAACATGAAACGTAGATTTTCATTCATTCATTCATTGGTACAAAACAGTCTTAGTAGTCACTTGCACCTACTACATCCAACAAAACATATTCCTGGTTGGCAAAACATACAAAACACACAAAAAAACATATATTAAGCTTGCTTCTACTGATCAGTTCCAGCGGAGTTCACTGCACCCTAAGACTTCCCTAATTGGGCTTGCAACTGGGCCACTTGGGCCCGCAGCTACTCATGCTTGCATTCCAGGCACGCAATCTTAACCTGAAAAGTGTGTTTCATTCGTACAATCCTTCGGGTGGTCTGGCTCTTAAACCTTTTTAATTTATCCACCTCTTCTTTGGTGACAAGCGCCTGTAATCCACATGGCTCAAGCCTATCTTGAAGGTGACCATGGCTCCATTTATAGGTGGCAAACTCATGGAATAGTTGACCAATTTCATGGTAAACTATAGTTGGCTGAGGTGGGGGTGGCGGAGGAGATTGGCCAGTCGTGGTGTAACCCGTGTTTCCCGATTTTTCCGATTTTCTTCTGAAACTTTTTTCCGTTCGCATTCTTGTAATTTGATCTTTGTATTTATTTATTTTATTATGGATTTTGTTCATCTGCAACCAACTGTAAATTCTTCAATCTATTTTCTTTATTTCGCTTACTAAACCCTGAGATTATTTTTGTGCACTCAATTCTCATTTTATCCTGGTGTTTTGTGTATCCTAGTTAGCCCATTTATAAACTTATTTAATTGTCTATTTGGATCTCAAACCCAAACTCATCTCTTATTGGATCTTAACCCAAACCCAAACTCATCTCTTACTGGATCCTAAATCCAAACCCACATACCCTAACTCCCACTAACAGCCAATCCCCATTTTCCTCCCCATGATCCTCAGTATCTCCACAATCACCCACACCACTCTTAATCACTCATTAATAACTAACCCCTAGTTAGTCCCCTTATTAATCCCTATACAACTCTCTTTCCCTCCCCGACTCTTTCTCTTCCCCATCTCCACCTTCAACCCGCCAGAAACCTCGTCCACCGCTCGAGTCCTCCTCGTCAACCACCAGCAACACCATCCCTGCCATTATCACCCTGTGACCACCACCGCTCCTCCATCCTCGTTGCCAGCACCGCCCTGTCCTCCAGTCGCCGCTCCTTGCACCGACCCAGCCTCCTCGGCTTCGACGCCCTACCGTCATTGCCAGTTGTCGACCACGCTCCACCATCGACCCCATCCCTTGACCACCTGCACTCGACAGCCACCCTCGCCTACAGCACAGCGACCCATCGCCATCACCCCGTCGAAGCCCACCCCGACTCCGCAACCACCCCTTCATCTTCGACAACCACCGGAGCTCCACCATCGCCAGCACCATCGCTGCAGCCCTCATCGCGATCTGTAACACAGCGACCACCACCGCACAGTGCTGATGCCATTACCGCTCGCTATTGTTGCCGTCGACCTTGCTGTTGCCACGGTCTCGTGTGTCCTCGCTGCCGCCGACCATCTTCGTAGCTGCCGTCAACCATCGTCCATCGCAGTGCCAAGCCGAAGTCCCCGCCCTCACCTTGCTATTGTTGTTGTGTTTTCTATTTCATGCTTTGCACATGTCTCCGTGCACGTAGTTTCACGTGTGTTGCTGCCGGGACGCTCGTCCCGTTATTCTATCGTATTCGGATTAATCGCCGTATAAGGCAAGTCTTCTTGAACCCCTCTATTATTCATGTTCAAGAATTTCGTTGATCCCCGCAAGTAATTCATAATTCAATCATCGTATATGTAGCGCCCCGAATTTCCAATATGATAGCTCAGAAATACGTGACACAATTCTCAGCATCAACCTTAATTGTAATAGTAAACATAGCTAAAACACAGATAAAATTTTTCAACTTTTATTACCTTAATTCTATACAAAGCACAGCGAAAAAAATTAAACACCTTGAATTACAAATTCTTTCTTTTACAATACATTCTTTACAATTTACATAAGCCATAACATCAATCTAGCACAAGCATCCAATTCACAAGCTATAAGTACCTACCTATAAAACATGAGGCTAGAGATAATCCTAACCCCCAAAACCACAGGGTCAGCCATAAGGGTGTGAGTGACATAAGAATAAATGCAACAAAAATAAAACAAAAGGCATAGAGTCATAAACAACATGTATTAACAGTAAGAATAAATAAAATAAGAAATAACAATAAATAAAATATGAAAACATCAAGTGAAACTAGACTGTGTCAAGTGTAGAAAAGCAGGAAACAACATGCATAAAACCAAGTCAAGAAAACATCACTGCTATATGCTGACTCTCTAATGCATACTTGTCTGATTCTATGCATCCCACTCTACATAGGTCCGGTGCAAGCCCATATCGTTCTCCACTTGATAAGGTTTAATCCCCCGTTATGTGGCTAATCCTACTACGATGACTACTATGAGATCTAGATAAACTGTGAGTATTAGCTCATGCCTCGATAATTCCGGAGGTCAATCTCTATCCACAGATAATTCCGAAGACTATTTTACTCACACCGCAAGCCATACTGAGGTCCATAACCCATGTTTCCATCTCATCATATCACCATCTAGTGTCTGTCCTTATCTTGTTAAGTTAGTTAATTATTTATTTGATTTAGAATCTCTTAGAGTTGGTGTACCCTACCGGGCTTAACTCAACTGAACAACAACCAAAATCTCAACCGCCGGTAGCTAAGGCCCCACTCAATCTCTGAAGACATATAACTCAACCATCAATACCAAAACTTTCAATAAAACTCATAAATCCATCATCAAAACGTTTATGATAAGAAAATGACAAAATCCAAATCTATTTATTGTACTCGTAAAGTTCCAGGATTCAAATAAAAATATTAAATCCATTAAATAACAGAAAACCACATTTTTAAGTGGTAGAATATCACCAAACATCAATTCTTTTGAAAACACATATAACTCACTTAATAAGGTTACAAGAATACAATTAAAATTTTATTATAAATAAAATATAACTCTTTGTAAAATACTGTAATCTGTAGTAAAAACATCATATAAAACAGTAGAGCAATAATCCATAATATCCAGAAAATAACCGTTTAAAATAAATGAAGAAATTCAACAAAATAGCCAAAGAAAACAATTGACGGTCGACCGCTTAAACAGAGCAGTCGACTGTCAATTCAAGATTTTCAAAATGAAAGCATGACGGTCAACCGTGCGGTCAACCATGACCTGCTACACAACTAGTTAGGTTTGTGCATGTTTTCAATTGATACTCGATTAAATCTTTGTAAAATCAAAATTGAACTTCCTGAGATGATCAAATATAACTTGTATAATCTTTCACAAAATCCTCCAAAAATCAATAAAAGTGTGTGTGTGTGTGTGTGTGTGTGTGTGTATATGATCTTACAAGTGTTTAAGCATCAGTATGGCATAAAATCTCATCAATTACAAGTAGTATAACGTTCAAAACTATCTCAGAATTAAAACAATCAAAATCCAATCAAAACAATCAAAATTCACAAAATCTTCCAAAACAGTATATACAAATGTGAATGTCGATATGGGTGTATTTGTGCATCAGTTTAAGCATCAAAACTCCATCAAATAAGAGTAGTAAAAGATTTCAAATCGATTCAGTATTGAACAACTCAGATCCAATCGAAAACTTCACAAAAATTCACAAAAACCCATTTTTCGGCTGATCACACACAACCCGAAGCAAGCCCCTTTTTAATACTTCATAACTAGATCTTTTTGATCCAATAACCTTGTACAACTTGTTATACACATACCCAATCACTTACATCAATTTACCCATGAATAACGCAATTATAACATGCAAACAGTCAAGTTTTATGCATTCAAATATCAAGAACAACACAACATATGCTTACACACAGTAAGTTCATCTTTAGTTAATTTTGTTTACTTTTCATGCTACAACATCATAAAACTCAAAATATATGTTCAAAACAGCAACAATATGATTGAAAACATCCTGCTCATGACTTATATTAGGTTTTTTAACAATCTCAAGTCACCAAATTAGGGTTTTAATCATCAATAGTATAGTTCCATGAAAAGATTCAATTTTTATTCATCTACTCATCAAAATTCATTACATCTACATACCATCATCAAACATGCTTTCTAATAGATAAATCATCACATACAACATGCTTAGAATAATAAGAAAACAAACATATGTCACTCACCTTATTGAAGAATCAACCGAAGATAAGAAGGAAATAAGAAAAATCCCTCCTTTCGCAAGAAAAACAAGATCCTTGCTTTGAAACTCAAAGAAAATAATAATACGAAATCCTTTTGTGTTGTGCAGCAAAGAGACGGCTGCACCCCACCCTTAATAGGCCGGAATTTGTGTATCTAGGGTTTTTGAATAGATTTGTAAAATATCTCTTTTAAATATATCTTTACATATATAAATCCTTATACTTGGAAATTAAATAAAATCATCTTAATTGTGATTTAAAAACAATAAAAATCCCTCTATTATCAGCCGGCACTGTTTTAATAACCCAGAAAAACGAAATTGCACTTTAGCCCCTCTAAGTGGCAACTTTGCAAAAAGACCCTTCTTTATCAAAACTTGCAAAATAAACCAAATTTATTAAATCAAAAAGTAAACTGTTTACCTCTGAGTTGATTAGGAATCAAGACCAACCCAAAAATTTGAAAATATGGAGTTTTCACTCCAAGTGGTAATTTTACACAAAAGTCCCTCTTTTTGTAATATTTGCAAATAGGCCAAATAATTATCAGAAAAATCCAGAAAATTCACAAATAATATCAAATAATAAATAATGGGTTTCCCCAAAATAATTTTTGACATTGAACTTTCCAAGAAAATATTTGCAGTATTTAAATTTCAGAAAAATATTTATTGAATCACCAAAAATCATTTTAATTCATTTATTAATCTTAAAAGCAGTATTTAAAAATCTGAGTTATTACATCACTCCCTCCTTAGAATAGTTCTGTCCTCAAAACTACTACTAATAGGGTCCAAACAAAATAAGCAAATGGAATTGAAATCTCATAAATGGAAACATAGTTTAAGAAATACCATTACACAAGAGAATGTAATCTAATAAAAGAAATACAACTCAACTCAAAGAGTACAATCATACAAAAGAATACAATCATACAAAAAGCTCAAGAAAAATTTTCTGCATGCGATCCTCCGGCTCCCAAGTAGCCTCCTCAAACTGTTGATTCCTCCACAACACCTTGACCATAGGTATCACCTTGCTCCTCAGAACCTTCTCCCTACGATCAACAATCTCTACAGGCTACTCCTTAACTCAAGTTCACCTGTAAACCTTCAGGCACTTCTACCAACTGATGACTCTGATCCGGCACATACTTCCTCAACAACGACACATGGAACACATCATGCACCTGTGCCAACTCCTCCAAAGCTCTAATCTATAAGCCGTCTTACCAGTCCACCCCAAAATCCTGTATGGCCCAATATACCTTGGCGCCAACTTGCCTCCCTTACCAAACCTGATCACTCATTTGTTCGGGGATACCTTGAGGAAAACTGCATCCCCAACCTCAAACTCCAAGTCCCTTCTTCGAGTATCTGCATAACTCTTCTGCCGACTCTGAGCCTCGACCAGCCTCTTGCGAATCAACTCAATCTTCTCCGATGGTTGTTGTACAATCTCGAGCCCAAACATCGCCTCTCGCCAACCTCATACCAACAAATAGGTGTCCTACACTTCCTCTCATACAGAGCTTCATACGGAGCCATCCCGATACTTGCATGGTAACTTTTGTTATAAGCAAACTCAACCAATGCCAAGTACCTCTCCCAACTACCACCGAAATCCATAACACAAGCCCTTAACATATCCTCCAATACCCGATTCCTTTCAGTATGACCATCAGTCTGCGGATGAAAAGCGGTACTGAAATCGGTTATGGTACCCAAAACTGCTTGCAGACTCTTCCAAAACCTCAAAGTGAACCTCGCATCCCTGTCGGACCCAATCGACACAGGAACTCCATGAAGCCTCACAATCTCATCAATGTACAGCTCTGCCAATTTCTCCAACGACTAAGTAATCTTCATAGACAGAAAGTGAGCTGACTTGGTCAAATGGTCAACAATAACCCAAATCGAGTCATTACCCTTTGCACTCCTTGGCAAACCTGTAATGAAATCCATGCTGATATTCTCCCACTTCCATTCTGGAATGGGCAAAGGGTGCAACAAACCTCTAGATCTCTGATTTTCTGCTTTAATCTGCTGACAAGTCAGACACCTTACCACAAAATCTGCCACATCCCTCTTCAAAATCTGCCACATCCCTCTTCATACCAGACCACCAAAAGTGTTGTTTGATGTCCTTGTACATCTTTGTGCCTCCAGGATGTACTGACAACAAAGTACTGTGTGCCACCTACAAGATACTCTCCCTCAAATCTGTATTCTCCGGGATACACAACCTCTCACCCATCCATAGAACTCCATCTTGGACACAGAACTGTGACAACTTGCCATCGGAAACCTGCTACAACATCTTCTGAATCTCTACATCTGATTTCTGACCTTTCACAATCTGCTCTCTCAAAGAAGGCTGCAGCCTCAACTGAGCCAAAGATGCTCTCAAACCCTGCAGTACCACCTCGATACCTGCCTGATCAATCTTTGCTGCCAACTCACTCTGAATAGTGATCAAGCTCGCCAAACTGCTCTTCTGACTAAGCCCATTAGCCACCACATTCACCTTGCCCGGATGATACTTGATCTCAAGATGAATATCTTCCAAAACTTCCAACCACCTTCTCTGCCAAAGATTTAGATTCTTCTGCTGATGAATGTACTTCAGACTCTTATGGTCAGTATACAAATTGACCTTCTCACCATATACATAATGCCTCCACTACTTCAAGGCAAAGATAATAGCTGCTAACTCCAGATCATGCATCGGATAATTCTTCTCATGCGGACGCAACTGCCTCGAACCATAGGCGATAACCTTGCCTTCCTGCATCAAGACACACCCCAAATCTCTGAGAGATGCATCACCGAAGATATCATAATCCTTCCCAGCTTGTGGCAAAGCTAAGATAAGCACAATCGTCAACCTCTCCTTTAGCTCAAGGAAACTCGCCTCACACTTATTAGTGCATATGAATGCCACATTCTTCCGAGTTAACCCTGTCAAAGGAACTGCAATCTGTGCATAGCCCTGTATGAATCTCCTGTAGTAGCCAGCCAAACCCAAGAAACTCCTGACTTCCTTCACGATCGTTCGCCTGGGCCAATCCTTCACTGCTTCAGCCTTCTGAGGATCAGTGGCCACTCCCTCTTTAGAAAGGATATGACCAAGAAAAGCTACCTCAAACTTCCAATACTCACACTTTGACAGCTTGGCATACAAGTTATGCTCCTGTAACTTCCATAACACCTTTTTCAAGTGCATAGAATGCACCAAAATATCATCAATGAAAGCCACCACGAAGGAATCGATAAATGGCCGCAATATCTGATTCATCATATCCATGAATACTGTCGGCGCATTCGTCACTCTGAATGGCATTACCAAAAACTCATAGAGTCCATGACGAGTCCTGAAAGTTGTTTTACTCATATCTTCCTCTCTAACTCGAACTTGATGATACCCTGATCTCAAATCAATCTTCGAAAATGCAGCTGCTCCCCGAAACCTATCGAACAGATCATCAATCCGTAGAAGCGGATACTTGTTCTGAATAGTCACCCTATTCAACTCTCGATAGTCAATGCACATCCTCATTGACCCATCCTTCTTCTTGATCAACAACACTAGCGCGCCCATGGTGAAGAACTCGCCTGATGAAACCCTTACTCAGTAATTCCTCAATCTGCTTCTTAACTTCATCCTGCTCTACCGGTGCCATCCTGTACGGAGCTTTAGAAATCAGAGCACTCCACGGCTGATCATTAATGCAAAACTCTACATCTCTCTGCGGCGGCAATCCTGGTAAATCTTCCAAAAATACTATAGAAAAATCCCTGACAACTGGAATGCCTCTGACATCATCTGGAATCATCAACTTAGACACCACTGCAGCCACCTTCGGGCCCTTCATCTTCTCCTAAAAAGTCACTGCGGGACCACCTGGTGCCTTCACCAACACCTCTTTCTTCTTGCATTCAATTGTGGCAACATATATTGCCATCCAATCAATGCCTACAATCACATCCAAACCCAGAACTTGTAGCTTAATAAGATCAATGCCAAATAATCTCCCACCAATCCTGATATCACAGCCCTCGTAATATCGATCAGCAATCAATTCTTCTTCTGACGACGTTGCACCGACAAGACTCTGCCTAGAAACAACTTAGGCTCCACACCTAAGACTTTTCCAAAATTGGGCGACACAAATGTATGCGAAGAACCAGTATCAAATAAAACTTTTACTTTTATTCCATTAACCAAAACTGTAGAACCCCGTATTTTCAAATTTTATTTTAATTATTTGAAAAATGAATTGAAATGATTTTTTGAGAATTTAATAAATATTTTCTAAGAAATTTATCTTTTGTACACGTGCAAAACACGTGCAAATGACTTTTGAGAAGTTTGAAAAATTAAGTTTTCTTTATGAAAAATCATTATTTATTATTTGAGAATTATTTAGTATTTTTCCAGATTTTTCTGAAATTAATTAGTACTATTTGCAATTTTTGAGAAAAGAAGGACTTATTTGCAAAATTGACAATTTTGAGGGTTGAAGTGCAAAATGTATTTGCTGGACTTTCCGATCAGTATTTGTTGAGGTTTGGAAATATATTTTTCTATTAGATCCTAATTTAAATGATATTTGATTGAATCTTCAAGACTAAACCTATGGATATAAAGTTGTATTCTTAAAAGGATTATTTTGCAAAAGAGGGAATAAAACCCTAATATACAATCCGGCATATTTAAGGGAAATTCTTTTCCCAGCCGTCATTGAGTATATTCAGATTATTGGGATTTCTTTGAGGAGCAAAAAGGAGGATTCTTGGATCTAGCAAGGAGAAAGCTTTTGTGGATCTTTTCTTCAAATCAAAGGTGAGTGGATTGTTTTGTTTGTTTTGTTTTGCTTTGCTTTGTTTGTTTGATTGTTGAATGACGTGAGACCTTTTGTTATGCTTATTTGTGATCATTATGCCATTATTTTGTTAGACGCATTGTACGTATGATATGGATCTTTAATTTGATATGGAGGTTGAGAACTCTTATTTGATATTTGGATCATGTATGAGAAACATTAAGATTTGTTGAGGAAAAGTTTGATTGATGAGATCGTATTGTTGGGAGACATATTAGGAATTGATAATGTTGTGATCAGATGATAAACATCTGGATCTTGTGATTGTAAACCAGATTCTAATTAAGATGTGAAAGACATTTGTTGAGAAGAAGCCCTAATGGGAGAATGTAGAGTTTAGGTCATGAGAATATGAGATTTGAGAAATTGATTGGTTGAGTAATGTATCCATGATGGAGATTATTGGGAGTTTTGTATTAGCCTGGATACAATTGATTTTATGTTCAGTGAATCTCTAGAAAACTCCAGTTTGATTTGTGTTCAGACCTATTGTTGGAAACCTGTAGCCGACAGTCGACTAGACTATAAAGCAGTCGACTGGTACGAGCCTATTGTGTATTTTTAGTCTTTGAGATTTGTTCGGGACAGTCGACCTATGACCCCTCTCAGTCGACTGATATACTTAGAATATTTTTGATGAGAATTATTTGTTTTTGTCTCGGGGCAGTCGACTGACTCCTTGGTAAGTCGACTGATCATGCCTTAGTTTATTTTTGAGAAATGTTGGATTATGTCCTCTGGACAGTCGACTGATCTGATATGCAGTCGACTGGTCCTGAAGGATCTTTGTATTTGATTATGAGATATTTGTTTAGTGTTTGATTTTAAGATGTTCAGTTGAGAACATGATTTTGAGTTATTCAGTTGAGCCACTTGTTCAGTGGGAATTTGTTCAGATATTTGTTTTTGAGTCTCTAGAGGTATGTGACCCTAGTATACCGGTGTTGAGATATTTGTTCAGTTATTTGTTGAGGCCCATTAAGGCACATTTTCAGTATTCTTATTTTTAGTCCGGTAGGGTACACTACTCTAGGAGATTTTGTTCAGCAACCCAAATTAATAAGGACAGACATTAGTAAAGTCATGACGAATGGGAACATGAGTTATGCACCTCAGTAAGGCTTTAGATGTGAGGTATATCTTCTGAATTATCCAAGTAATTATCTTGAGATGTGGGATTGAACTCCTGAATTATCAAGGTCGAGGTGACGCTTTTGTGGTATTCTTGTGATGATGAGACTGTGTTTAGATGTGGGAAGATCTCCTGAATTATCCAGGGAAATACCTGAGATGTGGGATCTATCTCCTGAATGATCAAGCATGGGCAAATTATCATAGTTTATCTTCATCTCTTAGTAGTCATCGTTGTCAGCATGTAGTCATGATGTTTTCTTGAATCACTTTTATGCATTTGGATTTCCTGTTTTTACACACTTGGCTTTTGGTTTTGATATCACCCATCATTCTTTGTTGTTACTTCATACTTTAGTGTTTGATTATTATTGTTGGACATTATGTTTTAAGTTCATTTATGTTATTTGTTTGATTTGTTGCCACTCACACCATTTATGGCTGACCCCGTAGTTTGGGGGTTAGGGTTCAACTCTAGCCTCACATGTTGCAGGTTATTGCTTAGATTGGAGGTTGGATGCTTGAGTGGGCAGTTTGAGATAATTGGATTATTTAGTGATTGGTGTAAAACTGTAAAGGATATTTGAGATCATTTTGAATTGTAAATAAAAAGATTAGTTTGTGTTGAAATGATTAGACTTCCGCTGGGATTTGTAATAATTGTTGTAATAAAAAGAAAGAAAATTTTAGTGGTGTTTGTTGGTGTTTATTGTTGTATTGAAGTGGATTACTGGGATTTCGCCACGTATTTTCTAAGCTCTCATATTAGAAATTCGGGGCGCTACAAAAACAAATCCTGTTACATGAAGAATGATACTCAAATCTTCAATTTATTCTCAAACAAAGTTTTACTTAATACATTGAACAAATAAAAATTCAAAATTCTTGCATACCCTAGATCATATCCTCTGAGTTGCCCGCATACTCCTCAGTCAATGCGAACACTTGCCCTTGCCTCTAAAATTTGCCTCTGCCTGAACCACCCTTCTTTAATTGTGGACAGAAAAACTTAGTATGCCCCACTTGCCCACACTGAAAACAAGTCTGCTTCGCCAGCTTAGGACATGCTGATCTAAAGTGACCTGCCTCCTTACAGTAGTAATAAGTCACCTCCTGAGTTGTAGGTGCCCTCTACTCTGGCCTACTGAACTTGCCCTGCTTCATTGGGAACTTCTTCCCACTCTGACTAGTTGTTGGCCTCTTGTTCCTGTTCCAGGTCTCTTGCTTCTTTTGGAACTGGTCCATATCCTCTTCTGTCATCGCTGCTCTCCTAAGCAGCTTATCAAACCTCCATATGCCCAAAAGAATCATCCTTGACCTTAAATTCGGCCTCAAGCCCTACTCAAATTTCTTGGCCTTTTCGCTTCATCAACAACCAGCTCCGGTGCATACCTTGACAGCTGAGCGAACTTAGTCTCATATTCGCGCATTTTCATATTGCCTTGCTGCAAATTCAAGAATTTTTTTTGCCTTCTTCTCCTGAATATCCAGAGGAAAGAAACGATCCATGAATTCATCCATAAAAGTTTCCCAAGTCACTTGCTGATCTCCAAAAGTCCTCTTCACTGACTGCCACCAGATGTCAGCATCCTTCTCTAACTACATAGTAGCCAATTTCACCTTATTGACTGCTGGGGTCTCCAAGACTTCGAAGACCATCTCCATCTGTCTAATCCAATCATCAGCCTCATTCGGATCAGACTGCCCCTCAAACACTGGCGGCTTCATCTGCTTGAAGGACTCAACCTTCTTGATCGGATCAGCATTAATAAACATTGGTCCAGCCCCCTGATTCTGATTTTAATTCTGTGCCATAATAGCTACCATGAATGCATTCAAGGTCTGATACACCCTGACAATCTCAATCTCAAGATCAAGTCCAGCTCCATGGAAACTTCCAGCCCCATCACCATTACCACCATTCCTGGTCCTGGGTCCTGCCAATACTGCAAAATGAGGGTAAAGTTAGAGCATCACAACACAATTCATATTCACATCAATACTTCATGGCAAAACCTTAACCATTCCCCAAACCAAAATATCATGTTTTAACTCTATGTGATACTCACACTCTAATATCCACACCTAGGTACTCACACTCTAATGTCCACACTTAGATTTATTTTTATACCATGTTTATCATTACTATTGAAGCATGCTCTGATACCAATCTCTGTAGCGCCCCGAATTTCTAATATGATATCTCAGAAATACGTGGCACAACTTCCAGCATCAACCTCAATTGTAATAGTAAACATAGCCAAAACACAGATAAAAAATTTCAACTTTTATTACCTTAATTCTTTACAAAGCACAGCAAAAAAAATAAACACCTTGAATTACAAATTCTTTCTTTTACAACACATTCTTTACAATTTACATAAGCCACAACATCAATCTAGAACAAGAATCCAAATCCCAAGCTACAAGTACCTATCTTTAAAACATGAGGCTAAAGATACCCTAACCCCCAAAACTACAGAGGTCAGCCATAATGGTGTGAGTGACATAAAAATAAATACAACAAAAATAAAACATAAGGCATGGAGCCTTAAACAACATGTATCAACAACAAGAATAAATAAAATAAGAAATAACAATAAATAAAACATGAAAACATCAAGTGAAACTAGACTAAGTGTCAAGTGTAGAAAAACAGGAAACAACATACATAAAACCAAGTCAAAACATCACTGCTATATGCTGACTCTCTAATGCATACTTGTCGAATTCTATGCATCCCACTCTACATAGGTCCGGTGCAAGCCCTTATCGTTCTCCACTTGATAGGGTTTAATCTCCCGTTATGCAGCTAATCCTACTACGATGACTACTATGAGATCTAGATAAACTGTGAGTATTAGCTCATGTCTCGATAATTCTGGAGGTCAGTCTCTATCCACAGATAATTCCGGAGACTATTTCACTCACACCTCGATAATTTCGGGGATTATCTCACACCACAAGCCATACTGAGGTCCATAACCCATGTTCCCATTTCATCATATCACCATCTAGTGCATATCCTTATCTTGTTAAGTTAGTTAACTATTTATTAGATTTCGAATATCTTAGAGTTGGTGTACCCTACTAGGCTTAACTCAACTGAACAACAACAAAAATCTCAACTGCCAGTAGCTAAGGCCCCACTCAATCTCTAAAGACTCATAACTCAACCATTAATACCAAAACTTTCACATAAATCCATCGTCAAAACATTTATGATAAGAAATCAACAAAATCCAAATCTATTTAGTGTACTCGTAAAGTTCCAGAATTCAAATAAATATATTAAATCCATTAAATAACAGAAACCCATATTTTTAAGTCGTAAAATATCACCAAACATCAATTCTTTTGAAAACACATATAACTCACTTAATAAGGTCACAAGAATACAATTAAAATGCTATTATAAATAAAATATAACTCCTTGTAAAATACTGTAATCTGTAGTAAAAACATCATATAAAACAGTAGAGCAATAATCCATAATATCGAGAAAATAACTGTTTAAAATAAATGAAGAAATTCAACAAAACCGCCAAAGAAAACAATTGACGGTCGACCGCTCAAACAGAGCAGTCGACTGTCAATTCAAGATTTTCAAAATGAAAGCATGACGGTCGACCCTGCTACATAGCCAGTTAGGTTTGTGCATGTTTTCAACTGATACTCGATTAAATCTTCGTAAAATCAAAATTGAACTTCTTGAGATGATCAAATATAACTTGTATAACATATAGGGGTTTATAAAACAATCAAAAACACATCAAGATCTCAAAAGAGTAAATCTTTCACAAAATCCTCCAAAAATCAATAAAAGTGTGTGTGTGTGTGTGTGTGTGTGTGTGTGTAGGGGTTTATAAAACAATCAAAAATACATCAAGATCTCAAAAGAGTAAATCGTTCACAAAATCCTCCAAAAATCAGTAAAAGTGTGTGTGTGTGTGTGTGTGTGTGTGTGTGTGTGTGATCTTACAGCTGTTTAAGCATCAGTATGGCATTAAAATCTCATCAATTAGAAGTAGTACAATGTTCAAAACTATCTTAAAATCAAAACAATCGAAATCCAATCAAAATCCCATCAAAATTCACAAAATCTTCAAAAATAGTATATACAAATGTGAATGTGTATATGGGTGTATTTGTGCATCAGTATTGAACAATTTAGATCCAATCAAAAACTTCACAAAAATTCACAAAAACCCACTTTTTGGCTGATCACACACAGACCCGAAGCAAGCCCCTTTTTAATACTTCAAAACTTGATCTTTTTGTCCAATAACCTTCTACAACTTGTTATACACATACCCAATCACTTCCATCAGTTTACCCATGAATAACGCAATTATAACATGCAAACAGTCAAGTTTTATTCATCCAAATATCAAGAACAACACAACATATGCTTACACACAGTAAGTTCATCTTTAGTTAATTTTGTTTACTTTTCATGCAACAACATCATACAACTCAAAATATATGTTCAAAATAGCAACAATATGATTGAAAACATCCTACTCATGACTTATATTAGGTTCTTTAACAATCTCAAGTCATCAAATTAGGGTTTTAATCATCAATAGTATAGTTCCATGAAAAGATTCAATTTTTGTTCTTCTACTCGTCAAAATTCATTACATCTACATACCATCATCTAACATGCTTTCTAATAGATAAATCATCACGTACAACATGCTCAGAAAAATAAGAAAACAAACATGTTACTCACCTTATTGAAGAATCAAGATAACATGCTTTCTAAGGAAATAAGAAAAATCTCTCCTTTCGCAAGAAAACCAAGATCCTTGCTTTGAAACTCCAAGAAAATAAGCATAAGAAATCCTTTTGTGTTGTGCAACAAAGAGACGGCTGCACCCCACCCTTAATAGGCTGGAATTTGTGTATCTAGGATTTTTGAATAGATTTGCAAAATACTTCTTTTAAATATGTCTTTACATATATAAATCCTTATACTTAGAAATTAAATAAAACCATCTTAATTTAGATTTAAAAACAAGAAATAACCCTCTATTATCTACCGGCACTGTTTTAAAAACCCAGAAAATTGAAATTGTGTTTTTGTCCCTCTAAGTGGCAAGTTTGTAAAAAGACCCTTCTTTATCAAAACTTACAAAATAAACCAAATTTATTAAGACAAAAAGTACACTCTTTTCCTATGAGTTGACTAGGCATCAAGCCCATCCCAAAAATCCAAAAATCAGGAGTTTTCACTCCAAGTGGTAATTTTGCACAAAGTCCCTCTTTTTGTAATATTTGCAAATAGGTCAAATAATTATCAGAAAAAGTCAGAAAATTCACAAATAATATCTAATAATAAATAATGGGTTTTTCCAAAATAATTTTTGGCTTTGAACTTTCCAAGAAAATATTTGCACGTGTTTTACAAGTGTAAAAAGGTAAATTTCATAAAAATGTTTATTAAATCACCAAAAATCATTTTTAATTCTTTTATTAATCTTAAAGGCATTATTGAAAAAACTGGGGTATTAATGTATAAATCTTTGCTGGATATTTAATCAAGAGGTTATCACGGATTCATCGGTGAATCCAACTGATAATTCTCTTTTGATGTCGTTGTCTTTGACTCAAATCCATGCCCTATTATACAATTGCATATGCACGTAATATATGAATACAAATTAGTACCATGTTGTAGGGTTGATTGATGATTTGAATGTTTCGATTGAATATGATTTTCGTGAATTAGTTGCCATGAAATGCCTCGTTAACATTAATATTTCATGATGATAATTAAGTGTAATTTACTGTTGATTAATTGCCATGAAATCACATGCTTGCATGTTCAATTATTGTCAATTCATATTAATCTATTGGCTAGCCTGCTGTCTGTCTCATATTGCATTACACCTTTGAACCAGTTGCTGTTGGAAGTTAATTAAACTTTTTAAACAACAATTTTAGCTATGTGAGTCTACTTTTCATAACATTTGAAGGATCTGAATTCCGAGTTATAATGTGCAAGATATCAAATTTTTTATGTTGCTAGGTCTAGGTTTCAGATTCGCCATTATATATGTATGAACATGAATGGTTAATTGAAAGACAATGTTAATAGGACAATTAAATTTTTAAATTAACTTGGTTGAGACTAGACATGACTAGAAGTCACCATGAATTTTTGTGAAATTAATTGATAAAATTTCAGACCCGATATGTAAATGTGAACATGACCTTTAACCTGCTGCCTAAACATAAAATCAGTACAGAATATGATTTTACACCCAGTTCCTGTGATTTTAATATGTCGTGTATATATGCATTGGAACCGGTAGAGACTTTAGTTTCTCGAACCTCTGATGTATCCTGATTTGGGATCCTATAGCAACCGGAATACCTATTTTTGTACAGCAACGTCTTGCTGTCCAGAACGTATGTCTGTTTTATTGATTGGGTATAAACACTTTTGCTTTACACGTCATGAGTAGAATTAGCTACACCTTACATTACACAACTCGACATCTCCTTGCATTCTCACATCAGGATGTAATAAAATATTAACAAGCCGGGGTATTAAGGGTTGACTTGGTAGTGAATAATCGGAGACAGTACTCAGTAAGGGTCCCTTATTGTTTACATTGATTATTGTTATGGAAGGGGGAGTATCGATTGTTAACTTTTGTTGTAAATTATTGTTATTGGACCGAATACACGATCTGTAGAGTTCACCATCACAGTCTAAACGATCACTGTTTGCATATACCGAACCTGTGGTATGGGACATAGTATTACGTGCATTAGATAAGTTAATAAAATGAATAGTAACCCTAGATTGACACTTGCATGCTTGATCTAGAACATTGTCATCGACATTGATCATTAATTGTAACTAGTGATTATTGCATAATTAATTATAGACCCTTGACTTTATCACCAACCTTGCTATTGCACCTTGACTTTGATCTAGTCCCTTATTCTTGATATAACATGCTTTTCTTATTCTTTATTTCCCACTACTTGTTGTCCATGAGTTGCTCTAATGGACATTATTTTTCTACTTTAGATCAAGAGTTTGCAGGTACTTAAGGAACAATACCCGAAGGACTTGGTGACCAACACTTTTAGATATTGGAGCTCAAGGAATAGACTGCATTGATTATCTATTTATGCTATTTCATTTTGAACATTGCTATTATTATTATACTTTGTTTTCGGGCCTTGTTGACCCAAGGTTTGTTTTTATCCCAGATGTTGGATGTTATGTTAAAGATTATTTCATTGATTATTGAAGTCGTTCTTCATTTATGTAATTATTTACTCTTGTGTGATTGTGATTATATTCATATTGTTAAGTTAGACTAGTACAACTTATGGATGATGCTTACATCATTCGCTAGGCTTTTGTTACGTGCTCGTATTCCCATATTTTGGGAAGTAGGGTGTGACAAGTTTTTAGTGGTATTAGAGCCCGGGTTTCGGCCGATGTGTTGGTCAGGATTGGCTAGCATGTTAGCTAGGTTTCGACTCTAGCCGGATTAACTCATTAATATGAGCACCACGTTAATTACATGAACATGTAATAACCAACGTATATCTGGGTACTCACCAATTTGATGGTTTTGCAGGCTATGGCTCGCAGAAGTTCTTTCACTTCCCTTCCAAGGGATGAGCAGCTGGACAATGCTGTTGTCCTGCAAACTTTGCAACAAGTGATGGCCCTTCAACAAGAGCACAATGAGTTTATAAGGGCTACATTAGAGAAAGCCAACAGAATTGCCACTAGACCTGCACCAGGGCTACTGCCACCAAGGTTCGGCAAAGTGGCAGACTTCATGAGGCTGCACCTGGATAAGTTTTTGGGTACGAAGATGCTGCTGGAGGCTGAGCAATGGCTTATCTGGACGAAGTAGTTGTTTATTGCAGCTCGGATCTCCGATGTGGATCATGTGGATGTGATAAGCATCCACCTGGTGGACCTCACCCATATCTGGTGGCAGACCGAGGCGGAGAGGCTTGAGAGATCCATCACTTGGGCTACTTTCACTGAAAGCTTCATGGTTCTTCCCCATTGTTACCAAGGTTGAGATGGAGCGACAGTTCGTTTCCTTAACTCATGACAGTTCATTTTCTTAACTCAAGGTTGAGATGGAGCAACAGATGTGGAATTCTTTAATCCCACATCGAAGGAATTAGGGGATAACTAATAATAAATATAATTACCTATGATTAAGAGTCACCTAATTAGTTAACCACCTTTTGAGAGGCAGCCTGTGGTGGGCAGTTGTACTATAAATAATAAATAAATAAATAAATTGTCTGAATATTGGGGCGGGGCATTACAAATGGTATCAGAGCCGACTTTCGATACCGAGTGTGGGAAAAGAGTGGGTGCGATGTATGCCTGAGAGGGAGCTGTACGCTGGCAGTTTGGCCAGGGACAGTACGCTAGAATTAGCTGAATCATTGTACTCCATCCACATCGGCGAGATGTATGCCTAAGAGGGAGCTGAGGTTAGTGCGCTGGCCCGGAATTAGTTGAATCAGAGTACTCCTGCTCCACATTGGCTAGAAAAGAGATCCTGCGCTAGGTTGCATGCCCCGTACTCAGCGTGGACGGAGTTGGGGGGGGGGGGGGGGGGGTATATGTAACACCTCGTAATTTCTAATATATAATATAGTTGTATCGATATAATAAAACACAAAAAAAGCTATCAAGTGGCCCACCTTCAATCCCCCCAAAATCAAAGGCCTAGATCTAACCTCACAAAACACATTTTCTCCCAAAAATTTCAAACCCCAAAACCAAAATTTCCCCCCCAAAACTAAAAAACCCACTACTTTATTACTATCTCTTTCTTCTCTCTTCACTTTTTCATATTTCTCTCATTCTCTCTCTCCCTATCTCTCTCACATTCTTTCTTTATTTACTTAAAAATTTAGATTTTAAGAGATCAGGTTTGTAAATTTTTAGAATTTTTATGTTTTTTTTATTGCACATGTTATATTGAAAATAGCAAATATCTCTTCAACAGTTAAATTTCATCATTTTTCACACTTAAAGTTCTAAGAAGTTAGATTTTACACCCCCCATTTATAATTATATTTCAACATATACTAATGGAAACGTGTACTTTTATTTACAACTAATTATTATCATACTATTCAAACTTGAGCTACATAATTGTTGTTTTATTGTTTACAGTGTTTTTTGTGTTTTCTATCGTTCTGAAGACGTGTTGTAGGCACGTGCCCACGGGCAAATCTAGTATATTAATAATATAAGTTGGATGGCATATTATAGTAATATATATATGGCGTTATGGTAAATAATGTTAGAATGAATTAAATTGGTGGGCGGGGCCCACGTGAGAAAGATGCACAACATGTTTGGTTGGTTCTGGTTGTGGTGCCTGGTGGCGTAGCGCCCAGGCAGGGGCCCACGTGATTTGCCAGGGGCTGGCCTGACGTCAGCACAGAGAGAGAGGGTGTGAATTGAATTTGTCCCATATAGGGAGATTGCAAGATTAATTAACATTAAAATATAATTGCCTATGATCAATAGTCACCTAATTGGTTAACCACCTTTTGAGAGGCAGCCTGTGGTGGGCAGTTGTACTATAAATAATATTAAATAAATTAATAAATTGTCTGAGTATTTGGGGCGGGGCGGGGCGTTACAAGTGGTTGACGAGCGACAGGAGACGACGAGTGCATGGGCAAGGGCTGGCGAAGGAGGTCGCAGGTGGTCGGAGGAAGCGAGACTGGAGGCGATGGCTTGGGTGATGCGGAACCAGCGAAGATGGCAGGAGCGGCAGGGTAGCAGCAGTGGGTGTTGTTGGAGAGGGTGGTGAGGGGCGACGAGGGTGTGATGTCGGGCTGCAACTTCGGTGGTCCAAGTGAGGTTGCAGGCGGTGGTCGCGACTGGGGTGACGAGGAGGTGCTGCAGGCGGTGAAGGAAGAGGGCAGGGGCTATCAATAAGGAGGAGAGGGGGCAAGGAGGCAGAGGACTGTGGGATGCAGTGGCAATCGACGGGGTGCAGTCGAATATGGGGAAAGAGAAAGAGTCGGGGAGAAAGAGAGTTGGGAGGGCGAGCGGCAGCGAGCAATCGAGCAGTGGAGGCTCGGGGGATGGTGCTAGCGACTGGTGGCACTCAGGGGATGGAGGACGGCGGCGAAGGGTGGTGCATTCGGGGTGCGAGGTGGAGCAGTCGAGGTGAGGGGGATGAAGATGAGAAGATGGCAAATCTGTGGTGGAGGGTGATGGTCGAAGGAGGTAATGACAGCGAGCGGGATGGTGCTGCAGATGTAGGGGCTTCGATTGGTTCAGTGGTGAACAGGGGAGGGCGAAGGCAAAGGTGGGTTGCGGAGATGGTGGCAATGGCGGTGATAAGGGAAGGTGATGACGGGATGGGGGTGGTGGTCGGGTGCAGGAGGTGACAAGATCGATGACAGTCGGGGTTGGGTTTCGAAAGGTTAGCAGGGAAGAAGAAAGATTAGGTAGCTGGGGGAATTAGATTAGATGAAAATTAGGGTTAATGATGATTAGTATATATATAGGGAAATTAGGATGTAGGCTAACGGGTTTGCGGGTTTGGGTTAGGATCCAATAAGAGATGAGTTTGGGTTTAAATATAAATAATTAGAAAGTAAATAAAATACCCAAAACACAAGGAAAATAAATAGAGTACACAAGGATCTGTTCAACGAATTAAAAAAAAAAAATTGATTAAAAGAATACAATGGGTTTGGGTTAAGAGTTGGGCTACCCACAAACAAAATCAATTGATCAAATAATAATATATTAGTTTGAATTAGAATTTGGGTTTGCGTTTAAAAAAAAATCTAATAACATAAGTAAAGTGGTTTAAAATTGAACTTTAGTTAACTTAATGAGCTTCATATTAATAAATAATAATAATAAACGATGGATTAAAATCTATGGGCTTTTTCAAATTAATAAACAATCAAAGAAATAATAATAATAATAATAATAATAATAATAATAATAAGAAGAAGAAGAAGAAGAAGAAGAAGAAGAAGAAGAAGAAGAAGAAGAAAAATTATTCTAAGATCATATAACAAAATTGGATTGTATTACAATATAAAAATTATTTGAAAATAACTACAAATACAATTAATGTATAACAATGGACTTTAGGAGATCCAAAATAAATTTAAAACCAAAACGAATTTAAGAAAACGGAAAAAATTATAAAGAATCCAAACACAGAAAAATACATATAGGTGGAAATGGGGGTTACATTTTATGGTTGGTATTTAGGTCATTTTACTGTGTCACGTGTGATGCACGTAAGTTCACTTAACAGAATTTTAACAGTTCCGTCAAAACTAGGGTGTAACCCCTGTTTTCCATTTTCTGTATTTTGGGGGTATCTTCTTTTTAGTGTATTTATTCATATTGTATCTCTTTTTAAACCTTGTTTTGGATCTTCATTTTCAATATATTTACTATTTGATCTGTCGTCTTTTATTTGATCTTCTTGATTCAATTTTCTCCTATTATTTCATCTTTGTTTGATCGAGCTTGTATTTTTTATCCTCATTATTCAAATTGTTCGTGCCCAATTTTGTTTATTCATTTTTGTTACTATCTCAATTGTTGGATCATTCTATTATTCTCTTGAATCTTTTATTAAACCCATAATCCACTACCCCTTTAATACCCTATAACCCATTAAAGACCCAATACCCATTATTACCCTACCCGTTAACCCTATCTACATCTAAAACCCTAATACTACTCTGCATATATATATACCCCCCCTATATATCCCCATGATCACATCAACCCTAGCCGCCCTATCTTCATCCCAACTTCTAAACCCATTCCCTACAGTGCCGCCCAGCACCTTGCAACACCCTCTCGATCACTCCCTCCTCCTGTCGTGCCGCCAGACCAAAGCCAGCGACTGCACCCCATCTGCAGTCCCTGCCGTCCTCAGCCCAGTTGCATCGAGCAGCAACGCCTCAGACACCCCCCCCAGTGCCTGTCTCCACTTTGATGGCAGACAGCCACGGCAGCAGCAAGCACTGCCGCCACTCTCGCCGTTGCGCTGTGCAGTTGAGTGCAGTGCCGTCTCTCCCCCTCTGCTGCCCTATCGTGTGTGTGTGTGTTGGTTCTTGCGAGTTGCGTTCATGATCCGTTCGTTGCGTTGTGTTCGTGCCCCTGGATTCCGTTCCCATTATTCTCTTTGTATCGTCGTTTTCATCATCGACTATAAGGCAAGTAACTTGTATTAATTTCTGTTGCAAATACAGGTACTAAATACCACCTGTAGTGTAGGTTTGTTCTAGAGACAATTCTTGTGCAAAACTCCTGTTATATCTTGTCTCTATGTGTTGATCCGTCCGTAGTTGTCTCATTACACACGACATGAATTTAGACTTAGAGATAATCAATTCTTGTATACAAGCATGTGTTTGTAAATTATGAGGTGTTGTATGATCTTGTATGTTTGATGAGTTCGTTGTAGTATAACTCGTTGTAGACTTGTAAAACACCCCATCCCATGTTTCTTGGACATCTAGTACACCAAACTTCACCCTTTGTTATGATTTGGATGTGTTACATATGACCTAGTTGATTTTATGCACGAAGAATATTTCTGTCTTTTCGGTTACCCCGTTTTTTATCAGTATTTTAGACCTTATTAAGGTCAGTATATGAAAACTATTTGTGAATATGAATTATAGAGAATTCTGTCTACTTCCCATATTTTTTGACAGATCTCAATTTCGATTTATGAGTTGCAAGTTATTGCTATTTTACTACAGAAGTTTTAAAATTCCAAATTCTGTTTTATATGAATTCTGTATGGGTAATTATTTTTCAAATAATGCTAAAGATAATATTTTGATCCAATATTTTTTTGAGTACAACTAGACTTGATTGGGAATAACCCCTAATTTTTTTCGGATTTAATTGATGACTTTCACATACTATTCTATGCTTGCAAACAACTACTATACTTGAAGAATTTTCATGCTATTCGGTAAAGAACCTAAATTTCAACTTGATTCTATTTGCTTTTTATAAAAAGTTTGTGAATAAGAATTGTAGCCTGGTGTATCTATTTACCACCCTTTTGACGGATCTGGATTTTGACTTATATTTTGTAATCTATTGTTATTTTAGTACTGTTGTGTTTATGATTCCAGATTTACAAACTTTCTGGATCTTGCTGCTTCCTGATTTTACTTGACTATTCTATCTATGTTGGAAAATTATGAAACTTTGTTTTCTGATACTAAACATACTAGAAAAATCCCAGATTTTTTTTTGGATTTAATCAGTAAGTTTTTATGCCGTTTTTCTGTTTATGAATACAATCTTATAATTTCTGGTTGAACATGTTTTCTGGATACAATTCTGTTTTGTGTCCTATATTTGTGAAATACCATATGACTTATATATATTTGCTGGATTCGGCCGAGAGTCTACTTTCAGAATTTATGATGGATCTAGGTTTGCATATGTGTGGCAACGGGAATTCCAGATTTGGTGCAGTACTGTCTTGCTGTCCTGAACTAGAATTTTCGTTGTCCTATCCTTTTATGAGTTGTCTTTCACCTATACATGTTTATCTCCCGACCTGAACCTGTTACTTGTTCATGCCATGTTATTCTTGCTCTGTTTTGTGACATGTGTATGCCTGTTGATAATAATAACAAATAACCAAGCCGGGGTTAAGGAAAAGACCTTAGAAGTAGACAATATAGGTATGTGTACTCAGAAGAGGGCCAGTGTTTCCCATTACCTGTTGCCATGTTTTATGATTACATTATTCATGCCTGTTTTTACTACCTGATTATATGTTGCCAAAATTCATGATGAACAATGCCTGTTATTACTATATGTTGTCATGTTTCATGATTACATGATTCATGCATTTTATTACTATATGTTGCCATGTTTCATGACTAAATGATTCATGCCTGTTTCTGTTGCCGCAATTTCACGACTACGTGATTCGTGCCTATTTTCTGTTACATGACACCTGAGTACACGGCCCTATAGAAATCCGCCACTAGATCTAAACGAAATTTGCATGTATGTAGCAACCATGTGGTAAAAACCTGGGATGCTTGAAGTGCTACCTAGATAACAATAATACAAGACTTGACATAACATGATACCTGTTACATGCTTACCTGATACATGATTACCTATACATGCTACTTGACACCTGTTACATGATTACCTGAACATGTTATATGTTCACCTGTTTACCAGCTTGCATGATACTTGACATTTGTTACGTGTTACCCGTACCCTGTTAGCACATTATGTTATTTGATTTTGTTCATGATTCATGCTAGTTGTTCTATTTTTTTGTCATGCCTATTCCATGCTAGGTTGCTTCCGTTGTTACTCTATATTTGTTTCTTTTTTCCTGTACTTGTGCCTGCACTACAAGCGGTCCGTAACTTGCATTAACAGGCATTTTGTTTTGTTTTCCCTTTTTCTGCAATTTATAAAATTGCAGATTATGGTGATCAGCTGCCCGATAGAGTAGGTGATCTGAGATTCTAGTCCTGAAGTTCTTGCTACTATTATTATTATTTCCTATTGCTTATTTTGAATAAATATATCTGCTACTTGGACTATTTTATATTAGGCAATGTGACCCAGAATTATTGATTTGTTCAGATTTGGTTTATTTGAGATTAATAAATTTTGTTTCAAGTAAATTCTGTTGGAATTGATTCAGTTATGCATGCGTGGTTGACTTCTCTTCCTTCTTACTCTGATTATTCTTGTGAAATGTGGTAAAGATCCTGACAGCTTATGGATAATGAAAATCATTCGCTGGACTTAGTCACGTATCCATATTCCATATCTCCTTTTTGGAAAGCGGGGCATGACAATGTTTTTTAGTGGTATCAGAGGCCAGGTTTGGCTAATGTGTTTGTTTTACTGATATATTAGACAAGCTTGGCTCGATCTGGGATTGGCTCAACAATACACAGACCATGCAAACATGAATGAATTATAATCAACTTTGATCTGGATACTGATTGTTTTTTATCTTGTGCAGACCATGGCTCGCAGAGGTTCTACTTCTCGTCCTCAAGAAGATCAGCCCGGGCTTGAGGCCGTTACCAATGTGTTGGAATAGTTGATCAATATGCAGCAAAACCACAGTGACCTTGTGATGGCTGCTTTGGAAGCTGCCCGGGTTCCGCCTCCCGCTGTGCCTATGCAGGCAGCTCTCCCTCCTCATCCAGGTACAGTTCTATATTTCATGAGGCTGCATCCTGACAGATTCTTTGACACTGAGATGCCTTTGAAGGCCGAATAGTGGTTGATCCGGACTGAGCAGTTGCTTTTGGCAGCAAGAGTTGCAGATGCTGATAGAGTAGATGTGGTAGCCATCCAGCTGCTGGTGGATCTGGCCTACATTTGGTGGAGGTCCGAGTCCGAAAGGCTCGAACGACCGATTTCTTAGGACACGTTCACTAGGAGCTTCTTAGAGAAGTTCTTTCCATGCAGCACTCGAGTTAAAATGGAGCTGTAGTTCCTGGCCCTGAAACTGGTTGGTCATTGTTCTATTATTGGAATTTTGTTACATATTGTTCATGCAATGTTGTAACATTATATTTTCTTGAAACAGGGCTCTAGGTCTGTGGATGAGTATGCAGGAGAATTTACCAGACTTAGCCGCTTCGCAGCCATTCTTGTGGTGAACGAATGGACAAGGCTCGTAGATTCGCGCTGGGAGATATTCGGGTGCAGCTAGTCTCCCTTCGCTTGCGTACTTATGCTGAGGCTCTTGAGGCAGCTCGAGCTCAGGAGCAGGCTCGTAGCGGGTTGACACCTCCCCAGCAGACTGTTCTGTACTCTATGGTTGCTAGGCCTTTTGGTGGGCCTATTCAGAGGCCTGTCCCAGCCCATCCTGTCAGGACAGCTCCTTACCCTTCTGACGCTCCTCAGAGAGAAGGATTCTGTGATTTCTTCCAGATGACTGGGCATGTGCACAGAGACTGTAGGCGTGCCAATCATCGCTATTTTGGATGTGGTGCTACTGACCATTCAGTGTGGGATTGCCCACAGCAGAGGATGGATCTTCTAGCCGGGGTCCAGTTCAGCAGGTTGCCCCAGCTCGTGGTCCAGTCAGGTCACCGCTTCCTCCTCAGTGCCAGATTGTCGGTCAGAGGACCACTGTCCCCAGGAGAGGTCAGACTTTCAACCTGAGTGCTGCAGATACTGAGTCAGCAGAGGGTGTTGTTGCAGGTATACTTTTCTTTTATTACTTTGCTGTTTTGTTGTTTCCCTTTTTGCTTCTTTCATTTCTCTTGCATTATTCTTTCATATTATCTTTCTGCATTGTGTTTTCCTCACCCTTGATCATCAATTGTTTTTCTCTTGCTTTTAATTCCATCTTAGGTGTTGTCCTTGTTTGTTCTTTCCCTGCTCATGTTCTTTTTTATTCCAGGGCAACCCATTCCTTCGTCTCTTCCCGCTTCGTGGCTCGCCATCAGTTGGAGTGAAGCATTATGTCTGGGGCTTAGAACATCGTGACAAGTGGCGGTATTTTCATTTGTTCCCAGGAGTGCAGGCAGAGTCTCGTAGTTATTAGTGGCGTAGATTTCAAGGCCGATCTGATTGTAACGGTATGGATTGGTTGGGTGAGTCCCACGCCATTATTGATTGTCGTGCCAAGAAAGTCGTATTCCAAATCCCAGGCCGTACAGAGTTTGAGTTCCATGCTAGGGAGATGCCCCTTGGCTAAGCTGTGACTGCAGTTGATCAAGAGGTTTGTGCGATGGAATTGCATTCCAATGTGAGGCTGCGCCTCTAGTAGTACGAGATTTCTTGGATGTTTTTCCAGAGGATTTACCTGGCTTACCCCCTGATAAGGATGTGGAGTTCAGTACCGAAGTTCAACCGGGTATGGCACCGATATCGAAGAGTCCCTACAGAATGCCACCGGTTAAGTTAGCAGAGCTTAAGGTGCAAATTCAGGAGTTGCTTGATTTGGGTTTCATCAGACCCAGTGTTATGTCGTAGGGTGCTCCAGTCCTTTTTTATCAGCAAGAAGGATGGTAGTTGTCGACTGTGCATTGATTATCGAGAAATGAACAGTGTTCTTGTGAAGAACCGGTATCCGTTGCCCAAGATCGATGACTTATTGATCAGTTGAGTGGAGCTGCTATTTTCTCAAAGTTGGATCTTCATTCCGTGTATCATCAGGTCAAGGTGAAGGTGATTGATGTACAGAAGACTGCATTCAGGACCAGATATGGGCACTATGAGTATCTTGTGATGTCGTTCGGGGTCACAAATGTGCATGCTATATTCATGAGTCTTATGAACAGGGTCTTTTCCCAGCTCCTGGTTAGATTTGTGGTGGTCTTCATTGATGACATCCTGGTGTATTCTCGGAATCGGGAGGCATCTTAGGTTGGTTCTACAGACTTTGAAGGAGAATCAGCTCTATAGGAAACTCAGCAAGTGTGAGTTTTGGCTCGACCGAGTTACTTTCTTGGGGCACATTATCTCAGGCAATGATATTTTTGTGGATTCGTCTAAGGTTGAGGCTGTGAAGGATTGGCCAGTTTCCAAGTTAGTTTTAGAGGTGGGGAGTTTCCTTGGTCTAGCTAGATATTATCGGAAATTCGTCCAAGATTTTTCGAAGATAGCAAGACCATTGACTAAGCTGACAAGGAAGGATCAGAAGTTTTGTTGGTCTGAGTCTTGCAGTGAGGCTTTTGTTAAGTTGAAGAGCAGGTTGACGTCAGCGCCAGTGTTGACTATTCCAGATGGTTCAGGCGGATTTGTAGTTCACTGTGACGCTTCGGGCAAGGGTCTTGGAGGAATTCTGATGCAGAAGGGCCGAGTCATTGCTTATGCATCAAGGCAGTTGAGGCTGCATGAGAAAAACTATTCGACTTATGACTTGGAGTTAGCGGCAGTGAACTTTGCTTTGAAGCTGTGGAGACATTATTTACTTGGGGATCGAGTGGAGATCTTTACAGACCACAAAAGTCTCAAGTATGTATTCACCCTGAAGGAGTTGAACATGAGGCAAAGTCATTGGTTGGAACTTATGGCCGATTATGACATCAGTTTGCAATACCATCCTAGTAGAGTGAACTTGGTGCCAGATGCTTTGATCAGGAGACCGAAAGCTATGTTGCTGACTCAGCAGAGGGATTTGGTTGAGCAGATACAGAGGTTGGAGTTGGATGTATTGTTGCCAAGTTCTGATCGGAGTTGTTTGGTGCTTCAGCTTCTGTCGTCTCTTGTTGATCAGATCAAAGAGGCACAGGCTGGTGATGTGCAGTTGCAAGATTTTAGAGTAGAAGTTTAGGCTGGTTCCAGAATGGATATGGTTATTCATGCTGATGGATTGCTTCGTTTTGGGTCCGTGCTGTGTGTTTCGAAGGGTGAAGTTCGTCAGAGGTTGCTTAAGGAAGCCCACCAGTCATCGTATTATATTCATCCTGGAGGTACTAAGATGTATCGGGACTTGAAGCTTCATTTCTGATGGCACGGTATGAAGAGGGCTGTGGCTCGGTTTGTGTCTCAGTGTTTGGTCTGCCAGCAAGTGAAGGCAGAGCATCAGAGGACCGTCGAACTTCTTCAACCGCTTCCCATTCCAGAATGGAAGTGGGAACACATCACTATGGATTTTGTGACCGCTTTGCTTAGGAGTCCTTAGGGTCACAATGCCATTTGGGTGATTGTCGATCGACTGACGAAGAGTGCTTACTTCATTCCCTTCCGTGTCGGATATTCTACTGCGAGCCTAGCTGAGAAGTATATGCAAGAGATCGTCAGACTTCATAGGGTTCCAATCAGTATTGCATCCAACAGGGATACGAGATTCAGATCTCAGTTTTGGGAGTCTTCGGAGCAGTTTGGGGAGTAAATTAAAGTACAGTACAGCTTTTCATCCCCAGACTGATGGACAATCAGAGAGGACCATCCAGACTCTATAGGACATGTTGAGGTCCTGTATGCTACAGTGTAATACCCCGATTTTCATTTATGAAAATTATTATTTTATTTTTGCACGTATTGTGCACGTGCAATTTTTGTAGTATAAAATCTTATAATCATTTTCATTAGACAATGGGTATGTATGTATGTATGTATATATATATATATATATATATCTATATATATATATATATATATATATATATATATATAGGGAGCCCTTCGGTTGACAACTAATTTTGGTGAGAACTCCGTGAGAACTCACGAAGTAGACCCCCCATGAAAAATCCGAACCGACCATCTCGTTCTACATGCCTTAGATAACATAACATAAAGAATTCAAATAATTTGAAGTTCGTTTGCTCATTAATCAAATGGAGTAGAATTTTCAGCCATACAATTTTGCGATGATGTAAATCATGGGAAAACGAACTTCAAATTATTTGAATTCTTTATGTTATGCTATCTAAGGCATGTGGAACGAGATGGTCGGTTCGGATTTTTCATGGGGGGTCTACTTCGTGAGTTTTCACGGAGTTCTCACCAAATTAGTTCTCAACCAAAGGGCCACCTATATATATATATATATATATATATATATATATATATGCGTATGTGTTCTCTAACTGTTTTTATAAAGGCCCATTTTCTTCAAATAAGCATAAGTCCCTTTTAGCTCAAATCTAATTTATTTTTGTAAACCATTATTTGGCCCATTAAATAAAGGCCCATGAATTTATTTTCCCTTTTAATTACAACTTGTAATGTAGACTATTTTTATAGATCATTTTTGTAAAAAAATAATTAAATGTACAACTTTTTATATGGAGAACTAATGAATGCACGTGCATTGCACGTACACATGCATGAAGCACACTTTGGGGCCGGTTTTGAATGGGAGGAAAAAGGGAAAAGAGAAGTGGAGTTGTGGGTGGTATTTGTTTGGATCATGGTTGGTTACTACAACTTCCACTTAAATCCTAGTCTTTTATCTTTAACTCCTAGATTAATCCTAACCCTTCATTTGCTCCAAATTTTAGTATAAATACCCCCCCCCCTAGACTAGTTATTCTTGCACTCTTCATTCTCCAAAAACCTACAGTAGAAAATACATTTGTTAGTAGTACATTATTAGAAGGAAGTGAGATAAAAGATTGAGAGTTTGAGGGTGAGTGTGTGCTTGCAATCAAGGAAGGCCGGCATCACCTAGGAGGGCTCGGGATTGCACATTTGAAGGCTCAGTTTTGCACATCAAGGAGGAGGAGGAACACTCTTTTGGCAAGCTCGCGAAGGACTCTTTTGATTAGTATGTGTTGCAAAATCTTTTCTCTCCAAATAAAGTGGGTTATCTTCTATATTTCTAATTAGATATCATGCTAAGGTTGATTGAAACGATAATGCATGAAAAAAACTAAGAAGAGTACACTTAATTGGAAAAAGGACTTGTTAGTTGATTGAATTGATGCTAAATAAACTGCATGTTATTCCGTCATGAATCTTAAGTTGTATGTGAATTGTTTGTAGCCATGGAATGCGTGAATTAAAATTTGTTGTTAGTATTAAAACTAAGTACAAATGCTAGTAGATGAAATTGTTGATTTATATGCTTAGATGGACTTTCGTGATAATGTTTAGAATGAGTAACTTAAAATATGTTTTTGAGTTTATAAAAGGAAGATAAACAAGGAATTAATATAGGAAGTATTAATATTAAGTCGTATGAGAAATGTCAAATGAGATATGGTAGTAGTAGTATACAATTTAAATTAATTGTATGAAAAATATGTGTTTAATTACTGGAAAAATTATTTTTAAATTACTGGAGTATCAAAAATTGTTTAAATAGATATTCTGGAGATTTACAGAAATTTTAGTGAAAGCAAACTAAAATAAGAGCTTTTGAACATCGAAATGTTCTAATTGAACAGAGAATTGATTGAAATAAAATACGAGTTGTAGTCAAGACAACTTGAGCCTATAGCTCAAGTGGTCGGTGGGCTCTTTAGCTCTACAGTGGTGCGGGTGTATGTGGTTGAGGTCGCTGGTTCGATACTACAGCACCCCATTCTTTTTATATGCGTTTTGAAATTTAATCAGTTTTCAATCCGAGAATATTTAACTCCCTGACCTCTATTTATATCGATGAGCACAAGCAGCCGAGTGGCTAGTGCGTGCAGTTGGGTTCCTTTGGGTCGCTGGTTCGAATCCTGGCTTGGCCAGAATATTATTTTTTTTATAAAAAAGTGATTTTTGGGTTTCTTGATGTGTAAAAATTCCAAAAAAAATACTATTATTATTCTAAATTCATGTGTGACTTATGAAAATTAATTGGGAGTTATTGGAATGAAATAAAGTATATTTTGGGAGTAAAAGTGAAATTGGAACTATAGTTTTACACTCGTATATTTCGTAAAAATGTGTTTTGCGAAGAAATTGAGATAAGTATTAGGAAAGAAAAATTTGAAAGAAAGAAAGTATTTGTTGTGAAGTTTGTATGAGTTATTCTTATCAAAGAATAATGTGAGAATAGTGAGTGGTGAATATTTCAGTTTGACTAGATATTTTGTCATATGATTTTTAATGTGGAAATACATGTGGATTAAGAAATGTGTGATGTATAATTGAACTTCAAGTATGATTATTGACTCATGAAAAGATTGAAAATCATGTGATTGAAAAAGAGAAATGTTCTTGGGTTTGACAACTCAAACATGTGAATTTGTGAAATGAAATTGAAAATTAGGGTGTAGCCAAAACTCACACCGGCAAGTGAAAAGTGATGAAATATGATTATTGACATTGAAAAGACCAAGTTTGTGTCATTGTGAAATGAAAGAAATAAGACCGGTAGTAGTGAGAGGGCTAACTCTAAGAGATTGATTTTGTTCATGATTTCATTAGAATTAAGAATTAGTACATAGTGAAGACGTGATGAAAGTGAGAGAAAAACACAAGTATGAGGGCCTCGAGTCTACGATGTGGGTGTGATTCACAGTTTGTTTTCACGATGCGTCGTGACATGACGTGGGCACTACTCCGGAATTATCGGGATCTTGGCGACGGTTGTGGGGTGTTTGGTGACTGCGAGAGGATCGTGTGCTATGAAGGAGGCTGAATTGTCCATAGATAGTCTTCACGATGTGTTGTGACATGACGTGGGATTCTCCTCTAGTTTTTCTGTACATCATCTAGGATACTCTCCGTAGTTACAGTAGTAGATTAAGTCATGACGAGGGATTGAACCCTACAGGATGAAGAACGATTAAGAGGCTTGCCCTCGGACCTATGTAGTATGGGATGCATAGAATCCAAACAAGTGCGCATTAGTGTCATGTAATATAAATAACTGCATTAACTAAGTGCACAATCACAACACGACATCAATAGGGTATTCCCTTTAGTTTGATATGTGACAAGTTTGTGTTTGTTAAATATGGAAAATCAGTTATACTGTTTCTGGCATAGAGAGGATGGCCGTGTATAATGTTCGTCGGTTGAATAAACTGACGTACCCACAGTTTTGTATGCAGGGTAAATGACATGATAAAGATTAAAGGAGAAATGATGATTAGCAATTATTCAAATGTGGATGTACCTTTATATAAATGTTGTAATTTGCTTCCGCTGTGAAACGTAAAATGTAAAGATTCTATGTAACTCTGATGTAAAGTAAAAAGTTTTAAATTCCTTGTAAAATTGTACGAAAGAAGTGTAAAGATCCTGTGGAATCTCGAATTCAGTATATTTTGGAATTCGGGGCATTACAGAGTGGTATCAGAGCCACGCTTCACACTAGTACAAATTTATAAGAAACGACACCCTAGAAGTGGACATTAGAGTGTGTGTTGACTCTAGAGATTTAAATGTAAGTTACTTACATTTGTGTTGCTCTATGATTTATGCTTCTTCCTCCCTATTTCTAAGATGGCTGATCACTTCGACCCTGCTGGAGACGACGATTGGCATATCATCAAGGAAGATTATTATCCTGGACAAGAAGATTCCGAGGAAGAGTACTACCACGGGCAAGCAGACTCCAGCGGAGAGGAATGACCTAAGTCCCGAGAGATCACTCCACCTCCGGATTCATCTGATGACTCTTCTGACGAAGAAAAAAAACCAGTTCCAAGTAGTCTTGTGATATCTCTTCAGAGGCAGGTAGAAACACTACGGGAGAGAATCGGACTATTGGAGGCTCATTTGGCAAAGCGCCAGGATGATTTTGCAGTTCTCAGTCATCGTGTATGGGAACTCGAGAAGAGGAAAAACATGACCGATGTACTGAAGGAAGAAATTGAAGAACTACGGGGAGAGCTTCGTGAAGCCAAGAGGAACCGTAGGAGTTAGACCATTGTATCATCTACTACTTTCATTTTGATGTCAAAAATGTTTTAAATTCGAATGTATAAAGTTTGAAATTCAATGAAATGGAAATATTGACTTAAAAGTTCATGTTTCACACTTCGAATTTAATGGATCTTTTGCATCAGAACATGGCTGGACGAAGAGCAAGAAATAGTGAAGGTCTGGACTTGGAAACGGAACTCGCAAGGGTCTATCAGACACTCAATGCCATGGCCATGAATCAGAACCAAGGAAGGGTACCTGCGAATCCGATGCCCGAAGCAATCAAACTCGTGGAATCATTCAAACGGATGAAACCACCGGTGTTTGAAGGAAAGTCAGACCCTGATACGGCTGACAACTGGATCAGGCAGATAGAGACTATTTTCGAAGTTTTGGAGACCCCTGAAGGCAGCAAGGTGAAGTTGGCGACTATGTAATTCGAGAAGGATGCGGCTGTGTGGTGGCAGTCGATGAAGCGGACAATGGGAGGCTTGGTTCTTGGCTGGGAGGAATTTTTGGAGGAATTCCGCAGTCATTACTTTCCTTCAGACGTCCAGGTGAAGAAGGCCATGGAGTTTCTGTCGCTGCAACAAGGTGGCATGTCAGTTAAGGAGTATGAGACCAAATTTACCCAGCTCTCAAGATATGCTCCCGAATTAGTGATGGATGAGGCGAAGAAGGCTCGTAAGTTCGAGCATGGATTGAGGCCGAGCTTGAGGTCCCGGATGTTACCTCTTGGTATCAGAAGGTTTGACAACTGCTCAAGCGCGCGGCATGGAGCATTTTCATGTTTTTCAAAATCGGAGGAACAACTGGCAGTCTGGAAAGAGGCCTGCAAATTCTGGAAATTTCAAGGGTCAACCATCGGCACAAAGGTTCAAACCGATAGGGGCGAACGCTATCAATGTGGTTGGAGGACCCGGGAACAATATTGTGAGACCTCCTGCAGTAAATTGCTATAATTGTGGTGAGATGGGACATTACCAATCTCAATGCCCCAAACCACGAAATGGTAATTGCAATGTACCAATGCAGCAGACTGGAAAGAGACCATACCAACAAGGGCGAGTATTTGCCTTGACTGAAGCTGATGCTGATGAGCTGGATCATGTCATCACTGGTACGAGGGCGGATGTTTAGAGGTTCATGTTGTTTCTTTTTCCCGTTTATTTAGTGAACTGTTACATAATGAGTGTGTATTATGTAACAGGAGAACTTTATTTGAATGGAATGAAAGCTGTTGTTTTGTTCGATACTGGATCCTCTCATACTTTTGTGTCTCCTAAATTTGCTAAAGTGTTGGGAGTCAAACCAAAGATTTTTCTAGGCAAGATCTTAGCAGTAGCTACTCCATCAGGGAAAACTTTAACCACTGATCGGTACTATGCAGGATTGCGAGATTGTGATTGGAGACAGAATCTTCGGAATTGATCTAATCGAGCTGACAATCTTGGGAGTCGATGTAATCATTAGCATTGATTGGATGTCGGTATACAGTGCAAGCATCGAGTGTAAGACCAAGACGGTAATAGTGAAGGCTCCAGATGAACCTGAAGTCAATTTCCAAGAGAAGAAGGAGTGTTCTAGGTTGGTGGCAGCTATCCGCAACGAAGAGATTCATATGGAAGTGCAATGGATTCCTGTGGTTCGGGACTATCCGACTGTGTTCTTGGATGATTTTCCTGGGTTACCCCCGCAACGTGATGTAGAGTTCAGCATCACCATTCAACCGGAAAGTGCACCCATTTCTAAGGCACCGTATAGGATGGCTCCAGTGGAACAGGATGAGGTGAAACGGCAGATTGAGGAACTGTTGGAGAAAGGCTTTATTCAACCTAGTGCGTCGCCTTGGGGAGCACCAGTGCTTTTGGTAAAGAAGAAGGATGGATCGATGAGAATGTGTATCGACTATCGAGAGCTGAATAAGGTCACTATTCAGAATAAGTATCATATTTCCCGAATTGATGACTTGTTCGATCGTCTACAAGGAGCTACTGTTTTCTCCAAAATAGATCTTCGATCAGGATATCACCAAGTTCGAGTGAAAGCTGCAGATGTGCACAAAACTGCATTTAGAACTCGACATGGGCATTACGAATTTTTAGTTATGCCATTTGGAGTAACGAATGCACCCGCAATCTTCATAGATTTGATGAACAGAGTTTTGAGGCCGTTCATTGATTCTTTCGTCGTGGTGTTTATCGACGATATTCTCGTGTACTCTAAGTCAGAAGAGGAGCACACCGAGCATCTAGCAGCAGTTTTAAGGAAGCTAGAAGAGCAGGAGTTGTATGCCAAGCTGTCCAAGTGCGATTTCTGGAAATCTGAAGTGGCATTCCTAGGTCACATCCTTTCTAAGGAGGGAGTGGCAACTGATCCTCAGAAGATAGAGGCAATGAGAGACTGGGCTAGGCCTACTACAGTGAAGGAAGTCAGAAGTTTTCTTGGAATGACTAGATACTACAGGAGATTCATTCACGGTTATGCTCAGTTAGCCGTACAGCTCACTGGTTTGACCAAGAAGAATGTGAACTTCAAGTGGACTGAGCAATGTGAGGCAAGCTTTCAGGAGTTGAAAGAGAAGCTGGCTACTGCACCTATTTTCGCTTTGCCTAGAGCAGGTGTTGAGTATGACGTTTACAGCGATGCTTCACATTGTGGGCTTGGTTGTGTCTTAATGCAAGAAGGAATAGTAATCGCTTATGGGTCTAGGCAACTAGACCGCATGAGAAGAATTACCCGACTCATGATCTGGAGTTGGCTGCGATTATCTTTGCCTTGAAGCAATGGAGACACTACGTGTACGGTGAGAAATTGAACATATACACGGACCACAAGAGTTTGAAGTACATATGCTTCGGTGTTGTGTACTAGACTTCGGAGGCAGTTGGAAAAGGCATTTACCTTTGGTAGAGTTTGCCTACAACAACAGTTTTCAGACTAGCATTGGAATGGCGCCGTACGAAGCTTTGTATGGCAGGAAGTGCAGAACGCTTGTTTGTTGGTTTGAAGTTGGGGAGCGTCATTTGTTTGGACCTGAGCTTGTGCAGCAAACCTCTGAAAAGATTGATCTGATCAGGAAAAGGTTGGTAGAGGCTCAGAGCAGGCAGAAGAGCTATGCAGACAACCGGAGAAGGGACCTTGAGTTTGAGGAAGGTGACTTCGTCTTTCTGAAAGTATCACCCAGTAAAGGTGTGATTCGATTTGGCAAAGGCGGGAAGTTAGCCCCAAGGTTTATAGGCCCGTACAAGATATTGAAAAGGATCGGGAAAACTACTTACCGGCTTGAGTTACCGGAAGAGTTATCTCAGGTGCACAATGTCTTTCATGTGTCTATGCTGAGAGGTTACATTCCAGATCCGAGTCATCATTTTCCTGAAGTGCCGGAAGGTTTGCAATTGGATCTCAATTACATCGAGTCTCCTGTCGAGATTGTTGATCGTCGAGAGAAAGTCTTGAGGAATAAGACAATACCGATGGTCAAGGTAGTCTGGAGAAACCATCTAGTTGAAGAGGCTACTTGGGAGTCTGAGGAGAGGATGTTGAGGGATTATCCTGAGCTTTTTGCTTGATTTGTATTTTGTATTTTCTTGTGCTTGTTGTGAGTGTTTTGTTTCTCGCTCTTGATTGTAGTTCCGGGAACGGAACTATTCTAAGGAGGGAGTGTTATAATACCCCGATTTTCATTTACGAAAATTATTATTTTATTTTTGCACGTATTGTGCACGTGCAATTTTTTGTAGTATAAAATCTTATAATCATTTTCATTAGACAATGAGTATATATATATATATATATATATATATATATATATATATATATATATACATATATATATATGCGTATGTGTTCTCTAACTATTTTTATAAAGGCCCATTTTCTTCAAATAAGCATAAGTCCTTTTTAGCCCAAATCTATTTATTTTTGTAAACCATTATTTGGCCCATTAAATAAAGGCCCATGAATTAATTTTCCCTTTTAATTACAACTGTAATGTAGACTATTTTTATAGATCATTTTTGTAAAAAAATAATTAAATGTACAACTTTTTATATGGAGAACTAATGAATGCACGTGCATTGCACGTACACGTGCATGAAGCACACTTTGGGGCCGGTTTTGAATGGGAGGGAAAAGGGAAAAGAGAAGTGGAGTTGTGGGTGGTAGTTGTTTGGATCATGGTTGGTTACTACAACTTCCCCTTAAATCCTAGTCTTTTATCTTTAACTCCAAGATTAATCCTAGTCCTTCATTTGCTCCAAATTTTAGTATAAATACCCCTCCCCCCCCCCTAGACTAGTTATTCTTGCACTCTTCATTCTCCAAAAACCTATAGTAGAAAATACATTTGTTAGTAGTACATTATTAGAAGGAAGTGAGATAAAAGATTGAGAGTTTGAGGGTGAGTGTGTGCTTGCAATCAAGGAAGGCCGGCATCACCTAGGAGGGCTCGGGATTGCACATTTGAAGGCTCGGTTTTGCACATCAAGGAGGAGGAGGAACACTCTTTTGGCAAGCTCGCGAAGGACTCTTTTGTTTAGGAGGTGTTGCAAAATCTTTTCTCTCCAAATAAGGTGGGTTATTTTCTATATTTCTAATTAGATATCATGCTAAGGTTGATTGAAACGACAATGCATGAAAGAAACTAAGAAGAGTACACTTAATTGGAAAAAGAACTTGTTAGTTGATTGAATTGATGCTAAATAGATTGCATGTTATTCCGTCATGAATCTTAAGTTGTATGTGAATTGTTTGTAGCCATGGAATGCGTGAATTAAAATTTGTTGTTAGTATTAAAACTAAGTACAAATGCTAGTAGATGAAATTGTAGATTTATATGCTTAGATGGACTTTCGTGATAATGTTTAGAATGAGAAACTTAAAATATGTTTTTGAGTTTATAAAAGGAAGATAAACAGGGAATTAATATAGGAAGTATTAATATTAAGTCGTATGAGAAATGTCAAATGAGATATGGTAGTAGTAGTATACAATTTAAATTAATTGTATGAAAAATATGTGTTTAATTACTGGAAAAATTATTTTTAAATTACTGGAGTATCAAAAATTGTTTAAATAGATATTCTGGAGATTTACAGAAATTTTAGTGAAAGCAAACTAAAATAAGAGCTTTTGAACATCGAAATGTTCTAATTGAACAGAAAATTGATTGAAATAAAATAAGAGTTGTAGTCAAGACAACTTGAGCCTATAGCTCAAGTGGTCGGTGGGCTCTTTAGCTCTACAGAGGTGCGGGTGTATGTGGTCGAGGTCGCTGGTTCGATACTTGAGCACCCCATTCTTTTATATGCGTTTTGAAATTTAATCAGTTTGCAGTCCAAGAATATTTAACTCCCTGACCACTATTTATATTGATGAGCACAAGCAGTCGAGTGGCTAGTGCGTGCGGTTGGGTTCCTTTGGGTTGCTGGTTCTAATCCTGGCTTGGCCAGAATATTATTTTTTTTATAAAAAAGTGATTTTTGGGTTTCTTGATGTGTAAAAATTCTGAAAAAAAATACTATTATTATTCTAAACTCATGTGTGACTTATGAAAATTAATTGGGAGTTATTAGAATGAAATAAAGTATATTTTGGGAGTAAAAGTAAAATTGGAACTATAGTTTTTCACTCGTATATTTCGTAAAAATATGTTTTGCGAAGAAATTGAGATAAGTATTAGGAAAGAAAAATTTGAAAGAAAGAAAGTATTTGTTGTGAAGTTTGTATGAGTTATTCTTATCAAAGAATAGTGTGACAATAGTGAGTGGTGAATATTTCACTTTGACTTGATATTCTGTCATATGATTTTTAATGTGGAAATACATGTGGATTAAGAAATGTGTGATGTATAATTGAACTTCAAGTATGATTATTGACTCATGAAAAGATTGGAGATCATGTGATTGAAAAAGAGAAATGTTCTTGGGTTTGACAACTCAAACATGAGAATTTTTGAAATGAAATTGAAAATTAGGGTGTAGCCAAAACTCACACCGGCAAGTGAAAAGTGATGAAATATGATTATTGACATTGAAAAGACCAAGTTTGGGTCATTGTGAAATGAAAGAAATAAGACCGGTAGTAGTGAGAGTGCTAACTCTAAGAGATTTATTTTGTTCATGATTTCATTAGAATTAAAAATTAGTACATAGTGAAGAGGTGATGAAAGTGAGAGAAAAATACAAGTATGAGGGCCTCGAGTCTACGATGTGGGTGTGATTCACAGTTTGTTGTCACAATGCATCGTGACATGACGTTGGCACTACTCCGGAATTATCGGGATCTTGGCGACGCTTGTGGGATGTTCGGTGACTGCGAGAGGATCGTGTGCCATGAAGGAGGCTGAATTGTCCATAGATTGTTTTCACGATGCGTCGTGACATGACGTGGGATTCCCCTCCAGTTTTCTGTACATGAGCTCGTACTCGTAGATCATCTAGGATACTTACCGTAGTTACAGTAGTAGATTAAGTCATGACGAGGGATTGAACCCTACAAGATGAAGAACAATTAAGAGGCTTGCCCTCGGACCTATGTAGTATGGATGCATAGAATCCGAACAAGTGCGCATTAGTGTCATGTAATATAAATAACTGCATTAAGGACTAAGTGCACAATCACAACACGACATCAATACGGTATTCCCTTTAGTTTGATATGTGACAGGTTTGTGTTTGTTAAATATGGAAAATCAGTTATACTGTTTCCGGCATAGAGAGGATGGCCGTGTATAATGTTCGTCGGTTGAATAAACTGACGTACCCACAGTTTTGTATGCAGGGTAAATGACATGATAAAGATTAAAGGAGAAATGATGCTTAGCGATTATTCAAATGTGGATGTACCTTTATATAAACGTTGTAATTTGCTTCCGCTGTGAAATGTAAAGTGTAAAGATTCTATGTAACTCTAATGTAAAGTGAAAAGTTTTAAATTCCTTGTAAAATTGTACGAAAGAAGTGTAAAGATCCTGTGGAATCTTGAATTCAGTGTATTTTGGAATTCGGGGCGTTATATACAGTTTGGTGGATCATGGGAGGACCATTTGCATCACGTAGAGTTCTCGTACAATAACAACTTTCAGGTCAGTCTTAAAGCTGCACCGTTCGAGGAACTTTATAGGCAGAAGTGCAGATCACCAGAGTGCTCGGATGACATTGGTGAAAGAAAGTTGTTGGGTCCGGAGTTGATCACCAGGACAGTTGATGCGGTGACTTAGATCTGGAAGCACTTGTAGGCAGCTCAGGATAGGCAGAGGCGATAGGCTGATGTCCATCGGAGAGCTTTGGAATTTGAGGTTGGTGACCATGTTTTTCTAAAGGAATAGCCTTGGAGAGGTGTCATTCGGTTTGGTGGTGGGGGGCAAGCTTAGCCCTAGGTTTATTGGACCATTTGATATTGTGGAGTGAGTAGGCAAGGTGGCCTATCGTCTTGCATTGCTGTCAACTTTATCAGGAGTGCACGATGTTTTCTATGTCTCACAACTCAGGAGATATATCCGAGATGAGAGCCACGTAATCGACTATTCTGAGTTGACCGTTTGGCCAGATTTGACATGTGAGATTCCGCTAGTTTCTATTTTGGATCGGCGGGAGAAAGTGCTTAAGAACAAGATCATCAAGCTGGTTCGTGTTTCTTGGAATCCTCACTCGCCGGGTGTAACCCCTGTTTCCCCAAATTCGTATTATCTGAGTTGGGTTCTTTATAAAAAATTTCCGTTTCTTAAATTCTATTTTATTTCAAATTTATTTTTGTATCTCCCATCAAAATCCATTTCATTTTATTAATTGTATTTATTGTTATTTTCAAACGATTTTTAATATATTAATGTTGTTGTTATTATTTTTATTCAGTATTATTATTATTACTGTTATTTTTATTACCATTTTTATTATGATTATGATTATTATTATTTCTTTGATTGGTTATTAAAAACCTAGTTCTATTTATAAATATATTTGTAGTTATTTTAAATAAATCCTGTATTGCAATGTAAATTACATTATTTTATAAATTATATGTTATTGGTTATTTTATTATTCTTATTAGTTTTCTATTAAACCCATTTAAACCCTATTAAAATGCCCAAACCCATCAATTACTTTTGAACCCATTTAGATATCTATCAACCTATTCAATTCTACCTATACCCGTAATTTAATATCCACTTACCCATTAATTATCCACTAAGCTATATATACCCAAAACCTATAACTACATCTACCCTATTTACTTACCTAACCAAACCCATTCTAAATCCCCTACACCCCAGACCCGTTAAGCATGGACCCGATACCTGTTTACCCTATCCCTACCCTACCGTCATCACCCTAACCCTAGCTTTTGAACACATATATATACCTCTCTCTCTCATCCCCCTGTTCTCATCCCACAGCCACTCTCCATCCCCTTTTTCTCTTCCGTCCATCCCTCCCGACTCTCTATCTCCCCTGCCTGTGCTCCGCCCCCCAGCGCACCATTTCCCTTGTCCCCTCATCCTCGATTGACGCAGCAGCAGATAGGGCATCGTCGCCTGGCTTCCCGACCTCCTTCGTTCCTGCTCGTCCTACCCCGATCACTGCTCCACCCTACACAGCTGCGCGCCACCTGTGCACGATGCCAGCGACAGCTATTGCAGCCCTTGGCTGCCATCGCCCCGCGGTAGCGCTGTGCCCTGCTCCCTGTTTGACTGAAGCCTCCGCTAATGCTTCCTTCCTGCTGCAGCCAGCCGCCCTCCTCCCGAGCATCGCAGCCCTCCGACACTGTGACACCCCGTCCGTCGACCACCCCGTGTGCCGACGCTCCCCCACGTGCTCTTGTGTGCGAGTGCGTATTGGTGTGGGTGTATTGGATCTCGGGTACTCGTGATTACGGTGTTCATTGGCTCGTGGGTATTGAATTCGTGTGCTCATTTTGAGTTCGCGGGTTCGTAGTTGTTTTGTGTGTGGGTTCGTGGACTCGTGATTTGTTTGTGGTTGTTTTCGTGGTGCCGTTCGTGTTCGTGTGTTCGTTGTGGTTCGTGGCTCGTCGTTCGTTGTGTTCGTTTGCCCGAGAATCCGTTCTCGTTATTCTCATTCGTTGCTTCGTCTCGTAGTCATCTACACCCCAAGGCAAGTATCTTCTTGTACATTTCGTTTTCTAGTACAAGCTTTTCCTTGAAAATACTGCAAGTAGATTGTGAATGTGACTCCTCTTATTTATCATTAATGATCTCATGTTTTGCCTTATCTATCACATGATCTAAGAGTCACAACCCTTCGTTGATGCACTTGTTCTTAACTAGTATAATTCTGTTACATTTCATGCAAAAAGTGTCTTATTTGGTTTATGTCCTATCTTGGCTTACTGTTTCGACCCCGACAAAATCAAAATCTGAACTTGAGTCCTGAATATGAACTAGTTTTCCACCCTTTCGATGGAATTGAATTCCGAGTTACTATTTAGGAGATATCGTAGTTTTACTGCTGCTGTGTTTGTAATCACAGATTCATAAAAACTACTGCACCACTTTGGTTACAATTATTTAAACTATGATACCAGTAAGTAAATGACTTGTAATTTTGCATGCTGATACTGTACACCCTAGAGAATATTCCCTAACTTTCTTAGAATTAATTAATGAAGTTTCAAACCTGTTTCATATATATAAACTCAGTTTTACAAATTTTGGCTGAACACAAATGATGTATAGTTTGCTGTTTTGACATCAATTGCTACAACTTTTATGTGTCTTAATTATATGCGTTGGAACCGGACAGGAGTCTAGTTTCTAGGCCTTCTGACGGATTCACTTTTGCTATCTTAGAGCAATGGGAATCGCAGTTTTGGTGCAGCAACATCATGCTGCCCAGAACTGAAATTCTCGTAATTCTTGAAATCTTAATTGTGTTGACCCTCGAATATTCTTTATAATTATCTTAAACTTGTTCCATATTCTTGATCATAATTACTTGACCTGTTTCACATACTTTCATGCTTGTTTGATGATAATAATAAATAATAAGCCGGGATTTAAGGGAAAGACCATAGTAGTGAACAATATAGGTAAGTATACTCGGAAGGGGCCCCGTGTTTCCCACTTGATACATGCTTCATGAACTAGTTATATTATCATTCGATTCATGAACTAGTATATTATTTGATTCATGAACTAGTATGTTATTATTCAATTCATGAACTAGTATATTATTGATTCATGAACTAGTATTTATTCGATTCATGAACTAGTATATTATTTGATTCTTGAACTACTATATATTTGATTCATGACTTGTCTTGTTATGACTTGACACATGAACTAGTTATATGATTACTCTTCATCACTTGATACTTGATACCTGAGTACACCGCCCTATAAACTCCACCACTAGGCATAAATGTAACTAATTGTATGTAGCAACCATGTAGTAAAAGTTTGGATGCATGAAGTGCTACTTAGATAGAATTAAACATTAGACTTAAAATTAACTTGTCACTTGTACACACTTGATACCCTACTTGATGCTCATTACTTGAAACTTGTTTCTTGAAACTTGTTACTTGAGACTTGTCACTCGAGTCTTGTTATTTGAGACTTGTTACTTTTTACTTGACACTTGTACGTGATACTTGCTACTTGATTCTTGATACCATTACATGTTCACTTGTCTCTTGTTTCACTACTAGTACTTGTTACCCAATCTTGCCACTTGAGTTGTCTTTCTTACTAACTAGTTTCTTGAATCCCACTACTTGTTGCATCCCTATTATATTATGTTGTACATTCTTAATTCCAAATCTTGTTCCAAATTTCTTGCACTTGTTTTCATACCCTTACTTGTACTACTTACGGCCCTAACTTGCACTAAGGACGTTTGTCTTGTTTTCTCTATTTTTCCTTTTTTCTATATTTATATATACAGACTTTGGAGATGATTTGCCTGCTGAAATTGGTGAGCAGACGTTCGAGGCTTCGCTCGGAGAAAAGACTTGGTTTAAATATTTTGTTTTTGAGTTATTTATTTCTTTTGCTACTTGAATCTTGTAAGTGACTTATAGTCCCGAGTTTTATCTTTTGATCCTGATTTGAAAACTATTTGGGATATTATTATTTTGTTTCAATTGTTTTCTGTTGATTAATAAATTATTCATGCATGCGTGGTTGTGTACATTTTGTTATATTCTTGTTATGATGCTGAGTCGATCCTACAGCTCATGAATGATGAAAATCATTTGCTGGGCTTTGTCACGTGCTCATATTCCGTATTTTTGGGAAGCGGGGCGTAACAAGGTTTTTAGTGGTATCAGAGCCAGGTTTGGCTAATGTGTTAGTCTGACTAATACATTAGACAGTCTTGACTCAGTCAGGATTAACCCAACATTAAACAGGCCATGCAATCCCATGAACAATTTGATAATCAACTTGATCCGGACACTAGTCTTATCTCATTCATTTTAATCCCTTCATATTCAATTCTTTGATTCCTTGTTTCCTTCCATCTCTTACAGTTGTCATGATTTGTTGATTTCATATTGGGTATAAATTTATTCTTTCCGTACCCATGTTCTTTTGATTCTGGTGCAAGCAATCTCTTATTTCTGCTTGCCTCGTTGATCCCTTCTTATTTCAGCTCGTGTGTCATTCATTGCTTTTCGTGCCTTGCATTCACCTTTATTTGTTGATTCATATTGTGTATCATACTAGTTGTTCCTTCCCTATCTTGTTCTCCTTAAATTTCGGTGCTATCCATTCTTTTCTTCTCGCTTGGTTCGTCGATCGGCATCGGTGGATCTTCAACGACATATTAGAAGCTTGTTTAATTTCTACGTTACAGTATATTTTTATGATATATTTATTGTGTAAATTTGCTACACTACATATTTATTTTCTCATTCACATTTACATTGTGCTTATGCATGTATTTCATTCCGTTTTTCTCCCTACTTTTATAAATCATTTTCCCTACTACTATTTTGTACTATTGTGTTTGATATTTATAATCTCTACATCTATTTTGATATTCCATTGTGTGACTTTTAACTCCATTTCTTACTTTTCTACTATTTTTATATCACGAATTTCAAAACATAACATCATACTTAAATTAAATGTCCCATATTCATGTGCATATGGAAGGTTACATCTTCTATTTCACCATTTTGGTGAAACCTAATGTCGAGATGGCAATTATGCAACTCGGTGTCAATGGAGGCAAATTGCAACTGGATGTCGGGGAGGCAAAATGTGCAACCGAATATCCAGACGGCAACCTGCAACCTGATGTCGTGAAGGCAAACATGCAACTTGATGTTAAGGAGGCAAGATTTTCTACCTATTTGCTAATTGATATTTCAAGACTTTTTACTTATATAATGAAACTAATGCTAAAGAAATATTTTCTTTATGACATTTTTTTTATACAATTATACTTTATGTTTCTATACAATTTGAACTAGTATAGTTGATTTTACTCTATTTTGTGTTACAATTTTTTTTCCATTTATGTTAAGACTGAGTACATCAACTATGGTCTAAGTTTTCGTTCATTTCTGAATTACTATTTATTGCTACCGTTTTCCAATTCTTTAACATTTTAGATTTCTCACTTACTTTTGTTTCCACGACCTAATTAATGATTTGACGCTTACTTTTGTAATATTTCATGAACTCCTTTTAAGTCTTCTTACATACATATATTTGGGCCTATTTTGCTCGTTACCCTTTACTGTGTTTTTCGAGTATTGATTATAATGTCAGCATTCATTATTTATAATATGTCTTTCACATTCATGGTTATTAATATTTTCTTTACTTAGCTAAATTTGTTCGTATTTCTATGTATCTTGACTGGTTATTTTCCCACAACTATTTTTTTTATCACCTTTAAAGTTTGTGTTCCATTGTTGTTTGTATGTATTATCATTATTATCGGTATTGTTGACATTCTTAATTTTATTATTATTATGATTACCAGTATGATTATGATGATTTTTATTATTGTTATTATTATTGCTATTATTATTTTTAATATTAGTGTTATTATTATTTTATTATTGTTATTACTATTCTATTATTATTGATATTATTGTTTTTATTATTAATATTTGTTGTTATTATTATTTTTGTTAAAGCCCATTAGTTTTGATCTATAGCATAACTTTTAATTATTTAAATTGAAGCCAAACTTTATATTCATTTCGCATTATTTATTTATATCTATCTTGAGCCCATACTCTCCTTGATCCTAGTGTCTCAGTCTTATCTTCTTGCTCGGTTCGTCGATTGGTGTCATGTGGTCTACATCGATATGTATGTTGCTTGGGACATCACCATCGGAGGTGCGCAGCCGAAGCATTGTGGGTCCATAACCCACAGGTCCCAGGATCCTCTTGTTGCTTATTCTCCCTTGTGTTGTTTGCTTCCCCCTATCCCTTACATTCGTTCTCATCCGTTGACTCATTGTTTGATCCAATTCTTCCTTGTTCATTCTCTCGTTGATTCCAGTTCTGTTTACTCCCATATTGCTTTGTTATCTGGTGTTGTGCTTTTCATTTGATCCTGTTTATTTTCTTTCATGCATTCCATTTGACATCCTTGTTATCTATTTTCTTCCTTCTTTTTCTGGTGTTGTCGCTGCTTTGTTCCTTTCCCTTTAACCCTCTGTTATGTTACCCTTTCCCAAGTTTGCTTGTTTTGCCTTGTCCTATTTACCGCCTAAGCAAATTTCTATGAAGAAATTTTGTTGTTAGGTGGGTAGGATTTGTAACCCCTGTTTCCCCAAATTCGTATTATCTAAGTTGGGTTCTTTATAAAATTTTCTGTTTCTTAAATTCTATTTTATTTCAAATTTATTTTCGTATCTCCCGTCAAAATCCATTTCTTTTTATTAATTGTGTTTATTGTTATTATCAAACAATTTTTTTTTATATTAATGTTGTTATTATTATTTTTATTCAATATTATTATTATTACTGTTATTTTTATTATCATTTTTATTATGATTATGATTATTATTATTTCTTTGATTAGTTATTAAAAACCTAGTTCTATTTATAAATATATTTGTAGTTATTTTAAATAAATCCTGTATTGTAATGTAAATTACATTATTTTATAAATTATATATTATTGGTTATTTTATTATTCTTATTGGTTTTCTATTAAACCCATTTAAACCCTATTAAAATACCCAAACCCATTAATTACTTCTGAACCCATTTCGATATCTATCAACCTATTCATTTCTGCCTATACTCGTTATTTAATATCCACTTACCCATTAATTATCCACTAAGCTATATATTCCCAAAACCTATAACTACATCTACCCTGTTTACCTAACCAAACCCATTCTAAATCCCCTACACCCTAGACCCGTTAAGCATGGACCCGATACCCGTTTACCCTATCCCTACCCTGCCATCATCACCCTAACACTAGCTTTTGAACCCATATATATACCTCTCTCTCTCATCTCCCTATTCTCATCTTGTAGCCGCTCTCCGTCACCATTTTCTCTTCCGTCCATCCCTCCTGACTCTCTATTTCCCCTGCCTGTGTTCCGCCCCCCAGTGCACCATCTCCCTTGTCCCCTCATCCTCGGCTGACGCAGCAGCAGATAGCGTATTGTCGCCTGGCTTCCCGACCTCCTTCGTTCCTGCTCGTCCTACCCCCGATCACTGCTCCGCCCTACACAGCCGCGCACCACCTGTGTACGCAACGCAAGCGACAGCTAGTGCAGCCCTTGGCCGTCGTCGCCCGTGGCAGTCCTGTGCCCTGCTCCCTGTTCGACTGCAGCCTCCGCTGGTGCTTCCTCCCCGCTGCAGCCAGCCGCCCTCCTCCCGAGCATCGCAGCCCTCTGACACTGCGACACCTCGTCCGTCGACCACCCCGTGTGCTGACGCTCCCCCACACGCTCTTGTGTGCGAGTGCGTATTGGTGTGGGTGTATTGGATCTCAGGTACTCGTGGTTACGGTGTTCGTTGGCTCGTGGGTATTGAATTCGTGTGCTCGTTTTAAGTTCGTGGGTTCGTAGTTGTTTTGTGTGTGGGTTCGTGGACTCGCAATTCATTCGTGGTTGTTTTCATGGTGTCGTTCGTGTTCGTGTGTTCGTTGTGGTTCGTGGCTCGTCGTTCATTGTTTTCTTTTGCCCAGGAATCCGTTCCCGTTATTCTCGTTCGTTGCTTCGTCCCGTCGTCGTCTACACCGCAAGGCAAGTATCTTCTTGTACATTTCGTTTTCTAGTACAAGTTTTTCCTTGAAAATACTGTAAGTAGATTTTGAATGTGACTCCTCTTGTTTATCGTTGATGATCTCATGTTTCGCCTTATCTATCACATGATCTAAAAGTCAAAACCCTTCGTTGATGCACTTGTTCACAACTAGTATAATTTTGATTCATTTCATGCAAAAAGTGTCTTATTTGGTTTATGTCCTGTCTTGGCTTGCTGTTTCGACCCTGATTAAATTAGAATCTGAACTTGAGTCCTGAATATGAAACTTATCCCTGTATGTCTAGTTTACCACCCTTTTGACGGAATTGAATTCCAAGTTACGCTTTAGGAGATATCGCAGTTTTACTGCTGCTGTGTCTGTAATCACAAATTCTTAAAAACTGCTACACCACTTTGATTTACAATTATTTTAACTATGCTACCAGCATGTAAATGACTTGAAATTTTGCATGCTGATACTGGATACCCTAGAGAACATTCTCTAATTTTCTTAGAATTAATTAATGAAGTTTCAAACCGGATTCATATGTATAAACACAGTTTTATAAATTCTGGCTGAACACAAATGTTGTATCGTTTGCTGTTTTGACCTCAATTGCACAACTTTTATGTGTCTTAAATATATGCATTGGAACCGGGTAGGAGTCCATTTTCTAGTCCTTCTGACGGATCCACTTTTGCTATCTTGTAGCAACGGGAATCGTAGTTTTGGTGCAGCAACGTCATGTTGTCCAGAACTAAAATTCTCGTAACTCTTGATAATCTTATTTGTGTTGCCCCTCGAATATGTTTTATAATTATCTTAAACTTGTTCCATGTTCTTGATCATATTTACTTGACCTGTTTCGCATACTTTCATGCTTATTTGATGATAATAATAAATAATTTGCCGGGGTTTGAGGGAATGACCATAGTAGTGGATAATATAAGTAAGTGTACTCGGAAGGGGGCCCGTGTTTCCCACTTGATACATGCTTCATGAACTAGTTATATAATTATTCGATTCATGAACTAGTATATTATTTGACTCATGAACTAGTATGTTTTTATTCGATTCATGAACTAGTATATTATTGATTCACGAACTATTGTATTATTATTCGATTCATGAACTAGTATATTATTTGATTCATGAACTAGTATATATTTGATTCAGGACTTGTCTTGTTATGACTTGACACATGAACTAGTTATATGATTACTCGATTCATGAGCATGGCTTGCTTGATATTTGATACCTGAGTACACCGTCCTATAAACTCCACCACTAGGCCTAAACGTAACTGATTGTAGGTAGCAACCATGTAGTAAAAGTATGGATGCATGAAGTGCTACTTAGATAGAATTAAACATTATACTTAAGATTAACTTGTCACTTGTACACATTTGATACCCTACTTGATGCTCGTTACTTGAAACTTGTTACTTGAGACTTATTACTTGAGACTTGTCACTTGAGACTTGTTATTTGAGACTTGTTACTTGACACTTGTACGTGATACTTGTTACCTGACACTTGTACGTGATACTTGTTACCTGACACTTGTACGTGATACTTGTTACCTGATGCTTGATACCCTTACCTGTTCACTTGTCTCTTGTTCCACTACTAGTACTTGTTACCCAATCTTGCCACTTGAGTTGTCTCTCTTACTAGCTAGTTTCTTAAATCCCACTACTTGTTACATCCCTATTATATTATGTTGTACATTCTTGATTCCAAATCTTGTTCCAAATTTCTTGCACTTGTTTTCATACCCTTACTTGTACTACTTGCGGCCCTAACTTGCACTAAGGGGGTTTGTCTTATTTTCTCTATTTTTTCTTTTTTCTATATTATATATACAGACTTTGGAGATGATTTGCCTGCTGGAAATCGTGAGCAGACGTTCGAGGCTTCGCTTGGAGAAAAGACTTGTTTTAAATATTTTGTTTTTGAGTTATTTATTTCTTTTGCTACTTGAATCTTGTAACGGGCTTATAGTCCCGAGTTTTATCTTTTGATCCAGATTTGAAAACTATTTGGGATATTACTATTTTGTTTCCATTGTTTTCTGTTGATTAATAAATTATTCATGCATGCGTGGTTGTGTACATTTTGTTATATTCTTGTTATAATGCTGAGTCGATCCTACAGCTCATGAATGATGAAAATCATTCGCTGAGCTTTGTCACGCGCTCATATTCCGTATTTTTGGGAAGCGGGGCGTGACACCGGGGGAGTCGACTTGGGAGTTGGAAGGGGAGATTTAGTAAAAGTTTCCTCATCTGTTTGAGTAGCATTTTGTTTTTTTCTTTCTTTTCTTTTGGGGGTTACCCTATGCATCTCTTGTTTGAATTTCGATAACGAAATTCTTCTTGTTAGGTGGGTAGGATTTGTAACCCCTGTTTTCCATTTTCTATATTTTGGGGGTATTTTTTTCATGTTTTTATTCATATTGTATCTCTTTTTGAACCTTGTTTTGGATCTCCATTCTCAATATATTTATATATTTGATCTGTCGTCTTTTATTTGATCTTCTTGATTCAATGGGCTCCTATTATTTCATCTATGTTTGATCCAGCTTGTATTTTTTATCCTCATTATTCAAATTGTTTGTGCCCTATTTTGTTTATTCATTTTTGTTACTATCTCAATTGTTGGATCATTCTATTATTCTCTTGAATCTTTTATTAAACCCATAATCCACTACCCCTTTAATACCCTATTTAAAACTCTATAACCCATTAAAGACCCAATACCCATTATTACCCTACCCATTAACCCTATCTACACCTAAAACCCTAATACTACTCTGAATATATATATACCCCCCCTTAATATATCCCCCTGTTCACATCAACCCTAACCGCCCTATCTTCATCCCCGACTTCTATACCCATTCCCTACAGCGCTGCCCAGCACCCTGCAGTGCCCTCTCGATCTCTCCTGCCTCCTGTCGCGCCGCCAGACCGAAGCTAGCGACTGCACCCCATCTGCAATCCCCTACCGTCTTCAGCCCAGTCATAGCCAGCAGTAGCGCCTCAGACAGCCCCACTCCCCCTCCGGCGCCTGTCTCCCCTTCGGCGGCAGACTGCCGCTTTCGCCATTGTGTCGTGCAGTCGAGTGCACCGCCATCTCTCCTCCTCTGCTGCCCTATCTTGTGTGCGTGTGTTGGTTCTCGCGAGTTGCGTTCGTGATCCGTTTGTTGCGTTGTGTTCGTGCCCCGTTCTCGTTATTCTCTTTGCACCGTCGTTTTCGTCGTCGACTATAAGTCAAGTAACTTATATTAATTTCTGTTGCAAATACAAGTACTAAATACTGCCTGTTCTAGAGACAATTCTTGTGCAAAACCCCTGTTATATCTTGTCTCTATGTGTTGATCCGTCCGTAGTTGTCTCATTACACACACGACTTGAATTTAAACTTAGAGATAATCAATTCTTGTATACATGCATGTGTTCGTGAATTATGAGGTGTTGTATGATCTTGTATGTTTAATGAGTTCGTTGTAGTATAACTCGTTGTAGAATTGTCAAACACTCTATACTATGTTGCTTGGACGTCTAGTACACCATACTTCACCCTTTGTTATGATTTGTGTAACCCCTGTTTTTCATTTTGTGTATCTTTTAATGTATTTTTCTTTTTTGTGTATTTCTCTCTTTGTATCTTTTCTTGGATCATATATTGGATCTTTTGTTTTCAATATATTCATTTTATCATTTTGTCATCTTTTTTTTGAGTACTTGATTCTGTTGTCTCTTTTGTTTCGTCTCTGTTGGATCGTACCATTATTTTGATTCACATTATTAAATTGATTCTTATTCCATTTTTATTATTTTATTCTTTTTTTTTGCTCTACCTAAAATTTTGGATCTTTATTAAACCAATTTAACTCCATTATCCACATTTATATTACACAAAACCCACTACCCAATTACTTGGACCCATTAATTAACCTATGCCGAATGCCCTACTCTGAGTCCTAAAACCTAAACGCATTACCCTAATGTGAAGACAACCCAGTAAGCCCCAAACTCGAACCCGTTTGCCCCTGGATCTTTTAGCCATCACCTCCCTGGATACAAAACCCTAATACACTATATTAACCCATCCCCCTATATATATATAATCTGCTGTTTCCCTTTCCCCTTATTCACGACCTAGACCCTGACCCCCTGTGCTCACCTCCATCCTCCTGTCCATCCCTCTCCCCATCCTTGCCCTCTCGCGACCCCAGCACAGCCCTGATCTTTCCCCCTTGGCCTCCTCCTCTTTCCGAGGCTAGGGACCTCCGTCGGCGGCAAGCAGCGACGGCGGTAGCATCTTGATGTCGTCGTTTCCCTTCCCGTGGTGCACCAGCCTCCCCCCGTCGTTGTTTCTCTCCGATGTAGTCAGACAGCAAACAGCAGCACCTTGTTGTCCGTCATCGTCTTTCGTGCGCAGCCATGTTCCCTCGGGTATGCGCAGGTTGGTTCGTGCATCTGCTGTCGTGGTTGTGTCGTTGGATTTCGTGATTCGTGTGTTCGGTTGGAGTTTGTGTGTTTGTTTGAGTTCACATTCCGGGAATCTGTTCCCGTTATTCTTGCTTTTGCTTCATCGGTTTTCATCGTCAGTTAAGGCAAGTAACTTGTATTTTTTTCTTTGTGTAATATAAGTACTAAATACAGCCTGTAGCGTAGTTGGGTTCTAGAGACAATTCGTGTGTGAATCCTCTATTATATATTATCTCTATTGTGTTGATTCGACCATAGTTGGCTCACAACATACATGACATGAAACAACTAGGGATGACTACTTTTGGATGTATATATGCATGTTATTTTGTGATATCGTGTTCTTGATGTGTTATTCGTACTATACTTATTGTAGACTTGCAAAATACCTTATACCATGTTGTTTGGACATCTAGTACACCATATTTCATGTTTGGTTGATTTGGATGAATTTTGTATGATCTATGTTGATTTGTTTATGAGGGTCAAATTCTATATTTTTCTATTACTTTGCTGTTGATCAGTATTTTAGACCCTATTAAGGTCAGTATATGAAAATATTTTGTAAACATGATTTGTAGAGAATTTTATCTATTTTCAAACCCTTTTGACAGATCTCAGTTTCGTTTTACGAGTTGTGAGTTATGCTTATTTTACTACAGAAGTGTAGAGAGATCTCCAGATTTTGTTTTCTATGAATTCTGAAGAGTAATCTATTTTTATCATGCGGTTAAAAGTATTATTTTGATCCAATATTTTTCACAGTACAACTTGACCTGATTGAGATTAACCCTGAATTTTTGTGGATTTATTTGATGAGTTTTACAAACCGTTTTATGTTTCCAAACAATTACTATACTAGCAGATTTTCTTACTGTTCTGTAAAGAACCTGATTTTCGACCTAATACTTGTTGTTTGAAAATTATTTGTGAATATGAAAGTTAGCCTACTGTATCTATTTTATCACCATTTTGACGGATTTGGATTTGGATTTATGGTTTGTGAGATATTGTTGTTTTCATACTGCAGTGTTTGTAATTCTAGATTTACAAAACGACTACATCTTGATGTTTTCTGATATTTATTGGATAAACTATTTATATTGGAAAATTATGATAATTTATATTCTAATGATATACATATAGGGGAATACCCCAGATTTTTTGTGGATTTAATTAATGAGTTTTCATGCTGTTTTCCAGCCTGTGAATACAATCTTCTGATTTCTGACTGAACGTGTTTTCTGAACTCAACCTTGTTTTAAGTTATGATGTTGTGAAATACCATATGACTTATATATATTTGCCGGATTCGGAAGGGAGTCTACTTTCCAGATTCTTCGGCGGATCTAGATTAGCATCTTTGTAGCAACGGAATCACTGTTTTAGTACAATACTGTCTTACTGTCCTGAACTAGCATTTGCATTGTTCTAGCTGTCTATCATCTGTACATGTTTACCTGTCACCCTGAACCTGTTACATGTTTATATCATGTTATTCTCACTATGTTTTCTGTACATACATACATGTCTGATAATAATAACAAAATAATCAAGCCGGGGTTGTGGTAAAGATCTAGTAATGGAAAATATAGAAATGTGTACTGAGAAGAGGGCCCGTGTTTCCTATCTGTTATGTGTTCATGAATACATGATACACGACTCTGTTTATCTGAACGCTGACTACATTACTTCCCTATAGGAAGGTGTACTCAGAAGAGAACCCATAGGTTCTATCTGTCTATCTGATCTGATTAACTAATATCTGTCTATCTGATCCCTGAGTACACTGCCCTATGGACTCCACTACGAAATATAAACGAAACTGTTTGAATGTAGCAACCATGTAGTATAAATCGGGATGCATGAAGTGCTACCTAGATAGTAATCACACAAGACTTATAAGAACATGACACTTGTATTCTGTTTATCTGTATCTGTTATCTGACATCTGTAATTTGATTATTTGTTATCTGTCTGACTATCATCTGACACCATCATCTGAATATCTGTCTGCATGCCATCTGACACTTGACACTTGACACCTGTTATCTGTATCTGTTAGTATACCATGCTATCTAATTTGTTTTCTTGATTCCTGTTGGATATTATATTCTGTTGATATGTCTATACCATACTATGTTTGTTCTGTTGTTATTTTAAATTTGTTATTTATTCCATTCACTTGTATCCTGCACTACAAGCGGCCCGTAACTTACATTGACAGGAGTTTGTTTTCTCTTTCCTTTCTCCTGCAATTTATTTAATTGCAGACCAGGATGATCAGCTGCCAGATGGAGTTGGTGATATGATATATTAGTGCTGGAGTTTTTATTATTATTTATGGTTCTGATTCGAATATTGTATTTGATACTTGGATTTATTTTGTATTTGGGCAATGTGACCCAGGATATTAACTTATTCAGATCTGATTTATTTGAGATTATATTATATCTTTGATTTCAAGTAAATTTCTATTGATATATTTGATTCGATTATGCATACTTGGTTGATTCTCTTGCTTCCGACTCTGATTATTTCTGTGAGATGTTGTGAAGATTCTGAACAGCTTATGGATGATGAAAATCATTCGCTGGGCTTAGTAACGTATCCATATTTCATATTTCCTTTCTCGGAAGCGGGGCGTGACAAGGTTTTAGTGGTATCAGAACCCAGGTTTGGCTAATGTATTAGTTTGACTGATATATTAGACAAGCTTGGCTCGAACTGGGATCGGCTCAATATTTCACCAACCATGCATGCATAAATGAATTATTGTTATCAACTTTGATCTGGATGCTAATTGTTTTTGTTTTGTGCAGACTATGGCTCGTAGAGGTTCTACTACTCATCCCCAGGATGATCAGCCTCGGATTGAGGTTGTCACCACTATGCTTGAGCGCTTGATCAATATGCAGCAAAACCACAGTGATTTGGTGATGGCTTCTTTAAAAGTTGCTCGGGTTCCGCCGCTCGCTGTGCCTATGCAGGCAGCTCTTCCTCCTCGTCCGGGTAGAGTCACGGATTTCATGAGGCTGCATTCCGACAGGTTTTCAGGCACTGAGACACCTTTAGAGGCTGAACAGTGGTTGATCCGGACTGAGCAACTGCTGTTGGCAGCTAGAGTTGCAGATGCTAATCGTGTGGATACGGTAGCCCTCCAGCTGGTGGACTTGGCTCATATTTGGTGGAGGTCCGAGTTCGAAAGGCTCGAACGACCGATCACTTGGGCCACTTTCACTAGGGGCTTCTTAGAGAAGTTTTTCCATAGAAGCACTAGAGTGGAGATGGAGCAACAATTCCTGGCCCTAAAACTGGTTGGTCGTTATTTCTAGTAACGGAATTTTGTTACATATTGTCCATATAATGTGTAACAAGAGACTTTCTTGAAACATGGCTCCAGGTCTGTGGACGAGTATGAAGCTGAATTTACAAGACTCAGTCGCTTCGCAGCCATTCTTGAAGCGAACGAAGAGGACGGGGCTCGTAGATTCATAATGGGGCTTGAGCAAGAGATTAGGGTGCAACTTGTCTCCCTTTGCTTGTGCACTTGTGCAGAAGCTCGTGAGGCAGCTCATGCCTCAGGAGCAGGCTCGTGGTGGTTTGGCTCTTCCTCAGCGGACTATTTTGCACTCCTCTGCTATTGTTAGGCCTTCTGGTGGTCCTGTTCGGAGGCCTATTCCCGCCCGTCCTGTCAGGGCAGCTCCATACCCTTCTGCTGGTTTCACGAGGGGTGGATTTTGCGACTTCTGCCATGTGTCTGGGTATGAGCACAAGAACTATTTTCATCCCAGCCACCGATGCTTTGGGTGTGGCGCTGCTGATCATTCAGTTCGGGATTGTCCGTAGCCGCAGCAGCAGTTGTTTCTTCTAGCCAGGGGTCCCGTTCAGCAAGTTGCCCCAGCTCGTGGTCTAGTTAGACCACCGCTTCCTCCTCAGTGCCAGATTGTCGGTAAGAGGATTGCTGTTTCGAGGAGAGGTCAGGCTTTCAACCTGACTGTTGCAGATGCTGAGTCAGCTGAAGGTATTGTTGCAGGTATTTTTGCTTTGTTGTTTTTTTATTTCCTTTTGCATCTTTCTTTTGTCTTGCCTTATTCTTTCTTGTTATCTTCCTGCATTGTTTTTCCCCATCCCTATTCAACCATTCCTTGTTTCCTTGTCTTTTGATTCTATCTTAGGTATCATTATTGTTTGCTCTTTTCCTGCTCATGTTCTTTTTGACTCCGGGGCAACTCATTCTTTTGTCTCCTCTCGATTTGTGGCTCGCCATCAGTTGGAGTGTAGCAACATGTCAAAGGCTTGGAACATTGTGACAGGTGGTGGAGTTGTTATCTGTTCCTGGGAGTGCAGGCAGTGTCCCGTGATTATTGGTAGCGCAGATTTCAAGGCCAATCTGATTGTGATTGGGAATTCAGGATTCGACGTTATTCTGGGTATGGATTGGTTGGGTGAATCCCATGACATTATTGATTGTCGTGCCAGGAAAGTTGTGTTCTGAATTCCATATCGTGCAGAGTTTGAGTTCCATGCCGGGGAGATGTCCCTTGGTCGAGCTGCAGATGATCAGGAGGTTTGTGCGATGGAATTGCATTCAGGCTGTGAGGCTGCGCCTCTAGTAGTTTGGGATTTCCTGGAGGTTTTTCCAAAGGAGTTGTCTCGCTTACCCCCTGATAGGGATGTAGAGTACGGTATTGTAGTTTAGCCGGGTATGGCGCCTATATCGAAAAGTCCCTACAGGATGGCACTGGTTGAGTTAGTAGAGCTTAAGGTGCAGATACAGGAATTGCTTGATTTGGGGTTCATCTATAACCCCGGTTTTCCCAAAAAATTATTTTCTGTGTATTTTCTGTATTTAAAATTTTCGTAAATTATTTTTACCGCTTTCAAAATTCTTTTGTCAAGATGTATTCTTTACTTTTTTTATTGAAATCTGTTTTCGATCAATAATCTTAGTGTAACTATTTTCTATGATCTTTATATTTTAATACAATTCTTAATTTTGTTATTATTACTCTTATTATTGTTATTATTATTATTAATTTTGGCTGGTTATTGAAAATCCATTTCTATGTGCTAATTGTAATTGTATCTATTTTAAATAAATTCTACTTTTGTAATGCAAATTACATTTTTATTATAAACAAACTTTTTATTTGTTATTTTATTTTCTTAATGAACTTTTAAAACCCTAATGGATTTTTAACCCAACTACCCTATAAACCCATACCCGAAACACCCCAAACCCTATAAACTACCCATTAACCCGTTTTAAACCCATTTAGACCAATTACCTATTACACTACCTAATACCCATTTACATAAAACCCCTAAACACAATACCCATTTCCCTAAACCTATATCCTATTTCCCTAATACCCAGACCCGTTACTCCACACCCGAAACCCACTTTCGTCCTATTAACCCTAACATATATTATACCTCCACCTATATATAACCCATATATCTCCATCCCCTACCTCTCATCCCTTAGCCGCCTTCACCCCTGTGCCTCCCGAAACCCTAACCCATGCAGCCGTTCCCCTACCTCTTCCTCGTCGTCCCCATCTTCCTACCCTCCTATCCTGTCTTTCCCTCACCTGTGCAGCGCCTCCCTGTGCTGTCTCCCTCGGCGCTCCCTGTGCCCCTCCTTCGTCGTCAGTGCAGCCCTTTCACCTCCCCCTCGCACAGCCGCTTCCGATCCCCTAGCCGCTGTGCTCACCCTCTTCCGACCACTCAACTCCCGTCCATCCCCCCTTGCCTCGCATCATCCCGAAGCAACAGCAGCTGCGACGCTTGCCGCTCCTCTCCAGACCGCAACCCAGCGAAGCCCTGTCTCCTTGCCCCCTCTTCCGATGCGGCAACTGCACAGTGCCAACCAGTGCGCCGCAGTCCGCCATTGTCTGCGTGTTGTTCCTCCCGAAGCAGTGCCATCCTTGGCAGCCTCCCTGCCTCCTCTTTGCCGTCCTGTGTGCACAGCCAGACGATAGTAAACACAGCCAGTTGTGCCGCCCTCGCCTGAGCATCGCCGACCGCCGCCTTGCCGCCCCGTGCCGATCACAGTGCTCCTTTTTGCATTGTTGTTGCTGTTGTGTTTGGATCATGTTGGATCTCAACCGTTGGATAGCTTCATCATCATCTTGATCATCATGATCTCATCTTTGATTGTGGGCCGTCTGATTCTTCTTGATCTTCACGATCATGAAGATCATCAATTTCCTTTGATTGTAGCCGTTCGATCGATCAAACTTGATCTTCATCATTATCTGCACCATCAAGGAAATCTGGCTGTCTGATCTGGCTGTCTGATCTGATCTGATCATCTTGATCTTGATCTTCGATCTCAACCATCCAATTATGTTCGTGATTGGTTGGTGTGTTCGATCGACCCGTTGGTTGTGTTCGTGCCCGAAAATCCGTTCCCATTATTCCTGTTCCTTGCATCGTTTTCGTCTTCGTCTCTCAGGCAAGTAACTTGTACTCAATTCCTTTGTATGATACAAGTCATAAATACTGCTTGTAGTGTAGTTGCGTTCTAGAGAAAACTCGTGTGTGATGTATGATTGATGAGTTTGTCTCTATAGTGCTATTTGACCATAGTTGACTCACGACACACAAAATTGACATGAAACAACTTAGGTTTTGTCCGTTCTTGATTTGATCATGTATGTGTGATTTTTGTGAGAATTTGGGTATTTGTTGAGATCCATGTGATAGACTTGCTTTGGATATGTTAATTACCCTATTTCATGATGTTTGGACACTTGGTAGACTCGATTTCATGTTTGGTTATGTTTGGATCAAGTTTCGTTAGATCTATGTTGATTTTGGTTTTGAGCAAATTCTGTGTTTTGTCGATGATCTGTCTTGATCAGTATCTTAATTTCAGTATAAAACATGATTTGTAGAGAAATTCGTCTTCTTTCCAATCCCTCTGATCTTGATTGATTTCCTTTTCGTATGTGGGAGATATGGATATTTTACTACAGAGGTGTATTTCATTTCCAGATTTCGATTCTTGATGATTTTGATGACTAAATTATTTTTATACTTGTGTTACACATATTATTTTGATCTGAAACTTTGGTCAGTATTTCGATATCTATCTAGGGATTACCCACAATTTTGGTAGATTTTATTGATGAGTTTTATATGTCGTTTCATGCTTGTTTATAAAAGCTATACTTGTTGTATTTTGCTTGCTGTTCTGTAAATATTTGTATTTATACCCTATTTCCTTTTCCTGTATGAAAAATATTTATGAAATATGAATTTATCTTATTTTGTCTAATTTCTTCTTCCTTTGGCGGATTTCGATTTCACTTCATGGTTTGCGAGATATTACAGTTTTCGTACAGCAGTATTGGGAATTTCCGATTTGCCAAACTATTGTTTCTTGATGATTTCTGATTTTTTTTGGCTAAGCTAATCGTACTAGAAAATTATGAAACTTTATATTTTGATACTAGACAGATAGGGGAATACCTCAGATTTTTCATGGATTTATTTGAGATATTTTGATACTGTTTTCCTGACTAAGTATTTGACTTACTGATTTCTGGCTGAACCTAATTTCTGAATTCAAACCTGTTTTGAGACTTGTTTTTGCGAAATACTATATGACTTATTTATAATCGCTGGATTTGGTTGGGAGTCTATTTTTTAGACTTTTTGACGGATTCAGTTTTGCATATTTATAACACTGAGAATTTCAGTTTTACTACAGTATGGTCTTACTGTCCTGAACTTGAGATTTGGTTATTTTGTTCTTTTATGTGTTATCTTGCGCCCGTACATACTTATCTTGCAACTTGAACTTATTACTTGATCATGTAGCGCCCCAAATTTCTAATATGAGAGCTTAGAAAATAAGTGGCGAAATCCCAGCAATCCACTTCAATAGAACAATAAACACCAACAACACCACTAAAATTTTCTTTCTTTTATTACAACAAATTTTTACAATTCCAGCGGAAGTCTAAACATCTCAACACAAATTAATCTTTTATTTATAACTCAATAATAACTCATTATGTCATTACAATTTTACAACAAACGCTAAATAATCCAACTATCTCAAAATGCCCGCTCAAGCATCCAACCTCCAATCTAAGCAATAACCTGCAGCATGTGAGGCTAGAGTTGAACCCTAACCCCCAAACTAAAGGGGTCAGCCATAAAAATGGTGTGCGTGGCGACTAATCAAAACAATAACATAAATGACCTTAGAACATAATATCCAATAAATAGTAATCAAACACTAAAGTATGAAGTACAACAAAAGGATAAGGGGTGATACCAAAACCAAAAGCCAAGTGTGTGCCGAAAACAGGGAATCCAAATGCATAAAAGTGATTCAAGAAAACATCATGACTACATGCTGACAACGATGACTACTAAGAGATGAAGATAAACTATGATAATTTGCCCATGCTTGATCATTCCGGAGATTGATCCCACATCACAGGTATTTTCCCTGGATAATTCAGGAGATCATCCCACATCTAAACATAGACTCATAATCACAAGAATACCCCAAAAGCGTCGCCTCGACTCCGATCATTCCGTAGTTCAATCCCACATCTCAAGATAATTACTTGGATAATTCCGGAGAAATACCTCACATCTCAGGTTAACTACCTGGATAATTCCGGAGATAAATCACACATCGCAAGTTAACTACTTGGATAATTCAGGAGATTAAATCCTACATCAAAAGCCATACTGAGGTGCATAACTCAAGTTCCCATTCGTCATGACACTACTAATGCCTGTCCTTATTAGTTTGGGTTATTGAACAAATCTCCTAGAGTAGTGTACCCTACCGGACTAAAAATCTGAATAACTGAAAATTTGCCTCAATGGGCCTCAACAAATAACCGAACAACACCGGTATACTAGGGTCACCTACCTCTAGAGACTCAAAAACAAATATCTGAACAAATCCCACTTAACAAGTGGCTCAACAAAATATCTCAAAGTCATGTTCTTAACTGAACATCTCAAAAACCAATACTTAACTGAACATCTTAAAATCAAACACTGAACAAATATCTCAGAATCAAGTATTGAATAAATGTCTCAAAATCAAACACTAAACAAAATATCTCAAATCAAATACAAGATCCTTCAGGACCAGTCGACTGCACATCAGATCAGTCGACTGTCCAGAGGGCATGATCCAACATTTCTCAAAAATAAACTAAGGAAAGATCAGTCGACTGGATAAGTTATCAGTCGACCGTCCCGAAAGAACTGAACAAAATCATAAGCAGAGGACCAGTCGACTGACCACAGTCTAGGTCGACTGTCCCGAACAAACCTCAAAGACTAAAAATTCACAACAGGCTCGTGCCAGTCGACTGCTGCATGGTCCAGTCGACTGTCGGCTACAGATCTGAACCCAAAATCATACTGAGGTTTTCTAAAGATTCACTGATCATAAAATTAACTTGTATCCAGGCGAATAAACAACTCTCAATAATCTCCATCATGGATACATTTCTCAATCAAACAAATACTCAAATTTCATATCCTCATGATCTAAACTCTCAATTCTCCCATTAGGGTTTTCTCAACAAAACTAAATGTCTTCCTCAACACATAATTAAGATTGGTTTGTAATCAATAGATCCAGATGTTTAATATCTGATCACAACATAATCAGTTCTTAATTTGCTTTCTAACAACAAGACCTCATAAATCAACATATCCTCAACAATTCTAAATCTTTCCTCATCATGGTCCAAATATCAATTAAAAGTTCTAATCATCCATATCAAATGAAAGATCCATATCCTATATACAATGAGATTAACAAAACAATAGCACACGATCACAACAATCATAACAAAGGTCTCACTTCATTCATCATTCAAATCAAACAAAGCAAACAAAACAAAACAAACCAACTCACCTTGTTCTTGAAGAAAATTCCACAAAAGCTTCCTCTTTTTGCTAGATCCAAGAATCCTCTTCTTGCTCCTCAAAATAAATCTCAAAATTCTGTATATATTCAATGACGGCTGGGAATAGGAAAATTCCTTATATATATGCCGGATTAAATATTAGGGTTTCCACCCGATTTGCAAAATAATCCTTTCCCAAAATATAATCTACATATATATAGATTAGTCTTGAAATTTCATCAAATATCATTTAAGCCAGGATTTAATAGTGAAATATAACTTAAACCTCAATGCCAATACTGCTCAAAACGTCCAGAATGCCACTTTTGCATTTTAACCCAAACAATTGTCAATTTTACAAATAAGTCCTTCTTTTCTCAAAAATTGCAAATAGTACTAATTAATTTCAGAAAAATCTGGAAAAATACTAAATAATCTTCAAATAATAAATAATGATTATTCATAAAGAAAACTAAATTTTTCAAACTTCTGAAAAGTCATTTGCACGTGTTTTGCACGTGTACAAAAGATAAATTTCTTAGAAAGCATTTATTTAAATCCTCAAAAATTACTTAAATTCATTTTCAAATAATTAAAATAATATTTGAAAATACAGGGTTCTACATCACTCCCTCCTTAGAAGAGTTCTGTCCTCAGAACTACTACTAATGAGTTCAAAACACATACCAATGAAAGGAAACAAGACTTCATAAATAGATCATAATCCAAATAATTTCATATAACATCACAATCAAATTAAAGATTACATCATGTATCAATCAATGGTTCAATTATTCAAAGAATTTCAATCACATACAAGGAAATACATTCATTCAAACAATTCAGGAAAATCATTCAGCATGCGATCCTCTGGCTCCCAAGTAGCCTCCTCGAACTGTTGATTCCTCCACAATACCTTGACCATAGGTATCACCTTGCTTCTAAGGACTTTCTCCCTACGATCAACGATCTCAACAGGCTGTTCCTTGTAACTCAAGTTCACCTGTAGATCCTCGGGAACTTCTACCAACTGATGCTTTTGATCGGCCACATACTTCCTTAATAATGATACATGAAACACATCATGCACCTGAGCTAACTCCTCTGGAAGCTTCAATCTGTATGCAGTCTTGCCAATCCTCTCCACGATCTTGTATGGACCAATATACCTCGGCGCCAACTTGCCACCCTTACCAAATCTGATCACTCCTTTGGTCGGAGAAACCTTGAGAAAAACTGCATCCCCAACCTCAAATTCCAAATCTCTCCGTCGAGTGTCAGCATAACTCTTCTGCCGACTCTGAGCCTCAACCAATCTTTTGCGAATCTGCTCAATCTGCTCTGACGTCTGCTGCACGATCTCAGGACCATACATCTGCCTCTCGCCAACCTCATACCAACATACAGGTGTCCTGCACCTCCGCCCGTACAAAGCCTCATACGGTGCCATCCCAATACTTGCATGGTAACTATTGTTATAGGCAAACTCAACCAATGCCAAGTATCTCTCCCAACTACCACCAAAGTCCATAACACAAGCTCTCAACATGTCTTCCAGCACTCGATTCACCCTCTCCGTCTGACCATCTGTCTGCGGATGAAATGCTGTACTGAAATCAGTTCTGGTGCCCAACGCTGCTTGTAAACTTCTCCAAAACCTCGAAGTAAACCTTGCATCTCTGTCAGACACAATCGAAACTGGAACTCCATGAAGTCTCACAATCTCTCCAATGTACAACTCAGCCAATTTCTCCATCGACCAAGTAATCTTCATGGCTAGAAAATGTGCCGACTTAGTCAATCGGTCCACAACAACCCAAATCGAGTCATTGCCCTTCGAACTCCTCGGCAAACCCGTAATAAAGTCCATGCTGATTTCTCCCACTTCCACTCCGGAATGGGTAAAGGCTGCAACAAACCTCCAGGTCTCTGATTCTCTGCCTTGATCTACTGACAAGTCAGACACCTTGCCACAAAATCTGCTACATCTCGCTTCATGCCAGACCACCAAAAGTGTGGTTTGATGTCCCTGTACATCTTCGTACCTCCTGGATGAACTGATAACAATGTGCTGTGTGCCTCCTGCAAGATACTCTCTCTCAACTCTGCATCATCTGGAACACAACCTCTCACCCAACCAAAGAACTCCATCTTGGACACGAAATTCTGATAACTTGCCTTCTGAAACCTGCTGCAACATCTTCTGGATCTCTGAATCTGATCTCTGACCTTCCACAATCTTCTCTCTCAAGGACGGCTGCAGCCTCAACTGAGCCAAAGATGCCCCTAAACCTCGCAGTACCACCTCGATACCTGCCTGATCGATCTCTGCTGCCAACTCTCTTCGAGTAGTGATCAACCTTGACAAACTACTCTTCCTGCTAAGTCCATCAGCCACTACATTCGCCTTGCCTGGATGATACTTGATCTCAGGACGAATGTCTTCCAAAACTTCCAACCACCTTCTCTGACGAAGATTCAAATCCCTCTGCTGATAGATATACTTCAGGCTCTTGTGGTCAGTGTACATATTGACCTTCTCACCGTAAACATAATGCCTCCATAGCTTCAAGGCATATATAATAGCTGCTAACTCCAAGTCATGCGTCGGATAATTCTTCTCATGCGGACGCAACTGCCTCGAACCATAAGCAATGACCTTGCCTTCTTGCATCAAGACACATCCCAAACCTCTGAGAGATGCATCGCTGTAGATGTCATAATCTTTCCCTGCTTGCGGCAATGCTAATATGGGTGCGGTAGTCAACCTTTCCTTTAACTCAAGGAAACTCTCCTCGCACTTATCTGTCCACACAAATGCCACACTCTTCCGGGTCAAACCTGTCAATGGAACTACAATCTGGGAATACCCCTGAATAAACCTCCTGTAGTAACCAGCTAATCCCAAGAAGCTTCTGACTTCCTTTACTGACGTCGGCCTGGGCCAATCCCTTACTGCTTCCACTTTCTGAGGGTCAGTAGCCACTCCCTCCTTAGAAAGAATATGACCAAGGAAAGCCACCTCAGACTTCCAAAATTCACACTTCGACAATTTGGCATACAAGCTGTGCTCCTGCAATGTCTGTAATACCGCTGTCAAGTGCTTAGAATGATCCTCCTCCGACTTCGAATACACCAAGATATCATCAATGAAGACCACCACGAAGGAATCAATGAATGGCCTCAACACCCGATTCATCATGTCCATGAAAACTGCTGGCGCATTCGTCAACCCGAATGGCATCACCAAAAATTCATACAACCCATGACGAGTCCTGAACGCTGTCTTGTTCACATCTTCCTCCTTAACTCGTACCTGATGATACCCTGACCTCAGATCAATCTTCGAAAATACTGCTGCTCCTCGAAGCCTGTCGAACAAATCATCAATCCGCGGCAACGGATACTTGTTCTGAATAGTCACCCTATTCAACTCCCTGTAGTCAATGCACATCCTCATCGACCCATCCTTCTTCTTGACCAACAACACTGGCGCTCCCCACGGAGATGAACTCGGTCTGATAAGCCCTTTGCTCAAAAGCTCTTCAATCTGCTTCTTCACTTCATCCTGCTCTACAGGTGCCATCCTGTACGGAGCCTTGGAAATCGGCGCACTCCCCGGCTGAACATTGATGCAAAACTCCACATCTCTCTGCGGCGGTAATCCTGGAAAATCATCCAAGAACACCTGAGGAAACTTTCGAACAACCGGAATGCCCTTGACTTCATCTGCAATAGACTTCTTAGATACCATTGCAGCCACCTGCGGGATCTTCTTCCTCCCTTGGAAAGTTACTGCAGGTCCACCTGGTGCTTTCACTAACACCTCCTTCTGCTTGCAATCAATCGTGGCATCATAAATAGCCATCCAATCGATGCCTACAATGACATCCACTCCCAACACTTGTAGCTCGATCAAGTCGATGCCGAACATCCTTCCACCAATCTCGATATCACAGCCCTCGTAATATCGATCCGCTACTAGCTCTTCACCTGACGGCGTTGCCACCGACAAAACTCTGCCTGGAAATAACTTAGGTTCCAAACCTAAGATCTTTGCAAAACTTGGCGATACAAATGTATGCGATGAACCAGTGTCAAACAAAACCTTTGCTTTTATTCCATTTATTAAAACAACTCCTGTTACAATAAGAATGATACTCAATCTTAAATTATTCTGAAATAAAAGCTTTATTCATTACACTGACTCAAAAATGAAAGAAATCAAAATTCCTGCATACCCTGTATTACATCTTCCGAGTTCTTCGCATCCTCCTCGGTCAATGCAAATACTCGCCTTTGCCTCTTCGGGGCTTTGCTTCCACCCGAACCATCTTTCTTCAGTTGTGGACAATGGGGCCTTGAGTGTCCAGTCTGCCCACACTGAGAACAAACATGCTCTGCCAACTTCGGACATGCTGACCTGTAGTGTCCTACTTCCTTGCAGTAGTAGCAGGTCACTCCCTGAGCTCCAGGTGCCTTCTGCACCGGTCCACTGAACTTCGCCTGCTTCGCCGGGAATCCCTTCCCACTCTGGCCTGATGCTGGCCTCTTGTTCCGGTTCCATGATTCCTGCTTCTTCTGAAACAGTTCCATATCTTCTTCAGTCATCGCGGCCCTCCTGACCAGCTTCTCAAATCTCCTGATACCCAACGGAACCATCCTTGATCTCAAGTTCGGCCTCAAGCCCTGCTCAAACTTTTTGGCCTTCTTTGCTTCATCCATGACCAACTCTGGTGCATACCTCGAAAGTTGAGCGAACTTCGTCTCATACTCCCGAACAGTCATGCTCCCCTGCTGAAGGTTCATGAACTCAGTCGCCTTCTTCTCCTGAACATCAAGAGGAAAGAAGCGATCTCTGAACTCCTCCAGAAAGGCTTCCCACGTCAAAGGCTGATCTCCCAGAGTCCTCTTCAGTGACTCCCACCAGACACCAGCGTCTTTCTCAAGCTGCATAGAAGCTAACTTCACCTTACTGGCTGCTGGAGTCTCCGACACTTCGAAGATCGTCTCCATCTTCCTGATCCAATCATCTGCTGCTGTTGGATCAGCTTGCCCCTCAAAGACTGGCGGCCTCATCCTCTTAAAGGATTCAATCTGCTTTATGGGGTCGGCATTCACCAATCCATGCCCAGCTCCATGATTCGGCGGCGGGTTCTGCTGCTGCGCTTGCTGCTGCGCCACATTGAGTGCCATCAGCGTATTCAATGTCTGATAAACCTTAGCAAACTCAACCTCAAGGTCAATTCCCGCTCCTCGAGAACTACCCGATCCATCCTCATTGTTGCCACCATTTCTACCTCTGGGTGCAACCATTTTGAATACTGCAAAACGAGGGTAAAGTTAGAGCACACATACAATTCAAACTCAAATCATTACCCTATGGCAAAGCCATAACCATACCCCAAACCATAATTTCAACCAAACATCATAATTTAATTCTATGTGATACTCACGCTCTGATGTCCACACCTAGGTACTCACTCTCTAGTGTCCACACCTAGGTTGGTTGTCATACTAAGTCTATTATTACATTGAAGCAGAGCTCTGATACCAATCTCTGTAGCGCCCCAAATTTCTAATATGAGAGCTTAGAAAATAAGTGGCGAAATCCCAGCAATCCACTTCAATAGAACAATAAACACCAACAACACCACTAAAATTTTCTTTCTTTTATTACAACAAATTTTTACAATTCCAGCGGAAGTCTAAACATCTCAACACAAATTAATCTTTTATTTACAACTCAATAATAACTCATTATGTCATTACAATTTTACAACAAACGCTAAATAATCCAACTATCTCAAAATGCCCGCTCAAGCATCCAACCTCCAATCTAAGCAATAACCTGCAGCATGTGAGGCTAGAGTTGAACCCTAACCCCCAAACTAAAGGGGTCAGCCATAAAAATGGTGTGAGTGGCGACTAATCAAAACAATAACATAAATGACCTTAGAACATAATATCCAATAAATAGTAATCAAACACTAAAGTATGAAGTACAACAAAAGGATAAGGGGTGATACCAAAACCAAAAGCCAAGTGTGTGCCGAAAACAGGGAATCCAAATGCATAAAAGTGATTCAAGAAAACATCATGACTACATGCTGACAACGATGACTACTAAGAGATGAAGATAAACTATGATAATTTGCCCATGCTTGATCATTCCGGAGATTGATCCCATATCACAGGTATTTTCCCTGGATAATTCAGGAGATCATCCCACATCTAAACATAGACTCATAATCACAAGAATACCCCAAAAGCGTCGCCTCGACTCCGATCATTCCGTAGTTCAATCCCACATCTCAAGATAATTACTTGGATAATTCCGGAGAAATACCTCACATCTCAGGTTAACTACCTGGATAATTCCGGAGATAAATCACACATCGCAAGTTAACTACTTGGATAATTCAGGAGATTAAATCCTACATCAAAAGCCATACTGAGGTGCATAACTCAAGTTCCCATTCGTCATGACACTACTAATGCCTGTCCTTATTAGTTTGGGTTATTGAACAAATCTCCTAGAGTAGTGTACCCTACCGGACTAAAAATCTGAATAACTGAAAATTTGCCTCAATGGGCCTCAACAAATAACCGAACAACACCGGTATACTAGGGTCACCTACCTCTAGAGACTCAAAAACAAATATCTGAACAAATCCCACTTAACAAGTGGCTCAACAAAATATCTCAAAGTCATGTTCTTAACTGAACATCTCAAAAACCAATACTTAACTGAACATCTTAAAATCAAACACTGAACAAATATCTCAGAATCAAGTATTGAATAAATGTCTCAAAATCAAACACTAAACAAAATATCTCAAATCAAATACAAGATCCTTCAGGACCAGTCGACTGCACATCAGATCAGTCGACTGTCCAGAGGGCATGATCCAACATTTCTCAAAAATAAACTAAGGAAAGATCAGTCGACTAGATAAGTTATCAGTCGACCGTCCCGAAAGAACTGAACAAAATCATAAGCAGAGGACCAGTCGACTGACCACAGTCTAGGTCGACTGTCCCGAACAAACCTCAAAGACTAAAAATTCACAACAGGCTCGTGCCAGTCGACTGCTGCATGGTCCAGTCGACTGTCGGCTACAGATCTGAACCCAAAATCATACTGAGGTTTTCTAAAGATTCACTGATCATAAAATTAACTTGTATCCAGGCGAATAAACAACTCTCAATAATCTCCATCATGGATACATTTCTCAATCAAACAAATACTCAAATTTCATATCCTCATGATCTAAACTCTCAATTCTCCCATTAGGGTTTTCTCAACAAAACTAAATGTCTTCCTCAACACATAATTAAGATTGGTTTGTAATCAATAGATCCAGATGTTTAATATCTGATCACAACATAATCAGTTCTTAATTTGCTTTCTAACAACAAGACCTCATAAATCAACATATCCTCAACAATTCTAAATCTTTCCTCATCATGGTCCAAATATCAATTAAAAGTTCTAATCATCCATATCAAATGAAAGATCCATATCCTATATACAATGAGATTAACAAAACAATAGCACACGATCACAACAATCATAACAAAGGTCTCACTTCATTCATCATTCAAATCAAACAAAGCAAACAAAACAAAACAAACCAACTCACCTTGTTCTTGAAGAAAATTCCACAAAAGCTTCCTCTTTTTGCTAGATCCAAGAATCCTCTTCTTGCTCCTCAAAATAAATCTCAAAATTCTGTATATATTCAATGACGGCTGGGAATAGGAAAATTCCTTATATATATGCCGGATTAAATATTAGGGTTTCCACCCGATTTGCAAAATAATCCTTTCCCAAAATATAATCTACATATATATAGATTAGTCTTGAAATTTCATCAAATATCATTTAAGCCAGGATTTAATAGTGAAATATAACTTAAACCTCAATGCCAATACTGCTCAAAACGTCCAGAATGCCACTTTTGCATTTTAACCCAAACAATTGTCAATTTTACAAATAAGTCCTTCTTTTCTCAAAAATTGCAAATAGTACTAATTAATTTCAGAAAAATCTGGAAAAATACTAAATAATCTTCAAATAATAAATAATGATTATTCATAAAGAAAACTAAATTTTTCAAACTTCTGAAAAGTCATTTGCACGTGTTTTGCACGTGTACAAAAGATAAATTTCTTAGAAAGCATTTATTTAAATCCTCAAAAATTACTTAAATTCATTTTCAAATAATTAAAATAATATTTGAAAATACAGGGTTCTACAGATCATACCATGATATACTTGCTTGGTTCGTGATACATACATGCTTGTTTGATAATAATAATAAATAACCAAGCCGGGGTTTAAGGGAAAGATATAATAGTGGATAATTCAGAAACGTGTACTTGGAAGTGGGCCCGTATTTCCCACATTTGGAATTTGGTATATGATTTGGATTATTTGGAATTTGGTATATGATTTCGTTAATTTGGAATTTGGTATATGATTTGGATTACTTGTCCCTGAGTACACTACCCTCTATAGTCCACTATGAAATCTAAAGCGAAACTGTTTGTTGTAGCAACCATGTAGTAAAAGCTGGGATGCATGAAGTGCTAACTAGATAGTAATCACTACAAGACTTGATACATGATACTTGAAAATGATACATGCTTACTTGATACTTGATTACATGATACATGAGACCTGATGCTTGAACATAATACTTGACACTTGTACTTGGCTACTTGACACTTGTTACTTGTTACTTGATTTCGTGATACTTGATTCGTGACATTTGATACTTGCTACTTGGTTACATGATACTTGTTCACTTGAAACTTGATACATACTACTTATACTTGTTCACCTTACCATGCTAGTTGTTATGCTTGATATCATGCCTATTCCATGTTATTAGTTAGTTTTCCTTATGTAATTGTATCCTGCATTTTAAGTGGCCCGTAACTTGCAATTGACGGGTACTTGTTTTCTCTTTTCCTCTTCCCTGCAATTGTTGAATTGCAGATTTTGGAGAACAGGTTCCAGGCGGTATTGGTGACATGAAGTATTAGTGCTGGATCTTATTATTATTTTTGTAGTTGCTTGAACAATATTGTATTTTTGATACTTGAATTTATTCTTGTATTTGGGCAATGTAACCCAGGATTTTGACTTATTCAGATCATGACTATTTGAGATTAATGTATTTGGTTTCAAGTATTCTAGTTGGTATTTGGTTTATATGTGCATGTTGGTTGATATTTTTACTTCCGACTCTGATGATTCTTGTGAATGTTGTAAAGATTCTTGAACAGCTTATGGAGAATGAAAATCATTCGTTGGGCTTTTGTCACATATCCGTATTCCGTATTTCCTTTTGGGAAGCGGGGCATGACAAGGTTTTTAGTGGTATCAGAGCACCAGGTTTGGATAATATATTAGTTGTCTAATATATTAGACATGCTTGACTCGAACTGGGATCGGCTCAATATTTCACCAACCATGCATGCATAAATGAATTATTACCAACATTGATCTGGATACTAGTCTTATTCTATTCTTTTTGATCCCTTCGTATTCAATCCCTTGATTCATTGATTCTCCCATCTCTTGCAATTGTCCTCATTTGTTGATTCCTTGTTGGGTATGAATTTGTTCTTTTCGTACCCATGTACCTTTGATTCCGGTGCTATCCATTCTTTTCTTTCTGCCTAGTTCGTTGATTGGCATCGCTGGATGCTATTGGCAGAGTCTTCCCGATCAGAGTGGCGCAGCGGAAGCGTGGTGAGCCCATAACACATAGGTCCCAGGATTCTCTTGTTGTTGTTTCTCCTTCCCTGCTTTGTTTGCTTCTTTCTATTCCTTGCATTGTTTGCTTCTCTATCCCTTGCATTCATTTTCATCCGTTGACTCATTGTTTGGTTCATCTCTTTCTTGTCCCTCCTTTCTTCGATTCCAGCTCTATCTATTTCATCATCTCTTTGCTTTGTTATTTTGCAAGTCTTGTGTTGTTTCTTCTTCATTTGTGATATCGGTTACTTCTTTCTTGCATTTTACTTTTGCCATCATGCACACATTCATTATCCGATTCAATTCTTTCCTATTCATTCTCTCTTTGATTCCAGTTCTACCTACTCCCTTATTGCTTTGTTATCTTGTGTTGTTTCTCTCCTTTTGATACTGTTTGCTTGTTTTCCTGCATTCCATTTGACCTCATTATTATCTTCTTCCATCTTTTCTGGTGTTACCATTGCTTTGTTCCTTCCCCATTAGCCTTCTGCTTTGTTACCCTTTCTCTTAGTTTGCTTTTGTCTTGTCCTATATACCGCCTAAGCAAATTTTGAGGACGAAATTTTGTTATAAGGTAGGTAGGATTTGTAACCCCTGTTTTCCCAAAAATGTATTTTCTGTGCATTTTCTGTATTTAAAATTTTCGTAAATTATTTTTACCGCTTTCAAAATTCTTTTGTCAAGATGTATTCTTGACTTTTTTTTATTGAAATCTGTTTTCGATCAATAATCTTAATGTAACTATTTTCTATGATCATATATTTTAATACAACTCTTAATTTTGTTATTATTACTCTTATTATTATTATTACTGTTATTATTGTTATTATTATTATTAATTTTGGCTGGTTATTGAAAATCCATTTCTATGTGCTAATTGTAATTGTATCTATTTTAAATAAATTCTATTTTTGTAATGCAAATTACATTTTTATTATAAACAATCTTTTTATTTGTTATTTTATTTTCTTAATTAATTTTTAAAACCCTACTGAATTTTTAACCCAACTACCCTATAAACCCATACCCAAAACACCCCAAACCCTATAAACTACCCAGTAACCCATTTTAAACCCATTTAGACCAATTACCCATTACACTACCTAATACCCATTTACTTAAAACCCACTAAACCCAATACCCATTTCCCTAAACCTATACCTTGTTTCCCTAATACCCAGACCCATTACTCCCCACCTGAAACCCACTTCCGTCCTATTAATCCTAACATATATTATACCTCCACCTATATATAACCCATATATCTCCATCCCCTACCTCTCATCCTTTAGCCGCCTTCACCCCTGTGCCTCTTGAAACCCTAACCCATGCAGCCGTTCCCCTACCTCTTCCCTGTTGTCCCCGTCTTCCCACCCTCCTATCCTGTCTTTCCCTCACCTGTGCAGCGCCTCCCTATGCAGTCTCCCCCGGTGCTCCCTGTGCCCCCTCACACAGCTGCTTCCGATCCCCTAGCCGCTGTGCTCACCCTCTTTCGACCTCTCAACTCCCATCCATCCCCCCTTGCCTTGCATCATCCCGAAGCAACAGCAGCTGCGATGCCTGCCGCTCCTCTCCAGATGGTAACCCATCGAGGCCCTATCTCCTTGCCCCCTCTTCCGACGTGGCGACTGCACAGTGCCAACCAGTGCGCCGCAATCCACCATTGTCTGCGTGCTGTTCCTCCCTAAGCAGCGCCATCCTCAATAGCCTCGCTGCCTCCTCTTCGCCCTCCTGTATGCACAGCCAGATGACAGTAAACGCTGCCAGTTGCGCTGCCCCCTGAGCATCGCTGGACGCCTCCTTGCCGCCCTGTGCCGATCACAGAGCTCCCTTTTGCCTTGTTGTTGCAATTGTGTTTGGATCATGTTGGATCTCGACCGTTGGATCGCTTCATCATCATCCTAATAATCATGATCTCGTCTTTGATTGTGGGCCGTCCGATATCTTCTTGATCATCACGATCATGATGATCATCAACTTCCTTTGATCTCAGCCGTTCGATCGATCGATCTTGATCTTCATTATTATCTTCACCAACAAGGAAATCTGGCCATCCAATCTGATCTGATCATCTTGATCTTGATCTTCGATCTCAACCATCCAATTATGTTTGTGATTGGTTGGTGTGTTCGATCGACCCATTGGTTGTGTTCGTGCCCGGAAATCCGTTCCCGTTATTCCTGTTCCTTGCATCGTTTTCGTCGTCGTCTCTCAAGCAAGTAACTTGTACTCAATTCCTTTGTATGATACAAGTCATAAATACTGCTTGTAGTGTAGTTGCGTTCTAGAGAAAACTCGTGTGTGATGTATGATTGATGAGTTTGTCTCTATAGTGCTATTTGACCATAGTTGACTCACGACACACAAAATTGACATGAAACAACTTAGGTTTTGTCTGTTCTTGATTTGATCATGTATGTGTGATTTTTGTGAGAATTTGGGTATTTGTTGAGATCCATGTAATAGACTTGCTTTGGATATGTTAATTACCCTATTTCATGATGTTTGGACACTTGGTAGACTCGATTTCATGTTTGGTTGTGTTTGGATCAAGTTTCATTGGATCTATGTTGATTTTGGTTTTTGAGAAAATTCTGTGTTTGGCGATGATCTGTCTTGATCAGTAAGTTAAACCATATTATGGTTAGTATCTTAATTTCAGTATAAAACATGATTTGTGGAGAAGTTCGTCTTCTTTCCCACCTCTCTGACCTTGATTGATTTCGTTTTCGTATGTGGGAGATATAGAAGTTTTACTACAGAGGTGTATTTCATTTTCATATTTTGATTCTTGATGATTTTGATGACTAAATTATTTTGATACTTATGCTACACATATTATTTTGATCTGAAACTTTGGTCAGTATTTCTATATCTATTTAGGGATTACCCAGAATTTTGGTGGATTTTATTGATTAGTTTTATATATCGTTTCATGCCTGTTTATAAAAACTATACTTGCTGTATTTTGCTCGCTGTTCTGTAAAGAATTGTATTTTTACCCTATTTCCTTTTCCTGTATGAAAGATATTTATGCAATATGGAATTTAGATTATTTTATCTATTTTCTTCTCCCTTTAGCGGATTTGGATTTCTCTTCACGGTTTGCGATGTATTACAGTTTTCGTACAGCAGTGTTGGGAATTTCAGATTTACCAAACTATTGTTTCTTGATGTTTTCTGATTTTTTTTGTTAAGCTAATCTTACTGGAAAATTATAAAACTTTATATTTTGATATTAGACAGATAGGGGAATACCCCAGATTTTTCCTGAATTTATTTGAGATGTTTTGATGCTGTTTTCCTGACTGGGAATTTGATTTACTGATTTCTGGCTGAACCTAATTTCTGAATTCAAACCTGTTTTGAGACTTGTTTTTGCAAAATACTATATGACTTATTTATACTCGCTGGATTTGGTTGGGAATCTATTTTCTAGACGTTTCGACGGATAAAGCTTTGCCTGTTTATAACACTGGGAATTTCAGTTTTACTACAGTAAGGACTTGCTGTCTTAAACTTGAGATTTGGTTATTTTATTCTTTTATGTGTTATCTTGCACCCGTACATACTTATCTTGCAACTTGAACTTATTACTTCATCATACCATAATATACTTGCTTGGTTCGTGACACATACATGCTTGTTTGATAATAATAATAAATAACCAAGCTAGGGTTTAAGGGAAAGATATAATAGTGGATAATTCAGAAACGTGTACTTGGAAGGGAGCCCGTGTTTCCCACATTTGGAATTTGATATATGATTTGGATTATTTGGAATTTGGTATATGATTTGGTTAATTTGGAATTTAGTGTATGATTTGGTTGATGTGGAATTTGGTATATGATTTGGATTACTTGTTCCTGAGTACACTGCCCTCTATGGTCCACTATGAAATCTAAAGTGAAACTGTTTGTTGTAGTAACCATGTAGTAAAAGCTGGGATGCATGAAGTGCTACCTAGATAGTAATCACTACAAGACTTGATACATGATACTTGAAAATGATAAATGCTTACTTGATACTTGATTACATGATACATGAGACTTGATGCTTGAACATAATACTTGACACTTGTTACTTGTTACTTGATTTCGTGATACTTGATTCGTGACATTTGATACTTGTTACTTTGTTACATGATACTTGTTCACTTGACACTTGATACATGCTACTTGTACTTGTTCACCTTACCATGCTAGTTGTTATGCTTGATATCATGCCTATTCCATGTTATTAGTTAGTTTTCCTTATGTACTTGTATCCTACATTTTAAGTGGCCCGTAACTTGCAATTGACGGGTACTTGTTTTCTCTTTTCCTCTTCCCTGCAATTGTTGAATTGCATATTTTGGAGAACAGGTTCCAGACGATATTGGTGACATGAAGTATTAGTGCTGGATCTTGTTATTATTATTTTTGTAGTTGCTTGAACAATATTGTATTTTTGATACTTGAATTTATTCTTGTATTTGGGCAATGTGACCCAGGATTTTGACTTGATGACTATTTGAGATTAATGTATTTGGTTTCAAGTATTCTTGTTGGTATTTGATTTTTATGTGCATGTTGGTTGATACTTTTGCTTCCGACTCTGATGACTCTTGTGAATGTTGTAAAGATTCTTGAACAGCTTATGCATGATGAAAATCATTCGCTGGACATTTGTCGCGTATCCGTATTCCATATTTCCTTTTGGGAAGCGGGGCGTGACATCATTAGACCCAGTGTTTTGCCTTGGGGTGCTTCAGTCCTTTTTGTCAACAAGAAGGATGGTAGTCGTCGACTGTGTATGGATTAATGGGAACTAAACAGTGTTACTGTGAAGAACCGGTATCAAGTGCCCGGGATCGATGATTTGTTAGATCAGTTGAGTGGTGCTGCTATTTTCTCGAAGTTGGATATTCGTTCTAGGTATCATCAAGTGAAAGTGAAGGCGACTGATGTACAGGAGACTGCATTCAGGACGAGGTATGGCCACTATGAGTATCTTGTGTGTCGTTTGGGGTCACGAACGCGCCTACTGTATTCATGAGTCTTATGAACCGGGTCTTTTCTCAGTTCTTGGATATATTTGTGGTGGTCTTCATTGATGATATTTTGGTGTATTCTCGGAATCGAGAAGATCGTGCTGAGCATCTTAGAGTGGTTCTGCAGACTTTGAGGGAGAATCAGCTCTATGGGAAACTCAGCAAGTGCGAGTCTTGGCTCGACAGGGTTTCTTTCTTGGGGCACATTATCTCGGGCGGTGGTATTTCTGTGGATTCGGCCAAGGTTGAGGCTGTGAAGTATTGGCTAGTTCCCAAGTCAGTTTCAGAGGTCAGGAGTTTTCTTGGTTTAATTGGATATTATCGGAAGTTCATCCAAGATTTTTCGAAGATAGCAGGACCATTGACTAAGCCGACTAGGAAGGATCAGAAGTTTTGTTGGTTTGATGATTGTAGTGACGCTTTTGTTGAGTTGAAGAACAGATTGACGTTAGTGCTTGTGTTGACTATTCCAGTTGGTTCAGGCAGATTTGTAATTCACTGTGATGCTTCTGGTAAGGGTCTTGGAGCAGTTCTAATGTAGAAGGGCCTAGTCGTTGCTTATGCATCGAGATAGTTGGGGCCGCATGAGAAGAACTATCCGACTCATGACTTGGAGTTAGCGGCAATGATCTATGCTTTGAAGCTGTGGAGACATTATTTACTGGGAGACTGAGTGGAGATCCTTACAGACCACAAAAGTCTCAAGTACGTCTTCACCTAGAAGGATTTAAACATGAGGCAAAGGCATTGGTTGGAACTTATGGCCGATTATGACATCAGTTTGCAATACCATCCTGGTAAGGTGAACTTGGTGCCAAATGCTTTGAGCAGGAGACGACAATGATGTTCTTGACTCAACAGAGGGATTTGATTGAGCAGATGCGGAGGTTGGAGTTGGATGTTTTGTTGCCGAGTTCTTGTCGGAGTTGTTTGGTGCTCCAGCTTCAGTCGTCTCTTATTGATCAGATCAAAGAGGCGTGGGCTAGTGATGCGCAGTTGCAGGATTTTTGAGCTGAGATTGAGTCTGGGTCCAGAACAGACATGGTTATTCATGCTGGTGGATCGCTTCATTTTGGGTCCAGGTTATATGTCCCGAAAGGTGAAGTTCATCAGAGGTTGCTTGAGGAAGCCCATTAGTCGTCGCATTCTATCCATCCTGGCGGTACTAAGATATATCGGGATTTGATGCTTCATTTCTGGTGGCATGGTATGAAGAGGGCTGTGGCTTGGTTTGTTTCTCAGTGTTTGATCTGCCAGCAGGTTAAGGCAGAGCATCAAAGAACCGCTGGACTTCTTCAACCGCTTCCTATTTCGGAGTGGAAGTGGGAACATATCACTATGGATTTTGTGACCGCTTTGCCGAGGAGTCCTAAGGGTCATAATGCCATTTGGGTGATTATCAACCGTCTGAAGAAGAGTGCTCACTTCATTCCTTTTCATGTCGGACAGTCTACTGAGAGGCTAGCTAAGAGGTACATGCAAGAGATTGTCAGACTTCATGGGGTTCTAGTCAGTATTGTATCTGACAAGGGATATGAAAATCAGATCTCAGTTCTGGGAGAGTCTTCAGAGCAGTTTGGGGAGTAAATTAAAGTACAGTACTGTAATGCCCTGATTTTTCATTTAATGAAAAATTATTTTATTTTGCACGTAGTGTGCACGTGCAATATTTTGGTTGAATTAAATCTTATAATTATTTTCATTGTGATGGGTATAAATATTTAAATTTGTGCTTTCAAATTATTTTATACAAAAGCCTTCTTTCAATTAGACAAAAAGCCTTTTCTTTTAAAAGTCCAAAGTTAATTTAATTCATTTATTTTATTTCAAATTAATTATTTTGGCCCATAAACTAAAGCCCATGAGTCAATTTATTTTTAAATGCAACTTATAATGTAGAATACAATTTTAAAGACTATTTTATTTTTATACAAAAATTAAATGTGCAATTTTTGGACCTAGTTGCATGCACGTGCACTACACGTACACGTGCAAAATGCACTCTTCCTATGCTTGGCCGGTTGCAATCTTTGGAGGGAAAATCAAATTTTGGAATGGTGATCATGGTGTGGTGGTTACTTGGATATGGGTAGTTATTGCAACTCCTACTTTCATCTTGACCCTCCATCTTACAACCAACCAATTGATCCTAGCCCTCCATTCTCCTTGATTTTTAGTATAAATACCCTCCCCCCCCCCCATGGCTAGTTATTCTTGTGTAAAATTATTCTCTTCCAAACCTATAGTTCAATTATATTATCTAGTAGTTATTTTAGTGAGTTAAAAGATTGAGTGTGTGTGAGAGTTGTGCTTGCATTCAATCAAGGAGAGAGGCCGGCTACATCAAGGAAGAGGGAGCATTCGGTTGGGTACTTGAAGGCTTGGGTGCACGCGTTCAAGGAGGAGCCATTCGTCGCAAGGACATTCTTCTAGGGATTTGCTAGTTGTAAATTTTCTCTCCATACAAGGTGGGTAAATTTTTCCTATTTCTAAAGTAGGAATGCATGCTAGTTTAATTAGAAAGAATGAAACATGAAAATGATTAAGAAGAGCACACTTTAATAGGGAAAAATGACTTCTTGAATGATTGAAATGTGGATATACAAATTTATATATGGTTCTATTATTTGAGTTGTATGTGAATTGATTATGATCATGGATTGATTGAAGAAAACACATTTATTGCCATCAAGGATTACATACAAAAGTTAGTATAGTAATAATGCTATTTCATGGGTCAAATAGATCCTTTGTATTAATGTGGGCATGAATAAATTAAAATATGAGTTTGTATGTTGGATAAATGATTAAGGACAGAGAACTAATGTGAAATTTGTTGATAAAGAGATTAAAATGCTAATTGCTAAGAAATGTCGAAAAGAGAAGAAAATGTGGTAGCGATAGTTCGTATTTTGAATTAATTGTATGAAAATATGTTTTAATTGTTGAAAAAATTATTTTTTTCATACTGATGTGTAAATTAGACAAGAAATAATCAATCTGGAATTTTACAGTAATTTTCATGAAAGCAAAATGAAATGAGGACTAGTTGAACATCGAGACGTTTTAACAACAGAGAAAATTGGTCCAAAAAGAATTTAAGTCGTACTGTGACAACCTGAGCACGTAGCTGAAGTGGTCATAGTGTGCGGTTGGTTTCCCTGTGATGATCGGTTCGAATCCCTGTGGCACACATTTGTTTCACAAATATTTTAAATGTATAGAAATCAGAGGCCGAGGGTATTTAATACTCTCAGCGCCCCTTTATACCGCTGGCACAAGTGGCCGGTTGGTCTGTGCCTTCGGTTGTGTTCTCCCTGGTGCTGGGTTCGATTCTTGACATCGGCAGTTTAGGGAAATTAATTTTTTTGGGTGTTTTGATGGTCCAAAAATTATGAAAAAAATATGACTATTCTTCTAAATTATATGGGACTTTATAAAAATAATTTGGGAATTATTTGCATGAAATAAACTATGATTTGGGGATAAAATGCATAAATAGAACTATGGTTCTATATGTATATTGTTGTGGAATTATAACTTGCAAAAAGAAATTAAAATGAAGGATTAGAAGATTAATATAGTAAAGATTGAAATGATATTATATGATGGATGTGATTTATTCCCAATTGAGAATAGTATGAAAAATATGAATTGTGAATATTCGTTAGTGATGTAAAGTATTTCTCATTTGAGAATAATGTGACAACTATGAAATGTGAATTATTCTCGTTGGAGAATAGTGCGACAAATTATGATGCGTGAATATCCATCTTATTGAATACTAGTGATGTGGGTTTTTAATGTGAAAAATAATAATTCATGAGTTACATGATGAATAGTTGAAATTAATGTATAATTATGGAATTTTGAACGAATTAGAAATCATGATTGAAAAAGAAAATCTACATTGATTATGAAAATGAATTTATGAGTGAAAATGCTCAAATTGGAAATTGTGAATTGGAATTGAAACGAAAGAGTAGCTAAGTCTCCCCCGGCATTTGGAAAGAAATGAAATGAAATATTGAAATGAAAGACCAAGGTTGGTTATGTTTAAATGAAATGAATAAGTCCGGTTTAGTGGAGAGGCTAACTCTAGAGCTTTGATTTTTGTTCATGATTCTAATAAAAACTAAGGATTAGTGCATAGTGAAGATGTGATGAAAGTGAGAGAAATACACGAGTATGAGAACTAGGGTTTACGGTGCGGGTGTGTGAGCCACAGAATGCATGCTTGATGAGTCAAGACATGGCGTGGGCACAACTCAGTAATGATCGGACTCTAGCCACGCTTGTGAGATGTTTGGTGATTGCAAGAGGATCGTGTGCCATGAAGTGAGGCTGAATTGCCACAGAATGCATGCTTGATGAGTCAAGACATGGCGTGGGATTCCCCTCCAGAATTTTCTGTGCACGAGTTTGTACTCATAGATCATCTAGGATACTCACCGTAATTACAGTAGTAGATTAAGTCATAACGAGGGATTGAACCCTACAAAGATGAAGAACGATTAAGGGCTTGCCCTCGGACCTATGTAGTATGGGATGCATAGAATCCGAACAAGTGCGCATTAGTGTCATATAATATAAATAAATGCATTAAGGACCAAGTGCACAATCACAACACGACATCAATAGGGTAGTCCATTTAGTTTGATATGTGACAAGTTTGTGTTTGCTAAATATGGAGAATAAGTTATACTATTTCCGGCATAGAGAGGATGGCCGTGTATAATGATCGTCGGTTGAATAAACTGACGTACCCACAGTCTTTTATGCAGGTAAATGGCTTGATACAGATTAAAGAGGAACAAATGCTTAAAGATTACTCAATGTTGTTGTATATTTGTTTTCATTGTTGTAAAATTCTACTTACGTTGTGCAATGTAAAATGTAATATTGATGTAAACTCTGATGTAAAGTGAAAAGTTCAAATTTCCTTGTAAAATTGTACTAAAGGAAGTGTAAAGGTCCTGTAGAACATCTCGAATTCAGTGTATTTGGGATTCGGGGCGTTACAAGTACAGCTTTCCATTCCCAGACTGATGGACAGTCAGAGAGGACCATCCACATTCTTGAGGACATGTTGCGGTCCTATATGCTGCAGTTCGGTGGATCATGGGAGGATCATTTGCATCTCGTCGAGTTCTCGTACAATAACAGCTTCCAGGCCAGTCTTAAAGCTGCATTGTTCGAGGCACTTTATGGGCGGAAGTGCAGATCACCATTGTGCTGGGATGACATTGGTGAGAGGAAGTTGTTGGGTTCGGAGTTGATCACTAGGACAGTTGATGCGGTGGTTCAGATCAGGAAGCACTTGCAGGCAGCTCAGGATAGGCAGAGGCGATAGGCCGATGTCCATCAGAGAGCTTTGAAGTTTGAGGTTGGTGACCATGTTTTCCTAAAGGTATCGCCTTGGCGCAGTGTCATTCGGTTTGGTGGTGGGGGCAAGCTTAGCCCTAAGCTTATTGGACCATTTGATATTGTGGAGCGAGTAGGCAAGGTGGCCTATTGTCTTGCATTGCCGCCAGCCTTATCAGGAGTGCACGATGTTTTCCAAGTCTCACAACTCAGGAGATATATTCGAGATGAGAGCCATGTGATCAACTATTCTGAGTTGACCGTTCGGCCAGATTTGACTTGTGAGATTCCGCCAGTTGCTATTATGGATCGACGGGAGAAAGTGCGTAAGAACAAGGTCATCAAGCTGGTTCGTGTTTCTTGGAATCCTTACTCGCCGGGTGAGTCAACTTGAGAGCTGGAGGAGGAGATTCAGCAGAAGTTTCCTCATTTTTTTGATTAGCCTTTTGTTTTGTTCTTTCTTTTTGGGGTTACCCTATGTATCTTCTTGTTGAATTTTGAGGACGAAATTCTTCTTGTTAGGTGGGTATGATTTGTAACCCCGATTTTCCATTTTGTGTATTTTTGAGTGTATTTTTCTTTTTGGTGTATTTATCTCCTTGTATCTTTTCTTGGACTGTATATTGGATCTTTTGTTTTCAAGATATTCATTTTATCATTTTATCATCTTTTATGTGAGTTCTTGATTCTGTTGTCTCTTTTGTTTTGTCCCTGTTGGATCGTGCCATTATTTTGATCCTCATTGTTAAATTGATTCTTATTCCATTTTTATTATTTTATTCATTTTTTTTTACCTAAAATTTTGGATCTTTATTAAACCTATTTAACTCCACTATCCACATTTATATTACCCAAAACCCACTACCCAATTACTTGTACCCATTAATAAACCAATGCATAATGCCCTACTCTGACTCCTAAAACCTAAACCCATTACCCCCATGTGAAGCCAACCCGGTAAGCCCCAAACCCGAACCCGTTTGCTCTTGGATCTTTCGGTCGTCACCTCCCTGGATACAAAACCCTAATACACTATATAAACCCATCCCCCTATATATATAATCTGCTGTTTCCCTTTCCCCACGTTCACGACCTAGACCCCGACCCCCTGTGCTCACCTCCATCCTCGCGTCCATCCCTCTCCCCATCCTTTCCCTCTCGCGACCCCAGTATAGCCCCGATCTTTCTGCCTTGGCCTCCTCCTCTTTTCGAGGCCAGCAACCTCCGTTGGCGGCAAGCAGCAACAGCGGCAGCATCTTGCTATCGTCGTTTCCCTTCCCGCGGTGCACCAACCTCCCCCCGTCGTTGTTTCTCTTCAACGCAGTCAGACAGTGAACAACAGTACCTTGTTGTCCGTCGCCGTCTTTCGTGCGCAGCCGTGTTCCCTTGGGTGTGCGCGAGTTGGTTCGTGCATTTGCTGTCGTGGTTGTGTCGTTGGATTTCGTGCTTCGTGTGTTCGTTTGGAGTTCGTGTGTTCGTTGTGTTCGTGGGTTTTGATCGTTCATTTGAGTTCTCGTTCTGGGAATCCGTTCCCGTTATTCTTGCTTTTGCTTCATCGGTTTTCGTCGTCGGTTAAGGCAAGTAACTTGTATTCTTTTCTTTGTGTAATACAAGTACTAAATACCGCATGTAGGGTAGTTAGGTTCTAGAGACAATTCGTGTGTGAATCCACTGTTATATATTGTCTCCATTGTGTTGATTTGACCATAGTTGGCTCACGACATACATGACATGAAACAACTAGGGATGACCACTTTTTGGATGTATATATGCATGTTATTTTGTGATATCCCGTGCATGATGTGGTATTCGTACTATACGTGTTGTGGACTTGCAAAATACCCTATACCATGTTGTTTGGATATCTAGTACACCATATTTCATGTTTGGGTTGATTTGGATGAATTTCATATGATCTATGATGATTTGTGGATGAAGGTCAAATTCTGTATTTTTCTGTTACTTTTCTGTTGATCAGTATTTTAGACCCTATTAAGGTCAGTATATGAAAATATTTTGTGAATATAATTTGTAAAGAATTTTGTCTATTTTCAAACCCTTATGACAGATCTCAGTTTCGTTTCACGAGTTGTGAGTTATTTCTATTTTACTACAGAAGTGTAGAGAGATTTCCAGATTTTGTTTTATATGAATTCTGAAGAGTAATCTATTTTTATCATGCTGTTAAAAGTATTATTTTGATCCAATATTTTGCACAGTACAACTAGACCTGATTGGGATTAACTCTGAATTTTTGGGGATTTATTTGATGAGTTTTATAAACCGTTTTATGTTTCCAAACAATTACTATACTAGCAGATTTTGCTTACTGTTCAGTGAAGAACCTGATTTTCGACCTAATTCTACTTGTTGTTTGAAAAATATTTGTGTAACACCCCGAATTCCAAAATACTACTGAATTCGAGATTCCACAGGATCTTTACACTTCTTTCGTACAATTTTACAAGGAATTTAAAACTTTTCACTTTACATCAGAGTTACAAGAAATCTTTACACTTTATAGCGGAAGCAAAATTATAACATTTACATAAATGAAAGTACAACAACATTTGAATAATCTCTAAGCATCAGTTCTTCTTTAATCTTTATCATGCCATTTATCCTGCAAACAAAACTGTGGGTACGTCAGTTTATTCAATCGACGAATATTATACACGGCCATCCTCTCTATGCTGGAAACAGTATAATTGATTTTCCATACTTAACAAACACAAACTTGTCACATATCAAACTACGGGGAATATCCTATTGATGTCGTGTTGTGATTGTGCACTTAGTCCTTAATGCAGTTATTTATATTATATGACACTAATGCGCACTTGTTCGGATTCTATGCATCCCATACTACATAGGTCCGAGGACAAGCCTCTTAATCGTTCTTCATCTTGTAGGGTTCAATCCCTCGTCATGGCTTAATCTACTATTGTAACTACGGTAACTATCCTAGATGTCCTATGAGTACAAGCTCATGTACAGAAAAACTGGAGGGGAATCCCACGTCATGTCATGGCGCATCGTGAAGACAACCTATGGACAATTCAGCCTCCTTCATGGCACACGATCCTCTCGCAGTCACCAAACACTCCACAAGCGTCACCAAGATCCCGATAATTCCGGAGTAGTGCCTACGTCATGTCACGACGCATCGTGAAGACAAACTGTAAATCACACCCACATTGTAAACTCGAGGCCCTCATACTTGTGTTTTTCTCTCACTTTCATCACCTCTTCACTATGTACTAATTCTTAATTTAATGAAATCATGAACAAAATTAATTTCTTAGAGTCAGTCCTCTCACTAATACCGGTGTTATTTCTTTCACTTCACAATGACCCAAACTTGGTTTTTTCAATTTCAATAATCATATCTCATCACTTTCACTTGCCGGTGTGAGTTTTGGCTACACCCTAATTTTCAATTTCAATTCACAAATTCACATATCTGAGTTGTCATACTCAAGAACATTTCTCTTTTTCAATTACATGATTTCCACCCTTTTCATGAATCAATTATCATACATGGAGTTCAATTATACATCATGCATTCCATAACCAATATTTATTTCCACATAAAAATAATCTTATGAAAACGTCTAGTCAAAGTGAATATTCGTAATATCACCATTGTCACGCTACTCTTTAGCAATAATGACCCATATAAAATTCACATTTATATTTTCTTTCCATCAATTTTCCTTTCTTAATACTTATCTTAATCACCTCGTGAAAACACACATTTTTATGAAATTATACGGGCAAGAAACCATAGTTTCGAATACAACTTTATCTCAAAACACACTTTATTTCATTCCAATAACTTCCAATTTATTTTCATAAGTTGTATATGATTTTAGAATAATTACGGTATTTTTTCGGAATTTTTATACATCAAGAAAACTCTCAAAATCAATTTTAAAAAATATATAAATTCTGGCTAACACCAGAATCGAACCCGCAACCTCAGAGAAGATAGCCGCACCTGCTAGCCACTAGGCCGAAGGCGCTCAGCGATATGAATAGGGAGACAGAGAGTTATATACTCTCTGTTCTGGTGTTGGTTAATTTTTTTAAACCGCACAAAAAGGAGGTGGCCTCAAGGTATCGAACCAGCGACCTCAAGACACGCACCGCGCTACTGTAGCGCTAGAACGCCAACCGACCACTTGAGCTATAGGCTCAAGTTGTCACAAAAACAACTTAAATTCTATTTTACTCGAGTCTATGTTTTATTAAAATGTTTCGATGTTCACAAACTCTTATCTTTGTTTTGCTTGCACCAAAAACCATGTAAATTTCCAGAATGTATATTTTAACTTAAATTAACACCCTAGTATTTTTAAAATAATTTTTCAGTAATTTAATACACATTTCTCATATAATAATTTAAATTGCATACTACTCTCTCCATAGTTCAAATTTGACATTTCTCAAATACAAATTGGCATAAAAAAAATTCACATTATAAATATAATTCCCTGTTTTTTCCTCTTTCATAAATCCAAATGCATAGGATAATTTTATTCATTTGAAACAATATCACGATAGTCCATTTAGCACATAAAACAGTAATTTCATCTACTAGCATTTTGTACTCAATTTTGACATTATCAACAATCCCAATTCAATATTTCCATAATTACAAGCAATTTGCACACAAAATTAAGATTCATGATAAGTTAACATTCAATCTATCAAGCATTAATCTAATCAACTAGCAAGACTTTTTTCCAATTAAGTGTACTGTTATTAGTTTCTTTCATGCATCATTACTTCAATCACTCCTAGCATGGCATCTAAATTAGAAATATAGAAAACCACCCACCTTATTTTGGAGAGAAAATCACACAACAACTCCTAAACGAAAAGCCCTTCTCCTCCTAGATTGAGCTTACCCACACGAGTGCGTCTCCTCCTTGCTTGATGTGCAAACCGAAAGCTTCCAGGTGATGTAGCCGGCCTCCTTGCTTCTAGCACACACACTCAAACTCTCAATCTTTTATTCTCACTTCTTACTAATAATCTACTACTAATAATTGTATGCTTTCACTATTGGTTTGGAGAATGAAGAGTGCAAGAATAACTAGGCTAGGGGGGGTATTTATACAAAATTTTGGGACAAATAGAAGGCTAGGATTGATCTAGGAGTTAAGAAACAAAGGCTGGGATTCAAGGGGAAGTTGTAGTAACCAACCATGATCACAAAAACTGTCTCCCACAAACTCCACTCTCGTTTCCCTCCTAGTACATATCCGGCCATGCAAAAAGTGCACAAACACGTGCACATGTTCCCATAGTCCCCTATTTTAAAGGTTGTACATTTTATTTTTTATAAAAAATCTATAAAAATTGTCTACACTACAAGTTGTAATAAAAAAGAGAATAAACTCATGGGGTTTTATTTAATGGGCCAAAATAGCTTACATTTAAAATAAATTAAGTTGGGCTCAAAATAAAAGAATACTTATGTTTGTTTAAAAATAGGCTTTAGGTAAAAATAATAAAAGACATATATATATATATATATATATATATATATATATATATATGTATATATATATATACTCATTTGTCTATGATATAAAAATAAATTTTATATATATGTATATGTATACTCATTTGTCTTTATAAAATTTTATATCGCAAGATTGCACATGCACAATACGTACAAATTAATAATACAAAATAATAATTCTCATAAATGAAAATTCGGCCTATTACAATTTGTGAATATGAAAGTTAGCCTACTGTATCTATTTTATCACCATTTTGATGGATTTGGATTTGGATTTATGGTTTGTGAGATATTGTTGTTTCCGTACTGCAGTGTTTATAATTCCAGATTTACAAAACTACTACATCTTGATATTTTCTGATTTTTCTTGGCTAAACTATTTGTATTAGAAAATTATGATACTTTATACTCTAATGATATACATATAGGGGAATACCCCAGATTTTTCGTAGATTTAATTAATGAGTTTTCATGCTGTTTTCCTGACTGCTAATACAATCTTCTGATTTCTGACTGAACGTGTTTTCTGGATTCAACCTTGTTTTAAGTTATGATGTTGTGAAATACCATATGACTTATATATATTTGCTGGATTCGGAAGGGAGTCTACTTTCCAGATTCTTTGACGGATCCATATTAGCATCTTTGTAGCAACGGGAATCACTGTTTTAGTAAATACTATCTTGCTGTCCTGAACTAGCATTTGCATTGTTCTATCCCTTTTTGAGCTGTCTATCATCTGTACATGTTTACCTGTCACCCTGAACCTGTTACATGTTTATATCGTGCTATTCTCACTATGTTTTCTGTACATACATGCATGTCTGATAATAATAACAAAATAACCAAGCCGGGGTTGTGGAAAAGATCTAGTAGCGAAAAATATAGAAATGTGTACTGAGAAGAAGGATCGTGTTCTCTATTTATTATGTGTTCATGACTACATGATACATGAATCTGTTTATCTAAACCCTGACTACATTACTTCTCTATAGGAAGGTGTACTCAGAAGAGAACCCATAGGTTCTATCTGTTTGTCTGATCTGATTATCTGATATCTGTCTGTCTGATCCCTGAGTACACTGCCCAATGGAATCCACTACGAAATATGAACAAAACTGTTTGAATGTAGCAACCATGTAGTATAAACCGGAATGCATGAAGTGCTACCTAGATAGTAATCACACAAGACTTATGAGAACATGATATCTGTTATCTGTTTATCTGTATCTGCTATCTGACAATTGTAATCTGATTATCTGTTATCTGTCTGACTATCATCTGACACCATCATCTGAATATCTGTCTGCATGCCATCTGACACTTGACACTTGACACATGTTATCTGTATCTTTTAGTATATCGTGCTATCTGATTTGTTTTCTTGATTCTGTTGGATATTATGTTCTGTTAATATTTCTATACCATGCTGTGTTTGTTCTGTTGTTATTTTAGATTTGTTATTTATTCCATGTACTTGTATCCTGCACTACAAGCGGCCCGTAACATGCATTAACGGGAGTTTGTTTTCTCTTTCCTTTTTCCTGCAATTTATTTAATTGCAGACCAGGATGATCAGCTGCCAGATGGAGTTGGTGATATGAGATATTAGTGCTGGAGTTTTTATTATTATTTATATTGCTTATTCGAATATTGTATTTGATACTTGGATTTATTTTTTATTTGGGCAATGTGACCCAGGATATTAACATATTCAGATCTGATTTATTTTGAAATTGTATTATATCTTTGATTTCAAGTAAATTTTTGTTGGTATATTTAATTCTATTATGCATACTTGGTTGATTATCTTGCTTCAGACTCTGATTATTTCTGTAAGATGTTGTAAAAATTCTGAACAGCTTATAGATGATGAAATTCATTCGCTGGGCTTAGTCACGTATTCGTATTCCGTATTTCCTTTTTGGGAAGCGGGGCGTGACAAGATTTGGATGTGTTACATATGACCTAGTTGATTTTATGCACGAAGAATATTTCTGTATTTTCGGTTACCCCGTTTTTATCAGTATTTTAGACCCTATTAAGCTCAGTATATGAAAATTATTTGTGAATATTAATTATAGAGAATTTTTTCTACTTTCCAGATCTTCTGATAGATCTCAGTTTTGATTTATGAGTTGCAAGTTATTGCTATTTTACTATAGAAATGTTTAAAATTCCAGATTCTATTTTATATGAATTCTTTATGGGTAATTATTTTTCTACTGATGCTAAAGATAATATTTTGATCCAATATATTGCTGAGTACAACTAGACTTGATTGGGAATAACCCCTAATTTTTGTAGATTTAATTGATGACTTTCACATACTATTCTATCTTAGAAACAACTAATATACTTGCAGAATTTTCATGCTATTTAGTAAAGAACCTAAATTTCAACCTAGTTCTATTTGCTGTTTATAAAACTTTGTGAATAAGAATTGTATCCTGCTGTATCAATTTTACCACCCTTTTGACGGATCTAGATTTTGACTTATATTTTGTAATGTATTGCTATTTTAGTACTGCTGTGTTTATGATTCCAGATTTACAAACTTTCTGTATCTTGCTGCTTCCTGATTTTACTTGACTATTCTATCTATGTTGGAAAATTATAAAACTTTGTTTTCTGATACTAAACATACTAGGGGATACCCCAGATTTATTTTGGATTCAATCAGTAAGTTTTTATGCCATTTTCCTGTTTATAAATACAATCTTCTGATTTCTAGCTGAACATGTTTTCTGTATACAATTCTATTTTGAGTCCTATTTTTGTGAATTACCATATGACTTATATATATTTTTTGGATTCGGCTGAGAGTCTATTTTCCAGATTTTCTGACGGATCCAGGTTTGCATATGTGTGGCAATGGGAATCCCAGATTTGGTGCAGTACTGTCTTGCTGTCCTAAACTAGAATTTTCGTTGTCCTATCCTTTTATGAGTTGTCTTTCACCTGTACATGTTTATCTCCTGACCAAAACCTGTTACTTGTTCATGCCATGTTATTCTTGCTCTGTTTTGTACATGTGTACGCCTGTTGATAATAATAACAAATAACCAAGCCGAGGTTAAGGGAAAGACCTTAGTAGTGGACAATATAGGTGTGTGTACTAAGAAGGGGGCCCGTGTTTCCCATTACCTGTTGCTATGTTTCATTATTACATGATTTATGATTTTTATTACTACCTGATTATATGTTGCCATGATTCGTGATGATTTATGCCTGTTATTACTATATGTTGCCATATTTCATGATTACATGATTCATGCATGTTATTACTATATGTTGCCATATTTCAAGACTACATGATTCATGCCTGTTTCTGTTGCCGCAATTTCACGACTACGTGATTCGTACCTGTGACCTGTTACATGACGCCTGAGTACACGGCCCTATAGAAACCCGCCACTAGATCTAAACGAAATTTGCATGTATGTAGCAACCATGTGGTAAAAGACTTGACATAACATGATACATGTTACATGTTTACCTGATACATGATTACCTGTACATGCTACTTGACACCTGTTACATGATTACCTAAACATGTTACCTGTTCACCTGTTTACCTGCTTGCATGATACTTGACATCTGTTACGTGTTACCCGTACCCTATTAGCACATTATGTTACTTGATTTTGTTCATGGTTCATGCTAGTTGTTCTTTTTTGTTGCCATACCTATTCCATGCTAGGTTGCTTCTGCAGTTACTCTATATTTGTTTATTTTTTTTCTGTACTTGTGCCTACACTACAAGCAGCCCGTAACTTGCATTAACGGGCGTTTTGTTTTCTTTTCCCTTTTTCTGCAATTTATTAAATTGCAGATTATGGTGATCAGCTGCCCGATGGAGTAGGTGATCTGAGATTCTAGTCTTGGAGTTCTTGCTACTATTATTATTATTTCCTGTTGCTTATTTTGAATAAATATATGTTACTTGGATTTTTTTCTATTGGGCAATGTGACCCAGAATTATTGACTTGTTCAGATCTGGTTTATTTGAGATTATTAAATTTTGTTTCAAGTAAATTCTGTTGGTATTGATTCAGTTATGCATGCGTGGTTGACTTCTCTTGCTTCCTACTCTGATTATTCCTATAAAATATTGTAAAGATCCTGACAGCTTATGGATGATGAAAATCATTCGCTAGACTTAGTCACGTATCTGTATTCCGTATCTCCTTTGTGGGAAACGGGGCGTGACATGGGTTGTTTCTTAGTTTTTAAAAATAGTGAGAGTATATGCTAGTTTCCACATTTTTAATAGGGGCATTTGCTAAAATATCCCTATTAAAAATTCATAATTATTAAATATCCTTTCCATCGCGTTTGTCAACTGATCTAGTATATTAATGTAAGATGATTGTCAGAACTCTTTTCCTTTCATTAGATGTTACTCTCACTTTGTAGTTTCCATTTTTGAATGTAAATGAGTCATTTCACATCTCCTAATTGGAGCAAGAACCTTTCTAGTAGATTACTCTCTTAAAAAATTCTCAATCCTTAGCTCCAAGCTAAAGTTTTTTTTCCATTGAAAATGTTGTCACATATTGTTGCCCAAACACAATCTTACAATTCAGTATTCGATAAGTATGGATCTGATGTTGAGGTTAGATCAGCTTCTTGAATAAGTTTCCATGAAAAAAGAAGGTGAATGACCAGATACATCTCTGATAGTGAATACCCTCTAATTTTATGTCGGAAATGTTCACAATCAAGAAACAAAAAAGAAACAAGAGAACTTGGGATCACTTGGGTATAACTTAGGTTGAAGATCATCCTCCTAATTTATTGGGCTTCGGAGTGTGGAGTGTAGATAATATGTGTCACGAATAAAGTCACATGATGGAAATACTATGAACACATGATTAAATGGATACCACTTGGAGGAAGGGATCCACTCGATTTTAATAAGAGAATGTGTGTATAGAGACGAAGTATATGTGAACATGTGCCCTCCAACACATGTATTCGCATGCTTTTCTAACTCTATTTGTTGTAATTTTGAGAAAATATAGGAAAATGATAACAAATACATGTACTTAGAGATAATTAAGGCTTTTAATGATATATTATACTATCTTATATTTCTTAACAAAATAATTGTATTTCTTCTACAATTATTATCTAAATGTTATATATTTGAGAATAAAAAACTTAGAGTGGTGTCACTCATTTGGAATACATTCCTCCTAAATGTATGATCCACATTGTCAATGTGATCTACACATCATAGAGCCTATGCATATGTAAAATCACAGGGTTTGAACATATTATGCACATTCATCACGTAGTTACAAAATGAATGATTTTCAGCATAGTATCTCACAACTTGATACATAAGCAAAAAATATCCAACCCTTGTAATTATACATATCCATAGGTTTTTTGACATCTATATCACATTGAATGGAGTAAATCCTGCATTCCGAGGAGGAATGTGTATCAAATGAATGACTTTCTAGTGAAATGTCCAACAATGCCACTCTAGATTCCTTATTCTCTACATATTTATGTATCTCTACAGAAATATATTACTTAACATTGTCCCATATAGTTGGGCATAAGGCCTGGGCCGGTGATCCGAATTAAAGCCCAGGCTTCCATCTTCAAGCCCATGTCCAGCCCTTTAGAATGCTTGGTCAGGCATTATTTGCGGGTTTGTGGGTGGGCTTGAACTTTTGGGATTTTTTGCATAAAGCTTTTTTAACCCTTGCGATATCCCTAATTCCAAAAAAATCCCCTTCTCACTGTTCTTTGTTATGAAGTACTTTCTCCCTCATTAAACAACATGTGTCTATCAGAAAGCTTTCATGTATTTCTATAGAAAATCATGAAAAATCCTTCAATCATTTATAGCTACAACTGATATGCTTAGCTCTTCGATGAAGGTTTCTGAACTCATCACACCATTCAGTGAGTTGCATTCATCAGTGCTTGAGAATCCATTACTACGTTTAGTGTGCAAAATTATCATTCCGCTACCTATACCTATTAATACTATTGCAGATTGCCTCTTGTGTTATGATTGCCCCCTTGCAACTGTGTCATTGAGAACCCTTTACTTGGAGGCATTTGAGGCTCATACCAGGCCACTTGCTTTCCCAAACAAATTGATTCAAAGTTGAAAATTGCGCTGAAGGTGGTGATGTGGCTTTGGAAAGTTGCCAATAGGGGGATTGCTATAAGATTTGAACTTGGTTGATGTGGTTTTGATGTGTTACCATGTTGTCCTATTTTTTATATTGATGGTGAGACCATCGACCACTTTCTGTTTAATTATGCCTTAGCACGACGTGTGTAGAATATGTTGTCTACACATACTGACATCACCATTGATATGTCAAACTTGGCTGATTTGTGGTCTTCGTTGGAGGGGATAGTGTAGCACCCTGAATTCCCAATACCGGGAACTCGAGATACAAGCCAGATTTTTTCCTTCAAACGAGTCCAAACACAGAAAAATCACAAGAAATTAAAACCTTTTTATTTCCATCAAGTTATTACAATTACAAATTGTTCATCACATAATTACAGCATGAATTACATCCTGAATTCACATAAATTACATCAAATAAATTTACTGTACAAATTTATAATCTCCACTGGACACTCCACATAGGTCGAGCCTCCTGCTTCCACGATCTAGTAGTCCTGCAACTGATCAGATAGTGGACACGTCAATTGAATGCAACTAACGCAATGCTGATAAAACCAGCGACTTCTCAAACTCAACAATCAATATTTGATGCAAAGGATAACGTACAGACAAATCACAAGTGTTAGTGTATGTCATGCCCTAGAGTCTAATGCACAATTCCAAATGCACACAATGCACTTACTCTAAATGCAATTAATTTGGAAACATATGCATCCCATACTACATACTTCCCCAAATACAACTTCAATGGAAACGTATGCATCCCATACTACGTACTTTTCAAGGAGTTTGTAGTCTCCAGATCAGAGGGTTCGATCCCTCTATATGCATCATACTCTTATACTTTTTTTCGTTCCTGCCTAGTGACTGGTGAGGTTGCAGTTGTTTGGTCCAATTTTGCTTCTGCAGGCAGTAGTGGTGTCCCCATTTTCCACTACGTTTGGTCCCCGCAGTTCCACTGCTCTGGACCTGACCCAAAGTTGCCACGAGCGTAAAGGTGGCCCTGCCGTACCCCCGCTCACCGAAACACATAGAGGCTTACTCACACATTGGATTCTTACTTTAGCTCCCTGCCGTACTAAACAACATAGAACTTGACGGATTCATAGGGTCCATTCCCTACATCCGACATGAGCACCTCTTGTTCTTATCACTAGACCCCAGAAATTAACAGATAAGACTACGCCGCCCGTCCCCCTTACCAGGAGAGACGGGCGCCGCATGTGTCCCCTTGACAGGCGAGTACAACCACCTGACTAGTGTTTATCTTATAAATACAAATGACATGCTCTGATCTTAGGATACTACTACTAGTCCTGGTCTATAAACTAATGATCTTATTTGTGCAGAGATTTTTGAATACCAGCCGATTACTTGCAAGTCAAATAAACCCATTTCTTTATCTAATACACAAGCCCTAGGGGAAACCGACACGGCTCCCAGGCCAGGTTCAAGAGTTGGCCTAACTTGTCCCAAACTTGACCCAGTGACTTTGGCGATTCGACCCCATCAATCGCTGACCACCCTCTTGCTTGGATCTCGACCCTGCCTCCGTCCTACGATCAACCCCTCCTTGGGTAGCGATCCGCTGGAGCACGAAGATTGTCTTCATCCATAGCACCTCGAGGTGAAAGGCTACTAATTATCAAGGGTCAGATTGATTGATAGCCCTAGGGTAATAACCATTACCCTAGACAAACAACAGCTAATACACATAGCCATCCACATCTCAAATACAGTGGATATTCATAAGTCTAAATCAAACATGTTCAATTCATGGTTCAAAAGCTAACTAACAACTATCTTACACCATCTATAGCCTTAGCACATAATGGATATATACATGTCAACTCAAACATGATCAATCATGATCCAAGAGTTGCTCAAATCTTAGAAACACATTACGTGCAACAAGCACAACTCTAACATGATCAAAACATGACTTAAAGGTCAGAATAAATATCATTTAAGTCAATTCTAAAGCACCGGTATGATGCAAGCATATATTCAAATCAAAACAGTAGGCTACTAATCAACCTGCAATTATGTTGTTTTGGAAAAATTACCATAAATCACACACTTCATGAAATTCAAAGTTTCTAGGTTCTTTGGAAAGTTGTTTAAGTCTACTACAACATCTAGGCTGAAAACCATTAGAGAAGAAAAATGGCCATTTCTGATCAACATGCAGAACTTCCAGATCTGACGGAATTTCAACCACTTGCACCAATAAACTCTTTTAAACTATCAAATGAACTAAAAAATCTAGGAATGTGCTAGACACATAAGATCAATACATATCCAAAAGTTAGCTCAAAATGCCAAGTATATAGGAAGATATGATATTTTGAATTTGATATAAACTACTACACAACAACAACATTGCTTCTTAATAACAGCAGCAAGATATATTTAGAAGAAATAACAATTTTTGTCCAAAAATTACGAAACTTGGTGGACAAGTTCCAAATTGACTTAGGAAGCTGCGGTAAAAATTTGAAGTTCATATTTCATTTTATCATGCAGTTATGCTTTTCAGAGTAAAATGTATTCATAATGAAAATAGAGCTGCAACAATTCCATCCCAGTATAAAAACATGAATTTTATTAAATACCAAATCATCTCCAAAAATTACAAAAACTTTTGGGATTACTATTGACACATATATGAAACATGCATAAAAATTTCAGTTCAAGAATCTAAGTATTCAGGAAGTTATGAATTATCTAACTTAGACAAAAATACCAAGATCTGAACAGAGAACAGTTTAGCCATTTTTTTGTATCAGTGTTGATTTTGCATTTTATAAAAATATCAAACATCTTTAAAAAAGTCATGAAAATTTAGGGAATTGATATAGACATGTAATAGCACTTATAGTAAAAGTTTGAACTTTAAATTCATACTAATAATGGAGTTATGATTTTTGCAAGTTAAGCATGTCCAATTAAAAACATGGCAGAAATTTTACCCTAACCACCAACAAGGTGGAATTTATTAAAATATCAAAACATATCCCAAATTCACGAAATTTGGTGGAGTTTATAGGGACACAATCAAGATGCTACCATAAAAACTTCAAGTCTAAATTCCAACATGATACAAAGTTATGATTTTTCTAATCAAATCATGCTAATTCTTCACAAGATTCAACATTTCTTATCAGTTAACATTCTTAGCCAAAGTATTGAACTATAAACATACAAAATCTCCATTCCTATCATCTAGAAACCTAAATTAGCAATATTAATCATTCATCATTCATAAAAAAAATATCTAACATGCATAGAGTTAGAAAGACACCCACAATTGAAGCTTTGTTGATTTCTCTCCAATTTGCATTGGCCTTCTCCTCCTCCTAGATCATTGCTCCTTGATCCTAGCCTCCTTCTCCTTGTATGTTTGCTCTCCAATTTTCCAAGCAGCTTGATGAGAAAAAAATAAAGTTGAAGAAATGTTAGGTAACGAGAATGATGTTTTTTTTGAAAGAAGAAGCTTTTTAGGGTTTGAAGAAATGAAGAAGGAGATTGAAATGAGTATTTGGGGTTTAAATAAGGAGGGGGGAGGTGATGGCCAGCAAGGACTGAGAGAGAATGGAAAGAGGGGGGGGGGGGGGGGGGGGGGGTGAGGCCCATAGATTTATTAGGTGGTTTAGGGTTAATTAGTGGTTTTAGGGTTTTTATTTGTATGGATAATTAAACATACAAACATACACTCATACATCTATATATATATATATATATATATATATATATATATATACAACACAATGCATGCCCAATTATTTGGAGAAAAGCTTGCATAAAAATAAGGATATTTTTATTCAAAAAAATAATTATTAGTATTTATACATTTCATCTCAAGTCATAATTGAGATAAGCATTCAATTTTAGTTTAGAAAATATTCCAACTCTGGTTCAAAAATTATACCATTGTCGGGTTCAAAACATATCAAATAATATGTCTCAATATTTACTCAATTAAAATTGAGAAGAATCCATTAATACGTCCGACTCTGAATTGTGCACGGACTAATGTACAAAATAGTTATATACTATTTTTACGGGATCTTACAGATAGTCTCAGGTCTGGGTGTTAATGACATGTATTTATTGTCACCTCTTTGTGACATACATGGAAGGCTTGTTGTAGAGATTGTTCTGAAGAAGTATGCCTTCTCCCGCATACAATTGTTGCAGCTATTGTCAGTGAGGTTGTCGAAAGGTGGAATATCCTTGGTGGTTTTTTTGTTGCATGTAACCCCTGTTTTTCACTTTTGGTATTTTTGAGGGTATTTTTTATTTTTGTGAATTATTATTTTCCATTGTATTTTTCGGAACAATAAAATTAATTACCTTTATTCTATAATATTTTTCTGGCAGTTTTGACCTCCTTTTGTTGATTGTGCGCCGTTTGGCCGTTTTTCGACATTTTGAGCTCTTTTTCTCAATTTCTTGATCTCGTTCATGTATAAATATTATTTTAGGGTCATGGTGGATTTTTAGGAGAGTTTTGACCAATTTGAGATTTTTGGCCTTAAGGAGATTTTTAGGAACTATAGGATTTATTGTATTTTGTATCTCCATTTGAAATCTACCCAATATCCATTACCCAATTGTATACCTATTGTTTCATATTGATATCCACTACCCATTAACACACATTTGATCTCCTATATATACCCCCTAATACTAATTAATCCCTAACCCTAATATTTTTCTCTCTCCCTCTCCTATTCCAAACCGGCCTCCACTTGAATCAATCCCGGCCTGCCTTCTTCAACCCTAGGCCGACATCCCCTTGATCTCTCTTGCCTTGGCCGATCACCCATAACTTCCCTCTCCATCTTTCTATACTACTTCGCCTCGATTCTACCTCGTCTCTCCTTCTTCTTGTGGCCGGCAAGCACCAAACCAGCACCACCCTCCACAAAACAGCACCTTTACACCTCTCCCCGCTGTTTTGTATTGTGGGCACCTCCCACTTTGGTTCGTGTGTCAAAGAGATCAACCGTTGACGCGTTTTGTTCGTGGGTTTCGCTCGAAATCGCGTTAGAAGGCGTCTTGCTCGTGGGATTTCTTTGAAAGGCTTGGATTCGTCGCATTCGTCATCACAAAAAGGCAAGTAACTTGTACTTAAAATTCTTAGGTTGATACAAGTAGAAAGTTCACACATAGGATAGGTTGAGACTAGAGACGGACAAAGATCATATTTTTTAATTGTGGATTTCGTCTCTATTGTTCAAAATAGGTCATAGACGACTTAGGACATGAAGTTTGATAGGTTTGTGCCTTAGGATTCATCCAAACGCGATTTTGATCGCGTATGCGACATATTGTGTACCCGATGTATGTTGAACACCCATATGAGAAATACTAGATTTTGACATGTTAAATACCCTCCATTATGACATTTGTCCAATGGGTAGACAGCGTTTTGAATTTGGAAGAGTTTGGGTTATTTTTGTAGAAGTTATGACGTTTTGAAGTTTAGTTGAGAAATCTGGAAATTTGAATTGAACTGGATTGATTGCTGTTTTTACCTGAATTAGAGTCCGAATCTCAACATGGCTATTTCTGAGTAATTTGTAGAGAATTGAATCTAATTTCTAATCCCACTGATTTCACCCTGTTTGGAGTTCGTATGAATTAGTTATGATTATTTTAGTAACTGTATGCCGGTAGTTCCCAGATTCATTTCGGGGTAGATTTTATCACCAATTTATTTTCAAGATCCAAGTTAGACATAATTTCGTACCACAAGATTTTGTCCAGTGTTTCAACATGATGTTAGGTAGTTCTCTGATTTTTGTGGTAATTAAAAGATGAGTTTTGAGTGATGCCTTACATCCTTTTCTATAGATCGCTTTTGTTGTAAACTGCGTGTGATTGTATGTTGAATGCCGTGTTCACCTTATTTCTAATTACTGTATGAATATTTTATGTGAGATATAAAAGTTGGGTAATTGTGTATACTTTCATCCCGTTTTGGCGGAAGTGGATTTTGATGCGCTGTTTGCAAGATGTGTTCCATTTTGTACAGCGGTGTTGAAGAATTCCAGATCCATCAAAACTGTGTTATGTGTTACTTTCTATTTTTGAAAACATATCTATACTTTCTGGAAAAATATGAAAATCTATATTTTGAGACTATACTTATAGGGGATTACCCCAGAATTTTCGTGGGTTTAATTAATGACTTTGTATGCTGTTTTCATGTGGTTTAAGTTATTCCCCTGTTTTCTGGCTGTACATGAAAACTGTGTTGAATTGTGTTTTGAGTCGAGATGTTGTGAACTAGTATATGGATTTATTATACCCGTTAGAAGCGTGTGGAAGTCTAATTTCCAGTTCCTTCGACGGATCATGAATTGCATGCCTGTAGATCTTTGGATCACTGATTTTGTACAGACTGGTCTTGCTGTCCTGATTATAAACATATACTAAGTTGCTCGTATTAGTGATTGTTTGGTTCATATACTTGCTGATTTAATTCCCTGAGTCTAAACCTGATTATAACCTGTTAGTTTGACATCATTTAGTACACTCTCATGCCTGTTGATGATCTTAATAATAAAAGTAATCAAGCCGGGGTTTATGGGAAAGATCTAATAGTGGATAGTTCAGAAACGTGTACTCGGAAGGGGGCCCGTATTTCCCATTTTGCTGCATAGACCTGTTGGTTCATGTACCTGTTACCTGTTGCTGCACGTACCTTTTGGTCGTGTACCTGTTGCTGCATGGACCTTTGGTTCATGTACCTGTTACCTGTTGCTGCACGTACCTGTTGGTCGTGTACCTGTTGCTTCATGAACCTGTTACTGCATGAATCAGATGATTCGTGTACCTGTTATGATTCATGAACATGTTTTTCTGTACCTGAGTATACTGCCCTCTATGCTCCACTATGAAATCTAAAGCGAAACTGCATTGACTGTAACAATCATGTGATAAAAAGATGGCACATGAAGTGTTACCTAGATAGTAATAATACAAGATATTAATACATGATTACCTGTTACCTGTATACCTGTTACCTGTTACCTGATATTCCTGTTACCTATTTTCCTGATACTTGATACATGATTACATGATTACCTGAATACCTGATACTTATACATGTTACCTGTTTAACTGTTGACATATGTTTACCTATACCTGTTAGTATATCCTGTGGTTAGATAGTGTCCATGTGCTTGTATCCTATTCTATTTGTGACCCGGACTTGCCATTGACGGGTACTGTGTTTTGTTCTTTTCCTTTTTCCTGCATTCGATGATTGCAGATTTTGGTGGACAGATTCAAGAAGGTACTGGTGGTTCGCAGTATTAGTTGCTGATTATTATTTCGGTTTCCTGTTAGAACTTTATTTTGTATTCGTGAACTTGATTATTTCTGTACTTGAGACTTGAGTATTATTTGTATTTGGGCGATGTGACCCAGAATATTTGTTCCAGACTCTGTTTTTATTTGAGAACAAGATACTTGGTTTCAATTAGTTTCTGTTGGTAAAATTATCTCAATGATGCATGTTGGTTCCACTCTTTGCTACCGACTGTGATATATATTGACTCTGATATATGTTGACTCTGATATACTGCCTGTGATATATATTGTAAAGATTTCTGAAACAGCTTAAGGGTGATTATATTTATTCGCTGGGCTTGTGTTACGTGCCCGTATTCTGTATTTTTGGGAAGCGGGGTGTGACATTGCATGTGGCTCATATAATGAGATTGAATGGTTGGGTCTCAAATCGATTGTCGTTTCTCGCCATATGCAGGAGTTCTTGATCAGCTGGGATGCACCATCTGAGAGGTTAACCAAACTAAATGTTGATGGTTCCTTTAAGGGTAAATCAGCAGGCTACGATTTTGTTTTTCATGATTAGAGAGGCAAGCTGTTACAGGTTGGTGGTTGGCCTTTTATCTTGAAGTCGATTAATATCATTGAAATGAAAGGTTTGTGGCTGGCTTTTAGGGATGTACACCTACTTTCTGATGAGGGTCTGGTATTGATTAAAGGAGACTCTCAAGTCATCGTTGATGAGATAACTAAAGGCATAGCAAGTGATCATATTTCACATATGTTGCTGCAAATTTCTGTGTGGGAGAAAACAGATGATGTGAATTCTCTATTGGAAATTATCAAATTCTAACCTTTGCTTTGATCATAATTAATCATCGTTAACTGCTCCTTAATCTGATTTTTTAACCATTGGGGATGCTTGGATTTGATTTGGATAGCCAAGATCGCTCTAAGAAACCTATAAAAAGTCTAAACAACAGGGTGTTTCCCGACGAAAGACTCTCTGATGCTTAAGCCAGTCTGAATATTATTGGATTTTTTTGTGGAAAAATAACGATTACCTGATTATGAAATTGGTGGGGGGTATTTATATGCGAGGAGTCAGTTATAAAATATTAGCTTAAAAGAGCATCTTTTGTGTTTAAAATGCTAATTCCCATGATTAGGAGATAAGATTAGTTGATAACCCTATTTTTGGATTGAGGATTTCATCGAGAGTTTTTGACTAATGCAGACACTCTTACTGGGATGTAGATTACTCCTTGTTTGTAAGCCTGTTTTTGGGATGATGGGCCTGGAAAAGGCCCACGTTATCCATACAGGCTTATATTCACTGTAAAATTACTATTTCGTCCCTAGAAGCTTTGAGATTTGTGCCTCAATCGTGTGGCCATGATTCACTGTGACTTTTGACCTCATCATAAGCCTTTTGCCCCTGAAGGTTGGGTTTTTCAACCTTCTAGAAGTAGTTCAACATGCTTTGGTTAATATGAACAATTGTTTGACTTTCAGGGACGATTGGAGACGCTTCAACCTCTTTTGGAGCTTCTAGGAGTCAAAACAACTTTGTAGAACTTTCAAGAATTTTCAGAACTTTATGGATTTTCCTGAATTTTTCTAAATTTCTCTTATTTTTAATCGAATTGTTGAATTTTATAATTAATTTTTGGATTTTTAATTAGTTATTCTAAAATTTTAATCACTTTTTCGGATTAATAATTATTTTATCCAAATTGATCATTAATTTTTTGAATTATTAATTAATTAATTTTTATTTTTAAAAAAATGTTTAATTAATTTATCAGATTTAATGTTTATTAAAAGGATTTTTTTGAATTAATTTATTGCACATGGACACGTGGCGTGAACTGGTGTGTTAGATCTAAGGAGTGCGGTTTTTGGAGACATCGAACAGTCCAAATTCAAGCTAATATATGACTTACCCGGTGCAGCTCTTACCTGTTGTGGCTCCCCGATGCACTTTTTGAGATCTTGCGTGCTCGTCAAGAAAAGTGCGTGTTTTGAGGAGATCCGATTGCGGTAAATTTATATTTTTGCGTCTTGGTCGATGCAATGCGGACCCGGTGTGAGGCGCGACTAGGTGCTCGATGCTGACGTGGCACACCACATGGCACTGAATTGGCGTTGACTAGCCACCATGTGGTGTTGGCATGGCGTTTACAGGCTAATACGATGTGCTGATATGGCAGGCCACGTGGTGTTGAAGTGGCACGCCACATGGCACTGAAAATGGCTAGCCACATGGTGTTGATGTGGCACTTTTCTCTTTTCCTTTTTTTTTGCCGGTTGGGCTTCTTCGGACCATTGGAAGGCCCAACAGATAACCCCCCTCTCTTATAAATCTCCCCCTCCTCCATCTCTCTCTCTCTCATTCCATTCTCATTTCCCTTCTTTCACTTTCTCTTTCCTCCGTAACCCCTTTTTCTCTCTCTAGAAGTCTGGCGATCTCCTTTTCTCTGTCAAATCATTGCTTAGTCACATCAAGAAAAAAAATATTTTTTATTTATAAGATATCCGGGGCTTCGTTAGGCGATGACTTGTCTTCTTCGAATCAATCTGTTGAAGAAGTAATCGCTCCTCATGTTTTGAGAACAGACAAGTGGAAAGGGATAGCTAGGTCTTCTCTAGTCAAAGTGGAGGAGATTGTAGAGGTGGATAAGAGGTCGGGAGAGTTTGGAAGATACCCTACTTTTCTTTCAGGACTTACAAGCATCCTGCAGTACCCCGAAGAATTAGGGGATCTAGTTGGGCATGGTCTTCGATATGAAGATCTAGATTATCGGGAGGTGATGAGGCTGACTCGGTTTCAAGCATCTTGACAGAGGAAGATCTTCATGTGATTAGAGCCACTTTTGAGATTCCTCCCAGTATGAGCTTCTTTTGCCCAGTCTAGGCGCCAGGGTATGCTCAGTGCTTCTCCATGGGTATTGCATCTTTCCTTTTGATGATCTCCTTCTTCACCGCTTCGTCCGAGAAGTTTTGAGGTTGTACACTATTAGTTTGATAGAGTTTATGCTAAATGTATGGAGGCAGGTGAACGCCTTCATGCTACATTATCAGGAGGCAAGAGTAGAGCCGAGTTTGAATGTGTTCAGAGCGCTCTTCAAGCTTTATCAAAAGAACAAATCGGAGAACCGTTTATGTCTTACCCCCGTGCAGGTGGGAAGTTGATTGAGGTTCCGGACTCGATCAAGTTTTGGAATGAGAGTTCTTTAATGTAAGTAGCCCAGGCTGTGGGGGATCCTGACTAAGTGGCAAACCCTTATTGAGAAGATGGTGAGAGCGGATCCGGTATTGAGTGTGTAATATCCTAAATTTCTATTTATAATTAATTGAGAAACTGTTGATTTTACGTGTTGTGCACGTACAAATTCTTGTACATTTTTCTTTATAAATTATCTCTTTTATAACATAAACTAATGATCATTTTAAATTCTTCTTTTTAATTTCTAAAATCCTATTTTAAAAAGCCCAGGCCTATTTTTCTAATTTAGCCCATCCTAATTAATCAAGTGTTTTATTAATAACCCATGGGTCTAAAAGCTCATTAATTTGAAGCCCACTAATTAAATTACATTTTAATTATTATAACATGTAGTGTAGACACATTTAGTAGACAATAAATTAACTAATCATGTACAACTTATTAATAAGGGTACTAGATGAGACACGTGTATTGCACTAGCACGTGTCTAGTTGTGCATGGGGGTGTGGCCGGATGGAGAAAGGAGAGATGGAGAGACTGGGGTTGTGGATTGAGGTGGTTATGTGATCATGGGTAGTTGCTACAACTCTCTAACACATCCTAGCCTTCTATTCTTAACCATTTGATTTAATCCTATCCATCTATTCTCACCCTAAAAACGTATAAATACCCCCTAGTTCTTCTCATTTAGTACACTAGAAAATTTATTAAGAAAGAAAAGATTAGAGTGAGAAAAAGATTGAGAACTTTAGTGAGTAAAAGATTGAGTGTTTTTGTGTGTGGTGTTCACCCCAAGGAGAGGTCGGCCTACATCAAAGCACAAGGAGAGAGAGAGACAGATCGGGTTCCATACAAGCAAGGAGGAGGAGACGCGTTGGTGGCTCAAACTAGGAGGAGAAGGATCCATTCGTTCATTCTAGGAGATTTCTAGGAGCTTTTCATTCGTTTTTCTCCAATAGGTGGGTGATTTTCATGCTTCTACTTTCGACATCATGCTAGGGTTTGAATTGTTAAAATGGCTAAGAAAGACTAAGTAGAATTGGTCAAATGTTTGTTTAAATGGAGAGAAATTGTAGATAAAGTGAATACTTGGAAAATTGATTTCTAGTTGATACAATTGTGATTTCCATGCTAAATTTGATCATGTATCATGAAATATATATATTTGAGCCATGCTAAATTGAGAAATTTGTGTTTATGAGATAACTAGTTGATTGAATGCACCATGGAAACCTTATTGATGAAATTAATATAATACTAATATAGAAAGAGGAGTTTATGTTCTAAAATTATTATTTAAGAATAACAAGTAAAAATAAAGAGAAAAAGTAATCTTTTGTGGAAACTTTGATTATAAATAATTTGAAAATTGTATTTTGTTCTCAATGTCAAAAATATATCCATGATCTACTTTAAATTGCAACCTAGTGCAATCGACAGTCGACCGAACTAGAGTCGACAGTCGACTGTCAGGTAATAAATTTCAGATTTTAGTTGCAGAACAGTCGACCGACTATATTGTAATAGTCGACTGTCAAATAATAAATTTTGGATTTTAGTTGCAGAACAGTCGACCAACTATATTGTAACAGTCAACTACCTTGACTATTGGTTTTCGAGTTTTAAATCTTCGCAGAACAGTCGACCGACTATATTGTAACAGTCGACTGCCCTTGACTATTGGTTTTCGAGTTTTAAATCTTCGCAGAACAGTCGACCGACTATATTGTAACAGTCGACTGCCCTGATTATTGGTTTTCTAGTTTTAAATCCTTGCAGAACAGCTGGCTGGCCTTTCTCAACAGTCGACTATCACGGTTTTCGGCTGACGAAATATTTCAAAAAAAAAAAAGTTTTCAAGTGTTCTAAAAATTGAAAAAATTGTTAGAAAAATTTCTAATAATATCTAGATTTCATGAGATAATATTCTATAACCTTTGGCTTAGTATAAATGAGAATTTGAGACTATTTTGTAAGAAAGAACTTATTATAAATTGTTAGCTTAAATTGTCTTTGGTTAAAGAAAAATAAATGTATTATTTAAAAGAGTTTTGAAATGAGATTTGGAAATGGAAAAGTTGAAGGTGTGAATTTTGGATTTAGTACTGATAAAATGAGAATAAGAGAATTATGCGGAAAGAATGAATTATGAATGTGCTAAGTTAGAAAATGAATTTATTTTTTTTCATGAAATTGTACATGAAAGTGAAATCAAATGTTTTGATGAATTATGAAAGATCTTATGAATTTAAAGACACAAATGCTATGAACATGAAATGGAATTGAGAGCTAGAGGGTAGCTAAGCCATATACCGGCATTGAAAAAATATTTTTGAGATGAGATTTCTAAAGCAAAAGACCAAGTTTGGGTCGTATTGTTGAATTGATGATTAAGACCGGTATCGAGGGAATGCTGACTCTAGGGTATTGATTTTATCCATGATTCAATAACTAAGGATTAGATACATAGTGAAGATGTGATGAAAGTAAGAGAAAAATACGAGTATGAGGGCCTCGGAGCTACGGCGTGAGAGTATTCACAGGCTGTCTACACGATGCGTCGTGTCATGACGTAGATACATCTCCAGGAGTCCGTACAGCAGGCGACGCTTGTGGGGTGTTTGGTGACTGCGGGTGGTGTCATGTCCTATGACAGAGGCTGAATTGTCCATAGATTCTACACGATGCGTCGTGTCATGACGTGGGATTCCCCTCCAGACTGTCTGGACATGAGCTCGTAACTCATAGAACATCTAGGATACTTACCGTAGTTACCGTAGTAGTTTAAGTTATGACGAGAGATTGAACCCTACAAGATGAAGAACAATTAAGGGCTTGCCCTCGGACCTATGTAGTATGAGATGCATAGAATCCGAACAAGTGCGCATTAGTGTCATGTATTATAAATAACTGTATTAAGGACTAAGTGAAGTCCTGGGATCGCTCCAAGACGATTGGGGATGCTTGGATCTGATTTGGACAGCCAAGATCGCTCCAAGAAACCTACAAAAAGTCTAAACATCGGGGTGTTCTTTACATGCTAGGAGTTAGTTACAAAATATTAGCTTAAAATAACATATTTTGTGTTAAACTGTTGATTCCCATGGTTAGGAGATAAGATAAGTTGATAACTCTCTTTTGAATTGAGGATTTGGTCAACAGTTTTTGACTAACCAGGACTCCTCTTATTGAGCTACAGATTATTCATTGCTTGTAGGGCCCATGTTCTCCATACAGGTCGGTATTTGTTGTTTCGCCCCCAGAAGCTTCGAGATTTGTGCCTTAATTGTATGGCTCTGATTCATTGCGATTTTTACCCTCATCAGCATGATATCATGCAGTTGTTAGGTAGGGACGAGTGTTTGGAACTTTCAGTGGATTGTAGTTACTAATGCTGAGCCTTGTAGCTCTTGCTGAGGATGATGCTGGAGGGGATCAACGACCTCTTTTTATTATTACTATGTAGTTAGTTTTATTTCCTCACTTAGAAAAAAAAAAAAAAAAAAAACCAAAAAAATCCAAAAAAATCTTGCAAGGTACACAAATCTTAAAGCAGGCTTTCCAATTGACGACTTTCTCTATCTCCTTCCAAAAAGGAATCCCACCATAGAATTTCTATCTCTATTTTAGGCCGGCGATCTGTCGTTTGTCATCGTTTGTTTTATTTGTTACTTTTGGAAACTAGGGGCAATTTCTTGAAATTCATATATTACTCAATTTTTTGGGAGTCTTATTTATTAGTGACGATAACAAGTAACAACAAGGTACAATTCAGGCCTCTCTTTCTCCCTCCGATATCAATCTCTTGCTTTCTCTCATTCTTCGATCAGAATTTCTTTCTCTCTTCCAATGTGAGAATTCTCAACCTACCTTACTCTATACCTATTTATTTATATTTACGACAGGCTTAATTTTTTTTTTTTTGGATTATTTTATTATTTATAGGGAGGGTATTTTGAAGCCGATGGATGCAGAACAGCTGAGAGAGAACGCCCACAAGATGGTGGATTTCATTGCTGATTACTACAAATCATTGGAGTCCTTCCCTGTTCTCAGCCAAGTCAAGGTACAATTTCACACCCACACACGCAAATTAAAAATCTCTTTTATTATTATAGTGGGGAAAACTGTTTTCTAGTCGGGTTTGACCAGTAAAGTGGGGATAAGAGGCGGAATATTATTTTGTGGGAGATGTCTTTTGGGTTTGTGTTTTATCATTATAACTCTGAATGGAATGTGTACTTGTGGGTGATTCTGTGTGACGTGTGACCGGTTGACTGTGGTATCTTTTACTTTTTACTTGAAACTTAGCATTGCAAATTAAGAGAATCTTATAAATTGAAATGCACCAAACCCCCCTAATTTTAATACCCTTTTGTGATTTCAATCTAGTTTTGCGAATATCCTTGGCTTCCTTAAGTTTAAAGTTATTGTGAGGATTGAGGGTTTTACATTTATATTCTAACATGCCCCTACAAGTTGAGCAGCCAATTGTGGGATGAGACTTGAATAGTGCACAACGGTTTTTACTTAAAAACTCTTCTTGCAAGGGCATGTTAGAATATATCTGAGTCTCCTTTCAATATTCACCAGTCATGGGGTTACAAATCTTCAACTTTGATACTAGAGAGGTTTGTGTCATCTGGACACGTGTGGTGCGTGTGTCCTGAAAGTAATGATGGAGAATTTTTGCGCTTAAGATAATTATTCTTAGTTCAGTAATAGGACTTGGTAATCTTTTTGAGTTGATTATATAGTCCAAGAGGTTATTTAGAGGATGGTTTTAGCATTATGCATACAGTGTTCTAGTAAAAGCTCTGTAGCATTGATCTGCTAAGAAATTTATGAAATAAGTGTACCTTTTGGCACTAGCAAACTTGGATCGATATGAAGACTGTACCAACAGAATGTAATTTTGGATGTTTTAACCGTAACTTATCCATTTAAAAAAAATCAGACTCGTCTGCTTTTGCTATTAACTCTGTAAAATTTCCTAGATTTTTTGGGAATACTTCCGTTCTTTACGCATTAGTGGAACCAGATGATCTTCGTCTACCTTTTCTTTCAAAATACTATAAGAATCTTGCCTAGGGATGCATTTTGTGTGGTTCTTAGATTATTTGGAGTTTATTGTAAATCTCTTCAGCTATTTTCTTTAATTCTTTCCTCTTCATTTCGACATCTTACCGCAACCTAGCAGAGATTTTTATGAGTTGCCAACTGTCCATTTAGAATTCTCTTTCTATCTTTTGTTCTCGTCCACAGTTTACTTGATCAGTAATGTGACAGTAGATAGGATTGACATCAGGGTGACAAACTGGTTCTGATGGTTTCTCGATCTGTTTGAGGTAACTTTGTGCTTCATGGTCGACTCCGTTTCGATGGGAGGAAGTAACATACTACATTGCGGCAGAACCAATAAACAATAATTGGCTGAATATGAAAGGATGATTTTATTTTGCCTGTGCAATGGATAGATCATGAAGAACTCAGTGAGGACAACAAACATATGTAATATACAATCTGCTAGTTTCTTTCACATCCTTTTATATAGCCGTATATGTCTATACTATATTGTCTAAATAAGAAGATGGCATATTGTTTGCCGGTGAGATGAACAATGTTTAAATTTTGTTCAACTGTTCAAGTTATGAATGGATCTGTTAGAGGGTACATTTTGGAGACAAGTGCACTTTCAGTTAAATGCTTGGGGTCTTGAAATTACAATTATTCATAATAGCATTTTCTTAAGTATATTTCGAAGCTATCTGATTGTGGCCTTTGTGCAGCCAGGGTATCTTAGGGAACTTCTTCCTGATTCAGCCCCCACACATCCTGAGAGTCTTCAGAATGTTCTAGATGGTGATTATTCACTCATCAGATTTCAGTTATTCACAAAATAGATTTTAAAACCATGTGATCTCTCTTATTCTTGTTCTATAAATTTGCCTTCTTCTATCCCAGTCTTTTGGCATTACTGATTTAATTGGTATGAATTATGTAAACTTTTGCCTGTAGATATAGGCGAAAAAATTGTACCGGGTGTAACCCATTGGCAAAGCCCCAACTATTTTGCATATTATCCTTCTAACAGCAGTACAGCTGGATTTCTTGGAGAAATGCTCAGCGCTGGTTTTAACATTGTGGGTTTTAGTTGGGTAACCTCTCCAGCTGCAACAGAGCTAGAGGTGATTGTTTTGGATTGGCTTGCCAAATTGCTGAAGCTACCAAACCAATTCCATTCATCTGGTACGATTCTAATTAACTATTACTTTATGTCTGAATATTCAGACCACCTCTAATTTTCAGATAAATTGAATTGCACATTGGTTATGCTGGAAGATTATCTTTATGATAATCTTATTACTTAATTGGTACAAACTACTTCTATCTATTCTGTCAAAAAAAAAAAAAATTGGTGCAGACTACGAAGCCCCTTCTCCAACTTGCTTTGTTTAAAAAGCCAACAACCCTTGTTCTCAATAAGAGGGTCTTTGACATTTCTATAGCTAACCATGTTTATGCTTCTGATACTTCAAAGATGTTGTCTCTAGATTAACACTGCATAAGTTGTGTATCCACATCTATGCCAAGTGTAGTAAGATGTTTCTTCCATTTAGTTATAATCTCTATAGTGTCAGGGTTTAGGCCATTTATATGCTATACATGGTTATTCAAGAATGTAGAGGACAACAAATTCTAAAGCAATTATTAAGGGAAGCTGACATAATTCTAATTGTGGGTTTTCATACTTACAATCCATGCTAAACAAGATTAAAACTGTGAAGTGTACTGCTCCTCCTTTTAGTAGCATACGTACAATCGACTCGCCTAGGGCCTGGGCCTTTTAAAAAAATCGGTTTGGCTGCCTAGGCTGTAACGACCCTAATTTTGATGAATACGTTTTATAAACAAACTAATTTATACTATTTATAAAATTATATATTTTTTTGATTAAAAGAATTATGTTTTTACGAATAACCTCCAACTATGCATATGAACATATATATGCTATGTGTTTTTTTGAGTTTGGGCTTGAGAGGCCCAATGAAACAAACAAAATAACACACAAACAAAAAAAAAATGAAAAGGAGCCCATTATAGGCTGGCCAAGTTTGACAGGGAAAGGGAGGGAAAAAAAGAGGACTTGGGTTAGGGTTTTTGAAGTCAAATTGCTTCATGATGAGTCTTTTTCTCCTCCTACACCCCACCTCCCTCAAGAGCCAATGCAAGAGGAGATTCTCCCCCTTTTCCCCATGCCCCAAATCCAGCCAAACCCCCTCTCATCTCTACTTCTCATTTTCATCTCCTACAACTTCCACACTCAAGAGAGAGAAAAAAAGAGAGTAAGAGGGACCTTGCTACTGATTTGGAGTAAGAAGAAGAAAGAAGCCAAGGGGCCAAGAAGGCAAGGAGCTAGGAACAAGAAGGCTAATCTTGAAGCTAGGAGCTTGTAGGATCTCTTTTCCATCAAAATTCATTAAGGTGGGTGTTTCTAACCTCTTTCTTTGTTCTTGCTTGTTAAATGATGATTGTAGTGACTGAAAAATGACATGCATGCTCTAGAATGAACCTTAATAACTCGTTTTTGTGTTAAGAAATCCAAAACAGAAAATCCTGTTAAAAGGCTGAAATTTTGCTGTCAGTCTGTAGCTCATAACTTGAACACTACTTGTTGGATTAACTTGAAATTTTTTATGATGTTCATTCATGTGTCGTGCACCTTCAGTAATTTTTCCAGATTTTTATGATTTTTTTTGCTATTAAAATAAAATGCAAACTTGCATGCTAGTCAGAAGAAAAAGAAACAGTTTTTGTTGTTACTATTGTGAGAAAAGTGACTTGTATCTTGCTGCATACTTATGGGAATGATCTGAAATTTTAGTATGTCAATGTTGAATGTATCTAAGACCTATGTTTCAAATTTCATGAGTTTTGAACCATAGTAGCTATGTTAATAAAATCATGCAAACTCAGCTAGTTATTTTAATAAACAGAACTGCTGCTGTTATTGCTCTGTTTTTGATGACATTCAAATAGACATAATTAAAAATTTACTTGGTAGAATCACCTGATTTTTGGAAGTGTTGTAACATCATGTGTCAGGAGTTAGAATCTAAAATTTCATAAAGTTCTGACACCATTTACTATTTTAAATTGATTTTATATCAAGACTGTGTTAATATGATGTGCTGTTCTGGAAATCTGTATGCTTGTTAAAGATGGGACCATGAGAGCATGTAAATGACCTTATCTGTAGAAACTTGAAACTAGGAAGTTTGAGTACACACAGACCTTTCTGGAATGACCAAGAAATCATGATTTGGATAAATGTACGATTTTATATGATTTTTGCAAGTGACAACAGAAACACAGTGAATCTTAGAGCTCACTGTTTTGCACCATGTTCATGGAAATGAGTTTGAACTTGTACTTCATTAGCTTAGAGTTGCTGTTTGAGGTCACAAATCATGTTATAGATGTGGATATGAGTTAGGACTTAAATTATCTAAAGTTCCTTGCTAAGAGAAGCTCATAGTTGCTTGTAGACCCCAATATAGACAACGTTGTTAACTGTTTTGAAGTGGAAATTGTATTGGATGTTGGGGTATTGTTGTTGACCACTTTGGGATGAAATCCATGCCCAAAGTGTGCTTATACTTGTTGTCTACCTTGAGTAGAAGTATGGGAGCGCCCGATCGCGATTCTTCAAAGATACAAGACCGGGAATGACTCCGTTTTGGCATAAACGCCAAACGTATGCTTGCTGTTTGGAATTATAAATTGTCATTTTTAGGCCTTCTAGCACCCCTTTTTTGTATATTCATGGGTTAGGACTTACTCCTAGTGTAGTGTACCTTGTTGGGATATCTCAGTCGAGTATTAAGATTCTAGGATTAAGTCTTGTTGACAAACCTAGACGGGTAGAATAGGACCCTTGTCGCATCGAATGCGTTGGAGGAGATGACTCGTGCCTGACGCACTCGCCGTGCATGGATAGATTCCATGGTTGTGTTTTGGAGCTACCACTTATCGATGACCGTGGAGCATGAAGGTTAACGGGAGCTATGTGTTGGTCGGGCCGAGGTTGCCATCGAACTCCAAGCGTAGATGACGGTTGCGGCTATCGACGGAGTCGGTTCGTTGTTGGTTCGTGCCAAGTGTGGGCCGAGGTGGGTCAACCCTTGGGCTGGACTTGAGGGCTAGTTGAGTCCTATTGTGGGATGGGTTAAGATCCATTAATGATAAAGGTAACTAAGTAGAAAGAGTCTACAAGTAGAACTTAACTAGTTGTTCATAGCAAGCTAAGTTGATTACCAAGTTAGGGATTGGAAATGGTAGATAGATCACCTAACTAAGGGAATGGTTAATATGAGATAGTTCTAGGCTCGCCTAGAGGTTCATACATCTAATAAGGAAAATGAAAGAGGATTAAAGATTGGCTAGTGTCATGGACTTTAGAAATCGGGTGATAAAAGAAATGCTAGTAATGATGTAATTAATCGTATCCTTAATCTTGGAGTGGGGTAGCATTGATACGTTGGTAGGACTAGATTGAGTCTTGGTTGAATGTAAGGACAGGCACTAGCGAGGGTGTTCGTCTGTCCGGGGGATGCACAGTGTCATCATGCCTGGCCAAATCCTAGGTTCGTTTAATGCGGATAGGGACCCTGAGCTGCCATGGGGAGTGAAACTCTGTGGGGGCTCCGCTGTCTTCGACATGGATGCCTTTATGTCCGTATCAACCTTTGAGGAGGTTTGGAGTGTTGACGTCGTCTCGACTGCAAGTTTTGTTCTAGTGTAAGGACGAGGGTAGCGGAGTTGGGGAACCCCTATATCCGTCAGGTCCTTTGTTGATCAATGCGGGCAGGAGGATTAGAGAAAGGCCCAGTGAGCGAGACTCTACGGGAAAGGCTCTAAGTCCTTCGACAGTGAACCCTGGTGTCCTGTATATCAGCTTTTGGTGAGGTCCGGGGAGACGTAGATACAACAACATACCATGGGTCCTGTTGTGACGGAGTAAGCCTGCGACTGTAACTCCAGCCGTGACGGAGTAAGCCTGCACCTGAGATTCCGGGCATAGTGGGTAAAACACGAGGTAATGGACACCACTATTGACAGCAGCAACTGGAGTAAGCCAGACGACTGTAGCCTCACCATCACTGGAATCAGAGACAGGAGAGAGCACAAGAGTAGGATGCATAGCGAGGGATCGAGCCCCATCAACTGAAGAACGTCGTTTGGTTGGGAGATGTGTAGTATGAGATGCATATCTTTCAACCAAGCGTGCATTAGCTTTAGGAGCATGTGTGCATAGTGTGTGCATTAGATTAGGCCATGGCATACACCGATACTTGTTTGACGTCACCTTTTTTTTCGCATCAAATATTTGTGGTTGTTGAGGTTGGAATTGTTATATTATGGTGTAGAGCGGATAGCCGAGTATAGCATTTCGTCAGTTGTATTCAACTGACGTGCCCATAGTTATCAGTGCAGGGTTGCCAGCTTGGGAGCGCAGGAAAACTCTAGCAGGAAAAAACATCCAAGTGAAAGTTACTGTCCAGATTTTATTGTACATTCATGTTATACCAATTAATTGTAATTGTTGTAATCATTGGACATTGTAATAAAAATTTTAATTTCCTGTGATTTTCGTTGTGTTGTGACTCATTTGAAGAAAGATCCTGGAGTGTGTTACGAGTTCCTATGTTAGGAATTCGGGGTGCTACAGAGTTGGTATCAGAGCTTTCTTCAAATTGTAGTCTAACACCACAGGAGATGAGACTTGGGTGCGTCAGTAGGGTTAGTTAGTATAGATATTTGGTGATTGTAATTCATATTGTTGCACTTTCAACTTATGTTTTATGATTTTCTATATCTGTACTAATGCCCTTGTCTTCTCCCGCAGGATGGCTGACGACGATGCCCTGGAACATAACTTGTGGTTTGAGGTAGGGGATGTTGGAAGGAAATTTTAGGTGGTTGGAGGAAGTGTTTAAAAATGGGAGAGATTAGAGATTTTAGAAAAAAGGAAGACTACTTGTATTATTGAGTGTTTCTAACTTTTGGCTTGATACAAACACAAAGACACCACCCCTATTTATACTGGTGGCATTACCCAACCAATGGTTAGGATTTTGCCAACACAACTCTAATCTAATGGCTATAATTATCTCTCTAGAATTTTCTCCACAAGTCTAAGGTTATCCTTATCTTCTAGATAACTCCTAAGACTTATCTAGAAAAAACTTCTAGATAAGATTTCTCTAGAGTAAGTTTTTAGAAGTTGGGCCTATTACATTAAATACATAAGATAACATATCTATTTGGGCTAAGACCCAAATCAAGTTAATATTTCAACAACCCCCCTTAAACTTGATTTGTTACTCCAATCAAACTTCTCAACCTTATGAAGTCTTCGCGCTTGAGAGGCTTGGTGAAGATATCGGCAACTTGATCATGAGACTTCACGTACTCCAGTTGTATGTCCTTTCTGGTGATGCACTCTCTAATATAGTGATAGCGTGTATCAATGTGCTTACTTCGATCATGGAAGACTGGGTTCTTGGCCAAAGCTATTGCTGACTTGTTGTCCACAAAAATCTTGGTCGGCTCCTCTTGTGGCAAACTCAACTCCTTCAACAGGTTTCGTAACCAAACTGCATGACAAACACATGAAGTAGCAGCTACGTACTCCGCTTCGCATGTGGAAAGAGTGACAATTGGCTGCTTCTTTGACATCCATGTGAAGGCCGTGTCTCCCATGTAGAACACGAAGCCACTTGTGCTCTTGCGGTCATCCATATCTCCACACCAGTCGCTATCGCTATATCCAACAAGCTTGTAATTGTTAGAAATAGAATAGTACAAGCCAAAGTTTGTTGTACCTTTGACATAGCGAAGAATCCTCTTTGCCGCTTTCAAATGAGTTGTTGTTAGATTCTCCATGTATCGACTGACAACTCCAACCGCATATAGAATATCGGGTCTTGTGCAAGTTAAATATCGCAGACTTCCGACCAAGCTCTTAAAGAGTGTTGGATCCACCCTTTATCCTTCCTCGTGTTTTGACAACTTGATTCCACATTCCATTGGCGTGCCAACCGGGTTAGAGTCATCCATACTGAACTTCTTGAGTATCTCTTTAGCATAGCCTTCTTGAGTGATTAGGATGCCTTTGTCTTCTTGCTTCACTTCTATGCCGAGGTAGTAAGACATGAGCCCAATATCCGTCATCTCGAACTCCTTCGTCATCTCTTTCTTAAATTTGCCAAACATGCTTGGATTGCTACCTGTGAAGATCAAGTCATCTACATACAAGCATACAATCAATATATCATTGTTCTGGATTTTGATATAGAGTGCATGCTCGTATGGACACTTGGTGAAGTTTCTCCCTTGGAAGTATTTGTCAATTCGAGCATTCCAAGCTCTTGGAGCTTGTTTCAACCCATAGAGTGCCTTTTTCAGCTTCTAGACCTTGCCTTCTTCTCCCTTTACTTCGTAGCCTTGTGGTTGCTCAATGTAGACTTCTTCTTCGAGGACTCCATTTAAGAATGCAGATTTGACATCCATTTGATGTATCCTCCAATTGTTTTGAGCTGCCAATGAAATTATTAGTCTAACAGTTTCTAGTCGAGCAACCGGAGCAAATACCTCGTCATAGTCGATGCCCGCTCTTTGACTGTAGCCTTTTGCCACCAATCTCGCCTTGTATCTTTCAACTTCTCCTTTGGCGTTCTTCTTTTCTTTGTACACCCACTTCTCACCGATTGCCTTGTGCCCTTTTGGAAGTGAAGCTAACTCCCATGTGTCATTCTTCTTGATTGCCTTTATCTCTTCATCCATAGCATTTCTCCAACTCTTCTTTTCCATAGCTTCTTGAAAGTTCATGGGCTCACAATCTGCAAATAGGCAAAGGAGAGCAAGATTGTTTTGATTTTCAGTTACCTCGTAAAGTTCTTGTAGGCTTCTAAAGTGCGGAGTCCTTTCACTTAAGCTTTCATCTCCTTGAGAACTCGCGGTTGGTGAAGATGGTGGGGTAGCAGGCTCCTCTCTTGGTTGCTCTATCCTTGATTGCTCCATGTCTTCTTCTTCAAAATGTGGAAAGAAGTTGTAGTCTTCATTATGTGTGCTCCAATCCTATTCTCCTTCTTCATCAAACACGACATCTCGACTGATGATTGTCTTCCCCGTATCAGGATTGTAGAGTTTGTAGCCTTTGGGGTTGGTGTCGTAGCCAATGAAAATGTACTTCTCACTTTTATCATCTAACTGCTTCGCTTCTCGTCCGGTACGTGTACGTGTGCTATGCTTCCAAAGACTCTTAGGTGGGAAATGCCGGGCTTCCTTCCACTCCATGTTTCTTGTGGTGTTTTTTCCCATACGCTTCTTGTCGGAGATCGGTTTGATAGGTAAACCGCGCACGCAACCGCTTCCGCCCAAAATTCCTTTGGCAGCTTCTTGCTTTTGAGCATGCTCCTCGCCATCTCAAGGATTGTCCTATTCTTTCTTTCTGCTACTCCATTTTGTTGGGGGGATCTTGGCACCGTCAGTTGTCGTCGAATTCCATTATCTTCACAAAACTTTTGGAATTCTTTTGATGTGAACTCTCCTCCACGGTCGGATCTCATGGCTTTGATCACAAGGCCACATTCCTTCTCAACATGAGCTTTGAACTTCTTGAAGTTCTCGAACACCTCTGATTTCTCCTTCAAAAAATATACCCATGTTTTTCTTGAAAAATCATCGATAAAGAGAAGGAAATAGTTACTCTTACCAAGTGATCTTGGATTGATCGGACCACACACGTCCGTGTGTATGAGTTCCAACAGGCTTTCGAGCTCTAGAGTTCGACTCCATTGGAAAGCCCATTTTGAATTGCTTTCCAAGTAGACATCCTTCGCACACTTGATCAGGGTGGTTGATGCAAGGTAATCCTCTTACCATTTCCTTCTTGGATAGCAACTCTAATCCTCCGAAATTGAGATGCCCAAATCGAAGATGCCAAAGCCAGGGCACATCTTTGTAACACATCTTGAGACATTGTGCGACATCATTTTGAATGTTGAGCACGAACATTCTATTTCTTGACATCAGCACCTTAGCAATGAAGTTGCTTGCATTATCTCTTATAGAAAGGTTACTATCTTTCAATCGAATATCATAACCTTTCTCTAATAGTTGTCCTAGGCTCATGATGTTACTCTTCATGTTTGGCACGTAGTAAACATTTGAAATGAATTGGTGCTCTCCATTCTTCAATCGGATTAGAACATTTCTTTTACCTTTCACCGCCACCTTTGATTCATCTCCGAAAGCTACATTGCCCTTGATCGATTCATCAAGCTCCACGAACATGCTTTTCCTTCCGCACATATGGTTGCTTGCACCGCTGTCTAGGTACCATTGATTCTCCTCGCCTCTTCCATTATCCTTGTAAGCCAACAATAAGGTACCATCTTCTTGACTTCTTTCTTCAACATAGTTGGCTTTCTCTTCGACTCTATTGTTGCTAGGAGCTCTGCATTCTGAAGCATAATGTCCAAACTTCTCACAATTGTAGCATTTGACGCGTGACTTGTCATACCTTGATTTTAAATTTCCTCTCCCACGACCTCTTCTTGAGCTTTCTCCTCTTTGGTTGTTGTTGTTGTCGTTGTCGTCATTGGGCCTCCAACCTCGTCCGTGTCCATGTCCACGACCTCGTTCTCGACCGCAACCTCGTCTTTGTTGGCTTCGACCGCTTTCTTCTTTTGTTGAATCAACCCGCGTCTTGAGTACTTGCTCCACGATCTCTTCCTTCTTCTTTTTCTTTTCTTCATAAGCTTGCAACGAGCCGAGAATTTGCTCCATTGTCATGGCCTCCAAGTCTTTTGTCTCTTCGATGATGGCGACAATGTGTTCGAACTTTGGATCTAAAGATCTAAGAATCTTCTCCATAATTCTCACATCATCTAACTTCTCTCCGTTTCTTTTTAGGTTATTAGTAACCGTTAAAATTCTTGAGAAGTAATTGGAGACAAGCTCACCTTCTTTCATATGCAAAGCTTCAAACTCTCCTCTTAAAGTTTGAAGACGTTCTTTCTTGACTTGATCGGCTCCCTTGTATGAGGTTCGAAGCTTTTCCCATACTTCCTTGGCTGACTTTGCTCCCGAAACCTTCTCAAACGTATCTTCGTCTAATCCTTGATAGATTAGACAGAGAGCCTTCTTGTCTCTCTTCCTTGAGTCTCTCAAACTATCACTTTCAGCTTGAGATAGACTACCTTCATTCTCCGGTTCGGTGAGACCTTTCTCAACCATCTCCCACACGTCGTGTGCTCCAAGGAGAGCAATCATCCTTAAGCTCCAATTGTCATAGTTGCTCTTGGTGAGCATCGAGACTTGGAAGGGAACACCGCTATTCGCCATCTCTAGGAGGATCTTCAAGCTCTGATACCACTTTGTTGGAAGGAAATTTTAGGTGGTTGGAGGAAGTGTTTAAAAATGGGAGAGATTAGAGATTTTAGAAAAAGGAAGACTACTTGTATTATTGAGTGTTTCTAATTTTTGGCTTGATACAAACACAAAGACACCACCCCTATTTATGCTAGTGGCATTACCCAACCAATGATTAGGATTTTGCCAACACAACTCTAATCTAATGGCTATAATTATCTCTCTAGAATTTTCTCCACAAGTCTAAGGTTATCCTTATCTTCTAGATAACTCCTAAGACTTATCTAGAAAAAACTTCTAGATAAGATTTCTCTAGAGTAAGTTTCTAGAAGTTGGGCCTATTACATTAAATACATAAGATAACATATCTATTTGGGCTAAGACCCAAATCAAGTTAATATTTCAACAGGGGAGGTCTCGACGAAGAACCGATGATGGAGGAGGAACCGATGATGAAGGGCGAGGAGCCCGAGGAGGAAGCTGAGATTGAGGGCGGGCAGCTCTTCGATGCAGAGAACCACCCCAGAGCTCAGTAGCTTCCCCCACCACCTACCTCCCCAGCCAGACGCCGTGCAGTGCACCATGGATAGGGTGTTGAGGGAATTCGCGATCTACCAGTACAGCCACAACATGTTAGAGGACCGACTTCAAAGGTGTGGAGTCGAGCTGCTGGACCTTGTTGAGGCCGTGAGCAGGGTCGAGCGGTTCAAAGTTAAGGCCACTCGCAAGATCAAGAAGCTCAAAACCCGACACCGAGAGAAGATTGCGCGACTCGAGGCGGGGATGGAGCTACTGAGGGCCCAGGTGGCCCAGCTACAAGCCCAGGCGAGGCCACGATGCGAGCAGTAGTCTACGTAGGCTTTATTACCCTCTATGATTATTTTGGATGTTTTGTTTTCTTTTGCAAACTCTTGGTACCATCATTATGCTGTGATGTTTTGGGGATATACTGTTTAATGAAACTACTAAGGGTACTATTAGTGAATGAATGGGGCATGATATTTTGATTTATATGGATCTTGATTGCGGTTTATGTTGTTATCATTATATTTATCATCTTAGACACCCTGTATTAATTTTCATTATCTAAATGTCGAGGAACACTCGTGGCGGAAACAGAGCTGGAAATGAAGGGGGTGGGGCCAACAATGCAAGCCTCAATGTCGAGACCGAGTTTGCTCGCATGTATCAAGCGATGACCACCTTCATGGAGGCGCAACGAAATTTTGTGCCACTACCTGTAGTCCCTGTAGTCAACGTGGGGAATGCTGTCCCCGATCCAGTGAAGTTGGTGGAGTCCTTTAAAAGGATGAAGCCGCCTGTTTTCGAAGGATAGGTAGACCCCAATGCTACGGACGACTGGATCTGCCAGGTTGAAACTGTCTTTGAAGTGCTGAAAACCCCTGATGGGAGCAAGGTGAAACTCGCGACGATCCTCTTGGAGAAGGACGCTGGTGTGTGGTGGCAGTCCGTCAAGCGCAGACTGGCCAAAGGACCGATCACTTGGGATGACTTTCTAGTGGAATTTAGACAGTACTTCCCGTTGGACGTTCAAGAAGAGAAGGCGATGGAGTTCATGATACTGCGATAGGGGAACATGACCGTCAGGGTGTACAAGACCAAGTTTACTCAGTTGTCTCGCTATGCCCCCGAGATGGTGCAGGATGAAGTGAAAGGGCGAAAAAATTTGAGCAGGGACTTAGGCCTACACCGAGGTCGAGAGTGGTGCCCCTATGCATTCGGAGGTTGGACAAGCTCGTAAGGAGGGCGGAAGTAACCAAACAAGATATGAACCAGAACCAGCCCCCGCAAGGCAGGACAGGAAATTGGAACACAGGGAAGCGGCCGATGCCAACCGCCAAATTCAGAAAGCATGAGCCCAGCCCAAAATTTCAAAAGGTAAATAATGGTGCAGGAGCGAGCAGGCCGGTAAAGTGCTTCGGATGTGGAGAAGTGGGACATGTAAGGAGCCAGTGCCCGAAGCAGAGGTTGCAGCCAACTCCCGTCACCTGTTTCAATTGTGAAAAGGCGGGGCACTATAGAACAGAATGCCCCAACTGCGAAGGAACAACAATGCAACCACCCCCACCCCGAAGACCAACAACAAAGGGAAGAAGCCCTTCTGGCAGGAGCGCGTCTTTGCTCTCACAGAAGAAGACTCCGAAGAAGATGGAGTGATTTTGGGTACGGATGGGATGTAATTTTTATTCTTGGATTTGTATTTGAACTTTGGAAAAAGAAGTTGATAGAAATGTAACTCTTTTTGTAACAGGCTGTTTGGATATCAATGGAATGGAAGCCAATGTTTTGCTTGATAGTGGATCCCCTCATTCTTTTGTGTCGAAGTCTTTTTCGAAGAAGTTAAGTCGCACCCAGGAGGCGACCCCTGAGTTAGCTCTAATGGTAGCTACACCATCAGGGGCAACTCTCACTACGGATGTATGTTACAAGGACTGTAAACTCCAAGTTGGAGGAGAAACCTTGAATATAGACTTGCTGGAATTGGGTTTTGTAGGAGCTGATGTGATAATCGGGATGGATTGGATGTCCAAGTGCAAGGCAAATATCGTCTGCAAGGGGAAGGTGACCTTAGCCATACCCGAGAGATCGGAAATTGTGTTTCAAGGGAAGAAGAAAAACGGAAGGATTTTGACGGCTACAGCTGGGAGTAAGGTGCCAAAAGAAGTCAAAGGGATACCCATTGTACGAGACTTTCCACTCGTATTTTTGGAGTTACCAGGGTTACCCCCACTAAGGGATGTGGAGTTCAGTATCGTGATTCAGCCTGGTAGCGCACCCGTATCAAAGACGCCATATCGTATGGCACCGGTGGAACAGAATGAAGTCAAGAAGCAAATAGAGGAATTGCTGCAGAAGGAACTCATCAGGCCCCGTGCCTCTCCTTGGGGAGTGCCGGTACTACTGATCAAGAAGGACGGGTCATCAAGGATGTGTATTGACTACCGGGAATTGAACAAAGTCACAGCCCATTTCAAAGATTCGATTTCCAGGATCGACGACTTGTTCGATCAGCTACAAGGAGCCGCAGTGTTCTCAAAGATCGATCTGCGATCGAGTTACCATCAGGTCCGTGTCAAGAAGGAAGACATACCAAAGATAGCTTTCAGGACGTGGCATGAGCACTATGAGTTTCTGGTGATGCCATTTGTAGTGACCATTGCTCCCGCAGTCTTCATGGATTTGATGAATCGAGTCCTACAGCCATTCATCGACTCATTTGTGGTGGTCTTCATAGACGACATTTTGGTGTACTCAAAGACCCGAGGAGGATCATGCCGAGCATTTGTCTGCAGTTCTGAGCAAGCTTCAAGAGCAAGAGTTGTACGCGAAGTTTCCAAGTGCGAATTCTGAAAGTCGGAAGTAGCTTTCCTCGGCCATGTCCTTTCTAAGGAGGGAGTGGCCATTGACCCATAAAAGATAGAGGCGGTGAAAGATTGGCCTCAGCCAAGGACAGTGAAGGAAGTAAGGAGTTTTTTGGGTTTGACCGGGTACTACAGAAAGTTCATTCAGGATTATGCCAAGATTGCGGTACCACTCACAGCTTTGACCAGGAAGGACAAGGAGTTTGAATGGACCGACAAGTATGAAGCCTGTTTTCAGGAGCTGAAGAACCGACTGATATCAGCACCGGTTTTGGTCTTACCTCAACCGGGTAAAGGGTATGTGATCTACAGTGATGCATCTCACTTGGGTTTTGGATGCGTTCTGATGCAAGAGGGGAAAGTCATTGCCTATGGATCGAGGCAGCTCCGACCACATGAGAAGAACTATCCAACTCACGACTTAGAGCTAGCTGCTATCATCTTTGCCTTGAAGATATGGAGACATTATATCTACGGAGAAAGGGTGGAGATGTACACAGACCACAAGAGCTTAAAGTATATCTATCAGCAGAAAGACTTAAATCTGAGGCAGAGGCGATGGTTGGAAGTGTAGGAAGATATCAGGCTGGAGATTTTGTACCATTCAGGAAAGGCCAATGTGGTGGCAGATGCACTCAACAGGAAGAAGAGCATTTCCATGCTAACGACTACAAGGAAGGAGTTAGAAGAAGAGATAAGGAGAGCCGGTATCGAGATGATCTCTCAAGGGTTGGGTGCTATGTTAGCTCGATTGGAACTCCAACCAAGTCTGAAGGACCGAGTGAAGAGGAGTCAAGATGGCGATAGGGAGACCCAGGCACTCAAGGAGCAAGCAAACGAAGGGAAACTTCCTGAGTTCAATGTTAAAGAAGGAGTGCTATGGTTTGGAGATCGGTTGTGTGTGCCAAAGGCGGGGGATCTTAGGGAGGAGATCATGAAGGAAGCACACACAACCTTACTGGCAGTTCATCCAGGGAGCACGAAGCTGTATCGAGACGTGAAGCAGTTCTATTGGTGGGCCGGAATGAAGCAAGATATAGCGGAGTTCGTAGCCAGATGTCTCACTTGTCAGAGGATAAAGGCAGAAAATCAAAGCCCGGAGGGTTACGACAGTCCTTGCCCATTCCAGTGTAGAAGTGGGAGAACATCAGTATGGATTTCGTTACAGGATTACCAAGGAGTCCCAAGGGAAATGATTCCATTTGGGTGGTCGTGGACCGGTTAACGAAATCAGCGCATTTTATATCGACAACCTGGTCTTTGGAGAAGTTGGCAGAAGTTTACATTCAAGAGATCGTGAAACTACACGGTGTACCAGTATCTATAGTTTCTGACAAAGACATGAGGTTTACCTCACGGTTTTGGAAGAGTCTACAGACAGCATTGGGGACAAGGACAAATTTCAGTACTGCTTTTCACCCACAAACCGATGGACAAACAGAAAGGGTGAACATAATTTTGGAGGATATGCTCCGAGCATGCATCTTGGACTTCGGAGGGAGCTGGGAGAAGCATCTAGCGCTGGTTGAATTTGCTTACAACAATAGCTACCAGGCTAGTATTGGGATGACTCCATTCGAAGCACTGTACGGGAGGAAGCGTAGGACACCCGTATGCTGGTATGAAGTGGGTGAGAGGCAGATGTTCGGACCGGAAATTGTACAGCAGACTTCGGAGAAGGTTGAATTGATAAGAAAGAGGCTACAGATCGCGCAGAGTAGGCAGAAGAGCTATGCCGACACCCGCCGTAGAGAGCTAGAATTTGAGGAAGGAGATTCAGTATTTTTGAAGGTCTCGCCGCCCAAGGGCGTGGTTAGATTTGGAAGGGGTGGCAAGCTGGCCCCGAGGTACATTGGACCCTACAGAATCTTGAAAAAGATTAGGAAAGCCGCCTACAGGTTGGAACTACCCCCCGAGGTAGCCCATGTGCATAATGTTTTCCACGTCTCTATGCCGAGGAAGTACGTGCCAGACCCGAGTCATCAACTACCCGAAATTCCAGAAGACTTGCAAGTGGACCTCTCCTTCAAGGAACGACCTGTGCAGATAATAGATCGTCAAGTGAAGGTGCTGAGAAACAAGATCATTCCGATGGTCAATGTTCTCTGGAGGAATCAATTCATCGGAGAAGCTACTTGGGAGCCAGAGAGCTGAATGCAGGAGACTTACCCGGAGTTATTTGTGTGAATATTTTTTTTTCATTTCTGTTTTTCCTTCCACTCAGTGTTGTTCTGAGGACAAAACTATTCTAAGGAGGGAGTGATGTAAGACCCTAATTTTGATGAATACGTTTTATAAACAAACTAAATTTTACTATTTATAAAATTATATATTTTTCTGATTAAAAGAATTATATTTTTACTAATAACCTCCAACTGTGCATATGAGCATATATATGCATATGTGTTTTTTTGAGTTTGGGCTTGAGAGGCCCAATGAAACAAACAAAACAACACAAACACAAAAAAAATATGAAAAGGATCCCATTATAGGCCGGCCAAGTTTGAGAGGGAAAGGGAGGGAAAAAAGCGGACTAGGGTTAGGGTTTTTGAACTCAAATTGCTTCATGATGAGTCTTTCTCTCCTCCTACGCTCCACCTCTCTCAAGAGCAATGCAAGAGGAGATTCTCCCACTTTTCCCCATGCCCCAAATCCGGCCAAACCCCCTCCACCTTCCTCTCTTTTGTCTTTTTAAACCCCTCCCATCTCTACTCCTTATTTTCATCTCTTACAACTTCCACACTCAAGAGAAAGACAAAAAAAGAGTAAGAGGGACCTTGCTACTGATTTGGAGTAAGAAGAAGAGAAGCCAAGGAGGAGGAGCCAAGAAGGCAAGGAGCTAGGAGCAAGAGGGCCAATCTTGAAACTAGGAGCTTGTAGGATCTCTTTTCCATCAAAATTCATCAAGGTGGATGTTTCTAACCTCTCTGTTTGTAGTGACTGAAAAATGACATGCATGCTCTAGAATGAACCTTAATAACTCGTTTTTGTGTTAAAAAATCCAAAACAGATGTCACGCCTTGCTTTCCAAAAAGAAATACGAATACGGATACGCGACAAAAGCCCAGCGAATGATTTTTATTATCCATAAGCTGTTCAGAAATCTTTACAATATCTCACAAAAATAATCAGAGTCGGAAGCAAACAGAATCAACCACATGCACATATGAACCAATTACCAACAATAATATTTGAAATAAAATATATTAATCTCAAATAGTCATGATCTGAATAACACAAATATCCTGGGTCACATTGCCCAAATACAAGATTAAATCCAAGTACAAGAATACAATATTGTTCAAAGCAAGAAAACAAGAAATAATGATAACAAGACTCCAGCAACTAGAACTTTAGATCACATACTCCATCGGACAGCTGATCACCAAAATCTGCAATTAATAATTGCAGGAGAAGGAAAGAGAAAACAAGTACCCGTCAATTGCAAGTTAGGGCCACTTATAATGTAGGATACAAGTACATGGGGAAACTAAACAAATCTAAGTAATAACAGAAACAGACCTAGCATGGTATACTAACATGTGTCAAGTGTCAGATAGTATGCAAACAGATATACAGATAGTGTCAAGTGATAATGTCAGACAGATGACAGGTAATCAGATGATCAGATAACAGATAGCTAGATACATATAACAGATTCAGATTCAGATATAGATGCAAATGTCATGTTCTTATAAGTCTTGTGTGATTACTATCTAGGTAGCACTTCATGCGCCCCAAAAACATAACACATGGTTGCTACAACAAACAATTTCGCTTTAGATTTCGTAGGAGATCATATAGGGCCGTGTACTCAGGGTTCAGACAGATATCAGATAATCAGATCAGACAGATAGAACCTAGTGGTTCTCTTCTTCTCTACACCTTCCTATAAGAAATAATGTAGACAGGGTCAGATAACAGATCCAGACAGACAGATAGAACCTAGTGGTTCTCTTGTCCTCTACACATTCATATAAGAAGTAATGTAGACAGGGTCAGATAACAGATAACAGATAATCATATGGGAAACACGGGCCCCCCTTCTAAGTACACATTTCTATGCTTTCCCACTACTAGATCTTTCCCATAAACCTCGACTTGATTACTTTTATTATGGTCATCAAACAGGTATGAATGTGTACGGAATAATGTCAAATTAACATGATATAATCAGTATTAGGTTCAGGAAAACAAATAAACATGCAAAAATAATATACAATCACATAACCGAGCAAAACAGTGTATGCTCATATTCAGGGGCAGCAAGACAGTACAGTACTAAAACAGTGAATCTCGTTACTACAGAAATGCAAATCTGGATCCGTCGAAGGATCTGGAAAATAGACATCCACACGAATCCAGCGAATATAAATAAGTCATATAGTGTTTCAGAAGATCATAACTCAAAACTGATTTGAAAACAGAAAACACGTTCAGTCAGAAATCAGTAAAACGATTTCTCAGTCAGAAAAACAGCATTAAAACTCCTCAAATAAATCCAAAAAAATCTGGGGCGTCTAGAAACAAAATCAGTGACTCCACGTGCACGAGATGCACGTGCACCAAGAATCAACCGAACAAGAGCCCAACAAAAAACACAATAACGAGCATACGAACACGAACGGCACCACAAAAACAACTCGAGATTACACGAACCAAGAATGATCCCCGCACACTACCAAGACGACACATGCACGGGAAGCGCACACACACCACAACGAGAACAACTCGAGATCCACACGCACACACCACTCGACACCCGCACACAAGGGGGCAGCGGAGGTGAGCTGAGTGCACTGCGATGGTAGTCGAACGGCGCACGGCGGCGGCGTGCTCAGGGTGGCCGCGGGACAGCGAGGGCGGCCATGGCGGGAGCAGTACAGCGCAGGGGTGGAGACCGGGCTGTGCACTGGCTACTGCCAGTTGAGAGGAGCACAGAGCGCGCTGGAGGAGGCTGCGCTGCAGGGCGACGAGGTGGCGTCGCGGCGGCTACAGGTGCACGGGGAGGGGACGCGACTGCAGGACGAGGAGCGGTGTGGCGCTTTGAAGGCGCCGGGAGGAGGAGAAGGGAGGTGCAGCGCCAGGAGGATGGGCTGGCGATGCACGGGGGCAGGCGGCACGCTCCGAGGTCGAGTGAGAGAGACGAGGGGAGGAAATAGGGAGAGGAGGAGGCGGCTGAGTTAATAGGAATATGAACAGGCTTGATGGGTTATAAATATAGGGTAGGATTTAGGGTTAAAAGTAAACAGGGTAGGATGTTTTAGTGGGTTTCGGGTTTGGTGTGCAGATGGGTTAGGTTAGCTAAAACAGGGTGTTGGGTTAAATGGGTATGGTTAAATAGGAAACGGGTATGGGTAATAATAAATGGGTATTTGGGTTTAGTTAGTTTTAGAGTTTAAAAATTAAATAGGAAAATTAAATAACAAATAAAAATATTGTTTACAGAAAAATGAAATTTGCATTACAAAATAGTATTTATATAAAATAGATACAATATAATTGGCACATAGAAATGGATTATCAATAACCCGCCAAAATTAGTAATAATAATAACAATAATAACAGTAATAATAATAAGATAAATAATAACAAAACTAGGAATTTTATTTCAATATAAAATCATAGAAAATAGTTACAATTTAAAATCATTGATCGAAAACAGATTTTAAAATAGAAGATCCAAAAACATGCTTTTTGACAAAAGAATTTGAAAACTGGAAAAATAATTTGCGAAATTTTTTTAAAATACAGAAAGTACACAAAATACGTTTTTTGGAAAACAGGGATTACAACAGAAAATCCTGTTAAAAGGCTGAAATTTTGCTGTCAGTCCGTAGCTCATAACTTGAACGCTACTGGTTGGAATAATTTGAAATTTTTTATATGATGTTCATTCATGTGTCGTGCACCTTTAATAATTTTTCCAGATTTTTATGATTTTTTCTGTTATTAAAATAAAATGCAAACTTGCATACCGGTCAGAAGAAAAAGAAACAGTTTTTGTTGTTATTGTTGTGAGAAAAGTGACTTGTATCTTGCTGCATACTTATGGGAATGATTTGAAATTTTAGTATGTCAATGTTGAATGTATCTAAGACCTATGTTTCAAATTTCATGAGTTTTGGACCACAGTAGCTATGTTAATAAAATCATGCAAACTCAGCTAGTTATTTTAATAAACAGAACTGCTGCTGTTATTGCTCTGTTTTTTATGACATTCAAAGAGACATAATTAAAAATCTACTTGGTAGAATCACCTGATTTTTGGAAGTGTTGTAACATCATGCTTCAGGAGCTAGAATCTAAAATTTCATAAAGTTCTGACACCATTTACTATTTTAAATTGATTTTATCCCAAGACTGTGTTAATATGATGTGCTGTTCTGAAAATCTATATGCTTGTTAAAGATGGGACCATAAGAGCATGTAAACGACCTTATCTGAAGAAACTTGAAACTAGGAATTTGAGTAGACACACAGACCTTTCTGGAATGACCAAGAAATCATGATTTGGATAAGTGTACGATTTTATATGATTTTTGCAAGTGATGACAGAAACACAGTGAATCTTAGAGCTCACTATTTTGCACCATGTTCATGGAAATAAGTTTGAACTTGTACTTCATTAGCTTGGAGTTGGTGTTTAAGTTCACAAATCATGTTATAGATGTGGATATGAGTTAGGACTTAAATTATCTAAAGTTCCTTGCTAGGAGAAGCTCATAGTTGCTTGTAGACCCCAATATTGACAACATTGTTCACTGTTTTGAAGTGAAAATTGTGTTGGATGTTGGGGTATTGTTGTTGACCACTTTGGGATGAAATCCATGCCCAAAGTGTGCTTATACTTGCTGTCTACCTTGAGTAGAAGCATGGGAGCGCCCGATCGCAATTCTTCAAAGAAACGGGACCGGGAATGACTCCGATTTGGCATAAACGCCAAACGTATGCATGCTGTTTGGAATTATAAATTGTCATTTTTAGGACTTCTAGCACCCCCTTTTTGTGTATTCATGGGTTAGGACTTATTCCTAGTGTAGTGTACCTTGTTGGGATACGTCGGTCGAGTATTAAGACTCTAGGATTAAGTCTTGTTGACAAACCTAAACGGGTATAATAGGACCCGTGTCGCATCGAATGCGTTGGAGGAGATGACTCGTGTGCCGACGCACTCGTCGTGCATGGATGGATTGCATGGTTGTGTTTTGGAGCTACCACTTGTCGAGGACCGTGGAGCATGAAGGTTAGCGGGAGCTATGTGTTGGTTGGACCGAGGTTGCGATCGAACTCTAAGCGTAGATGACGGTTGCGGTGATCGACGGAGTCGGTTCGTCGTTGGTTTGTGCCAAGTGTGGGCCGAGGCGGGTCAACCCTTAGGCCGGACTTGAGGGCTAGTTGAGTCCTATTGTGGGATGGGTTAAGATCCATTAATGATAAGGGTAACTAACTAGAAAGGGTGTTCGCCTGTCAGGGGGACACATGGCATCATCACGCCTGGCCAAATCCTAGGTTCGTTTAATGCGGGCAGGGACCCCGAGCTGCCTTGGGGAGTGAAACTCTGTGGGGGCTCCGCTGTCTTCGGCATGGATGCCTTTATATCTGTAACAACCTTTGAGGAGGTTTGCAGTGTTAACGTCATCTTGACTGTAAATTTTGTTCTATTGTAAGGACGAGGATAGCGGAGTTGGGAAAACCATATATCCGTCAGGTCCTTTGTTGATCAATGCGGGCAGGAGGATTAGAGAAAGGCCCGATGAGCGAGACTCTACGGGAAAGGCTCTAAGTCCTTCAGCAGTGAGCCCTGATGTCCGTATATCAGCTTTTGGTGGGGTCTGGGAGGACGTAGATACAACAACATACCATGGGTCCAGTAGTGATGGAGTAAGCCTGCGACTGTAACCCCAGCCGTGACGGAGTAAGCCTGCGCTGAGACCCCGGACATAGTGTGTAAAACACGAGGTAATGGACACTATTGACAGCAGCGACCGGAGTAAGCCGAACGACTGCAGCCTCACCATCACTAGAATCAGAGACAGGAGAGAGCACAAGAGTAGGATGCATAGCGGGGGATCGAGCCCCATCAACTAAAGAACGTCGTTTGGTTGGGGGATGTGTAATATGGGATGCATAACTTTCAACCAAACGTACATTAGCTTTAGGAGCATGTGTGAATAATGTGTGCATTAGATTAGGCTATGGCATACACCGACACTTGTTTGACGTCAACTTTTTCTTCGCATCAAATATTTGTGGTTGTTGAGGTTGGAATCGTTATATTATGGTGTGGAGAGGATAGCCTGAGTATAATATTTCGTCAGTTGTATTCAACTGACGTGCCTAAGTTATCTGTACAGGATTGCCGGCTTGGGAGCGCGGGAAAAACTCTAGCAGGGGAAAGCATCCAAGTGAAAGTTACCGTCCAGATTTTATTGTACATTCATGTTGTACGAATTAATTGTAATTGTTGTAATCATTGGACATTGTAATAACAATTTGATTTAATAAAAGTTTTAATTTTCTGTGATTTTCGTTGTGTTGTGACTCATTTGAAGAAAGATCCTGGAGTGTGTCACGAGTTCCTATGTTAGGAATTCGGGGCGCTACATAGGCGGGGTTGGGCAGGTTTTTTTGTGGGTTGACTGAACCGATTCACTTAAATCCCCACATTCTCAAAACCCCTGACTCCCATGCTTCTCTCTCTTTCTCTCTCTCTCTCTTTCCCTCTCTCTCTCTCTTCCTAATCCAAAATCCTAAATCAGAAATTCCCAAAATCGCTCATGCTTTTCTCACATCATCAAAATCTCAAATCGATCGCCCCTCTCTCATTGGAAACTTGATATTGGGCAATACACAAAACGAGTACTCTACCATTGAGCTAATTCCCATTTATGATTTTTTTGAGTTATTTTTTAATATAATATATTTCTTGTATTTTATACAATATTATATTTTCTTATAAATATATTGAAAAATATATTTAAAAAACCACCTAGCCCTATGATGAGGACATTCTTTCTATTTAGTTTAGTATTTAATTTCAATACCATATTTGTTTTTGGTAATTATAGCCATATGTAATCTTTCTTTTATGTATTAGAATATTTTTGAAATTTTTAGAATATTTAGAGATTTGTATCAAGATTTATTTTGAGCCTATTTATAGGCCTTGAGATTAATGAAAAAGTATGCTATTCTGGATTTAAAAAAAATATTGTGTTGAGTTTTGCTCTTCATCTCTCCTTTGTGTGATACAATTGAGATCCAACTTATTAAAGTTTGTGATAAATCCTATATAATTTTAGGGTTTGTGATTAACTCTAAAATCTACCCCAAATTAAAAATTCCCCAAATAAAATCAACCCAAACCCTAATCCCTTTCTCTCTCCATCATCTTCTTCCCCAAACCCCCGACCGACCCATCTCCTCCCTCATCCCCGAATTTCTCCTCGACCTCAATCTTGCGAAACCCAATGCTAACTCAACCACCCGTTCTCCTTCTTCGACAAACTCCCGAACCCATTCCCTCATCGACCCATCCACCATTGCTTTCCTCCTCGACGCCCACCTCGACTGCCCCCTCTCGCTCGACCACCGTGATCACCATCACCTAGTCTCGGCGCACCACCAGAACCATTATCCATCCCCGAAGCCGCTCACCCTCTTCCAACACCGTCGACTGTCATCGTCGCTCCCCTCCACTGCTGTAATCTTCTCGAACCACCGTCGAAGCTGCAGCCACGAACCCCAACCGTCGCTGTTCTTGCGGTTTGGAGATCTCGTTGTTTGTTGTTGGGTTGATCTGCTGTGGTGTATCACTGTTTGCTGTTTGTGCTGCTCCTCTGTCAAGCTGAGATCTAACACTAGTTGCCTCGAACCTCGGTGTACTCTTTCCACTTTTCAAATATTTGTGTTATACTGCTTTATCATCTCTACTATATTATTTAATTTAACTGTCGACCACATATATCGAGATTGAGTGTTCCACTTGCCTAATTAGAGTACGAATCTATATTGAGCCTTTTACTTGCTAAGAACACTTAGGAATTTAATTATTGATTGTTAGAACTGAATTATTAATTGGGCTTGTTAAACTTAATTCAATTCTTGAAAATCCATCAAACCGATTAATTGTTTAAAATTTTAACTTTGATCCGCATTACATGTTGGTAAAATTAATCCTTTGAGATTCTTGGAAATTCTCTATTTAGGATTACGTTTTACATCACCCTATCCGCCTAGGCCCGCTTACAAAGTCTAGGTGCTAGGCCCCCATCGGCCGCCTGACTACCCCCTGACGACTTTTAAAACACTAAATTATCTCAAAAAATCATTAATTATCATAAATGAATAAAATAATTTATTTTAGATGTCAATTTTTGTTATACTAATAAGAAAAGTTGCAAACATATATTGTTGGTTCAACATCATATATCCACATATTCTATCTCATTATTCAAAAATTAAATAGAGTCTAATAGAGATAGCACAAAATATAGTTTATAACGGAGAACAACATTAAAAAAACATATGCTGTAATAATATAGCGCAAAGCCAGAATGTACTTTGTGCTAGTTTAAGGTGCACGGAAAAGAAGTCCTTGGTGCTACATTATATAGTGAGCACGCTTCTCTCAACATTACTTACAAATTAATGCTACAGTGTGTTGTGAGCTTCTTAAGCTACATTAGCACACTTCTTTTAACGTTACTTATAATAATTTGTAGATGAGTAATACACAAACAACTCATATGCTATAGAAACTAATGATGAGAATTGATTTGTTGTTTTCTTTTTTGTATTATCGTAATAAACCTTTGTATCACATTTCGTTTTCACATACCCTTTGGTACCATTATTTTGACTAATGATTGCATTATATAGGGGAGGGTGGTGGAGTAATTCAAGGAACAGCTAGTGAAGCTGTTCTAGTTGTATTGTTGGCAGCACGTGATAAATTCTTGATGAAGCATGGGAAGGGATCTCTTGAAAAGCTTGTCGTTTATGCTTCTGATCAAACACATTCTGCTATGAAAAAGGCATGCCAAGTATGTAACACTACAAAACATTTTTTAAGCTTATAGTAAGTGTTTTTCTTTTTACTCAACAATGCGAGTATAAACTGATGCATATGGGGTTAGATTGCAGGAATTTATCCAGAAAACTTTAAAGTGCTTGAGGCTGGCTGCAGTTCGAATTATGCTCTTTCTCCTGAAGTAGCTTCGGAAGCAATTTCCAATGACTTGGCCTCAGGCTTAATTCCCTTTTTCCTCTGTGCTACAGTAAGGAACACAGTATGCTTAGTTTCTATGTCATTTGTGACACTTTTTTTGCAACATATATCCATCTTATTAAGTCCAGTATATTTTAAATGTTAAGTCCCTTCAATTTATCATTATTGCTTCAAGATGTAAGGGATGACCCAAGTTGTCAGATTCATCAACTGAACAAAAGTTTATTAAGTGATAAGTGTGGCCTTAGAAGTTCTATTTTGTTTCACTTTGCTTTTACTTAAATGTTATACCAAATTTATATTGGAGGTGTTATCCATGATTTTTTCTGTAGTTTCCTCTATCGGCTTGCATGATTGATTGTTCCACGCGGTTGTTCCTACATATATCTATGCTATAAAAATGTAGGTGAAGATAATAGAAAGCTGACGTGGTAAGGCGCACATATTGTGTACAAACTTCGTTGCTGTACCATTATTATTTCTATGCATGGGCAGATCTTTTTGAGTGTGTGCTTTGGGGGGGGGGGGGGGGGGGTTAGCGTACGGGCCTTCCCTCAACTTCTGAAATTGTAACCCTACTTTTCAATACTAGATTTGCCCCTGTTTTCTACGTATTATTTTAGAGCTGTTTGTATTCAGGTCATGTCAGTTTGTCATTGCTTGAGCTTCTTAACTACCTACTAACAAATTAATAGTAAGGACCGAATGATTGGATATCACAGTTCAGATACACTCTTATGTTTTGTTAATTTGCATTTTGATGATAATGGATTTGTGCCAAGTCCCTATCATAATTCATGTGCAAGGGTCACGCGGTGACAAGATTCATGCAGATACATCCTCCTACTTAGCTTTTTGTTGCAATCACTCTAATGGTCCATAAACTGGAAGTTAGTAATTGTGGTTGCTTAAGGCTAATTCCCATGTAGAAAACTATTAAAGCAATCTGTTTCTAGATAATCCTTGCATACAAACTTCTATTTCTGATTGTTTAAATGGTATATGATTCAATGAAATTTCTTTGTCTCTTTCAGGTTGGAACTACATCTTCGGCAGCTGTGGATCCTTTATCTGAGTTAGGAAAGATTTCCAAGGTACCATATAAGCTAAATTCAATAATTTTGTAATGAATTGTGAAAAATGACATGGGGGTTAATATGTGCTTTGACAAAGTTTTATAATCGTCGTGTACAATTTTATCTTAGATATTTATTTTAGCATGCTATAATTATAGTGTCTCTGGATTGAGATGATCAGCTTTTTCACCAGTTGCAGGCTGAATGGTTGCGATTTTGATATTGATTTCAAGCACCAAGAATCTAAGTGAGCCCCAATATTTTGTTTCAATTTTAAGGATATGCCTATTTCTGATTTAGAAACCATTTAGAACTTCAGTGTGCTACAGGGAAGAATTTATTGTAGTAGTTGATGTTGTTATTATCGAGAAAAATGGTCAATAAAATCTTTGAGTTTCATTCAGATACATCTTACTGAAAGCTTTGAGCAAGTATCTGAGTACACTACTGACATAAAAGGGTCTCTCTCCTCGCATGAAATACTGCATGCTGCCACAGAAGCCACAAGCCATCTATATAAACAACACTACCAATGTATCAGTAGTGTAATACCAGTGTACAAATTATTTAAACATTGGTACGGCGTTGCAGTTGTGGAAAATTTTCTTTAATAATTACTACAATAGCATGTAAATTATGTCGTAGAGAGTCTTATATTCATCCTAACTTCATTAAACTTTGATATCTGTTATATTTGTCTGATCCTTCTTTACAACTCTAAATTTTGATGGCAACTAATTTTCTTAAACTCCATATAATTTGTCAATTATGTTCATATTTTAGTTCTCAAAACATTATGAAATCTGATATTACGAATAATTTTTGTGTTTTCTATTCTAGGCCAATGATATGTGGTTCCATGTTGATGCTGCATATGCTGGCAGTGCTTGTATATGCCCAGAATTCCGTCACTGTATAGATGGTGTGGAAGAAGCTGATTCATTCAATATGAATGCTCACAAATGGTTTCTGACAAACTTTGACTGTTCTGTGTTGTGGGTAAAGGTATGGAATTTTGTCTGATTGTCTCCAGTATCTTTCTCATGAATAAACTGGTGACCTCTGTATGCTCGTGTATAATGGTTCAATGATCTCTGGGTATATCTATGATCTGGTGGTGTTTCTACACATAAGCTATTTACATTCTCTCTTCCTACTTTCATATATCTGATTTTCGTTGATTGAATAAGAATTATCCTTTAATAAGCTTCCATGTTCTTACTACGGTTTCTTAGTACACATATATGTAGTCAAACTTTTGCCACATCAAAATTGAAAGAAGAATACTGCAGTTTACTTTTTTTTATAGTTAATATGATATGTTTAAAAGGGTATTATGTCACCCTATTTATCCTACAAGTTAAAGAGAAAAGTTTACAAGATAGCTATACGTAATGTTGTGGATGTATTATCGTAGATAAGGTAGATATTTCACTTTTTGTTTGATATGATGTCAGTTCAAAGTTTAAGGACATAATTTGTTTTATATTGACAAGCGGAATATGATGAGAATATTGTCAATTTTTTTTTTAATAACCAAATGGTTCTAACTAAATTCTTACTGTTTGAACAAGCTAAGTCATTAATGTTTGACGAAGGATCAAGCATTCATCCATCTGAATTACTGCAGTCTCCCAATCTCACACCATACAAGGGTTTTGTACAGTATAGCTAATATATGAATGAAGAATGACTGTATTTGTTCAGTCATATTTCTTACCGGCATGGGATTTCCTGATTTAATCATCCTCAAACTGGACATTGTACACGTCTAGATTTAGTAATGAATAACATGATATACTATTGGTTTATATTCTGACTCTAGGAATTTATTAATTCCAAACTGATATTTTGATTATTTTGTTTAACTGAAAATAATGATGACTTAATAAATGGTACTGAGTTTTTGTAGTACCTCACGCAAAAATATTGTTATTAACATCAAATTTTGTAAAGATGGTTCGTAATCATAACTAAGGAGGAAGGGGGTCTTGGGGTCATTAACATTCGTAATCATAACTTAGCCCTTCTAGGGAAATGGTTATGGAAGTTGCATCAGTCTGACCAACTACCCTGGGTCCAACTCATCAGAGGCTTTTGCTCTGTTTCTTCCAACTGGTGGGAGTTTCCCGAGGCGACCCATCGCCGTGCCTCCCCCTTTTGGAAAGGTATTTGGAAAGCCTCGGCGGCATTTCACCGTGGTATATTCCGCATCTGCAAAGATGGTTCCAGAGCTAAGCTGTGGACTGATCTGTGGATCGGAAACACCAAACCCTAATTCCCAATTCCAAAACCCTAATCCTCTTCTTCTTCCTCCAAATCCCGACCAAACCCAACCCTACCCCCCTTCGTCGACCACCACTGCCATCAACCCAAGTGCCTTGCAGCCACCCCCACAACTCTACCCCGCCGCCATCGTCTTCCTCATCCTAGCACCCATCGAAACCCCCGAACCAAATACCTCTCCTTCGTCATCCCCATCGATCTCTTCCTGCCCCCGTCGTCGACCTTTTCCCCTCACTCAGATCCGTCGCCCCACTTTCCCTCATCCTATCGAATCGCCATCAGCAACCGCAATCGGAACCCTTGCTGCCAATCAACTTCCGGCAACCACCCTCGCTCGACACCGTCCAGTTGCGCCGCCAGCCATCACCAGGTCTAGTGACCAGTCCTCCCAACTGTGGCTTCATCTTCAGTCGTCTTCGAACTCTCGGTATACTCTATCCACTTTTTAAGTATTTGTGTTATACTACTTTATCATCTTTATTATATTATTCAATTTAACTGTCGACCACAAATATTGAGATTGAGTGTTCTACATGTTTGATTAGAGTACGAATCAATATTGAATCTATTACTAAGAACATTTAGGGATTTAATTATTGATTGTTAGAGTTGAATTATTAATTGGGATTGTTAAACGTGATTCAATTCTTAAAAATTCATCAAACCGGTTAACTGTTAAAATTTCTAACTTTGATCTGCACTACGTATTGGTAAAATTAATCTATTAAGAATCTTGGAAATTCTCTATTTAGGGTTAGTTTTACATCACTATTGTTCTCTGAATGTCTCACACAAAAAAAAGGAATGAAGAGCAAAACTCAATCACACAATTTTTAATCAATCAAAGCATAATTATTAGTCTAAAGGCCTATGTATAGACTCAAAACGAATCTCAAAACAAATCTCCAAAATGTAGAAAATAAAGGGTGCAAATAGCAAAACTACTACATATGCCAAAATAACTAAAAGTACTGAAATAAAAATAACTAGGCTAATAGAATAGCCATCCTAGACTTTGTCTGCGTTGATAGAAGCGTCCAAATCTTCTTGAACCGATGTCCTCATCACAATGATATTACCCATTGGAGCTCAATCCACTTTGGCCTTCTTTCCAGGGGCAAAATCTCCGTCAAAAAATGCAAATAGTACACAAATTTATCCAAAATGTTAGAAAGAGGGTTAGAAATAATCCAAATAAAATCCATCACAAGAAGATAGCTAATCTTCTCTTTCTCCAAATACTCCACCAGAACTCAATAGAACCAGGTTTCCCAGGAACATTCCCAATAGTTTTTTACACAAAAAACAAAAGTTTTGAACAAAAGGGCAGTTGATAAACAGGTGCTTAGCTGTTTCCATATGAGAGTCACAAAAACACATTTTTGTCTTATTTCTATTAAGATTGTCCACAATAAGTAATTTGTCGTTCACAACAAGCCAAGTTAGAATCCTAACTTTGAAAGGAGATATATTTTGCCAAATACATTTATAAAAAGGAGAAATATTACCTTTAGCATTAAAAAAAGAGTAGAAGGACTAAAGAGTAAAAGTGCCATTAGAATTCCATCTCCATGTATCATCATCTTTGGCTTTCCAAGCATAAGAGCCAAGTAAGACTAAAAGACTAATCTAAACAGAAAACTGAGATGAAGATAAAGTTCTAAAATTTGCCAATCTTTCTTATTTATTATTATAATGAATAGTATAGAAAGATGCAATGGTAGCAGTAGGATTATAAGAGAGAAAACAAAAACCAGGACAAAAGATTGTATGGAGTATTATTGCCAACCCAAAATTTTGTCTAGAACCTCACTGTAGAGCCATCCCTACAAATGTTTTGGCTGCAACATTGAAACGGACTGACAATCTTCCACATGCCTTTTCATAAGAAGTTTTGCTAAGAATTTGCCTTGTAGATCCCAAATTTTATCCCTTTTATAGTATCCACCTTTGACCAATTTCATCCGGCTAAGTTCATATTTAACAGCTTTCCAGATTCACTTGGCTAGAAACATGGTTTCAGAAAACACTAGAAAGCGTTAAGGGGTCTACAGCTTAATTTTCTCAAAAAGCACAAGAAAAGTGGTGGTCTGTAAGAAGTGCTATAAAGAGCGGCAAAAAGCGGTGGAAAGCGTTAAAATATGCTTAAGCAAGGCATTTTGACCCATTAAAAAAGGGAAATTGGTATACTTTTGCAACGCCTCGAATTCCCCAAGCCGGAAACTCGAGACACAAGCTAGAATCTTACTTCAAACGAGTACATAACACAGTAAAATCACTAGAAAAATAAAACTTTTATTGCCGCAAATGATGTTACAATGTACAAAATGTTCAACATGAAACTTTACATCATGAATTTACATCAAAAATTTACATATTACAAGTCATCAATAATCTCTACTCGGATTCACCACACAGCTCGAGTTTCCAGCTCCACGGTCAGCAATCCCGCAACTAACAAACCGTGGGACTCCAAAACCTCAACAACCAATATTTGATGCAAAAGAAATGTGTAGACAGATCACAAGTGTTAGTGTATGCCAAGCCCTAGAGTCTAATGCACAATTCCAAATACACGCAATGCACTTAATCTAATGCAATACTTGATTTAGAAACGTATGCATCCCATACTGCGTACCCCCCAAATCAAGCATGTGTTCTCCAGATAATAGGGTTCAATCCCTCGCCATGCACCCTACTCTTGTACTCCTTCCTATTTCTGACATTCATCTAATGATTGGTATAGTTGTAGTGCATGTGGTCTTCCCCCGCGTCTGCAGACGGACCGGTGGTCTTTCACCATTCCCGAATAGTCAGTGATTACTCCGATCTGATGGGACCGGTGTTTCTACCCACTCCGCCCAGGACAGGTGGTCCAAGCCACTTCCGGATAGGTTGGTGATCAATCGGCTCTGCCGCAGCTTAGCCAGAATCGGAGGTCTTCTCCACTCCCGTCCCTACCAATGGTTATCCAAATTTTTGGTGGACTGGAAGACCTTCCCCTACTCCGCCAGGAGACTCAGAGTTAAACTCCTGCTCCCAATTTTTATCGCTAGCATAGAACATTCCCATTTGTATAGACAACTTAGAACAGAGATGGTTACTTAGAGGTTTATCCCCTAGCTTTAGATAGGAGATTGCGAGACATACGTACGCCTCCTGTTCTACCCACTAGATTCCAGAAATTAACAGTCGAGACAATGTCGTCCGTATCCCCTTGACCGGTAGAGACGGTGCCGCACATGTCCCCTTGACAACACCTAAGTAGTTCCTGTCCTTATAACGAACCACAACACGAAGTAGTCCTACAACACAACCAAACCCAAGGTACTAATGCTAATCCAATTCAGGACCAAGATTAAGAATAAGGTTGATTACACAATTACTAGATTTCCTGATTTTCTAGTACATCTGATCATCTGGTTATCTAAATCCCATGACTCTAGTCAAGCTCTAATCCTCTTTCATTATCTCATTAGATGTATGAATTATTAGGCGAGTCTAGGTCTATTTTATTTTAACCGATTCTCTTCTAGTTAGGAGATCTATCATTTATTTCCATGTCCCAACTTAGTAACAATGTTTGCTTATTTATGAACAACTAGTTAAGTTCTGCTTGTAGGCTCTTCTAGTTAATCTATCATTTTTATATTTTGAACTTAACCCATCCCAAATAGGGCTCAACTTGGCCCTTAATCCGGCCCAAGAATTGGCCCGCCTTGGCCCACACTTGGCACAAACAAACGACGAACCGACTCTGTCGTTCGCCGTTACTGCCATCTACGTATGGAGTTCGATCGCAACCTCTGCCCGACCGAACACGTTGCTCCCGCTAACCTTGATGCTCCACGTCTTTTGACAAGTGAACACCAAAACCAAACACCGGAATTTCTCCATGGACGGCGAGCACGTCTACGCACGAGTCGTCTCCTCCAATGTGTTCGATGCGACACGGGCTCCTATTCTACCCGTTTATACAAACAATCAAGAACTTAGTCCTAGGGTCCCAAAACTCTATCTTGGTGACCATACTTAAGCACCAAAACTTATGGTAGAACTCCACAATGTTCTGACGCCTAAAAAGGTATCTAAGTGCCTTAAAAGTGTGAAAACAATTTGAAGCAGCAAGCACAATAAAGACAAAAGTGCCAATATTAGGTTCTTTCTGGCCCCGTTCCCATAGAGAAAACACGCCCGGGTGAACCCCAAGCTTCTACACTAAGTATACAGCTAGATAATCAACTCAATTGGGGTATCTACAACTCCCAACAACTGAAATCATACACATCATTTCCATTACAAGTAATACTCCTAAACAGTGAGTGATCTTATCTCAATCAATATTGTGAGTCATGTATGGCTACTCCACAACTAGAAAACGAGATTACAAGTAGCACACTCAATCCACACAGATAACAAATTCTAGGGCGTTCAAGTTGCAAGTCTAATTCATGATAGCATGCAATATAGTCAAAACAGTAAGTCTGGAAATCAATGCTTAGTTTCTGTTTACTGAAGAATTCATTATAAATTGCATACTGCCTAGAAAATTAAGATCTCATTCATTCCAGAAAGGTATGAGTGTTAGCTACAATTTCTTAGTTGAAGCCTTCTTCAAATTATATCATTTAAGTGATCAAAAGAGTCGTTGTTTAACATGCATGCAATGATTTCCAGAACAGAACAACAATTAACCTGTGTTGCAATAAAATTCTTTGAAAATATCAAATGATATCTAAATTTGACAAAATTTAGAACATAATCTCCTTACACATGACAACAGTACATATCAAAATTTCAAACAACTCTATAAAGTATTTACAAAGTTATGGTCCTTTGAAAAGTGACTCAAAAAAGAACATTTAAACGTTCACCTCTGTTTTCCCTTTTAATCAGCCTGTGACTTTGGGTTTTATTAAAATAGCAAACATTGTCCAAAAATTATGAAATTTAATATTCAGGTTCTATACACAGAGAAGTAACACATAAAATTTTCATCAAGTTATTCCAAGTAATTAGCGAGATATTAACTTTTGAAAATCAAAACAAAACATGCATCAAATCAGGTTTTCTTTTATGAGCAGTAACAAGTTCGTATTCAATTAAAATAGCAAATAAACTCCAAAAACTATGAAATTTGGTGGAAGGATGCCTAACATGCATATCTTGCTACCATAAAAATTTCAATCTAAAATTCGTTGTATTTACGGAGTTATAATATCCAGACCTAAGGTAAAATTTTAGACCAACATTTAAATGTGTTTCTAGACTTTTACTTAGCACATCTTAATATGAAATCAAATCAATCATGCAATAACATCACCATACCACATCAGGTTGTTCACAATCTTCATAACATGCTACATCATTTTTTAAATAAACACAAGGTCCTAGAGACACTGATGTAAAACTAACTCTAAATAGAGAATTTCCAAGAATTTTAAAGGATTAATTTTTACCAACATGTAATGCGGATCAAAGTTAGAAATTTTAAACAGTTAATCGGTTTGATGGATTTTTAAGAACTGAATCACATTTAACAATCCCAATTAATAATTCAATGTTAAAAATCAATAATTAAATCCCTAAGTATTCTTAGCAAGTAAAAGATTCAATATTGATTTGTACTCTAATCAAGCAGGTGGAACACTCAATCTCAATTGTTTTTGTGGACGACAGGCAAATCAGATAATATAGTAGAGATAATAATTAATAAAGCAGTATAACACAAATATTTGAAATTTGGAAAGAGTATACCGAGTGCGAAGAAATCAGCGTAGATCTCGGAAGACAGCAGCGATGAGCCAGCAACACAGAAAGAGCGAATCTGACTTTGTTCGACGATGGGTAGAAGGCAGCACACGGCGGGACCAGCGAGGAGGGGTTTGCCAGTCGAGGAGCGACTGACGGGAGGCGTCGACGGTGGTTCTGAGGTCGACAGGAGGCAGTGGCAAGGTGGTCGAGGTGGTTGTGGCGACTGACAGGGTGACGGGGGAGGGGGGCGGGGGTTGGACGCAGGCGATGAAGACGAGGAGGAGAAGGTGACGGGGGTTGCGATCAGGACTGGGGTTCGATGGTGACTGGATGGGCGTCGAAGTGAGCGACGAGGGGTGGCGATCCGGTGCTTTGGGTTTCGGGATTTGGAGGTGGAAGATAGGGAGGTCGTGAGAGCAGAGGGTTTGAGTTTAGGGTATGGGGATGAGGAAGAAGATGAAGAGTGGTTATGGTTTTGGATTTGGGGATTAGGGTTTGGGTTATTTTATTTGGGAGATTTTTAATTTGGGGGTAGATTTTAGAGTTAATCACTAACCCTAAAATTGTATTAGGATTTATCACAAATCCTAATAATTGGATCTCAATTGTAACACAAAAAAAGATATGAAGAGCAAAACTCAACACAATTATTTTTAATATACAATGACATATCTTTCTCATTAATCTCAAGGCCTATATATAGGCTCAAAACAAATCAAATTACAAATCTCAAAATATTCTCAAAATCTAAAAAATACAAAAAGATTACATATGGCTATAATTGCCAGAAACAAATATGGTATTGAAATAAAATCTTAAACTGCGCTGATAGAAACGCCCGAATCGTCTTGAACCGATGTCCTCATCATTCTCCCCGGGTGGAAGATGGCTCGACCCAGTCGAGTCAAAACCAGTCCTCCTGTCATAGTGCTCCAAAAGGTCTGGATCCAAGCACTGGAGCTCTCCACGATCTATCCAAGTGTTCTCCGACTCCGGCTTGTTTTTCCATCTTACCAAATACCTATGAATACCGCCATCTCTAGTAAAGATTATCTGATCATCTAAAATATTATCCAATTCTTCCGTCGATGGGTAAGTAGTATCTGGTAGTGGGGGTAATGGGAGAATCTCACCATTAGGCTGCAGGATAGGCTCATCTATAAGAGGATTTCTAGGGTTAAATTCTGGGTCTTCATAGGGTACTAGATCCTTCACTTTGAAAGTTTTACTGATGCCAAAGCCTTCGGAAAGGTCAACAACATAGGCATTATCTTTGATTTTATGAAGAATTTTAAATGGGCCTGCAACACGTGCATTCAACTTCTTAACGGATCCAGCTGAAAACCATTTCGGACAAATCCGAACCATCACTTCGTCACCCACATTAAATGTTTTTAATTTCTTTCTAATATCAGCTCTTAAATTGTAGTTAAAATTATTCTCATTAATCTTCTTGGAAATTTCTCTATGTAAGTCATGAATGCGGGATGCAAATGCAGATGCAGAGTCTGAGACTCGGTGATTTTCTAACATGGGGACAAGATCTATGGGCTGCCTAGGACGATAACCATGTACAACTTCGTGTGGACTCATGCCAGTGGTTTTATTCCGAGATGTGTTATAAGCAAATTCAACAACTGTTAATTTTAAATCCCATGTTCCCAAGTTCTCTCCCACAAGAGTACGTAAGAGATTGCTAAGACTCCGATTGACAACCTCAGTCTATCTATCTGTCTGTGGGTGGAAGGCTAAAGAAAACTTCAATTTTGTACCCAACTTGTGCCATAGGGTCTTCCAAAAATAACTCGTGAATTTCACATCCCTATCAGTCACAATGGTTTTTGGCAATCCATGCAGCTTTACAATGTTATCAAAGAAGATCTGAGCTATATGAGATGCATCGAAAGTTTTCGAGCATGGGAGGAAGTGGGCCATCTTGGAGAAACGGTCCACGACGACAAGAATGGAATCGTGTTTCTTTTGTGTTTTCGGTAAGCCTAACACGAAATCCATACTCACATCTTCCCAAGAGTGACTGGGAACAGGTAATGGAGTATACAAGCCTGTGTTCTATTTTTGTTGCTTGGCAAGTTGACAGGTGTGGCATCTGTTAACAAGTCTCACGTCTCTCTTTATCTTCGGCCAGTAAAACCTATGTTCCACAGCATCAATGGTCTTGCTATGCCCAAAATGTCCAGCAAGGCCACCAGCGTGCAATTTCCAAACAAGATACTCTCGCAATGATGTACTAGGAACTAGGGGTGGACAACTATTATCCGAACCGACCAATCCAAACCAATCCAACCTGAACCTACCGGTTTTTAACCGAACCAATTGGGGGTTTGGATTGGCTCGATTCTTGATCTTCAATAACCAACTGGACCGGTTCGGTTACTGGATGGGGCTTTCAAATAACCGATGAAACCGAACCGATCGTACCTTTATGCATAAGTCCATAAAAATATAGTTCTCCTTTAATTTTTTGAATATAAAAGTGGTCATTTCTCATTTTCTTGGAGATACAATCAGTCTTCTTTAATTTCTTTAATACAAACCGAGCAGTTGTTCTACCTATGTTTTGATTTTCCATAATCCTGTGTGTTATGTTGGAAAATGCTTGATTTACAGTGTGACCCAACTTAATATAATCATAAAGTTGATGTAACATTTAGTAGTTACTTTAATCAAGTCAAGTAGAAATTGTAATCTAAATATTTTTTTATTGTACTTGACATTCAATTAACTATAGTTATTTAATGTTTCTTTTATGATAATAAACTAAGATTACAGAAGTATGCAAGTGAAAAAGTAGTTTATCTCACCCATTTAAACGTCATAATCTCAAACAATTAGTGCAAAATTTATTAACAACTTGTGGTTTTATGAATCTTCATTTTAAATTCATTTCTGAATAACAAATAGCAGGTTGTTTCTTAAGTTTGATTGAAGTTGATCTTTTAAATTTTAACAAAATTATGAATGATGTTGAAGGTGAAAAGTAGCACTCCAAACCGACCATCCAATCCAATCCAAATCGAGCTTAATCGGCTTGGATGGAAACCGATCCAATTAAGGTTCGGATTGGTTGCGGATGAGAAAATTAAAAAACCGATCTTCTTTGGATCGGTGGTGGATGGTCCATATTAGGTCGAATACCGACCGATGCCCACCACTACTAGGAATGCACAGTTTTGAGCGATAGAAGAGATAATCATCTTTCAGGAAATAATCATCTATCACTCGAGTGATGCCATCCTTCAAAGAGGTATAGATCTTGTGAAAATCTGGGCAGGAGGCATACTCATCTTTCAATCTCTCAAAACCAATAATTTCAGTGCGCAGTGTAGATAAGATCATGTGACAACGACTTAACGCATCCATGGCCTTATTATCAATCCCTTTTGTGTGCCTAATGGTATATGAATATTCTTGTAGGAACTCTACCCATCTAGCATGTCTCGGATTCAACTTTTGTTAAGAATTAAAGAATCTTAAGGCCTAACGAATTCTTGCGGCAGAAGATAATGTCGCCAATAGCGAAGTGTACTGAATGACCGCATAGAACTCCTTGTCATAAGTGGAGTATTTTTGTTTTGCTTCGTTCAGCTTTTCACTGAAATAAGCAACAAGATGACTCTTGACTAAGGACCCCATCTATATCAATACCAGAAACATCACACGTTACTTCGAAGACTAGTGAAATTAGGCAACCTCATGACAGGTGTCTGAGTTATTCTCTTCTTGATATCTTCGAAGGCTTTTGTGGCTTCTTTCGACCAGACAAACTCACCTTCCTCCAAATAGTCGGTTATCGGAGCTATGATCGTGCTAAATCCTTGCACAAACCGACGATAAAAGGTGGCAAGACCATGAAAACTCCGCACATCACGAATATTGTAGGGCTCAGGCCACTCAGTAATAGCTCCTATCTTTTCTGGGTCAGCAGATACTCCTCTGGCAGAAACAATAAACCCTAGAAAGATAGTCTGATCGGAGAGGAAGGTACATTTGGTAGGATTGGCGTAAAGCTGTTCATTCCTCAAAACACCGCAGACCTGTCTCAAATGGTCAAGATGTTGCCTAACGGATTGGCTATAAATGAGAATATCATTAAAGTACACCACAAGGAACTTGCCCATAAAGGGACGGAGTACTTGCGTCATGATTCTCATAAACGTGCTCGGGGCATTTGTCATTCCAAATGGTATGACCATCCATTCGTACAGGTCATTCTTAGTCTTGAAGGCGGTCTTCCAATCATCACCAGGACGAACACGTATTTGGTGGTAGCCACTTTTAAGATCAATCTTGGAAAAGATTGTGGTACCAGACATTATGTCCAACATGTCATCCAAACGAGGAATAGGAAAACTGTATTTTACCGTGATCTTGTTTATGGCATGGCTGTCCACACACATACGCCAGGTTCCATCTTTCTTTGGTGTCAATAGAGCAGGAACAACGCAAGGACTTAAGCTTTCTTTGATGAAGCCCTTTGCCAATAACTCATTAACTTGCCTTTTCAACTCAGCATGCTCTGTCGGATTCATCCGATAATGTGGCAAGTTAGGAAGACTCACTCCCGGAACCAGATCAATAGCGTGTTGGATGTCACGCAATAGGGGCAACTGGTTGGGGAGGTCAGCAGGAAACACATCTGCAAATTCCTGTAGGACAGGAGTAACTTGGGACGGGATGAGTGATTTAGGATCTTTAGGGACTTCTCTTGCTGTGAGTAAAAGAATGGTAGCCCCTTTGTCAGTTTCTTTCGTGAGTTCCTTTTCACCCATATACGTTACCTCTTTGCCCTTTCTCGAGGGAGCCGGTGTTGTTTCAGATGGACTAGTTCGTGGTCTCATAGGTATGAGCTTTATTTTTAGTCCATCGTGTTGGAACACACATTGGTTGGATCGACCATATATGGTCACATCGTGATCGTATAACCAAGGTCTCTCTAAAATGACTTGACCCACATCCATTTTGAGCACATCACACCAAATTTTCTCTTTGTAAGATTTGAAATCCACAGGGACCAAGCATCGATGTGTTACTTGGAGTGTTGTTGCATCAATCCAAGATACTTTGTATGGGCATGGATGAGGTTCAGCCTTAAGTCCGGTCTTAGCTCCCACTGTCAACAATCACCTTGCAGTTTTTGCCACCTATAGTCGTAAAGGTGTGGAATATAGCAGTGCGCTTCCAATCATCTTCTTCTTTTGGTTGGGACAAAGCACATCTGACTACATTCAAGTGAGGTGATTGGGTAGACAGAATACAGTGGAGATACTGGTCATCCTCTTCTTCACCGAAGTCATCGCCTTCAATAGGCTCATAGGAAAACTCATTGTCAGAGTCGTCAGCAATGACAGCGGTATCCTCTACTATAATGAAACTACTGGGGCTGGGACAGTTGCTAGCAACATAACCATATCCCTTACATTTACAGCACTTAGTGAGAGGGTCAATCTTAGTGTAATCTCTTTCGGTGTTCTTACTCTTATGTTCATCTCCATGTGAAGTGAAATTTGAATTAGGTTTGCTGGGATAAGATTGGTTAGGGTGCTAAGAGGGAGGCTTAGGTCTAGATGGGTCAGTAGAGGTCATTCTAGAGGAATGATCTCTCGAGTCGCTGGACCTAGAATGAGAACTAGCTTTAAGGGAATCCATATCGAGGACTAGGGCGTAGGCTGCCGCTAGTGAGTCCACATTTCTATGAATTAGCTTGTTCCTATGGTCAGCTCGTAGTCCAGCTCTGAACCTAGAGAGAATTTGTTCTTCACTCTCTTTACCTAAAGCATTGCACCGAATAAGGAACTCATCAAATTTGTCAACATATTCTTGTGTGGACTTACTTCTTTGATAAAGTTGGTTTCACGAATCTAGCAATCGGGTGTGGAACGATAACGGTACATATCTCTAGGTGAGCTTCTCTTTCATGGCTTTCCAAGTGGCTATGGGTGCCAGGCCTCGGCCTCTGCGGGCATGTTCAAGATTGGTCCAGTGTTGTTGAGCTTTACCCATCAATTTCATAGTGGCAAATTTAACCTTCAGGGCTTCGCTCATGTTAAACCACAAAAAGTAGTGGTTCATGGCACGGATCCAATCGAGGTAAGCTTGGGGTTCCATATGACCTTCAAAATGGGGAACGTCAGCCTTAACGTTCTTCTTATATTGTTCGACAGGGTCATGTTCTTGACGTCGATCGTCACGAACATTCCCTTGAGGGATCTGACGATTGGCATGAAGCTCAGGGACAATGGTTTGATTTAACTCCACTTTCTTAAGCCTCTGATTGATATTGGCGAGAGTTGCTTGAATGGCAGCTAGGATAGCGGAGATATCAGAGTTGTCCATTTCAGGCCGAGAAAGTCTAGGGTTCCTAATTGGGTGATTTGAAAGGGATAAGAAATGCTCTTCAGGATCTGTGATGGTGCTGCAAAGACGCATTCACCAAAAGTGGAAACTAGGGGTCGTGTGTGTTCTATTTTTTTTTTAAAATGAATCTGAAATGACCTAAAATAAAGAAAGAAAAATAAAAGACTAAACAATCCCAAATGAATGCAGAAATTGATGCCTAAATGATGCAAGACTAGGGTTTTAAGAACTTTTGCTCTGATACCAAAATGATGTAAAACTAACCCTAAATAGAGAATTTCCAGGAATCTTGAAGGATTAATTTTACCAACATATAATGCAGATCAAAGTTAGAAATTTTAAACAGTTAATCGGTTTGATGGATTTTCAATAACTGAATCACATTTAACAATCCCAATTAATAATCCAATGTTAACAATCAATAATTAAATCTCTAAGTGTTCTTAACAAGTAAAAGATTCAATATTGATTTGTACTCTAATCAAACAGGTGGAACACTCAATTTCAATTGTTTTTATGGACGACAGGCAAATCAGATAATATAGTAGAGATAATAATTGATAAAGCAGTATAACACAAATATTTGAAATTTGGAAAGAGTATACCGAGTGCGAAGAAATCAGCGTAGATCTCGGATGGTAGCAGCGACGAGCCAGCAACACAGAAAGAGCAGATCTGACTTTGTTCGACGATGGGTGGAAGGCAGCACACGACGGGACCAGCGAGGAGGGGTTCGCCAGTCGAGGAGCGACTGACGGGAGGCGTCGATGGTGGTTCTGAGGTCGACGGGGGGCAGTGGCAAGGTGGTCGAGGTGGTTGTGGCGACTGACAGGGTGACCGGGGGGGGGGGGGGGGTTGGACGCAGGCGATGAAGACGTGGAGGAGAAGGTGACGGGGGTTGCGATCGGGACTGGGGTTCGATGGTGACTGGATGGGTGTCGAAGTGAACGACGAGGGGTGGCGATCCGGTGCTTTGGGTTTCGAGATTTGGAGGTGGAAGATGAGGAGGTCGTGAGAGCAAAGGGTTTGAGTTTAGGGGATGGGGATGAGGAAGAAGATAAAGAGTGGTATGGTTTTGGATTTGGGGATTAGGGTTTGGGTTATTTTATTTGGGAGATTTTTAATTTGGGGGTAGATTTTAGAGTTAATCACTAACCCTAAAATTGTATTAGGATTTATCACAAACCCTAATAATTGGATCTCAATTGTATCACACAAAAAGCGTCAGGAAGAGCAAAACTCTAACACAATAATTTTTAATAAACAATGACATCTTTCTCATTAATCTCAAGGCCTATATTGTAATACCCCGTATTTCTGAAATATATATATATATATATATATATATATATATATATATATATATATAAAGAATTTGGGGGTTGTCCTATAGAATATTTCTATAGGGAGAATTTATACAAATCCGGTTATTTGAAGAGAATGGCCCACGGTATTAAATGCAAAGATATTTGGCTTGGTTGGTTTTTCCTTGTGATGATGACGTCATCAAAAGGGAAGATTTGATTTGGATTTGATTTCAGAATATTGGTTGGTTGGATAATTTCGGAAGTTATAAAAATGAGATTGGATTGATTCGGGATTTGTAAAGGGATTTGAGAAATATAATCCCATATCAGGAGTACACAAAAATAGTTTGAGTATAAATATAATTGCCTATGATCAAGAGTCACGTAATTGGTTAACCACCGTTTGAGAGGCAGCCTGTGGGGGGCAGTTGTACTACATAGTATCTAATTTGTCTTCTAAAAATATTAAAAATTGTCTGAGTATTGGGGCGGGGCGTTACAAATGGTATCAGAGCCGACTTTCGACATCGGATGTAGAAGAGGGCCTCAGTATGATTTGCAGTGTGAGATAGTCCCCGGAATTATCGAGGTGTGAGTGAAATAGTCTCCGGAATTACCTGCGGTGTGGGACTAGTCTCCGAAATTATCGGGATCGAGGACGACGCTACATCGGCTAGAAAGGCGGATCCTACACTAGATGTGTGTCCCGTACTCAGCAAGGACGCTGATTTCTAAGGTGGGGTGTATGTAATACCCCGTATTTCTGAAATATATATATATATATATATATATATATATATATATATATATAAAAAGAATTTAGGGGTTGTCCTATAGAATATTTCTATAGGGGGATTTATACAAATCTGGTTATTTGAAGAGAATGGCCCACGGTATTGAATGCACAAATATTTGGCTTGGTTGGTTTGTCCTTGTGATGATGACGCCATCAAAAGGGAAGATTTGATTTGGATTTGATTTCAGAATATTGGTTGGTTGGATAATTTCGGAAGTTATAAAAATGAGATTGGATTGATTCGGGATTTGTGAAGGGATTTGAGAAATATAATCCCATATCGGGAGTACACAAAAATAGTTTGAGTATAAATATAATTGCCTATGATCAAGAGTCACCTAATTGGTTAACCACCTTTTGAGAGGCAGCCTGTGATGGGCAGTTGTACTACATAGTATCTAATTTGTCTTCTAAAAATATTAAAATTGTCTGAGTATTGGGGCGGGGCGGGGCGTTACATATATATAGGCTCAAAACAAATCAAGGTACAAATCTCAAAATATTCTCAAAATCTAAAAAATACAAAAAGATTACATACGGCTATAATTGCCAGAAACAAATATGGTACTGAAATAAAATCCTAAACTAAATAAGCAGCTGTCCTAGACGATGTTTGCGCTGATAGAAACGTCTGAATCGTCTTGAACCGATGTTCTCATCAGACACCCACCTTGAGTGAAGACAATTTGCACAATGTTCTAGCTCCAAGCTTCTCCTTCTAGTTTGTCCTTGCTCTTCTCCTCCTTGCTAGCTCCTTGCTCTTGGCTCTTCTTCTTGACTCCTCCTTGGCCCCAAATCAGTATCTAATAGTGTGGAGAGTGGTTTGAGTGGGTAGGAGAGTGTGAGTGAAGGGAGATGCTTGAAAATGAGCTAGTGCTTCTTGAAGGGGGGTTTTATGGTGGCCAGCTAGGAAAGGGAGAGAGATTGAGTGTAGGGATGAACAAAGATGCTTATGGTTCTACAAGATGCTGTTGGGAACTCTCACACCCATCATGACAACCATTCAAAAATCAAAACCCTAGCTCTCTTCCCTCCATGCCCATGGTTTTGTTGTATTTTAATCTTTTGTACATGTGTAGTGTGCATGATAATGTGTATGTGTACAATATGTATGTGCAACAAGATAGTTTCATGATCATGTGGGTCATGGTTAGAGCCCAAATTTCTAACCCATGTGAGCTAGGTTTGTGCTCAAACCTACAACTCAAGTTGGTGCACAGTTATGACAAAAGAAATTGTACATACAAATTGTAGCACTCAAAAATTATTTTTGGACAAATATTTACTAGTACGTTCAATCACATTCATTTATCAAATATTCTTATACAAAATAATAGTTCATTATCATAGGAACCCTACACGTTCCGTCTCATTTATTGTCGAGACAAATGTACAATTTAATTGAGAAAATATCTCAACTCCAGTTCAACAAATATATTTTCGTCGGATTCAAAACATATTAAATAATGTGTCAATATTTACTCAATTAAAATTGAGAAAAAAACCATTAATATGTGCAACTCTTAATCGTGCGTGGATTAATATACAAAATTGATGTATACTATTTTGCGGGGTGTTACAACTTTTTCCCTGTTGTGGACCTGGACTTGACGTGACTTGTTGTTGAAGAGTCTTGCATTGAAAAATTCTCCTTCCTCTCTTCCACTCAAACTCCTCCCTCCTTCTCACTTCACCAAAAATTTATCTTATCTGCTAGGAATGAGTTAAAATTATGTATTATTACACTCTAAATTAAGAAAAAATCAAGAATGAACTTTTTGAAGCATGATTTCACTATCCCTAAACCCTAATTTTACCTTAATGATGGCTAATGGTGGGGATTAGCGGTCAAAATCCAAAAACATTAGCTTAGCTTTTGTTTCTCCGCATGATTTAGGGGAGGATGTAAGAAAAATAAGAGAGGAATGAAAATGGAAGGTTTGGGCAAGAATCGATTAGAGTTTAATTCGAAGAGATATTGTTGAAAAATTGGGAGAAGATGAACAATCGAAGAGAGAAGGGGGATTAAAGGGGAAATATGGTATTTTTTATCTAAACCGAGGAAAGGGGCGAAGGAGATTGAGAGGAAGATAGGATGGACAATGTTAGGTTAGGAAGAAAGGATGAACATCTCAATGGAGAAGAAGCGGGATGAGAGGAAGTGAGAAGAAGGGTATCTATAGAAAGAAATGGCATTTTGGTGTTTTATAAATATGAAGGGGTATGCGTTGACTGTGAGGGGAGTTTATGTGCTCAAAATTAACGTTGGGGGTTTTATTGATTATTTTGAAAACGATGGGGTTTATTGATTTTTGCCCAATTTTTATTTGGTGGTTAGTATTTACTTATTTTGTATGAATTATGTCGTGTTACTTATCTTGAGTTGTGTTGTTTCTTGCTTGTATTGAGTTATGTATGTTAATTTTTATTTGGTGGTTGTTATTTACTTAGTCTTGCACTAAAATATTTTTAATTTTCCACAACGAAATGCTTTTTTTCACTTTAGCTAAATTGAAGACCAATTGATTTTTTTGCTCCGAACGCTTTCTGAAACCATGGCTAGATAAACAATGTTTTGGTTTCTTAAGTCAATGGCGCCCAAGTCTCCTTCTTTTTGTCTTTACAAATCCTTTTCGAAGCACAAAAATATTTATAGCCTCTACAAGTTTGAGAGTTGGCAGACCCAAAGACCAAACAACATTTCTCCTAATTTTAACCATCCTCTTAATAACCTACAACAACAACAACAACAACAACAACAACAACAACAAAGCATTTTTCCCAACTAGTTGGGGTCGGCTACATGAATTCTGGTTTTCCATTTTGCTCGGTTTAGCACAATATCTTCTATAAGATCACAAGTTATCATATCTTTTCTCACTGTTTCCACCTAAGTTAGTTTAGGTCTTTCTCTACCCCTAACTCTACCTTCAATACTGATCAAATCACTCTTTCTAATGGGGGCACTACTAGGTCTACGTGTGACATGTCCAAACCACATGAGGCAATTCTCTCTTAACTTATCTTGGATTGGGGCTATCTTTAACATGTCTCATATATGCTCGTTTCTAATTCTATCCTTCCTTTTTTTATCACACATCTATCTTAGCATCATCATCTCCGCTACACTCATTTTTTGGACATATTGTTTCTTTGTGCCCAACACCCTGCTCCATACATCATTGCTGGTCTAACAGCCGTCTTATAAAATTTTTCCTTCAACTTCAAAGATATACGTTTGTCACACAAAATATCATTGGGACTTCTCTATTTAAGTCATCCTGCTTGGATTCTATGTATAACATCTTCACAAATCTCCCCATCTCTTTGTATAATCGAGCCTAAATATCGGAAACGGTCTCTCTTATGTATCTCTTGACCATCCAACTTCAATACTTCCTCAGTTGTGTTCCGAATATCACTAAAATTACACTCCATATACTCTTTTTTAGTTATGCTTATCCTAAAGCTTCTAGCTTCCAAAGTTTTTTTCCACAATTCTAATTTAGCAGGCTCTTGTTCTAGTCTCGTCCACTAAGACGACGTCATCGGCAAAATACATACACCAAGGCACCTCATCTTGAATACCTCGCGTCAATTTATCCATAACCAAAGTAAAGAGGTAGGGGCTTAAAGTCGAACCTCGATGTAATTATTCTGTAATAGGAAAATCACTGGTCTCTCCGGTAGTTGTTCTAATTGTGGTCGTTGTCCCTTCATACATATCTTTAATTACTTCAATATACCGAATAGTTACTCCTTTATTATTTAACACCCACCATACTATGTCTCTAGGGAATTTATCGTATCCTCTTAATAACCTAGAACATAAAAATAAGACATCATATATAAAGGAATAGAAGAGAGGATTGAATTGACCAAAGTGATTATCACAGCTCTAGAAATTTGTCTACCAGCCGAAGAGTCAAGCCTAGCTTCCACTTTAGCAATAACAGGGAGCCAATGTGTAAATTTTCCCATCTTAAAGGAATCCTAAATAATTAAGGGAGAAAAGAACCAGCTTGAATCTATTATTGGGTTCTTGGATATTATATTTAACTCCTTAAAGTCATTAGAATTGTTGCTTGTTTATAAATTCAGTTGTTTTCACCAGGCCTCACAAGAAAATGCAGTTGTGGATTTCAAAGATTGGCAAATTCCTCTTGGACGCCGTTTCAGGTTCATTTCTTACTGTATTGTTTGAATTCCTAGAACTTTTGATTGACATCATAAAACTTTTGATTGACACATGGACCTGGCTTGAATTTTAATAGTCATCCAACATGGAGTATTTTAGTCCAATGGAACATCTACTGCCACATTTTCTCCCCATATTTTAATGGAGTATTCGTTTCTAAAATAACTGAGTAAAATATGCCTTTTATTTGTATGTGGGTGTGTGTGGAGCAAAACATGATCATATGACCATAATGAGAAATAACGAAACTGAATCCCAGCTGAGTAAGGAGTATGTGCTGTATGTACATCACAAAGTACCAATGTATAAACTGAAAGAACAGAATTACACATCTAAACCACTCATACAAAAGAAAAAAAAAGAGGGCTAGGCCCTCGGTCACCAATGGCCCCAACTACTTCCCCTGCTGGAATTGTACTCCCTTCGAACCTTCTCTTGGACATCATCACACTGCCTTAATTTGATCAAAATGGAAGTCTCTCGTGGGATGCAACAAGCTACTAACTATATGGCCAAAACATAGATTAGTGCAAGCAGTAAGGCGTCCACAATACACTCCTGAATGGACTCTAGCTCCAGTCAACACCTGAATGCTAATCATGCAACCTCCTATACTCTCCTCGCTTTCTCACAATTCAAAAACAATGCGCGATGCATAGTTGTCTTTCCTGAGAGTCCCTACATCTACTAGAAGTCCCGTCAACTATCATTTTCCACCTCCAGAGGTTGTTTTTGAACAGAATGGCATAATGCTGGAACATGAGCAGTCTGCCCCACCCCCTGTACACATGATTGAATGATCTATACATGGCTAATGGAGCAAGTGCCCAACTCTTTTCACTTACAATATCTGTAATCTTCTCACTCATTCGGGCAGGGCTCTCGGCTGTCTTACAAATGCTTCTATCTCCATCTGACGTCCTGGGGAAGGAGTATTGCAGGGGAAGGGAAATTGTCGATTATAACTGCAATCCACTGTTAGTAATCAGAATGACTATCATCAAACAAATTAGCATCAAGTTTATGGTTTAAATGAATCCTGTTATTGTTTTGGGATACTACATAATAACATATCATGTCAATGGGGTACCATATATGGCATATACCAATTAGGGGCTTTTACTTTTTATTTATGTATATTGCTTGTTATAGAAGGCTCTCCGTACTTCATTGATCCACCATGGTTTTGACGGGGGTGTTTTTTGTATAATATGTATTTGGTTATGGTTTACTATACAATAAAAGATTAGATTATTCATTATGATTTTATCCGTTATGCATTTTGCTTCACATTGAAGGCCTTACGCAACACATAAGATTCTCTGTCCTATTTCTAAGTTCTATCAAACCCGCCAATGGAGCTGCTGTAGTTTGCTAATTCTCAATTACAATTGGGACAAGCTCATTTTCTTGTCAAATGTCAGAAAATAAGTGCTAAATCCTCAATCCTTACCACAACTTAGGGGTTTTGGTCTTGTGGTGAGGTCTTCCACATGGTATTGGAGCAGCCTAGGTTCAAAGCCGACTGGCTACGCTATATTGAATGAGGATTAAAAATAAAAAAAATACTGCCCGCACACATCAATCAGTGTCATATATCGTAGTGTGCCGACATCAAACAACCAGCCAATAAACTTTTTACGGAATGTTCCATGTATGATTCTCATTTTGATACCTTATTTAAATAAATGAAGCCTGAAGCTCATACAAATGCTGGTTCTCTGTGGTTGGACTTCTAAGCATTTCCTTTGACATGCCAAATTTTATCAAAATTCTTCTTTGGTTTAACTAAACAACATGATAAGTACCCTAGCATCATTATTTCGGAAGTTTCTCTGTCACTGCTCTTTTCTTATTTCTGAATTTTTTTCAGAAATTTTTTCCTTTTAAAAATCTGATAATGTTCTACCTTTCATCCTATGAGGCAGTAGATGGTGCTTTCCCTCTTTGAATGCATACGTGGAAGGCCATTCAGATGACAAGAAGTCTTCATTCCAATAATCTCTTTCACTCTAATAAATGATAATAGTGTAGTTCATTTATGGAAAAATTGATTCTGGCTATCGCAACCTTGTATCTGGTTTCACATGTCTTGTTCCTATATGGTGTATTCATGCTAGATATAAATTCTTCTCTTTTTCCAAATAATTATACATTTGTAGCATTCATTCTTATCTATATTGAGTAGATAACATAATCAAGTGTTATGCTCTTTGTGAATATCTTTCCTTTTGATTTTCTATTAACATAACCCAGTCAATGTCTTTCTCATTTGTTATTGCATATCCTGACAACTTACACTACAGAAGATTCTCAACATGATTTTTACATGCAGATCACTAAAGCTTTGGATGGTTTTGAGGTTATATGGTTTGGAGAACCTACAGAGTTACATTCGTAATCACATCAAGTTGGCTGAGCAATTTGAACTACTAGTCAGATTGGATTCTAGGTTTGAGGTATAAAAAAAAAGTGTTATTTTGCAATGGAACTGATCATTCTTGCAAATAAATTGATATCAAGAAACAGAAATCATCATCATCATTTAAGCCATGCCAAAAAAAAAGGATGGTTAAATTAAACAGAAAGATTCAAGGTCGGAAAGCTAACTGCATGCGCATATTTATCATTTTATATTTCCTTTTTATAATAATTGTTAAGTTGGTTCTGTTATAATTAATTAAAGAACCAGTTTGGCTGCAAGTGTAAGGGTGGTAGTGAATGTTCGACTTGTGTTTTAACAGAGATGGCTCAATCATCTAAATCTGATAAAAATGCTTTTTTGTTTAATACCAGTTTCTGATCTCACAATATCTACTTCTCCGTAAACTTGCGCAGATTGTTGCCCCTCGAACGTTTTCCCTTGTCTGTTTCCGCCTTCTCCATCCTTCAAATCATCTGGATGATGGCTTTAAACTGAACTATAGCTTACTTGATGCTGTCAACTCTAGCGGAAAAATCTTTTTATCACACACTGTAAGTTCTATAATTATCTGCAGTATTCTAATCTTGGTGAACACTGTTTTGCTGTTGCTCTTTATATATCTTGATGTCATATCCGTGTCACACACTTGTTCGAGACTTCTCGCTGATATAATTTATTATATACATTTACTTTTGGCAACATAGAATAATTTCTCAAACACCAATTGAACACAATTAAACTTTTCTCATTTCATATGCTAGTGAATTCTAATAACTTTTATGTGGATTATGGAGCTTCTTGTATTTGATTATTTTGCATTGCCTAGGATTATCATATCTTCTGTATACTACAGATATCTTATTTTGATTATTTAGCTCAAAATACTATTGTTGGGTGCCATTTAAGTTAGTTTATGCATAACTATAATACATAATATTACACACACACAAAACTCATCTTTGCTCCACTTTTTACAAATTTGCCGTGTCCCATACCCATACCCATACCCACATCTGTGCTACCTACATACTTCCAAGCATTCATTTAAAAGTAGATGAGATTCCCAACTTACAATTCTTTGAGACAACTGTCATGGTCAGGTTCTGTCTGGCAATTTTGTTCTGCGGTTTGCGGTGGGAGCTCCACTAACAGAAGAACTGCATATTAGAGCAGCCTGGAAGGTTTTGCAGGACGAGGCAACCATTCTTTTAACGGCCTCTTAAGGCATGTGTTGTCGTTCTTTCTCTTATAAGATATTTAACCTTTCATTATTTTCTATGTGATGCCTGCTATACTTAATTTTTCGTCGGGTAAAGCTAAAATTTTAGCTTAGTATTTAACTACCTCTTATTTTTTTGATGTAAACACATATATATACAGGCTGTTGCTTTTTTTTTCCCTTTTAAGCTTCCATTGTCATTTGACAAAAGCAGCAGCAACATAGCCTGTATCTTTTAATTTTTCACAAACGAGTCCTAATCAATTCATTGTCATCCATAACTTGCCTGTGAAAATAAAGAGAAGGAAAGATTATAGTCTCTCTAGCATAAGCAAGTGGAAATCAAGTCATGCCCCATCCAAGGAGGGGTTAATTTCCAACTTGTTATTTTCTCTCTGTACTATTATATAATGAGATCAGCCAGTATTTGGACAACCTCTATTGGGGACCCTAACATGTGCATTACTTGTGTCCTTTCGTCTTAATTTATCACATTAGGTATTCAGGATAATCTTATGCATTGAGGGAATAAGTACTTCTTCCTACACTTTGAAGAGACTATACACATGCCAAGATTGTAGTTAGTTGTAAGTAACAAAAGTTTGAACCCAAGTACCGACCCCACGCTCAAAGTGTGTTGAGACAACTTACTCCAGTGGTGTATAACTTTACATTTACTATCTTCCACCATTCTGAAAGATTATTTTTCATTGTAGTCGTATCACCATGCGTGCATAAAATTCTTTTCCTACTTTGAACTATATGCACCGTTACACTTGTCATATAAGTATGTGACTCTTTTCTCTTTAATGAGGTAATTTTTTTGACTCTCTTTTATTAAAAATAATATCATATCATAGTTCATAAAAATGTGTTATTATTTCATTCTATTTGGGTACTTGTACATGTCAAATAATCCGGTAAGTTGTACTTGCAACAAATGAGTAGTTGACCACACGCATTACATGTTCATGGTTGATTATGTGAGGCCATACAACCGAAAAGCCTTCACTTTTCTTCTCAAAATAATAGTGATCTATGCTAACTCACCATATTTCATAACCTCTATTGTAGTTTCCATCTATACCTAATATCCCCACTACTGCTTAATGTACAGGTTATCATTAGTGAATGCATTTGTGCTCTTGGGTTGAGGTTTCTCTGATCCTTTGCTGAGAGGAGATTTTTGCAGCGGCCTCCATTTGATGTGCGAATTAGTATTTAGAAGATGGAGATGTGTGCAATTAAATAATTTTATTATATAGTTAAACAGTGTTTTAAATGAATGATCTCATTAGTCTGAGAAGTCTTATCTACTGGGCTTCACGTTGAAGCAAATCTTGTTGAAGTTTTGCCTCTTGTTCTGATATTCCTCTCTTGCAATTCTGGATTTGAAAAGATTCGGACTGGTAGATCACTGTTGGAGTTTTTCTTTGTTTCATTATATGTTTTTTGATCCTGAACTTAATTAATTGTAGTCGGTAGCTTGCAGTTTTTAGTTTTTAATTTTGATTACTGTCTTGAAATGTATTTCTTTTTTTTAATTCATTTGAGATAAGCGGGGATAATTTTATATACTTATTTTATAATCTTTTGTTTCATTATATATTTGGAATATAATGTGCGTGGGTTGTTATGATTGATCCTATTAGAGTACAGAGAACAGTTGTATTTCTATCGCAATGATTGTATATGTCATGTACTTAATTCTATATCTAGAATACAAGATTATCAACAAGAGCAAGAAACAAAATATTTAGAAAATGCTTCTAGCTTCGTGGGGTCCTTTTATGAAGCTCTCTCTTTGAACATACATCTATACTATTATCAGCAAAGGAGACTCTTTGAAGCCAGCTTTTCTGGGTGTAAAGTTAATTACCGTTTCTTATGTGTCTTTGGTCATGTATATCCAAGGCAATTGGCAATAGGTGTGGTTGTCTAGATCTCTGCATGATCTCCTCGGCAACTTGTGTGATTATGTAGGAGGTATTGCATTTTAAGGAGATCGAAAGGCACATCTACCTATTCATAGAAATTGATATGGGTAAAATAGAACTAAACCTGGACCGTTCAAATTGGGCACAAATCTTAAAGCTTTGAGGGGTAAAACGGTAATTTCACCTGTGAACGGGTCCATGAATGAAAATTGGGCTTCTTTCAACCCCAAAAACCCCAAATTGGGCTTCTTTCTAGCCCAATAACTCAAAAATGAATATGTCTTATTGGGTTGTCATAACAGCCCTATCCAAATGAATCCAAATCATTTAAAAATGATTTAAACTCATAATTATCTATAAGTGACTGTTCAAAACCATATCTCTTATTTAGGGAAGAGTTTAAAACTCAAATCCCCTCAACTACACTTATTTCTTCATGAAGAAGAGAGAATTGATTCAATTAAAAAACACCGGAAAGTAGAGATAAATCATTATCTTGAAACTGACCTTCAAGGCGACTATAAATACCCCTCTACCTCTACTAGAATAAGGTAATCGGTATTTTGCCTCTAAAACTCTCTTTCTATTTTTGAGGTCGGACTTAAGCGTCGGAGGGTTTGTCGCCGGGATCAACCCCGGTATTTCAGACTTTTGTAGGTCAATCGGAGAGATCGTCACCATCAAGATCAGATCCATCGGTGTAAATGGGTCAAATTCAATGGTCAACAATAATTGGATACAGTTAATATCGGCGAAAGTCAAAAAGGTTAAATTTTTATTGTTTTAAAAAAAAAATCCATATCATCTGTTTGCTCCCACACAGAAATTAGCAGTAACAGAAACAATATATCCAAGCGGGTACAGAACTCTCTTCCTTAGTTGATCCTCGCCATTGGTCAGCTTCGGAGCATCAAATGATTCAAATTGACACCCAAATTAACCAATGATAAACAAGTGGGAATAAAATTAAGGGTTTTTTTAGCACACAACTTACAAATTTGAATTGCCCCCCCCCCCCCCCCCCCCCCCAATATTGTATTGGTAACACCACCCTTGTATATTTGTCATTGTGTGTGATGCGGTTTATTTCTGGGAGACGTGTGGATGCACCAGGTGTGAGTTCGGATTCGATTTGTATTTGAAGGAGAATGCTGCTCGTCTGCCGACCCTTGACTGACCGGGTGGAATTCGTGGCGACCTCGGGGCGGTTCGGAGATCTGGGCTCGGATCAGAGGATTCGGATCCGAGGTCTTGTGTACCTGCAGACGGTCCTGAAACACTGGGGTTTGTCCCGGTGGCGGACCCTCCGACGATCTAGTCAGTCTCTGTGAGAGAGTAGCAATAACTAGGTGAATTTAAGTAGCAAAAGATTGATTACCTCAAAAAGGTGGGTGAGGGTCTAGTATTTATAGAGAATCCCAACCGGGTTTGGATCCGCTTGGGGGCCGGGTCTGAACCCGAAAGCCCATGGGCCTGTCATGGCAGAAGGCCCAGGGGGTTTAGGGCTGACGTGGCAATACCAGGAGTGGTATAGGACTGACGTGGCAAAACCCTGAGCGGTATAGAGCTGACATGGCTGATCGTGGGTCTTTTGTGCTTCTGGGAGAATCGGAGGGCCTAGGCTGCGCCAGGTCAACCCCCTGCTTTGCCAGAGAGGGGGGGGGAACGGCTTATGGGACTGTCACGGGTCGGAGACCGAGGACAACTGAGGCTCGCCGGATACGAGGAGGTCGGCTCTGGGGGGGTGCACTTGAGGTTCGGCGCCGACCCTGTAATGGTTCGAAGCCGAGCTAGGTTGCTATTTTTACCTTTCTTGAGTGAGAGTTGTATTGGGCCCTGGTTGGGCCCGCAGGCCATTTTTATCCTACCACACAAGCCCCCCACTCCTGCGGGGGTGCGGGAGCTAGCCTGGGAGGAGTGTTCATGGTTGTGGAAATGGGATGGCAAATTGTTGAATATTCCGGAGGAGAGTACCCTGGTGCCAGACCGAACCTCGAGATAAGGAGAGATTATGGGCCGGTAGGGGTGATGGCGAGCCGTTGTTTCTTCCTGAGAAGATTACCCTGGTGCCAGACCGAACCTCGAGATGAGGAGAGATTATGGGTCAGTAGGGGTGATGGCGAGCCGTTGCTTCTTCCTGAGAAGAGTACCCTGGTGCCAGACCGAACCTCGAGATGAGGAGAGATTATGGGTCGGTAGGGGTGATGGCGAGCCGGTGGATCTTCCGAAGAAGAGTACCCAGGTGCCAGACCGGACCTCGTGCTGGCGAGGGATTATGGGTCGGTAAGGGTGATGGCGAGCCATTGTTTCTTCCTGAGAAGAGTACCCTGATGCCAGACCGAACCTCGAGATGAGGAGAGATTATGGGTCGGTAGGGGTGATGGCGAGCCGGTGGATCTTTCGAAGAAGAGTACCCAGGTGCCAGACCGGACCTCGTGCTGGCGAGGGATTATGGGTCGGTAAGGGTGATGGCGAGCCGTTGTTTCTTCCTGAGAAGAGTACCCTGGTGCCAGACCGAACCTCAAGTTGAGGAGGGATTACGGGTCGGTAAGGGTGATGGCGAGCCGTGGAGCCTTCCTGAGAAGACTATTCTGGTGCTAGAAACTGGTCTCGAGCTGGCGAGGGGTTTAGGGGCCGGTCAGATTGTGGGCGAACCGTTGTGTCTTGGGAATGTTGAGCAGGGTGGTCTGATGTCTTTGCGGAGCATTGGGGGCGCCTTGGGATCTGTGTGAGGTTCCAATTCCCCAGGTGCTTTAATGGCGCCGCCTAATAAATGTAGGGCGCATGGTCTTCCGTCGTTTGGTTTCCCCTATGCCATAAAAGCTGGCCCCTGGGGGAGGCTATAAGTACCCCCCCTTTTTCGTAGTGGGTCAGATCAAAGCAAGGGCGGCCTATTGGCCCTTAAAGGTGTCTGCTCTGGCGGACGCCTGTCTCTTGCCAATTTTTACCCCCAGTTGTGTCTGAGAGGTGGTTTCTCTGCCGCCCGGATCTTCTCTTGGATCTGATGGCCCTGATACGGCGGCCAGATCCAGGGGGGATCAGGGCGAGAGGGGTAACGACCGAACTCCGAGGGGTGAGCTGTTTGCAACTGTGAAGGGTCTGTCCTTCCGGAAGAGATGAAGGGCATTCTGGGCCAGTTGTTTGCAACTGTGAAGGTTCCGTTGCCTTTGTAGGCCGAACCTTTGCAGTTGCATCAACTGGCTCGGAATGTTGCACTTCTCTCGATCTCTGAGTGTTGATCTGCTTTCAACCAGGATGCTCGCCGAGGGCGGCGTCTTAAGGCTTTGAGCCTCGGATGGATGAGTTGTTCTCCGATTGGAGGTTGACTACTCTGCATTCCGATAGGGATCCAGGTGATGGTGGTTTCTGTCTCACCCTTGAACAGTTCGGGTCTTCGGCCGACGAGTCTGTAAGCCCCGAGCTGTTCACGGGTGAAAGGGGAACCGACCTCGCCTCGGAGCCCGGGGCGTCTGTCTAAGGACGGCGCCTTAAATCTTAAGTAAAAATGTTCCCTCCTCCGAATATTTCTTCTGAGCTAACCTTCTTGCCTGGCTGTCAGTCTGTCATTGGATGATGTCAGCAACGCACGTTTCGAGGACGTGGCGCGAATTCCCAAGCGGCAGTTGCATGTCAAATAGATGAACAGTACTCGCGGAAATCGAGGAGTCGCCTTTATCTCCTATAAATATTCCCCCCTCCCCCCCACCAGTCCACTCCTTTCTTGCTGCTTTCTTTTCTTTTTTAAAAAATTTCTCAACCCTTCAGCGCTCATTTTTGCAGCTTGCTGTACTAGGATCGCCCTTCCAAAGTAACCCCAGGTGAGTTGGTAAGTCTGCTTAGTTTAGGCATAGATGGATAGGGCTCAGTCTGGCTCATCAGCGTCGACGTCTGGGGGGGGGGGGGGAATGAAGCCTGTCTCCGAATCGACGTCCTGGGAGGAGCCCATACTCGAGGGGGAGTCAGTACATGTCAATGAGTCTTCTGATACGGTTTCGTGGGAGGAACCAGTAGGTGAGGAGGAGGTATATAGCGCGAGGTTGTTGCGTTCTCGTCGTCCCTTCGTGGTGGAGAGTAGCGAGTCGGACGAAGCGGATGATGGTTCGGACGACGTCCGTGTTTTGGAGTTGACTTTCGAGGGAGAGGGAGGCGAGGGTGGCACTGTACGGAGATCCACCGTTCAGGGTGCAGGTCCGAGTTCCATGCTGACTGGTCGGGGGCCCTTATTCATTCCCTCGCCGGAGCGAACCAAGAAGAGGAAGAAGGCTCCGAGGAAGGCAGGATCGAGGACTGGTGGTTCGAGCCAGGGGTCTGTCTACCGCAACCTGTGGACAGGTTTGCCCGTGCAGCCGAAGCATTTCCGTCAATATCCTGACGACCTGTCCGACAAGGAGCTCTTTGGTGTGCAGGCCTCTTCACCGAGTCGGAAGAGGGTGTTGATGGACGCGATTCTGACCGTCTTGGTTGGCGGGGACTTGGAGGTTTTGCAGCTGGCGTACCACATAGGCCCCAGCTACGAATTGATGCTGCCGAGCTCTACTTTGCGCCCAACCGATCCCCTGTCTGCTTGGTATTGTGTCTTCCCAGTGGACGCATTCATTTCTGGATTGAGGCTGCCAGTCCACCATTTTGTTCGGGAAGTACTGAACTGGGCTTCCCTGGCTCCGATGCAGTATGGGCCGAACTCTTGGAAGCAGATAATCTGTTTTGTGCTGATGTGCGAGGAACAACAGGTACCCCTGCGGTTGAACGTGTTCCGAGCGATGCTGATGATTAGTTCGGCGGCTGAGGGTATTTACTATATCTCCCCTCGGAGTAGGAGGAAGGTCGTTCATAGCCACCCGGACTCCATCAAGGATTGGAAGAAAAAATATCTGGTGATCCGGAGTGAGGAGCCCTGGGACATTCCGACCCGATGGAACTACTCCAAGCCGAGCCATCCCGCGCCGGGGCCGGGGATCTAACGGCCGAGGAGTGGGGGTTTGTCGAGCGCCTTCGTTTGTCCCCTAGTATTGATTGGACGAAGGTGACGGAGGTCCACCTGGCGAGCGTCGGACTGAGCCCAGCCGTCCTGCGTATGTAGTTTGTTTCTTTTCTTTCGATCCCTTCGTACCTTCTTGCTCATTGCTCTTAATGGTTTTTTCTGTAGATATGGATGAGGCATCGATCAAAGCCAGGAGGCTCGCCATGAAGAAGGAGAATGCTGAGAAGAAGAAGGGGGAGGCGGCGAAGAGGCCGAGGGAGCTGCCCCTCGTTATCTCGGAAGTACCGCTCGAGCCGAGGGTTAAGAAGACTCGTTCGGAGACGAGCAAGGGGGCTGCCCCTTCGAGAGGTAAGGGCCCCGTGGGGGCATCCGGCCTTGACAAGGGAAAAGGTCCCTTGGTAGAGTTTGAGGAGGAGGACCCGGTGGTGGAGATGTTGCGGCAACGGTGGGCGCCGGACTGGTCGATTCGGATGGGAGACTGTCTGACCGGGGAAGCCCAGGCCGTAGAGGTGGTGGAGAAGCTGGCGACGCCTGGCGATCGCCAGATGATGGAGAGCGAGCCCGTAGAGGTGGCCTTTACGCGCCTAGCGCAGGCCACCGTGTTGGTAAGTTTGTCGACCTCCTTCTTCCTGTTAGTCTTGCTTCAGGAGTTTTCTTCTTATGGGTGCCTTTCGGTCGCAGGCTTGTATGCAGGGAGCTAATGTAAAGAATCTCTACGAAGCGTCCCTGTCACAAGAACGTGCTCGGGCGGACAAGAGCGAGCGAGAGATGAAGGAGATGCGGATCGAGCTCGAGGGTTCGCATAAGAGGGAGCAGCAGATGAAGCTGGAGCTCGAGGCCAAGGACACCGAGTGGGGGAAGAAGGTGGCCTCTTTGAAGGGGAAGTTCGTCAAGGAGAAGGGGGAGTTGACAGCCGCGTTCGCCAAGGAGAGGAAAGAGCTGATGGATGCGGGTCAGCGGATGGTGATCGCCGCCCAGGATGAGTGCTACGCGAAGGCCCTCAGTCATGTGAGGCACTTCTATCCGACCGTCGACCTGTCCAACTTTGAGTATGACATGGAGATCGATGGGACCCCGAAGACTCCTGTCGAAGAGGGGCCCGTTGTCGACCCAGCCGTCGACCCTCCGGCGAACCCGATCGATGACGAGGAGGGAAATCGAGTTGTATAGTTTTGCCTTTCTTTCTTTTTCCCTCCTTCTAATTGTGCTTGCCTCCCGCGGACTGGCCACCGCCTTTTTGTAAGAAGCAGCAAAATTTATAAAAAAGTATCTATGACTTGTCAAGTGTTTTGGCACCGGACATTTCCGAATCTTCTTGCTTATGTGTTTCGAGTTGGTTCTCTTTGTAGGTTTCCTCTGAACCTAATAAAGGAACATGAATAGGGAACTCATTTCACCCTTAGCTTCGGTTGATAGCATACGAGATGATGAAGGGGATGTGGTTCGGCCTTATCGTTTTGTGAGGAATCGGAGTGGGGTGAGGTGAAGTCTTCGGTGTCGATCTCCTAACCTGGTATTAGGTCGGATCTGCCGAGGCGTTCTGAGTATGATACAACGAGACTTCCTTCGTATAAGATAGGGGGGGCCGCTAAAAAACGGCCCTTTACAAAGGAAAGCTTTACAAAAGGTTCATTTCTTAGCTAAGTTAAAACCTATGCTCGTTCTTCGCAAGAATCCACTGGGTGCTTGGTGTCAAGGGGGAACCTCTCTTGCTCGACGGCAGGTCCGGGGGTAGGGCCGTCCTTCTCTGGTTCGATTTCGATGGCGTCGAGGGGGAACACTCCTCCCCCGACGGTGGTCATGTAGCACGATCGCGCTGCTTCTTGGCTGCCTCGGACGACACCGACTCCTTGTGGGGTGGGAAATTTTAGCTTCAGATGGTAGGCCGAAGGCACTGCTTGGAGGGAGCATAACCCGGGTCGACCGAGTATGGCGTTGTAGGCTGCCTTGACGTTGACCACCATGAAGTCCATAGACTCGGTCCTCTTGACGGGAGCCGATCCTGCGGTAACGTCGAGGGTGACAATCCCCTCTATCACGACAGGGACGCCGGAGAACCCATGCAAGGTGTATCCGGCCGGCTTGAGCTTGCCCCTAGGTAACTTCAGATTCTCGAAGGCTTCGAGGAAAAGAATGTTCACCGAGCTGCCGTTGTCGACGAGGATTCGGCGAACCTCACAATTAGCCATGTAGAGGCTAATGACGAGGGCATCGCAGTGGGGGAGGCGAACGCCTTCGAGGTCCTCCCCTGAGAATGAGACTGGCATGGGTTGTAGCTTGGGGGAGGGGTTGTCTTGGACAGCATTCACTTTTCGGATGAAGGCCTTTCGGGAAGTATTCGATTCCCCTCCCATTGGCCCACCATGGACACAGTGTAAGATAAATGGTGGGTCCGCGGCTCCCTCGGACTCGGGATCCCGACTCTGGATGCGGTTCGGAGTAGGGTTCGGGGGCGAGTGCCTCCGGTTCCTAGTATCTCGTCGATCCCGCGGGACTTCTCGGGTGAATTCTCGGAGGTACCCCCTGGAGATGAGTTCCTCAATCTCGTCTTTCAGGGCCCGGCATTGGTCGGTGTCGTGCCCATGGTCTCTGTGGAAGCGGCAGTAGAAGCGCTGATCTCGGTTCTTGCCGTTGTTGGGTCGGGGAGGTAGTCGAACAATGCCTTTGTCTTCGATCTCTAAGAGGATGGCGGATACGTTATGCGTCAAGGGAGTGTACTTCTCGAAGCGGGGGATCGGCGGGATCTTTTTTACGGCCCCTGCGTCTCTCGGAGCTTTCTTTGATGGCTCGACTTCTTCGGCTTTCCGCTTTCCCTTCGAGTTGGCCTTTCTGGCGTCTTCGGGGCTAAGGGCCTCTTCTGCTCTAATGTATTTCTCGACCCTGTTGAGGAGGTCGGAAAAGTCGATGGGGGGTCTCTTCGCTAGAGAAGCTTTCAGCTGTTCGTGACGGACGTTGTGCCGAAAGGCCGCGGAGGCGACGCCTGGATCAAGGGAGGAGACCGCCCTGGCTTCCGTGGTAAACCTTCGGACGAACACTCTGAGGGATTCTCCATCTATCTGCCTGAGCCCAAGTAACGAGGCGCTGGTCCTTTCTGCCTTCCGACTGGTGACGAAGTGAGCGAGAAAATTGCCTTCTAGTTGGTCGAAGGAGTAAATGGAGCCGGGGTGAGCTTGGAGTACCATTCACGAGCCGGACCTCGGAGTGTGGCGGGGAAGGCTCGGCATAGCAGGGGATCCGAGGTGCTGTGAATCATCATGAGGGTTTTGAAACCCTCCATGTGATCAGCGGGATCTCCCTCGCCGTCGTAGGTCTCGAATTGAGGTGGTCGGAAATTCCTGGGTATCTCTGCTTGAAGGATGGGGGCGGAGAAGGGAGGACGGATGGGTCTGTACCCCTGAGCCACTCGTCGTCGCCGTCCCCTATGTGATCGAGGCGGTCCTCCATTTCTTGGAGGCACCTCAGGAGTACGCCGCCGTCTTCTGGCTGGATAGTTGACGTGTGCGACATGCTGGCCTCGGCATCCGACCTAGTTTGGGAGTGGGAGGTCTCCTCCCTGGGGGCCCGTCGGAGGGCCCCGAGAATTTCTCTCCGGAATTCTCGGAACTCCTTGTGAGTGACGGGGGCTCCCTCGACCCTGTTCGGTCGGTCCGAGGGCTGTCTTCCGATGCGGCTGAGTGCTGACCTCCGTCCCTCGGGCGGTGGTCTTGGATGGTTCGGGGCCGGGTTGGAAGCGGCCCTTCCCCTGTTGCGGTTAACCTGTCGGTTGATGATGACTCCTCAGAGGTCGGGCTGGTCTTGGCGGGCGACGCTCCTTTGGGATCCCTGATGGGAAGCCCTGTGTTTTGAAGTGTGTGGACCGGCGTTAGCGATTGGTGGGGGCGAGTCCCGTCGGTTGACGGAGGAAGCAGCCCCCTTGCCCTTCGAGGCCATGAGAATTCGGCTGTCGAGGTGCCTTGATGGTCGTGCTCGGGTCGGCTTCTGAAGCAGTTTTCCCACAGACGGTGCCAACCTGATGCGGTTTATTTCTGGGAGACGTGTGGATGCACCAGGTGTGAGTTCGGACTCGATTTGTATTTGAAGGAGAATGCTGCTCGTCTGCCGACCCTTGACTGACCAGGTGGAATTCGTGGCGACCTCGGGGCGGTTCGGAGATCTGGGCTCGGATCAGAGGATTCGGATCCGAGGTCTTGTGTACCTGCAGACGGTCCTGAAACACCGGGGTTTGTCCCGGTGGCGGACCCTCCGACGTTCTAGTCAGTCTCTGTGAGAGAGTAGCAATAACTAGGTGAATTTAAGTGGCAAAAGATTGATTACCTCAAAAAGGTGGGTGAGGGTCTAGTATTTATAGAGAATCCCAACCGGGTTTGGATCCGCTTGGGGGCCGGGTCTGAACCCGAAAGCCCATGGGCCTGTCGTGGCAGAAGGCCCAGGGGGTTTAGGGCTGACGTGGCAATACCAGAAGTGGTATAGGGCTGACGTGGCAAAACCCTGAGCGGTATAGAGCTGACATGGCTGATCGTGGGTCTTTTGTGCTTCTGGGAGAATCGGAGGGCCTAGGCTGCGCCAGGTCAACCCCCTGCTTTGCCAGAGAGGGGGGGGGGGAACGGCTTATGGGGCTGTCACGGGTCGGAGACCGAGGACAACTGAGGCTCGCCGGATACGAGGAGGCCGGCTCTGGGGGGGTGCACTTGAGGTTCGGCGCCGACCCTGTAATGGTTCGAAGCCGAGCTAGGTTGCTATTTTTACCTTTCTTGAGTGAGAGTTGTATTGGGCCCTGGTTGGGCCTGCAGGCCATTTTTATCCTACCACAGTGTGTAAACACTACCCACAAATTTGCATATATATATATATATATATACACACTAGATTTGCCCGTGCGTACGTGCCTACGGCACGTCTTCGGAACGATACTGCATATGAAAGTCTTGTAAATAGTAAAATAACAATTATGTAGCTCAAGTTTGAATAGTAAAACAATAATTAGTTGTAAATAAAAGTCCATGTTTCCATTAGTATATGTTGAAAAATAGTTATAAATTGGGATGTAAAATCCAACTTCTCAGAAGTTCGAGTGTAGAAAATGACGAAATTTAAATGTTGATGAGATATTTGCTATTTTCAATGTAACATTAGTAATAAAAAAAATGTCTATAAAATCTGAAAATTTAAAAACCTGAAATCTGAAAATATAAATTTCTGAGTAAATAGAGAGAGAATGAGAGAGAGAGAGAGGGAAATAAATAAATAAATAAAGGAGTTGTTTTGGAGGGGTTTGAATTTGAGTTTTGGGGGAAAACTTTTGGGCGGGAAAATATGTTTTGTGAGGTTAGATCTAGACCATTGATTTCAACCCTATTGAAGGAGAGCCACTTGATAGCTTTCTTTGTGTTTTATTATATAGATATATACCACCTACAAAATGAGTATTTTTCTAGATTCCCTTCCTTAACAATGTCAGGTGCACCAATGAATAGTCCTACTTAACTATAGTTAGAATTTAATCTATAGATAGTCGTTGACCAAATTGTCCCTCGGCCTCCTTAATAAATAATAGAGTTTTTTGTGCATACACCACTCAAAAATCCTAATATTATGATTTTGCCACTGTCAATTTTGTTTGTCTAAACACCACACAAATTTATGTATTTGTCTAAACACCGGCCACAAATTTGTATTTGTTTGAACACCCTTAACAATGTGAGACACATCAATAAGTAGTCATATTTAACTATTGTTAGAGTTTAACCTATAGATAGCTACTTAACTATAGTTAGGAACTAGCATTATTCTCGTGCGATGCATAAATGGTTAAATAAAAATACACATTTTCAACCCGTCTCAACAATAACATGTATCTAAATTAGATTTTAAATAAATATTTAAAAATGTAAATCACTTTTTGGATTTCAACCATCTCAATAGACAAATCTACTTAAATCTAATAAAATTTAAAGACCGTATGTTGTTATTTTTCTACAAATAATAATAAAAGAAAAAAAGAATGAAATCTAAAAAAAACTGCACTTAAATAGTCATAAAAGGAGAGTGATACTATTCAGCTATGTGTATACCTTTCTCTTTAACCAAATAAGTATCAAAAATAAAAGACGTACGAAAAACTAAATAACTAGAAAAGCTGTTGGGTTTATATATCTTGTATACACATGTTCGATGAAGAAGACGATGAAGCGATGAGAATGATCAAAGCGAATGATTGAAAATAGCGAAGAAAGAAATCAGTAGCAGTATTAAATAACAACATGGGTCTGGAGGGTAGACTGCGCCCCCGACACCCCCCCCCCTCCCCCACCCTGACTGCCCGCTCTCTGGATTGGCTGGAGTCAAATGCGGTCGAATGCAGTTTGAGCAATCGACCGTGCGCAGCTGCTGTTTGTGTTCGGGTTTGGGTTTGGGTTTGGCTAATTCGTAGGGAGCCCAACTTCATCTTCAAGTCAGATTATATGACTCCCAAAATAGGGTTATCTCTTCAGTAGTACTCGGATGGTTAGTGTATCAAAATAGGGTTTTTCTAGATCTCTATATAATCAATTGTAACGGATCCTAGAACGAAATGTATCTATTAAGTGCCGAATAGGAAAACAAAGTACTTTATCTAAGAGGTGAAAGATTTCTCCATTGTAAACAGCAAGCAAGTTCTAGTTAGGCTTGATAGAGAGTCGTGGTAAGAATTGTAACATTCTTGTATCTTCTCTAGCTGTAATAACATCTCAGTTTTCCTCCCCCGGATTAAGGTGAAAGTCCCAACCGAGACAATTCTCGTGTACTTTGTGTTATTGGTGTCTAATTTTGTTTAGTGGTGTGGAATGATTGTGTCGAAGATACAACAAGATCCTCGAAAGGGAAAAGTTCTGCTAATTCCCTAAACAAGTAGTGTCGTAGCACCGCTTGTTTCCCTAACAATAGTGATTGCGAATAAATGTACGCAGGTTCAAGCTAAAGATAAGTTGGGGTAAGGAAGTATATTTTTTCTGATATTTCAACAACAATGCTCGAACCTAGGCCCTTTTAATATTTGTTTTGCCCAAAAACATAAAAATGATGGTGTATAGAGATTTTTAGATGATAGATTAGTTTAGTCCTACATTGAATAATGTATTGGTTTAGTATTCCATTCTCTCCTATATATAGGAGCTAATTGTATTCAGTTTATTCAATCAATAAAGAATATTTTCCTATCCCTAATTCTAATATTGTATCAGAGCCAATAATTCTGTAAGGCCTATACTAACTTTATCCTCGTCGTCGAGGTGGAGTGGTTCTTGTCTTCTTCGGAATCACTCAACCTCCCGACATCTCTTTTCCTTTCCCGATCTTGATCAAAACCCTAATCTCCCCCCAAACCCTAAATCTCCAAAACCCTAGCCGTCATCAACTATCTCCCCCAAAGCCCTAAATCTCCAAAACCCTAGCCGTCATCAAACAGCAAGATCATCTTTCTCTCTCCGCCAACTTTCTCTCTCCCCGTTCAATTTTGAACCCAGGTTACTGTAGCTTCATCTTCCCCAACCCCGAATCCCGACCATCCCCTACTGTTCTTCTCCGGCGACCCCCGGCGCTCACCCTGGTCTCCGAGCGCCACCCTTCGTCGTCCCTCCTCACATCGACCACCCAATAACCCATCTTACATCCCCTCTAAATCCCTCCACTGATCTGATCCCCATTTTCGCCGTTTCTCACTCAACTCCTTTACTTCTTCTCCGTCTTCCCCTCTTCCATGACTAGATCTACCATGCTCCTCTCTCAAATCCACAATCCACGCCTTCAAGTACACATTCTGCAACCCCAGATCCACCACTATCCATGCCAGATCATCATCATCTCTTCATCGCCAGTTCTCATCCCCTGTTGAGCCGCTCTCGTCGAGCTCGACCACCGCTGTCGACCTCCGATCATCTTCTTCAACCTCTGCTTGCCGCCGGAGTTGCCAAGTCAGATTCCGGTGGCCCTTTCTATTAGTGTCATACTTGGTGTTTTTTTAGTCCTTTAAAAGATAATTGGTGTTTTTTTAGTTTGGATTTTGAAGAATATGGTATCATACTTTGAGAAGTTTACAAAAAAAAAATGCAGGTTCTTGTGCTTCTATCGTCAACTTACTCTGGTTGATCGATCGTAAGTTTGAGAGGGGGTGTTATCAGCATCCAGTTCTTATTTCAGGGATAATATCCCATCATCGACTATGTCTTAAGTCAGGGGTGAGATCCTATCATCGACTATGTCCAAAGTCAGGGGAGAGATCCCATCATCGACTATGTCTCAAGTCAGGGGTGAGATCCCATCAGTCTATTTCTCAGTTCAGGGGTGAGATTCCATCACAAATCGGGATATGGAGATCTCACCATTGTTCGGGGTGAGATCTCAACAGTGTGCCACCGCTACTTTCTTCCACAATAATCTACTTCTCAGTTTCCATCACATGCGACATCAAGCGTCGTTTCTGCATCACAGTTTGCCGTTTCTTCCATATCAACATCGTCAGTATTCCAAACTCTTGTTGCTTGAACCAACTTAAGTTTGAGAGGGAGTGTTAGATGATAGATTAGTTTAGTCCCACATTGAATAATGTATTGGTCTAGCATTCCATTCTCTCCTATATATAGGAGCTAATTGTATTCAGTTTATTCAATCAATAAAGAATATTTTCCTATCCCTAATTCTAACAGAGATAAAGAACAAAAAATTGGTAGTGGATAGAGATGACAAGAGAAGTGAGAGCATAAAAGAATAGTGGTATAAATTGATTTGCCACGTGGCCCTATATCTATAACACAGATTTAATATAGATTCACCACGTGGCGCAATATCTTTAACATGAGTTAATATGGATTGGCAAAGTGGCCCAAGAAAAAGAATCAAAACTCAGCTTCATATTTATACTAGCATGACGCTCATGTGATGTACAAACCATAGCGTCGAGCTCTACGGTCGAGCAATAGTAAAACGTTTTTTTTTCTTCCAAGATTTAAATGTGAATTAACCCGTGGTATACACAAAGTTATGCACTAATTTTGTGTTACACATGAATTATCATGAATTATTACTTACTTTGAATCCATTTTCTCCCTCTTAATTCTAATTGTTTTTATATATTATGTACAACATGAAGTGACATTTTTAAAATGATAAATGAATAGAAAATTCGGAAATCAAGGTATAATGATTTTTCTCTTAATGTAGTTATTCATTAAAACTGTTGATCTAACAATTTTTATCTCTTATTTATATATGCATACTATATGAGGTAAGATATTTTTAAAATAACATATAGAAAGAAATTCATAAATCTAAATCTAATTACTCTTTATAGAGTAGAAAATTCAAATATCTAAATATAACTATTTTATCTCTTAGTTTGCTATCGGCTTTTTTAGATGAGAATTTTTTTTTGAGAAAGATATAGCTATATGTTTTTAGCTCTTATTTATGTATGCATAATAGATGCGATTAGATATTCTTAAAATGACAGAGAGAAAGAAAATTCAAAAATCTAAAACTAATTACTCTTTATTTTAAGGCTCCATTTGGCATTGCTCTTGGAGAGCTCAAAAGCTCTTTTAAAGGCCTAAAAGCAGTTTGGATTAAAAATTAGATGTTTGCAATTTCTTTAAAAAACTCGTTTGGGCCAAAGAGATTTCAAAATTTTCATTTTCTCTCCAAAATTTTGCCACACCAATTTGAGGCTTTGGGCATCTAAAAAAATTCTTTTTTAAAGGGAGGCCTTAGGTTCGAGGCAAGAATACGTCATAATGTTTACTAAAAAAATAATAAATAAATAAAAACCTTTTCAAACCTAAACTACACCAAAATATGAAATAATTTGATTAGGAAACAAATATGGAAAAATATTTTCACATCTTATTTCTTCTCATAAATAATTCACGTTCATTTATTTCTACCTCCCATATTCCTCCTGCCACCATTATGTTCTACATTGCAAAAAAAGGAGAAGGAGGAAGTTCTGACACAACAACAACAAAAACAACAACAACCAAGCCTCTTTCCCAACTAGTTGGGGTCATCTATATGAATTCTGGTTTTTCATTAATGCAATATTTTCTATAAGGTCACAAGCAATCATATCTTTTCTCACCATTTTCACCTGAATAAGTTTAGGTCTTCCCCTACCCTAACTCTACCCTCAATACTTATCAAATCACTCTTTCTAACGGGGGCACTACTAAATCTGCGTGTGACATATCCAAACTATTTGAGGCTATTCTCTCTTAATTTCTGACGCAAATTTTATAATTCAGTTCATGATGTCAAAGAAAATATTTCAATTTTCTTATGTGATTAAATTATATAAAAAAAAACTATTTATTAAATTATGTAAATAATTAGAAATATTAAAATTGAAAAAGAAGTATTTAAGAAATCTTATATTTTTTAACATATCAATTCTTTTACAAGAGGGTTATTAATATTTACCAGTAAAGAATTTTTATAACCTCATAGCAGTTTTCTATAAAAACAATGATACCAAACAATTATTTATAAAAAAAAATATTTTTTTCATTTGGACAACAATTTTACAAGTACTTTTTGAGTTTGGAGATGTCTCTGGAACCGTGGTTCTCAACCTAGCCACAATTATGGCCTCCACCCAAGTACCATCTAAGACATTGCTTGATAATCAAAGTTTTACAACTGTTGTTGCCAAATAGTTATGGTTTCTAAAAAAATGCTTTCTGTATATTGCACTTTTGGCCCACACAAATGCCAAACGAAGTCTAAATCTAACTATACAGACAATTGGGCTTCCCCACATGTCATCCTTTGGCCGAAAATACTCTTGACACATGTTGTCTCATGAACTATACGATCAATCTCTATTGTCATGCATTAGTAAAACATTTTTTTAGAAGATGTAAATGTTCAACTAACTAATACTGTATAGATGATTGTGCACCAATCTCATGCTACACATGAAATAACATGAATTATAACTTAATTTGAATCTAACTAATTTTATCTCTTAATTCTAACTATTTTTTCTCTTAATTCTAACTTTTTTTAATCTATTATGTACGACATAAGAAGATGAGATGATATTTATAAAATGACATATGAATAGAAAGTTCAAAAATCTAAATATAATTATTTTATCTCTTAATATAACTATTTTACAGAAAAATTTAAATCTAATTATTTTTATCTCTTAATTACGTTTGCCTACTACATGAGATAGGATATTTTTAAATGACACGAAAAAAAAAAATTAACTATAACTATTTTTACCTCTTAATGTAACTATTTTTTTTTAAAGCTTTGAATCTAACAATTTTTATCTCTTAATTACGTATGCATACTAGACGAGATAAGATAATTTTAAGTGACATAGAGATAAGAATTTCAAAAAAAAAAAAAAAAAAAAATCTAACTACTTTGTCATATGACTCGACCTCAGCACATGTCATTCTCTGGGTGAAGTTTTCTTTTACATGCGTCTCCCGGCTGAAAAATTCTACTACGTGTTGTCCGTCGGTTGCAAAAATTACATCATTAATAAATAAGGTAATATTACATATATATATAGGGAAGTGCTCACCTCCCGCAAAGCTTTTTCTGTTATCCAGATCCGCAGAAGTCTGTAGGCCGTCCGATCGGGGCACTCTTTGATCAAACGGCTCTTGATCTCTCACTTAAGTAAAGACGCAGACAAAAAACCTAGTTCAAATCTGTTCAAACCACCACAATAATAAAAATTCCCATTCTCTAATGTGATCTCTCAATCTCTTTCTCGCTTCTTTTTTGCCACCTTTTTCAATCCACTCGCTCACATATCTCATCTCCTTCTTCAATCGAAGAACACTAAACCGTAACTTCAGATTGCAAAAACTCTAATCCCAGTTGTAGAGACCCTAATCCCAATTACAGAAACCCTAATTTCCAATTTTGGAAGGAGGAGGAGAAGAAGACAAAGGAGAGGGAGATGGAGACGGGGGCGTGGGAAGTGAAAGGGGGTTGAATTCTGTGGTGGCGTCGGCGGTGGTGGCGACAACAACAACGGTGTGGAGGTGGAGATGGTGGTGATGGTGATGGTGGTGGCGAGATGTTGGTAATGGAGTTGGAGGAGATGGTGATCGCGGTGGTGGTAGCGGTGACAGAGATGGTGGAGGGGGAGAGGGATGGAGATCGCAAAGAGAGAGAGGAGAGAGCACAATGGGATCGAGGAGCGTGATGGGAATTTTTGACGCAATTTGAACATGTCCTCTTGGATCGAGTTTTTTTGCCGCTCATAAAATTAAGAGATTGATGGGATAAGTTCAATTAGAGAAATCCATGATCTAACAACCTTCAGATCTCTGCGACTATTAGACCTCAAACTAAGCTATAAGATCATATCTTAGTTGAGCAGATGATTCTGTGAGAACCGTTATCATGATAAGCTTTCATGAGAACTCCTTGCATAGACATGGACGATCCGAATAGTTCCCATTGATTAAAATGAATAAGTTTGTCTATAATTATAAAATCAAGTCATTTGAAATTCATTTGTTCATCTATCATGTCATTACAAAAAATAACGATATTCAGCCATATAGTTAGTAACACTTTAATGAATGGATAAACAAGTCTCAAATCACTTGATCTCCTGAACATAGACTAATTTAGCTAGACATGTAGATTAAAATGTATATAATCAATTTGTTAGAGTTTAACTCATGAATAACTACTTCTTGACCAAAATGTCTCCCATCCTCGGTATATTTTATAGAATGGAAGAGTATCCATCACTTATTCACATATTGGTTTATAAAAATATGGGTCAATCCAATTATTATTAAGAGCATTAGACAAATACTCGATTTCTATGTGGTGTTTAGACTACTACAAAATTGACAGTGATTAGACAAATAAAAAATTGTGAGTGATGTTTAGACAAATACAAATTTGAGGGACGCAAAATTAATATTAAAATTTGTGAGCGGTATCTACACAAAAATTTTATTTTATTTTATTTTTTTGTTGTTGTTGTCGACGTCGTCGTCCTTCATGGGATTATAAGAAAATAGTTTTAGCTTGCCATTAAGGTGATTGATGAGTCTAATTTTTATATAAATATTTGTACTCATTTATCCATAAAAATTGCTTGTATTTGTCTATCTTTTGAATAATTTATCTTATTTCCATAGATTTCAGTTAATTAATTATTTTTGAAGAAATAAGATTTTTTTAATGCAAAAAGGTGAATATTTTCAGTAAAAATTAACAAAGAAAACAAGGAGAATGATTGATTAATTTTTATTGATTTGTTGAATTTTGAATTTTACAATTTGGCCATGTGGAAAATAAAATAGAAACTTTAATTGTCAATGAAGGGTGAAAATGAAATAAACAAATTTAAAAGGATTTAATTGAACTAAGGTGATTATTAGTTAGTTTAACTAATTTAAACTAATTATTAATTTTATTTTTATTTTTAAATCCTAAATTCTGATTTTATTTTTGTGTGTGTGTAGCACGTGTTCAAGAAAGAGAAAGAGAAGAAAAAGAAGAATGCAATAAAGAGCAAATCAGAAAAAGGAAAGAAATAAAGGAAAAAGAGAGGTTATATGCAAAAGTAAACCCTAATTGCACTAGTTTGTATTCCTATAAATACAGCAGCCAAGAGAAAGAGAGACACATGCTTAACGCGCGAAAGAGAATGACGGATGACCTCACAACAATAAATTAAAATATAAAAAAAATTGTGGTGGCACGAAAACCGATGGAAGAGAGAGACAGAGGAGAGAGGGCGTGGGCTCTGTGGCGGCGTGGAAACCGAAGGAAGAGACAGGCAGAGGAGAGAGAAACAGAGAAGAAGAAAAGAAAGCACTGGGTTTTGGCGGCTCGAAATCCGAGGAGAAAGAAGAAAGAAGGCGTGAACAGCAGGGGTTCAGGGAGAGAAAGAACGAAAGAAGGAGCACGGATTTCGAGACATCGATTTTATGCAAAAACAAGTTTTTCTTCTTCTCTTCTAACTTTTATTATGCAATTAAAGAACAAGTTTGTTAGTTACAAATTTTTTATGAACTAATTTTATTTTTCTAGGGCTTCGATGTAGCCTAGTTTTGAGAACACAATTCTAGTTTCATGTTATTTTATTAAACTATTTTTTCATGGTTGTGTGCATGATTTTTGTTCTTAATGCTTACAATTGTTTGGCCAACTTTTGTATGATTTATTAAATCATGGAGAGACCGAACTGGTAATTTGTGATTTCGAATTAATTAAATTAAACAACGTTACAAGATCTAACCGCTGTTAATGTGACAGTTAAAAAATCCAAAGATCTTAATGAATTTTCAATTATTAATTTGTGCATGAAGTATGACAAATAATTAGTTGAGAATATTTTTATATTGCTTGAGAGAGAATATTGAATAATTTGGGGATTTTGGTCTACAACTTGGAAAAATAATATTTTTATTCACATGGAGTTATAAATTATGTAAGATTAACTAGGTGATGTAAAACTAACCCTAAATAGAGAATTTCCAAGAATCTTAAAGGATTAATCTTACCAACATGTAATGCAGATCAAAGTTAGAATTTTAAACAGTTAATCGGTTTGATGGATTTTCAAGAACTGAATCACGTTTAACAATACCAATTAATAATTCAATTCTAACAATCATTAATTAAATCCCTAAGTGTTCTTAGCAAGTAAAAGATTCAATATTGATTCGTACTCTAATCAAGCAAGTGGAACACTTAATCTCAATATTTGTGGTCGACAGTTAAATTGAATAATATAATAGAGATAATAAAGTAGTATAACACAAATATTTGAGAATTGGAAAGAGTATACCGAAGGTTCGAAGAACTCAATGTAGATCTCAGATTGATAGCGATGCAGAACACAGCACTAAGCAACAGTAAGAGAGAGCCAGCAGCAACAAATCATCAAGGGCAACAGCAAGGGCGACGGCGGCGGCATCGTTGGAAAAGGGCGGCGACGGGGGTCGATGGTGGTGTCCACGGATACAGAGGACAGGGGTGTGGGTTTTGGATTTGGTGCTGAGATAATGTCGATGGCAGGGAAGAGGAGGGTCGGGTTGCGGTTCCTGGGTGGCTGGTGGCGTCGACGAGGGTTCGGCGGCGCAAGGGGGTGGCCGGAGTGGAGTAGCAGCGGGGGGGAAGGTGTCAGGAGGTAGAGGAGGGGAGGAAGGGAGACGGTGGTGTATCTGGGGATGGTGATGGCAATGTTGGAGGTCGAACGGGGGTGTTGTCGAGGTCGCGACGTGGGTGCTAGGGTTTTGGTTGGGGTTGGGGTAGGAAGAAGAGGACGATGGGAGAGAGAAGAGTTTTGGATTTGGGGATTAGGGTTTGGGTAATTTTATTTGGGAGATTTTTAATTTGGGGAGTAGATCTTAGAGTTTATCACATACCCTAAAATTGTATTAGGATTTATCACAAATCCTAATTATTGGATCTCAATATCACACAAAAAGAGACAGGAAAAGCAAAACTCAACACAATAATTTTAAATCAAGAATGACAAACTTTCTCATTAATCTCAAGGCCTATAAATAGGCTCAAAACAAATCTTGATACAATATCTCAAAATATTCTAAAAATCTCAAAAATATTCTAATGCATAAAAGAAAGATTACATATGGCTATAATTGCCAAAAAAAATATGGTACTGAAATAAAATTCTAAACTAAACAAAATAGATATTCTCATCATTCTCTTCGGGTGGGAGAGAGCTCGACCCAGTCGAGTCAAAACCAGTGATCATGTCATGGTGCTCCAAATGATCTGGATCCAGTTGCGGGAGCTCCTCACGATCACTACAAGTATCATCCGACTTCGGCTTGTTCTTCCACCTCACCAAATATTTGTGCATACCACCATCTCTTGTAGAGATTATCTGATCATCTAAAATATTATTCAATTCTTCTGTCGGTGGGTAAGTAGTATAAGGTAGAGTGGTAAATGTGGGAATCTCACCTTTAGACTGCAGGGTAGGCTCATCTACAAGAAAATTTCTAGGGTTGAATTTTGAGCCTTTATAGAGTACTAGATCCTTAATATAGAAAGTCTTACTTATGCCAAAGCCTTTAGGATGGTCAATGACATAGGTATTATCATTGATTGTCTGTAGAATCTTAAATGGGCCTGCATCACGTATGTCCAAGTTCTTAACGGATCCAGCAGGAAACCGTTCCGAATGAATCCGAACCATCAATTCGTCACCAACATCAAGAGTTTTAAATTTCCTTCTTGTATCTGTTATTAACGTGTAGTTAAAATTATTCTCATTAATTTTCTTGTAAATTTTTGATGCAAATCATGAATGCAGAATGCAAATGTGGATGCAGACTCTGTGACTCTGTGATGTTCTAACATAGGGGTAAAATCTGTGAGTTGCCAAGTAACTTGGGAAAGAATGGGTGACTCAGGTACACTCAATGAGGGTGACTGAACAGACTGAATACAATTGAGAGATTGGTCATCCCCTTTTTCATCAAAGTCATCACTTACATTAGGTTCATAGGTAAACTCATAGTCGGGCTCATCAGTGATGACTGCGGTACCCTCTACTATATTGATCCTACTTGGACTGGGACAGTTGCCAGCAACATGGCCGTATCCCTTACATTTATAGCCTTACATTTTATAATAGTCTCTTTTAGTGTTCTTACTCATGTTGTCATTTCTAAGTGGATAGGAATTTGAAGTAGGTTTGTTTGGGTAAGACTTGTTAGGGTATTGAGGAGGGGAATGCTCAGGTCTAGGGATCAAGGGGATTCATTCTGGAGGAATGATCCATCGAATCGCTGGACTTGTAATGAGAACTTGCTTTAAAGGAATCCATATCGAGAACAAGAGCATAAGCTGCCGCTAATGAGTCTATATTTCTATGAATTAGCTCGTTCCTTAGATCGGCTCGTAATCCAACCCTGAACCTAGAGAGAGTTTGTTCTTCATTCTCTTTACCTAAAGCATTGCACCGAATAAGGAAGTTATCAAATTTATCAACATATTCTTGTGTGGATTTACTTTCTTGACAAAGTTGGTTCTACGAATCTAACAATCGGGTATGGAACGATAACGGTACATATCTCTCAGTGAGATTCTCTTTCATGGCTTCCCAAGTGGCTATGGGTGTCAGGCCTCGGCCTCTACTGGCGTGTTCAAGATTGATCCAGTGTTGTTGAACTTTCCTAGTCAATTTCATCGTGGCAAATTTAACTTTCTGGGCTTCGCTCATGTCAAACCACACAAAGTAGTGGTCCATCGCACGGATCCAATCAAGATAAGCTTGGGGTTCCATGTGGCCTTCAAAATAGGGAACGTCAGCCTTAACGTTCGTCTTATATTGTTCATTAGGATCACATTCTTGACGTCGATCATCACGAACATTCCCTGAAGGGATCTGACGATTAGCATAACGCTAAGGGACAACAGTTTAATTTAATTCCACTTTCTCAAGCCTCTGATTGATATTGGCAAGAGTTGCTTGAATGGCAGATAGGGTAGCGTAAATATCAGAAATTTCCATTTTAGGTCAGGGAGGTCCAGGGTTTCTAATTGGGTGATGTGGGCGGGATAAGAAAGGCGCATCAGGACCTGTGATGGTGCTGCGAAGATGCATTCACCAAAAAAGGAAAACTAGGGGGTCGTGTGTGTGCTAGTTTTTTTTATATTTTTAAATAAATCAAAAATGACCCAAAATAAGGAAAGAAAAAAAATAAAAGACTACACAATCCTAAGTGAATGCAAAATTGATGCCTAAATGATGCAAGACCTAGGATTTTAAGAACCTTTGCTCTGATACCAAAATGATGTAAAACTAACAACTAAATACAGAATTTCTAAGAATCTTAAGGATTAATTTTACCAACATGTAATGCGGATCAAAGTTAGAATTTTAAACAGTTAATCGGTTTGATGGATTTTCAAGAACTGAATCACGTTTAGCAATCCCAATTAATAATTCAATTCTAACAATCAATAATTAAATCCCTAAGTGTTCTTAGCAAGTAAAAGATTCAATATTGATTCTGTAACGCCCCGAATTCCAAAATACACTGAATTCGAGATTCCACAGGATCTTTACACTTCTTTCGTACAATTTTACAAGGAATTTAAACTTTTTCACTTTACATCAGAGTTACAAGAAATCTTTACACTTTACATTTTACAGCGGAAGCAAATTTACAACATTTATATAAAGGTACATCCACATTTGAATAATCGCTAAGCATCATTTCTCCTTTAATCTTTATCATGTCATTTACCCTGCATACAAAACTGTGGGTACGTCAGTTTATTCAACCAACGAACATTATACACGGCCATCCTCTCTATGCTGGAAACAATATAACTGATTTTCCATATTTAACAAATACAAACTTGTCACATATCAAACTAAAGGGAATACCCTATTGATGTCGTGTTGTGATTGTGCACTTAGTCCTTAATGCAGTTATTTATATTACATGACACTAATGCGCACTTGTTCGGATTCTATGCATCCCATACTACATAGGTCCGAGGGCAAGCCTCTTAATCGTTCTTCATCTTGTAGGGTTCAATCCCTCGTCATGACTTAATCTACTATTGTAACTATGGTAAGTATCCTAGATGTCCTATAAGTACGAGTTCATGTACAGAAAAACAGGACGAAAATCCCACGTCATGTCACGACGCATCGTGAAAACTATCTATGGACAATTCAGCCTCCTTCATGGCACACAATCCTCTCGCAGTCACCAAACACCCCACAAGCGTCGCCAAGATCCCGATAATTCCGGAGTAGTGCCCACGTCATATCACGATGCATCATGAAGACAAACTGTGAATCACACCCATATCGTAGACTCGAGGCCCCCATACTTGTGTTTTTCTCTCACTTTCATCACCTCTTCACTATGTACTAATTCTTAATGAAATCATGAACAAATTAATCTCTTAGAGTTAGCCCTCTCACTACTACCGGTCTTATTTCTTTCATTTTACAATGATCCATACTTGGTCTTTTCAATTTCAATAATCATATTTCATCACTTTTCACTTGCTGGTGTGAGTTTTGGCTACACCCTAATTTTCAATTTCAATTCATAAATTCACATATTTGAGTTGTCATACTCAATAACATTTCTCTTTTTCAATCACATGATTTTCCAATCTTTTTCTGAGTCAATAACCATACATGGAGTTCAATTATACATCATGTATTTCATAACCAACATTTATTTCCACATTAAAATCGTATCACAAAATATCTAGTCAAAGAAAATATTCACAAACTCGTTATTGTCACACTATTCTTTATCAAGAATAATTCATACAAAACTTCACAACATATACTTTCTTTCTTCCAATTTTTCCTTTTCTAATACTTATCTCACTTTCTTCGCAAAACGCATTTTTACGAAAATATACGAGTGCAAAACTATAGTCCCAACTACACTTTTATTTTCAAAAATACACTTTGTTTCATTCTAATAACTCCCAATAATTTTTCATAAGTCACACATGATTTTAAAATAATAATAGTATTTTTTTTCGGAATTTTTACACATCAAGAAACCCAAAAAATCACTTTTTCATAAAAATTAACATTCTGACCAAGCTAGGAATCGAACCAGCAACCCAAGAGAACATAGCCGCGTGCGGTAGCCATCTGGCTACTTGCACTCATCGATACAAGGAGAAGTCAGAAAGTTTTATACTCTCGGTCTGAAAATTGGTTTAATTTTAAACGCACATAAAAAGAATGGTGTTCTCAAGTATCGAACCAGTGACCTCAACCCCACACACCCACACTACTGTAGCGCTAAAGAGCTCACCGACCACTTGAGTTATAGGCTCAAATTGTCCTGACTACAACTCGTATTTTATTTAAATTAACTCTCTGTTCAATTAGAACATTTCGATGTTCAAAAGCTCTTATTTTAGTTTTGCTTTTACTAAAATTCCTGTAAATCTCCAGAATGTCTATTTAAACATAATTTAACACCCCAGTAATTTAAAATAATTTTTCCAGTAATTAAACACATATTTTTCATACAATTAATTTAGACTGTATACTATTTCCATATCTCATTTTGACATTTCTCATACGACTTAATATTAATATTTCCTACATTAATTTCCTGTTTGTCTTCCTTTTATAAACCCAAAAGTATATTTTAATTTACTCATTCTAAACATTATCACGAAAGTCCATCTAAGCAATAATTTCCTCCTACTAGCATTTGTACTTAGTTTTGATATTGACAACAAATTTTAATTCACACATTCCATAGCTACAACCGATTCACATACAACTTAAGATTCATGACGAAATAACATGCAATCTATTTGGCATCAATTCAATCAACTAACAAGTCCTTTTTCCAATTAAGTGTACTGTTATTAATTTCTTTCATGCATTATCGTTTCAATCAACCTTAACATGGTATCTAGTTAGAAATATAGAAAATAACCCACCTTATTTGGAGAGAAAAGATTTTGCAACACCTCCTAAACGAAAGAGTCCTTCGTGAGCTTGCCAAACGAACGCTCCTCCTCCTCCTTGATGTGCAACCGAACCTTCCAAGATTGCAACCCGAGAGCTTCCAGTAGTGTAGTAGCCGGCCTCCCTTGTTGCAAGCACACACTCACCCTCTCTCTCAATCTTTTATCTCACTTCTTACTAATAAATTACTACTAACAATTGTATTCTCTACTATAGGTTTTTGGAGAAATGAAGAGTGCAAGAATAACTAGGCTGGGGGGGGAGGGGGTGTATTTATACTAAATTTTGGAGCAAATGAAGGCTAGGATCAATCAAGGGGTTAAGGATAAAAGGCTAGGATTTAAGGGGAAGTTGTAGTAACCAACCATGATCCAAACAACTACCACCCACAACTCCACTTTTCTTTTTCCCTTTCCCTCCCATTCAAAATCGGCCACACAAGGTGCCCCATGCACGTGTACGTGCAATGCACGTGTACGTGCAATGCACGTGCATTTACTAGTTCCCCATATAACATTTTATTTTTTACAAAAATGATCTATAAAAATAGTCTACATTACATTTTATTTTTTACAAAAATGATCTATAAAAATAGTCTACATTACAAGTTGTAATTAAAAGGGAAAATAAATTCATGGGCCTTTATTTAATGGGTCAAATTTTGTTTACAAAATAAATTAGATTTGGGCTATAAAAGGACTTATGTTTATTTGAAGAAAATGAGCCTTAATAAAAACAATTAGAGAACACATACGCATATATATATATATATATATATATATATATATATATATATACTCATTGTCTAATGAAAATAATTATAAGATTTTATACTACAAAAATTGCATGTGCACAATACGTGCAAAAATAATAATTTTCATAAATGAAAATCGGGGTATTACAAATTCGTACTCTAATCAAGCAAGTGGAACACTCAATCTCAATATTTGTGGTCGATAGTTAAATTGAATAATATAATAGAGATAATAAAGTAGTATAATACAAATAGTTGAGAATTGAAAAGAGTATATGGAGGGTTCGAAGAACTCAGCGCAGATCTCGGATTGACAGCGATGCAGAACACAGCACTAAGCAACAGTAAGAGAGAGACAACAGCAACAAATCAGCAAGGGCCACAGCAAGGGCGACAGTGGCGACATCGTTAGAAGAGGGCGGCGATGGGGGTTGACACGGCGAAGTGGGTCGACGGTGGTGTCGATGGAGACAGAGAACCGGGGTGTGGATTTTGGATTTGGTGCTCGGATAATGTCGATGGCAGGGAAGAGGAGGGTCGGGGTGCGGTTCTTGGGTGGCTGGCGGCATTGACGAGGGGTTGGCGGTGCAAGGGGGTGGCCGGAGTGGGGTAGCAGCGGGGGGGGGGGGGGGGGGGGGGAGGTGTCGGGAGGTAGAGGAGGGGAGGAAGGGAGACGGTGGTGGATCTGGGGATGGTGATGGCGATGTTGGAGGTTGAACAGGGGTGTTGTCGAGGTCGCGACGTGGGTGCTAGGGTTTTGGTTGGGGTTGGGGTAGGAAGAAGAGGACGATGGGAGAGAGAAGAGTTTTGGATTTAGGGATTAGGGTTTGGGTAATTTTATTTGGGAGATTTTTAATTTGGGGAGTAGATCTTAGAGTTTATCACAAACCCTAAAATTGTATTAGGATTTATCACAAATCCTAATTATTGGATCTCAATATCACACAAAAAGAGACAGGAAGAGCAAAACTCAACACAATAATTTTTAATCAAGAATAACATACTTTCTCATTAATCTCAAGACCTATAAATAGACTCAAAACAAATCTTGATACAAAATCTCAAAATATTCTAAAAATCTCAAAAATATTCTAATGCATAAAAGAAATATTACATATGGCTATAATTGCCAAAAATAAATATGGTACTGAAATAAAATACTAAACTAAACAGAATAGATGTCCTCATCACTAGGTGAAATCAAAAGCCCTAGAATTTGTTTTGCCATTAATTAACTACCAAATTTCAGATTCCGTTCCTTTTAATTAGTTTATTTCTTTCATTTAGATTAATTTACTTTAGTTGCTATTTTTTATCATCTTTTCGATTTTTCAAATAGTAGTTAATCTAGTAATTTCGGTACTCGATAAAATAATTAGTTCTTGTGGGTTCGACACTCTTTTCACTTAACTATATTACTTGTTGTTATTTTGTACACTTGCAAATAATTCAATAGTTATCATCTACTAATGCTTCATTCTAATGAATCTAATCACAATATGGAGTTGTCATCGCTCAAAAGACATTATTTCATAGTAGTCTGAGTTTGTAATCCATAGTACTCCATAGTACAAAATTCTTTCAGATCAAATATAGAGCAAAAGAACGTTGCAGGATCGGAATATCCTTCATCAAATATTTGTCCAAGAATTGAATCAAGTGAAGAAAAATTGGGAGATGGAAGTAAAATGAAGTGTATTTGTGGTAATGAGCCCACTCCTTCTGAAATAATGATTACTGAAGATTTGGACCTACCATATTTGTGTGACAATCTCTGTAAGCTATATACTCATGGGTTAAATATACTAGCTAAAGCTATTCAATTCAACAGCAAAGATTATGAGATTCTAATATTAGAAATTGCTTTACTATCGAAGAGTTTTTTTTTTTGATGTAAGCGGATAGAGTCAATCGACTCCAGCCCGATCAAAAAATATATAGATCAAAAAACAAACTGTACAAGACAATCATGGAAGGTTTTACAAGAAGTAAAACTAAAGCATCAGCCTAGCAAAACGAATAGCAATAAACAATAAGATAAATACTGGAAAAAGGACACATAACAGACAGAAACAACAAAGCAATCAGCAAGGAAGACGGTTCGGTCGGGGAACGCAAGCGCTAACAATCTGAAGCCAAGCTAGAGACACTTGAGCGGCGGGCGAGGATGCAGCTCACAGTCAGCCTGGGATCAGCAATCGAGCGCGAAGGACGGAACAAGTTGAGCGAGGCACACCCAGCTAGACTGGGAGAACGGCGCAGCACCGTAGGAAGAAGACCCATCGCCATGCCACCTCAGGACGCCAAAGAAACAGGGGCGCGCTCTCGCAGCAGGCCACAAATGACCCACAAAGAAAGCGTAGAGAACCAAGCCCAACCCAAAATAACAACTAGCATGTCGAAAAAGCATAGAAGCATGAAACACAACCCATCGCTCAGCAGCCTAAATAGGCATCAGAATACCATAGAAAACTAAAAATAGAGCAGCTCAGACTAACAAGCAATAAACACCACCAAAATCTCAGAAACAGAGCGAGAAAAACACACTATGGAGGGTAGAAACCCTACTCCAGAGAACATACATAATAAAAACAGATGAGAGATATACCAAAGTAGCTAATCACCGTTAATGATTACAAGTCAAGGAGCTAGAACGCAAAAAAATACATCCTCACGCTCACCCACCTAACTTGAAACCACAGACAACCACCCACCATAGTAACATAGAGAAACAGACAACCACCAACCAGAGAGAAACAACCAAAGGAAACCATAGTAACATAGATAAGGTGCTGCTCAATTAACAGAGGTCAGCAACATAGAGGAAACCGAACCAAAACCAGGCGTCAACAAAATAAAATGAGCCAGTGACTCAAACGAACAACGCCAAAATCAAAAGGCATAGGAAGACCACATGGGCAAGGCAAAAGCTAATCCTTCACTCCTGCAAGAGTCGCAGGAAATCAGAAAAGAAAGTGTGAGCATATGAACAAAACAACCCATAAAAAAGCAAAGCAATGCTAAGGGCTATAACTGAACAGAGAAATAATAAATAATCAAAACAGGGAAAATAGCAAGAGAAAATCATAGTGCATTGAGTCTGGAAAGAACATTAAGGGATTCATCTAAACGGTGAGAGAAATAAGATTGACGCTTATCATCTTTAATCTGAGAAGTCCAAAATTTAAAAAGAAATAACAGATCCTCTATGAGGGAAGAAATAGAGGAAGCTTTATGCGTGAAAATCCGGCGGTTCCTTTCCATCCAGGTAATCCAGATAATAATGTGGACAGAGAGGTTCCAACCCTTACTATATTTGGGGAGACACGAGGGGGATTTCCAGCAGGAGAGAAGATTGGGTGGAATAGCTGGATTGACCCAAGCGAGAGACACTAATTTCCAAAGAGGACGAATGAAAGAGCAATCAACGAAAAGATGATCAACATTTTCGGAGGCTTCCAAACAAAGAGGGCAGGGCTGACCCCACGCTAAGTTTCTTTTGTTCAGAACCTGGACAGTGAGAAGCTTGTTGTTGATGGCCAACCAAGAATTAATTTTAACCTTGAGGGGAGCGCAGGATTTCTAGATGAAATCTGCAGCAGGGGAAACGATGCCTCGGAAATTGAGGAACTTGTAGAAAGAATTAACCGTGAAGATTCCTGAGGCGTTCCATCGCCAAGCAATGTCCTCCGAGTGTTTCCACTCGAAGAGGTAGAGAGAAGCGGTCAACTGTTGCTGATCCGAAACAAGATGGGGAGGTAATTGGGAAACAAAAGGGATACTCCAAACCCTAGTTGAATTGATCCAGACAAACGATTCCTCTACGGAAGCATCCGGAAAAGCAGCAAGACTGAAGAGAGCGGGATAAGCTGAGGCAATGGTGATGTTGCCTAACCAAAGATCGGTCCATAGTTTGGTTCTCGATCCATCAGCACAAAGCCTAAAAATGCTGGACTGGAAAGCCGGGGAAACCTTCCAGACGCCTTTCCAGAAAGGGGAGGCAAAACAATGGATAGAGGAACTAAACTACCACCAAGGAGTGGAGCTAAAATAAAACTCTCTAATGCATTGAACCCAAGATAGTTGAGGATACTTATGGAATCTCCACAGCCATTTACCTAAGAGGGCCAGGTTATGATCTCGAAGGTTCAAAACACCTAGACCCCCGTTCGCTTTGGAGGAACAGATGATGTTCCAATTGCACAGGTGCAGGTCCTTGTTTATAAAGAGCTTCGCCCGACCAAAAGAAATTACTACGAATTTGATCGATTCTTTTGAGGACCCAAGATGGGAGATAATAGAAAGACATCATGTAGAGAGGAATAGCAGAGAGAACTGAGTTGAGAAGAATTAATCTTCCTCCTCGGGATAGTAACTTACCAGTCCAGACATTCAGCCTGGATTCTATTCTATCGATGATGGGGAACCAGTCAGATCTGTGGAGTTTACCCCATCTTAGGAAAATTCCAAGATACGAAATGGGGAAGGAAGCGATACGGCAATTAAAAAATTGAGAGATCTCGCTATGGCAATTATCATTATCGCCAAGCCAATAAACTGAGGACTTGTTGAAGTTAATGGCCAGCCCGGAAGCCTGCTCAAAACAATACAGCAGAAGTTTAAGGTTGCACAATGAATTACGCTCTGGTTTGGAGATGATAACAGTATCATCAGCATATTGCAAATTGAGGATCCCATCAAAGTGATGGGATCGACCAATACCCTCAATGGCGTGAACTGTGCGAGCGTTGCGAAGCAACCTGCTAAAAACGTCCGCAACCAGAGCGAAGAGAAGGGAAGAAAGTGGGTCTCCTTGGCGGAGACCACGCCTGATTTTAAATTTATGCCCCTCAGAACCGTTGATAAGAATAGAAGAAGAACCCGCGGTCAAACTGGATTTAATCCATCCGATCCATTTCGGACCGAAACCACGATGAAGCATGATATCAAAGAGAAAATCCTAATTAATATTATCGTAAGCTTTTTGAAAATCAAGCTTAAGAAGGATACCCTCTAACTTGCGATGATGACTAAGCGAGATAATCTCTTGAGCGGCAGCTACGCTGTCAAGAATAAAACGGTCCTTGATAAAACCGAATTGGGTAGGGTCAATTAGTGGTGGGATAACAGTACTGAGCCTGACCGCAAGAACTTTCATGATAATTTTGAAAGAAGTATTGATAAGGCTAATGGGTCTAAAATCTGACACTGAATTGGCACCCGCCAACTTAGGGATAAGAACAATGTGGGCATAATTGATGCGATCGAAGGATAATGATCCCCGATGCAAGTCTTGGAAAAGGTCGAAAAGATCCGCTTTGAGCCAAGACCAGAATTTTTGAAAAAAGAAAGCCGGGAAGCCATCCGGTCCGGGCGCTGAATCACTTTTTAAAGCGAAGACAGCCGACTTGATCTCATCCATAGTGAAGGGAGCCTCTAGTGAGGAAAGATCTATGGATGGGGGACCATAGAGTTGCTGCCAATCAAGGGAAATCAAGCGAGGTTTAGTGGAACCGATAAGGTTTTTGTAGAAAGAAAGGAAAGCCTTGTGAATATTAGGATCAGAGCGCAGCTCTGCCCCCTGATCTTGAATCATCGAAATGTGGTTACAGCACTTGCGATGAGAGGCAAAGTGATGAAAGAAGTCAGTGTTACCATCACCTTCTTTCAGCCAGTTAACTATGGCCCGTTGAGCCCATTTAGAATGATCTTGTTGGAGAATATCTGCGTATTCGCGCTTGCAGGCAAGTCGCTCTAGGAGAGCGAGATGAGATAGAGGAGCTTGCTCTTCCATCAGATCAAGAGTCTGAATGGATCCAAGCAGAAATTCTTTGAGGAAATTGGTGTTGGATTGACGTTCGCGGTGCCAAATCTTGCAGCTGAATTTGATGGCGTGGAGCTTAAGAAGTAAGTTGCCAAGACCCCGAGATCTAGAAATGGAAGTGAGGCATTCTTCGACCAGTTTAACAAATAACTGATCTTGAAGCCAAAATTTTTCGAAACGGAATTGGTGATGATGGGGGAAGTGAAAGTCTGAGAAAAGAGCGATGGGAACATGATCCGAAGAAGGATTGGGAAGGGCTTTCGCGTAGGAGTTGTGAAATTTCGAGAACCAAGTATGCGTAACTAGAAACCATCTAGTTTGGCGAGGGAGGGAATAAGACGCTGATTCGACCAAGTAAAATTCCTGCCATTGATAGGGATCTCAGATAATTGGAGATTCCGAATGCAATCGTTGAAGATGCACGATTGGGAGTCAGAGGAAACCGAATTCGACCTTTCAGAGGCGAAACGAGTAATGTTGAAATCACCACAGAAAAAGCCGAGCCCTTGAACGAACTGATGGAGGGAGCGGAATTCTTGCCAGAAAAGAGGGCGTCGATTAGAAGTCGACGGCCCATAAACGGAGATGATCGTTAATACACAATCGAGGAGATGCCAGTGCAGTTGAACTATCAGGAAGAAATTAAGGCGGTGGATGGAAATTAAAGAGAAAATTGAGTCCTTGAATCCAAAGAGAATCCCGCCTCTAGAGCCTATGGCGTCGAGAGAGATCCAATTCGAGATAGAAGAACCTCCTAACGAACGGAAGAGGTGGGGAGAGGGAGATTCAATCTTAGATTCTTGAATCGAAATAATGTCACAGTGATAAGAAGCAATAAGGTCAAAAATGGCCCTTTTTTGGCGGGGCAGTTGAGGCCCCGAATATTCCAGGAGAGACTAATCATGATAAAGAAGGTGCTCCTGGACACGGGACCGTTCAAGCTCTCTAAGACGGGAGATTGGGATTGAAGAATTGGAGGAAAGTGAAAAGCCTAGGGATTGGGCGAGTGATAACATCTCGGAGTCCGACAGATCATCAAATTGGTGATGATAAAGAGAGCCCAAAGGAGGGGGCGGAGAGTTGGGGACAGAAGGGGAAGCAGCTAACGAAGTAGCTGATCGTTTCGCCTTAAGACGGGCACTCGATCGAATCAATCGAAAGGGGCTTGAAGACGAAACAGGGGACCAAAAGTTTGTAGAATACAAGGGCTCTGTAATGGAGGAGGACTGAGGTCCTATACGCTCCAAACCCTGGCAAGGGCAGGGGTCCTTAAGGGGGGGGATGGGAGAGGAAACGTACGGATTAAGAGAATTATGATCGCTGGCCACCGGAAGAAACTCGGGAGGCAGAGCCTTACGAGAATTAATGCATTTGAACAGAAAGTCAGAAGCTAGCTTAATGTGAGAAAGAGAGAGGGAGGAGATAGAGCATAAGTCCTTAATTAGGCCAACAGGAGCCATTTTAAAGGATGGGAAAGTAATTTCCAGCACAAAAAAAGAACGACTAGCAACAACAGCTAAACGAAAGTAAAAACAGTAATCAAAGGAAGAAGATAAGAGATGGACCTGTTTGGTTGCATGAGCAAGCTCAAGCGCAGCAACTTCATCGCCTAGAAGGTCGTCCTTAGCTGTCCAGTCCTGGACCTTAGCTTGAGGGGACACTTTAAAGTCAGAGAGGCAGAGGAGGGACGAGAGGAGCTGGAAGTAGGGAAGTGAGCGGAACGTTGGAACTGTTCCCAGTCAGAAGCGAAGGACGGATTGACATCCCAAGCGGGTCAGTTCTCAGATTGAGTAGGAATATTTCTATCGAAGAGTTGACCATCAATTTCAAGACTGATCCCATAATACTACCCATTCAATAACATTATTCCTTTCACATTAAGAACCACAATAGCCATTATACGAATTACATAATAAAAAAAAGTCTTTTAAGGAAGACAATTGAAGGTTTCAAGGCAAACATTTTTTATTTTATTGTTTTTTCTATTTTTGATTAAGAATGGAGGCCATCAAATTCATTAATAGAACCAAGATTACAACTGCGCAAGAAGCGCATCACCGACTAAAATTACAATATTACAAGCATCTATCACTAACTGCCAATATACAAGCAGTAAAACTAACCCCAAAACATCCAGAAAACCACACATAATAAATAAACTATCAGGCCTTGTGGTGGACATTATATAACACACGCAAAATATCAAGAGACGAAGCAGGCTCCATCTCGACCATGTCAAAAATTTTGGCACTCATTCGCACATCAATATACAGATAATCAGCAATGAACACATCACCAGCAGGAAGACAACCATTTCAGCTGGGTTCCTCCCAAAAAATAATGCCATAAACATTCAAAACTAGCATTGAGAAACTCCACAGTATTGCACCATACAAGTCCCATAGTATCCAACATTAATACATCCAAAGATAGATTAAAACATAGTGTTAGATTCAGAGATAGAAAATAATACTTTATTGGATTCTTGGGTTGATTATAACGGAGTACAGTGTCTCATATATATAGGAGAAAAGTAAAGACTAAACTAATACATATTCCGATATGAGACTAAACTGAGTAATATAAGATCTCACATCTAACACCTCCTCTCAAACTCAAGTTAGTTCAACCAACATGAGTTTGGAATATTGACGATGTTCATGTGGCAGGAACGGCGCACAGTGGCGCATGGATGACACTCGGTGACAACGCATGGTGATGCAAAAAAAAGTAGTAGTAGTAGTAGTAGTAGTGCTATTTGACAGGAAGTAGTGCTTTTCGGCGGGAAGTAATATAAGTTGTGCACTTCGGCGAAAAGCAGTAAAAGTAGTGGTGACAATAGTTCGGGATGGCCCTGGGCGGATGTTGGGATTGGATCCGGCTCATGGATCTGGGATAAACGTCGGAGGACGTCAGGAATTCAGATGTCATAATCTTGGATGATGTCGAGATCTTCCCCTCTCAAACTCACGATGGATTAACCAATGTGAGTTTGTATTGGGATCTGGATGCAGAAATGGGAGGGAATCGATGGGAGGTGGGCGGAGGGAGACGGGAGTTGGGATGAGTTGTGTTCGGATTTTTTTTTTGGCGACAGAAATCGGTCGGGTTTGGATTTGGGAATTGATTTTCAGGTATAGGGTAATAGGGTATGAGGGTTTGGATTTGGGATTGGACTTAGGAGAAGTAAGCAGAGAAAGAGAAGGGTTGTGGTGGCTATGATCTAGACAGGATCGGGAGCATTGTTCGATGGCGGCGCGATGACGGGATGTGGCAAGCGATGGGGATGTTCGGATTGGGTTTTGTTGTGGATTGGTAGGGTTTTTTTGTTGTGGATTGGTAGGGTTTTTTGGGAAGATCTAGATTAGGGTTCGGGTGTCACACCCCACTTTCCAAAAATAAAGAATACGAGCACATTACATTGGTCCAGCGAATGACTAACGTTACCCATAAGCTGTTATCCGATCAACTCAATAATACAATCAATACAGAACAATTGCACATATACTAATTATAATCTCATGAACAATAATACTTGGAATGAAGCAATATGAAATATCCAAATACAATAAACCAACGTCTGGAAATAATAATAAAATTATTCGGGTCAAAAGCCCACAATATAATGAGATAACAATAGTTCAATGATTAAGTCTTCATGATAAAACAATAATTTATTAAGCGGCGATGCTATCAATTTCTCCCAATCCGTCAGGCAATTTTCCATCAACACCTGTAAACACTTCATTTAAAAAGAGGAGAAAATTGTTCTTGAAGCAAGTCATTGACAACAAGTAAAGAAAGCAAGGAACAATGGAATAACGATATAACAATGAATTGAATGGTACAGTAGGAATCAATAACATGGGACAATAGCAATAATCAATATCATGATAATCGATGCAATAGTTGTAAACAATGATTCAATAATCGATAACAATATTCAATGACCAATAACAATAACACTTGCCAATATTTGACATCAATAGAACAATGATGAACAACATGCACTGTCGATGTTGTGTCAATTCTTGAGTCTATTAATCATTTTAATCCTAACTAATTGTAACCTCTGTTCTCGTATATAAGTATTTTTCCGTTTATTCTCTGTATTTAAAATTTTTATAACTTTCTTCTCACTTTTAAATTCTTTTTTTTCAACAATTATATTTTCAATTGATCGAATTTTAACAAAATATTATTCCGGTTTCTAAGAAATCTTCTATTTCATTTTATTATTCGAAAATTATATTTATTTCGAATAACGGTGTATTTTAATTTTATTTTATATTTCTAATTGATCGACTGTTTACATTTTAGCCCAAATCAACTATATTATTGCTATTTGGATTTTAATAAAATTATTAAACTCAAATTTCATTTTGATATGTATATATATATTATCATTATTGTTATTATTATTACTTTTGAATGCTTATTAATATTCATCTTTCGTTATTTATTAAATTGTGGAAGTCTATTGATCTCCATTTATATTTTTATGATTTTGGAGTATGGATTTTGTATACCAATTGATTTAATTGTACTACTATATGAGTATTGATTTATTTATTGATATATTACTTATTATTTTAATCTAAAACCCATTTTCTATTGGATTTTAAACCCAAAAATCCTATACTCTATTCTCTTATTGGATCCTATCCTATACTATCCATTAACCCAAACCCTCACCCTATACTATATAAAATCCTAACCTACCCTAACCCTAACCCTACTCTACTATTCAACCCCATACACAGCCGCCCCTACACTATTCATCCATCCCTACCTCCCGCCTCTTCATCTCCCGATCATCCTCCTTGTCGCCGCCTTTGACTCCACCCATCTCCACCATCCTCGTCATCTTCACCCCCGCACCCTTAGTCGAAACCCATCGCCTTACCGTCTTCCCCTGTTCACCATCCCCTTCGAGCCATCCTCCTCCCATTATCGTGCTTCAAAACCCATCGTCTTCCACCCCTGAACACACAACCTCGACAGCCCCCCTCCATTCCACCGTCACCCCCTTGCTCCCTCATCGCTAACCCATCACCTCATCGTCTTCGCTCCCGAAGCCATTACCCATCACCTCACCTCGCTCCCGAAACCTATTATGCCCTCGACCATGTGCTTCATCCTCGTCATCATCCCCTACCTCTACACTCGCCTTCGTCGCCTCACCATTGCCGAATCCCCGAGCTCCGCCATTGCCATCCCTCATTTGTTTTTCTTCTAAAAACAGAGCTCCGACCACTCCCATCGCCGTCGCCACCCGCCGTCGACTGCTCCCCGGTCGAGATCCTCAACGTTGCCACCGCAATGCCGCCGCAATGCCACCGCAGTCGTCAGTCAAAGCTTCCCCCACCATTGCCGCTATTTGATCAGGAGAGAGATCGAGTTCAAATCTCAGTCGTCCGATCTCCCTCATGGTTCAGATCCGATCAGATCAGATCTTGGCCTCCCGATCTCTTCGCAATTCAGATCATCATCATCAGATCATCAGCATCAGCCCCAGATCAGATCAGAGCCATCCGAACCTGATCATCACCATCAGCATCAGCCCCAGATCAGATCAGAGCCATCTGAACCTGATCATCACCATCACCATCAGCATCAGATCAGGACCGTCCGATCCCCATCGTGATTGTGATCTTTGATCTTCTGATCTCTTGATCTCCGTCGTCCGATCCGATTGTGATCATCTTCATCAGAGCGATATCAACCGTTGATCATCTTGATCTTGATCATCATCAAGATCCATGCCGATCCGATCCATCCGATCTCGATCGTCGATCGACGTCCTCATCCAATCAAGGCAATTATCTTCTTGTACAATCATTTGTTCCAGTACAAGCTTTTAATTGAAAATACTGCAAGTAGATTGAAGTTGTGACTCCCCTTGGCTTATCATTTGATGATCTTATTTTACTTGTTGCCGTCCTTAACAATTTCCATAATCATAAGAGTCACAATCTTTCGTTGATATATTCGTTTCACAACTAGTTAGATCTATTCTATCATCTAGTTATTTGAACACATGAAATTATGAATCACCTTGACTTGTAGATGTATGTTGTCTAATGTATGTGTTGATTTATTTTCTTTTGAGTTGAGAAATAAATGTGGCTTGCTGATTTGATACATATTACATCCTGGTTTGTATCACACACTAATTTAGACTAATAATAGTCATTAATCATACCACTTTTTATATAAAAGAAATCCCTTATGTTGCTGTTCATGTTTTTGCCTGCTGTTTGACCTTGATAACATCAGATTCTAGAGTTGAGCTATAAACATGAAATTTAGCCCGAGATGTCTAGTTTACTACCATTTTGACGGAATTGAATTCCAAGTTATGGTTTGTGAATTATCACTGTTTTAGTGCTGCTGTGTCTGAAATTTCAGATTCTTAAATTTGCTGTGTCACTCTATTTTCCAAATTAAATTGACTATACTATCTGTAAGATAATAACTTGAAATTTTTCATGTTTAGACTAGAAACACTAGAGCACATTCCTTAATTTTCCTAAAATTAATTGATGAAGTTTCAGACCAGTTTCATTTTTCTAATCACAATTTTACAAATTCTGGATAAACACGAATCCTGTGTAGTTTGCTGTTTTGACACTAGTTGGTAGAACTTTCATGTATCTTGTTTATATGTGCTGGATACGACAGAGAGTCTAGTTTCTATATTTTCTAATGGATTTAGATTTTCATTCCTGCGGTGGTGGGAATCTTAGTTTTGGTACAGCAACGTCATGCTGTCCAGAATTGGAATTCTCATCGTTTTTTATAATTATAATTTGTTTGATACTCGAATATGCATTCTACCTAGTTTAAACTTGTTCCCTGTCCTTGATCATGTTTACTTTTCCTGTTTTGCATGCTTTCATGCTTGTCTTGATAATAATAATAAATAATAAGCCGGGGTTAAGGGAAAGACCATAGTAGTAGACAATATAGGTAAGTGTACTCAGAAGGGGGTCCATGTTTCCCATGATTTTAAGTCAAATGGAGCTAAGTACCATGTAGAACTAAGTGTCATGTCAGGGATTGACGGGGGCCACCTCTAGTGTCTACGGGGGTCATCTCTAGTGCCCATATTTGATTACATGCTCGTATTTCCTACAAGACCTGAGTATACGGCCCTATAAAATCCACCACTAGTCCTAAACGTAACTTGTTTGTATAGCAACCATGTGGTAAATAAATGAGACGCATGAAGTGCTACCCAGATAGAATTAAACAATAGACTTAAGAATAACCTGTTACTTGTACACACTTGGCACCTGCCTCGCATGCTACTTGATACTTACCACTTGATACTTGTTACTAGATACGTGATACTCGATACTTGATACATATTATATGCTCACTTGTTACCTATTCCTGCCACTTGTATTTGCTACCTGATCCTGTTATTTGATTTATTTCACTTGGTATCTAGTCTTTTGAACTTTCACTCCTTGTTGCATCCTTGTCAAATCATGTTGTATATTCTTGATTTCATATCTTTGTTTCATATTTTCTTGCACTTGTTTTCATACCCCTTGCTTGTACTACTTGCGGCCCGTAACTTGCACTAACAGGCGTCTGTCTTTGTTTCTCTATTTTCATTCTATATGATATAAATACAGGTTTTGGAGATCAATTGCCTACAAGAGTTGGTGAGCAAACCTTCTAGGCTTCGCTTGGGAAAGCTTGCTTTAGTTATTTGTATTTAGGTAATTTAATTCGTGTTGCTATTTAAAACATGTAACGGGCTTGTAGTCCCGAAGTTTTTACTTTTGATCCAGATCTTGAATTTATTTAGGATATTTATATTTGTTTCAAATGTTTTATGTTGATTAATAAATTATTCATGCATGCGTGGTTGAATATATTTTTCTATATTTCTTGTTATAATGCTGGGTCGATCCAACAGCTTATGAATGATGAAAATCATTCGCTGGGCTTGTCATGTACTCGTATCCCGTATTCCTTTTGGGAAGTGGGGTGTGACACTAATGCAACACTTCATGCATCCCATTTATTTACCGCATGGTTGCTACATACAAATAAGTTACGTTTAAACATAGTGCTAGATTTTATAGATCATGTACTCGGCAACGATATACAATATTGACCGATGATTTAATGACCGATGACCGAATCAATTGAGATACTGTAATTAGTAATCTACAATCACCCTATGACCGATATGACTGATATGACAGATAAATAGGGAAACACGGGCCCCTCTCCGAGTACAGTCCTTATATTGTCCACTACTAAAGTCAACCCTTAAACCCCGACTTGTTAATCATTTTATCAATACAACAATACAATATGCAATTTGAGACATGAAATGAACAACAGTATCAATAGAAGAGCAATAGGACGATAACTTAGATAGGACAATTAGAACGATGACAATAGAACATTAGGATCATGCAATGCAACATATACACTTTAATTCATGTAATACTATGATATAGGAATAATTAATTTAAGAAAAACCAAAAATTACAATTTTAGACATTAAACACAGCAATAGTAAAACGATCATAACTTTTCTTATACAACTTGGAATTCAGAAATTCAAGATGTTTTGGAAACTAGAAACATAGGGCTACAACTCTTATTCAGAAAGTTATTTATTTTAAGATCATTTACTGGGTCGAAAATAATAGACAAAATCCAGACAGCAACAACATACAGGTTTTGGAGTATTTTTCATGAAATAAATTAATTAAACATGATGGATATCGATTCTATAGTCAATAGATCTTATAATCAGCATGATGGGTGTGATAGCATGATAAATACAATTGAAACACACATATACACTATTTTAACAATAACCAAACATCAATCGATCATTCACACACAACCTAGCATTAGTTTCTAAGATAGATTATTTGTGTAGCGATTATATAAATAACCCTATTATCAATTCTACATGAACGCATGAAAGATTCAATCTTTGGAGTCAAAAGTGGCACAAAGTCTAGAATATGGTGGTTAGCTCGTGTAAACCCTCAATAGACCCAACGGAAGATAATCAATACAATGATACGATAAACAATTAGGATCTACTTGAGGAATTTCAATACAAATTCTTGAATTTGATACAATTAGCAATTCAAGAGAGAAAGTGACTTGCCTTATTGACGGTTAGTTCGAACACCAAGAATAGCAGGATGAGAATCTCAGAGCAATGCCAACGATTGCAAACAAAGCAGATCATGATGATGATCGACGATCGATGATCAAGTGCAAGATCAAGCAAACAACGACCGAGATCAAGATCGAGATCAAGTGCAAGATCAAAGATCAAAATCTATGGCCGAGATCGAAAGATCAAGGATCAAGATCAAAGCAGCAAACAACACTCCTTGGATCCAAACAGTATACAGTGATCCTCAACACAACACCAAACAACAAAACAGCCCAATCACTAAACACCAATCAATCTCGGCTAACACAGCAAATGCGATGACTGTATGTGATGCTCGGACTGACGAGGGCGGTGGCGGCGGTCGGGGGTGCATTTGCAGCTCGATGGCAAACTTGACGGGTACAGGGTCTATGATGGAGGTGAAGGCAATGACTGCCAGCAGCAAAGGGTAGCAGTGGGAATGGGTTGCTTCGGTCGAGGGGGCACCGCGATGGAGGTAGGCGGTAACAGTGGATGAGTAAGATGATGAGAGGGTGCTTCAGTAGGGGGACGGTGCTGCGACTAGAGGCAGAGGAGGATGGCGAAGCAGCATGATGATGGGTTCGATTGCGTGCCTCTATTTTTAGAAGAAACAGAGGAAGAGGAGGGAGAGCGATGGGGCGGGTGACTGCGGAGCTGAGGTGGGGTTGGCAAAGGCAGGGCGACTGGATAGGGTACAGGAGTAGTAGTCGAGGGTGGTACAGGGTGGCGATGGGTTCACGTGGTGAAGAAGAAGATGAAGTCGATGGTGGTGGTAGAGCGGGATGGGTTCGGGAGCAGATGAGAGGAGAAGAAGAGGTCGATGGTGGCAGAGGTCGCGAGGTGGTTGAGCGGATGGTAGGGAGGGGAAGCTTGACGAGGGAGACGATGAGGGGCTGTAGGCGATGGGAGGAAGAAGAAGAGGATGAGCGGCGAGTTGGGTTCGGGATTGGTCTGAGAAGAAGAAGGAGGGAAAACAGGGGAGGTGAGGGCGATAGGGAACTGGGCGATGAAGGCGGTGAAGGGATGGAGGTGATGGCAATGGGGTGAGTGATGAGTTGGCTTTAGGTTGCGGATGAGAGAAGGAAGAGAGGTGAACAGGGTTTGGGTTAGGCGGCGGGGTAGAACAAGGGCTAGGTTTAGGGTAGGGTAGGGTAGGGTTAGTATATATAGGAAATGTGTGGGTTATTAGGTATTGGGTTTAGGGTATAGGGGTCCAATAAGGAAATGGCCAACTAAAAATAAGATTATATAACAAAATATAGTTTGTATTACAATATAGAAGTTATTTGAAATAACTACAAATGCAATTAATAAATAGAAATAGATTTTTAATAAAGAATCGAACGTAATAATAATAATAATAACAATGATAACAATAATAACAATAATAATAATCACAAGGATAATAATAACAACAACAACAATAATAATAATAATAATAATAATAATAATAATAATAATAATAATAATAATAATAATAATAATAATAATAATAATAATAATAATAAGATTATATAACAAATACAAATTTACTAAAATAATCCAAATAGCAATAATACATTTGATTTGGGTTCAAATATAAATAGCCGATCAATAAGAAATAGAAAGTAAGATTAAAATACACCATCATTCGAAATGAATTTAAATTTTCGATTAGAAAACACTTTAAAAAAAAATCCAATCGAATTTAGCACAAAATAAATTTATAAAAATAAAATTATAGAAAATACACGGAAAATACTTATTGTCGGGAATGGAGGTTACAATTCTACCCACCTTACAACAATATTTCGTCCTCGAAATTTGCACAAGCGGTACATAGGTCATAGCAAAAGCAAACTGGGAAACAATAAAACTGGGAATATATGGAAAAAAAGGCAAAATGGTGGCAACACCAGAATTAGAAAGGGCATAGATATGAATGAAGTGATCAAGAATGATGTGAATAAGGATTCAATGAATGATAACAAATGCAAATGCATGAAAAAGGAGTAAACAATGCAAAGAAAGAGAAGCAACAGGAGAATTCTGGGACCTGTAAGTTATGGGCCCACCACACTTCCGGTGCGCCGCTCTGATCGGGAATACTTTGTCGTCATCATCCATCAACGCTAGCAATCTGCTTCATGGCAGATCAAGCGATTTCGAATTCTGAACACTTCCTGAGATCCTGGGACTCTGCGTGCATACCTTGGAGCAAACGATGACACTTCCTAGTGATGATCCAAGCTGCTGACATGTCGTTGCATATCAAGCGATGCAGATCGGCGAATCGAACAGAAATCAAAGAAAGGATAGTACTAGAATCAAAAGAATATGGTACAAAAAGTATGAAATTACACCCAATAAGGAATCAACAAATGAGGCCGACTGTAAGAGATGGAAGGAAACAAGGAATCAAAGAATTGAATATGAAGGGACCAAAAAGGAAGACTAGTATCCAGATTGTTGGTTATCAATTATTCATTTGATTCCTATATTGCACATACTGTTGAGTCAAACCGGTAAAACCCAAATCTGACTAATATATCAGTCAAAGCCAAACTCCCATACGTTAGTAATGTCTGACTGATATATTATCCAAACCTGGGCTCTAATACCACTAAAAACCTTATCACGCACCGCATTCCAAAAATGCGGAATACAAGCACATGATATTGGCCCAACAAATGACTAACATCACCCATAAGCTATTTATGCGATCAACTCAACAATATAATAAATACAGAATAATTGTGCAGGCAATAATAATAATCTCATGAGCAATAATACTTGGAATGAAGCAATATGAAATATCCAAATAAAATAAACCAATGTCTGGAAATAATAATAAAATTATTTGGGTCAAAAGCCCACAATACAATTAGATAACAATAGTTCAATGATTAAGGTTATCATGACGAAACAATAATTTATTATGCGGCGATGCTATCAATTTCTTCACCAAGGTTGTTCTTCCAATCCGTCAGGCAATTTTCCATCAACACCTGTAAACTCTTCATCTAAAAAGAGGAGAAAAATTATCCTTAGAGCAAGTCATGGACAACAATTAGAGAAGCAAGGAACAATGGAATAATGATATAACAATGAATTCAATGGATCAATAGGAATCAATAACATGGGACAATAACAATAATCAATATCATGATAATTGATGCAATAGTTGTAAACAATGATTCAATAATCGATAACAATATCCAATGACCAATAACAATAACACTTAGCCAATATTCGATATCAATAGAACAATGATGCACAACATGCAATGTCGATGTTGTGCCAATTCTTCAGTCTATTAATCATTTTAATCATAACTAATGTAGCACTTCATGCATCCCATTTATTTACTACATGGTTGCTACATTCAAACAAGTTATGTTTAGACTTAGTGGTGAATTTTATAGATCTTGGACTTGACAACGATATACAATAATGACCGATGATTTATTGATCGATGACCGAATCAATTGAGATAGTGTAATAAGTTATCTACAATCAACCAATGACCGATATGACCGATAGGATCGATAAATAGGGAAACACGGGTCCCTCTTCCAAGTACAGTCCCTATATTGTCCACTACTAAAGTCAACCCTTAAATCCCAACTTGTTAATTATTTTATTAATGCAACAATATCATATGCAATTTGAGACATGTGATGAACAACAGTATCAATAGAAGAGAAATTGGACGATAACTTAGATAGGACAATTAGAATAATGACAGTGGGACAATAGAATCATGCAATGCAACATGCACACTTTAATTCATGCAATACTATGATATAGAAATAATTAATTTAAGAAAAACTGGAAATTACAATTATGGACATTAAACACAGCAGTAGTAAAACGATCATAACTTTTGTTGTACAACTCGGAATTCAGAAATTCAAGATGTTCTAAAAACTAGAAACATAGGGCTACAACTCTTATTCAGAAAATTATTTATTTTAAGATCATTTACTGGGTCGAAAATAACAGACAAAATCCAGATAGCAACAACATACAGGTTTTTGGGTATTTTTCATGAAATAAATTAATTAAACAGGATGGATATCGATTCTATAGTCAGTAGATCTTATAATCAGCATGATGGGTGTGATAGCATGATAAATACAATTATAACACACATATACACTATTTTAATAACAACCAAACATCAATCGATCATTCGCACATACAACCTAACATTAGTTTCTAAGATAGATTATTTGTGTAGCGATTATATGAATAACCCTATTATTAATTCTAAATGAATACATGAAAGATTCAATCTTTGGGTTCAAAAGTGGCACGAAGTCAAGAATATTGGGGTTAGCTCATGTAAACCCTTAATAGACCAAACGTAAGATAATCAATGCAACGATACGATAAACGATTAGGATCTACTTGCGGAATTTTAATGAAAATTCTTGAATTTGATATAATTAGCAATTCAAGAGGGAAAATGACTTGCCTTATTGACGGTTAGTTCGAACACCAAGAATAACGGGATGAGAATCCTGGAGCAACACCAACGATTGCGGACAATCATGATGATCATTGACGATCGATGATCAAGTGCAAGATCAAGCAATCAACAACCGAGATCAAGATCGAGATCAAGTGCAAGATCAAAGATCAAAATCAGCGGCCGAGATCGAAAGAACAAGGATCATGATCAAAGTAGCAAACAACACTCCTTGGATCCAAACAACTTACAACGATCCACAACATAATACCACACAGCAAAACCACCCAATCACTAAACACCAATCAATCTCGGCAAACACAGCAAATGCGATGACTGTGTGCGACGCTCGGACTGACGAGGGCAATGACAACGATCAGGGGTGCAGTTGCAGCTCGATGGCATGGGGACAGGGTCGACGATGGAGGTGAAGGTAATGACTGCCAGTAGCAAAGGGCAGCAGTGGGGATGGGTTGCTTCGGTCGAAGGGGCACCACGATGGAGGTAGGCAGCAAAAGTAGATGACGAGAGGGTGCATCAGTGGGTGGATGGTGCTGCGACTGGAGGCAGCGGAGGATGACGAGGCGGAATGAAGATGGGTTCGATGGCGTGGCTCTGTTTTTGGAAGAAACAGAGGAAGAGGAGGGAGAGCGATGGGGCGGGTGACTGCGGAGCTGAGGTGGGGTTGGCAAAGGCGGGGCGATTAGAGAGGGCGTAGGAGTAGCAGTCGAGGGTGGAACAGGGTGGTAATGGGTTCACACGGTGAGGAAGAAGATAAGGTCGATGGTGGTGGTAGAGTAGGATGGGTTTATAAGAAGATGAGAGGAGGAAGAAGAGGTCGATGGTGGGATGAAGTCGTGAGGTGGTCGAGCAGATGGTAGGGAGGGGAAGCTTGACGGGGGAGACGATGAGGGGCTGTTGGCGATGGTAGGGAGGTGAAGCTTGACGTGGGAGACGATGAGGGGCTGTTGGCGATGGGAGGAAGAAGAAGAGGATAAGCGGCGAGTTGGGTTCGGGATCGGTTTGGGAAGAAGAATTAGAGAAAATAGGGGAGGTGAAGGCGATGGGGAACTGGGCGATGAAGGCGGTGAAGGGATGGAGGTGATGGCAATGGGGTGAGCGATGAGTTGGCTTTCGGCTGCGGATGCAAGGAGGAAGAGAGGTGAATAGGGTTTGGGTTAAGCGGCGGGGTAGAACAGGGGCTACGTTTAGTGTAGGGTAGGGTAGGGTAGGGTTAGTATATATAGGAAAAGTGTGGGTTATTGGATATTGGGTTTAGGGTATAGGGATCCACTAAGAAAATAGCCAAATAAAAATAAGATTATATAACGAAATATAATTTGTATTACAATATAGAAGTTATTTGAAATAACTGCAAATGCAATTAATAAATAGAAATAGATTTTTAATAAATAATCGAAGGTAATACTAATAACAATAACAATGATAACAATAATAACAATAATAATAATCACAAGGATAACAATAATAATAATAATAATAATAATAATAATAATAATAATAATAATAATAATAATAATAATAATAATAATAATAATAATAATAACAATAATAATAAGATTATATAACAAAATACAAATTTATTAAAATAATCCAAATAACAATAATACATTTGATTTGGGCTCAAATATAAATAACTGATCAATAAGAAATAGAAAGTAAGATTAAAATACACCATCATTCGAAATGAATATAAATTTTCGATTAGAAAACACTTTAACAAAAGATACGATCGAATATTGCACAAAATAAAATTATAAAAATCAAATTATAGAAAATACACGAAAAATACTTATTGTCGAGAATGGGGGTTACATCAGGTATGGAGTTGGATCTGGATTAAAGTTCGAGTCGATTTTGGAGTTGGATCTGGCATAGGGTTTGACTCATGGCGGCGGAAGGGTAGCGAGAACAGCAAAAATAGTAGCTACAACAACAACAACAGTGCATGAAATGACAATGAGAAGAACTTAGATGGAAGATCTAGTTCAGAGTTGTGTTTGGTGTAAAATTGGAAGAAGTTGTCATGTTGGGTTTGTATGGATGTTGGGAGTGGTGACAGTGATGGTGTTGTTCGGTGGAGGTGACAACAAGGTCAAATAGGAGGTCTAGGTATGGGTTTGAGATGACGATGATAGTTGATGATGGTAACGGTGATAGGTGTTGGTGGTCGGGATAAAGTGGAATTCGAGTTTTGATGGGGTTCGACGTTGTTGATGGGTTGCTGATTGGAAGGGATGAAGGAGATGAAGTTCCGGAAGATGGAGTAGTGGAGAAGGTGGTTGTTGGCTAGTTAGGTTGGGGAAGGAAATTAGGGTTTGATTAGTGATTTAGGGATTTGATTAGGAGAATTTGGGATTAGGGGTTGATTAGGAGAATTTGGGATTTGATCAGGATCGAGATCGGGATCGGGATCGGGAGAGGGATGTCGGCAACGGGAGGTGAATGATTCCGAAAAAGACGGGAACCACTCCACATCGATGATGAGGAGAAAAATAGTATAGGCCTGATTAATGTGGAAGCTTTGATACCAGGTTAGATTCAGATATAGAAAAAAATCCTTTATTGGATTATTAGATTGATTATAACCGAGTACAATGTCTCTTATATATAGAGACAAGGAAAGACTAAACTAATACATATTTCTATATGGGACTAAACTGAGTAATATAATATTTCACATCTAACACATAGTACGAAAACCCATATCCATTATAGTACTACAAACATGATTTAACATAACCCATCTTGAAATCCCAACATAAAACAATGTAAATGAGCGCCCCTTCCATCTTCTTCATATCCTACATTAACCTGACCCACTCATCTCCTGTCTTTCACCATCTACCCTTCCATCTACCTATTTATATTCCTCTTCTGGGTGGCTACAACTCCTGCCCAATCATGCACCAATTTCATTATATATCTCATGATAAAATCAATATGCACAATAACGTTATTAAAGCACAAACTGTTTCTAGCCAACAAAAGAACCCATAGAGTACTAGCACATTATATCCCAAGTATTTATGAAGTCACTATTTATATGATTCCGTCTCCAATCACCCCATAAACCTTCTACTCTCACCGGTAAACTATCGACCTGAAAATTAAAACATCTTCCTAAGATTAACCAAACTTCTTTTGCAATCACACAATTGATAAAATTTGCTTTGTGTCTTCAAATAGGGTTCTGCATCTATCATAGGAGATACCTATGTTCATGTACCTTTTTTGTAAATTCCTCTCAGTTAGTATTGCATTGTTCAGTACGAACCACAAGAAAATTCTAATTTGTTGACTTCCAAATAGTATACGTCTCCATTGATCTAGTAAGCCCATTTTAAAGAAAGTTATACAACGATTTCACCGTGAACACCCCACTTATAATCCCCATATCCTTTGTATCTGGGTTATACATCCTGTTGTTAGATGAATATATTCTATTAAACATCTCTATAACCAAACTTATATGCGATACACTCAAGTCTTTCTTGAATTTCACTCTCCATCCTCTACAAAAATTCCCATAATCTTTGACCAAACCATCTTAATTATGGACTTATTCATATAACTCTGGGAAATCATTGGCCAGTGGCGCATCCATACACCATATATCTTTCCAAAATCTACCTTCGTTCCCCTTTTCGACGATACATTTCGTACCTGTGTGAAACATGTCCCAGTTTTGAGGCTGTTTTCCAAAATGTTGAGATCCTCGTTCCTTTCCTTACTCCTTCAAATTTCACCTTTCTTTGTACCCTGTATAATGAAGGGCATCCACACTCTCATTTGTGATTAATGAAGCTTCCAACACTACTTTGATAGCAGCGACTCATTCATTTCCTTCCGATTAATAATTCATAATCCTCCAATTTCCTTTCGTCCCCAAACTCTTCCCCACTTCATTAAGTGATAACGTCCATTTCCTTCTCATTTCCCAAATATTGTTTTTTCTAATTCAATCAGTTTTACTGATGACCCACATTGGTAATTCAAACATAGTAATCCAGCAAATAGGTAAGTTTCCAAAAAAACAGAATTGAGTACGATAACCCTCCCCAACAAGTGATAAACACTGACTTATCCATCCTTGTAATATTTTCTCAAACTTCTCAATAAGCATATTCCAATCTTATTTTTTAAATTTTCGATCTCTCAGAGGTACCCCAATATATACAGAAACCATTCTTTTCACATCCTAAAATCATCTTCATACTATCTACAATTTCTCCTTGTATACCTCCAATTGTCATCATTGAGATTTTATGATAACTGCCTTTTAAACCTGCCCAAAGTTCAAAGCAATCAATTGAGCTTTTGATTTCCAAAACTTCTTCAATTTTATTCCCACTAAACAAAATAGTGTCATTGGCATATTGAAGGATCCTAATGTTACACTTGTCTTTGTTCAAACCCAAACCTGTAAGGACCCTTCTCTCGCTCCTCTTTCAATCATTTCTGTCAGTCCATCCGCAACCAATGAGAACAAAAGAAGCAAGATCTGGTGTAACCCCAGTTTTTCGTTTTTCGTATTTTGATGTATTTTTCTCTTTCTTGAGTATTTTTACTCTCTTGCATTTTTCTTGGACTATATATTGAAGTTGTTTTCAATATATATTCATTTTTGTTTCATTTTGAGCTCTTTGTGTTGATTTGTTCGTCTTTGGTCTCGTCTCCATTGATTGTTGTTCTTTTCTCTTCATTGGATTCTTGTTCTCTTTATTTTGCTCTTGGGTGTTCATGGTGTTTTGGTTGGCTACTCTAGTCCTAATCCCATTGCTTTTTATCCCTAATTGATCACCATAGCCAAATTAACTTACAATCCTATTTTGAATCCTATACAAAATTGACCCTAATCAACTCATATTGAACTAATCCTATTTCTGCTCCTAAACCATCCACAACCCATTAACCCAATACCCATCTCCTATTACAAACCCTAAAATCCCCATATATATACCTCTCTCACCCTCTCTCCTAAAACCCTAACCCTATCTCTCACATCCTGGCCTCCCTCTCTCTTTCCTGTGCACGCCGACACCCCAAACCCCCAGCCGACCACCTCCTCCCGACTGCCCTTCGGCCTGCACCTTCTCCAATCCCGATCGCCAACACCCTAGTCGCAACCTCATACACCGAGTAACCACTCCATCCATCCATCTTCATCTTTCTCTCTCCCTCCGACCGTACTCCGGCGCGTTGACAGAAGCACCAGGAGTAGCAGTAGCTGCCGCTACCCCCATCTCTCTCTCTTCCTCTTGGTGGTTGCACGTGCACGTAGTTTGCACGTGGTTTGATTGGTTGTGGAGTTTCGTTCGTGGATTTGTTCATTGTCGGGATCCATTCCCGTTAATCTTGGTGTTCTTCGTTTTCGTCTTCGGTTAAGGCAAGTAACTTGTACTCCAATTCCTTTGTATGATACAAGTCAAAAATACTGCTTATAGTATAGTTGGGTTCTATAGACAATCGTGTGAGTGTTATTTTTGATGGGTTTTGTCTCTATAGTGCTACTTGACCATAGTTGCCTCACGACACAAAAATCAACATGAAAACAACTAGGTTCGACCGTTCTTGACCTATTCATATATGTGAGATAATTAGGTGAATTTTTGTGTTTGATGAGATCCATATGATATGATGGTTGTGAATATGTTATATACTCTATTTCATGATTATTTGGACACTTAGTAGACTCTATACCATGTTCGAGTTTTGTGTGGTTTATGTTGGTTTTGTTTTCAAGTGAAAATCTGTAATTGTCGATGATCAATTTTGATTTGTATTTTAGACCCTATTAAGGTCAGAATTCTTAATTTTTGTATTAGATATGAATTGTAGAGAAATCTGTCTTCTTTCCAATATCTCTAACCTTGATCGATTTCGTTTTCGTATGGGTGAGTTATGGCTATTTTATTACAGAGGTATATTATATTTCCAGATTTTGTTCCTTGATAATTTTGATGATTAAACTATTTTGATACTAGTCCTAAATATATTATTTTGATTTGAAACTTTGCACAGTATTTCTATATCAATTTGGGGATTACCCAGAATTTTAGTGGATTTTATTGATGAGTTTTATATGCTGTTTCATGCTTGTTTATGAAAGCTATACTTACTGTGTTTTGCTCACAGTTCTGTAAAGAATCGTATTTTCACCCTATTTTCTTTTACTGTATGGAAAATATTTACGAAATGTGAAAGTTAGCTTATTTATTCTATGTTCTTCTCCCTTTGGAGGATTTGGATTTCGTTTCACGGTTTACGAGATATTACAGTTTTCGTACAGCAGTGTTGGGAATTCCAGATTTGCCAAACTGTCGTTTCTTGATGTTTTATGATTTTTGTTGACTGAACTAATTTTACTGGAAAATTATGAAACTTTATATTCTGATACTAGACATATAGGGGAATACCCCAGATTTTTCCTGGATTTATTTGAGGTGTTTTGATTCTTTTTTTCTGACTGAGAATTCGGTTTTCTGATTTCTGGCTAAACGTATTTTCTAGTTTTAAATCAGTTTTGAGTTATGTTTTCTAAAACACTATATGACTTATATGTATCCGCTGGATTCGGTTGGAAGTATATTTTCCAGATTCTTCGACGGATTCAGGTTTTGATATTTTTAGTAACGGAAATCGCTGTTTTAGTACTGTACTATCATGCTGTCCTGAATATGAACATACACTGTTTTGCTCGTTTATGTGGCTGTATATCAACTATACATGTTTATTTGTTTTCCTGAACCTAATAATGATTATATCATGTTAGTTTGACACTATTTCATGTACTACCATGTCTGTTGAAAACCATAATAAAAATAATCAAGCCGGGGTTTCTTAAGGGAAGATCTAGTGGTAGAAAATATGGAAACGTATTCTTAGAAGGGAACTAGTGTTCCATACTGTTACAGTTACTGTTACTGTTACTGATACCTGAGTACATTGCCCCATTATGGTCCACTATGAAATCTAAAAGCGAAACTGTTTGTTGTAGCAACCATGTGTTATAATATGGGGCGCATGAAGTGCTACCTAGCTAGTAATACACACAAGACTGTAAGAACATAAGACTGATACTGTTAGACTGACACTATTAGACTGATACTGTTAGACTGATACTATTGGACTGATACTGTTATACTGTTACACTGATATACCGAGCTTACTGTTACTGGACACTATTAGTTGCCATATGACACTATACTTAACACATTCATTTGTACTGTTAGTATACCATGATAGTTGATTTTGTTTTACTGATTCATGCTAGTTATTATTGTTGATGCATTATTCCATGCTATTTGTTTACCTTTTCCATGTACTTGTATCCTACATTATAAGTGGCCCGTAACTTGCATTGACGAGTACTTGTTTTCTCTTTCCTTCTCCTGCAATTATTAATTACAGATCAGGATGGTCAGCTGCCCGACGGCATTGGCGAAATGAGATATTAGTGCTGGATTTCTTGTTTATTAGTATTGCTATTATTGTTGCTTTGAATAATGTATTTCGAGTACATGGATGATTCCTTTGTATTTTGGGCAATGTGACCCAGGATTTTGTCTTGTCCAGATTCTGATTTATTTGAGATTAATACATTTTGTTTCAAGTAAATTCTTTTGGTTCATTAATTCAATTTTGCATGTGTGTGGTTGACTCTCTTGCTTCCGACTCTGATTATATTGTGAGATGTTGTAAAGATTCCTAAACAGCTTATGGATGATGCAAATCATTCGCTGGATTGAGTCGCACATCCGTATTTCGTATTCTTTTTGGGAAGCGGGCGTGACAAGGCTTTTAGTGGTATCAGAGCACCAGGTTTGGCTAATGTATTAGTTGCCTAATATATTAGACAAGCTTGGTTCGAACTGGGATCGACTCAATATTTTACCAACCATGCATACGTAAATGAATTATTATCAACTTTGATTCTGGATGCTAACTATTTGATTTTTGTGCAGCTATGGCTCGTGGGAATTCTTCCCAGCCCGAACCGATTGAGGCTGTCACTACTGTGCTTGAGTGGCTAATTAATCAGCAGCAAAACCACAACGATCTAGTGATGGTTGCTCTTGAAATTGCCCGGGTTCCGCCTCCCGTTGTGCCTGTGCAGGCAAATCTTCTGCCTCGTCCAGGAATAGTTACGAGTTTTGTGAGGCTGCATCTCGACCATTTTTCCGGCACTGAGACGCCTTTGGAGGCTGAACAGTGGTTGATTCGGATCGAGCGCTTGCTCTTGGCGGCACGTGTTGCCGAGACTGATAGGGGTGGACGTGGTTTCCATCCAGCTGGTAGATTTGGCTCACATTTGAATGATGGCCGAGTCCGAGCGACTTGAGAGGCCTATTGCTTGGACTACTTTGACTCGGGGATTCTTGGAGAAGTTCTTCCCCAGTAATACTCGAGTTGAGATGGAACAGCAATTCCTGGCCCTGAAGCAGGTTAAGTCATTATTCTATTTTGGAATTTTGTTACATTATTGTTCAAACAATGTTATAACATGGACTTCTTGAAATAGGGTTCCAGATCAGTGGATGAGTACGCAGCTGAGTTTACTAGACTTAGCCGCTTCGCTGCCATTCTTGTGGCTACCGAAGAGGATAGGGCTCGTAGATTCACAAATGGGCTTGAGCAGGATGTCAAGATGCATCTTGTCTCTCTCTGTTTGCATACTTATGCTGAAGCTCTTGAGGCAGCTCGAGCTCAGAAGCAGGCTCGTGGTGGTTTTGTTCCTTCTCTGCGAACTATTCCACTTTCTGCTGCTAGACCTTCTGGTGAACCTGTTCAGAGGCCTGTCCCAATCCATCCGGTCAGGGCAGCTCCGTATTCTTCTGCTGGTTTTCCAGAAGGGTGGTTTCTACGACTTTTGTCAGATGTCTGGGCATGAGCGTAAGAATTGTTGGTGCATCAACCGCCGGTGCTTTAGGTGTGGCACCGCTGATCATTCAATACGCTAATGTCCGCAGCAGCAGCTGGTGGCTCTTCCAGCCAGGGGTCCTGTTCAGCTAGCAGGCCCAGCTCGTGGTCCAGTTAGGCCTCCGCTTCCTCCTCAGCATCAGATTGTCGGTCAGAGGACTGCTGTTTTCGAGGAAAGGTCAGGCTTTCAACTTGACTATTGCAGATGCAGAAATAGCTGAAGGAGTTGTGGCAGGTATCTTTTGCTTTTTGTTTTGTTGTTGTTGTTTTGCTTTATTTCCGTTATCTTTCTGCATTGTTGTTTCCCCTACCATTGATTGTCTGCTTTTTTCTTCTCCTTGTTTTGTGCTCCTTTAGGTGTCGTCCTTGTTTACTCTTTTCCTGCTCATGTTTTCTTTGATTCTGGGGCAACCCATTCTTTTGTCTCCTCACGATTTGTGGCTCGCCATCAGTTGGAGTGTAGCAACATGTCTGAGACTTGGAACATTTTGACAGGTGATGGTGTTGTCATTTGTTCCCGTGAGTGCAGGCAATGTTCTGTTGTTATTAGGGACGCAAATTTCAAAGCCAACCTATTATCATTGGGAATTCAGGATTCGACGTTATTCTGGGTATGGATTAGTTGGGTGAAGCCCATGCCATTATTGATTGTCGTGCCAAGAAAGTTGTTTTTAGAATTCTAGATCGAGCAGAATTTGAGTTCCATGCCGGGGAGTCTTTCCGTGGCCGAGCAAAGACTGCAGTTGTACAGGTGGATTATGCGATGGAATAGCACTCAGGCTGTGAGGCTGCGCCTCTAGTAGTTCGGGATTTCTTGGATGTTTTCCAGATGAGTTGCCTGGCTTACCCCCTGATAGGGAAGCGGAGTTTGGTATTGATGTTCAGCCTGGAACGACACTGATATCGAAGAGTCCCTACAGGATGGCACCAGTTGAGCTAGCGGAGCTTAAGGTGTAGATTCGGGAGCTTCTTGATTTGGGTTTCATCAGACCAAGTGTTTCGCCTTAGGGTGCTCCGGTCCTTTTTGTCAACAAGAAGGATGGTAGTCGTCGACTGTGTGTGGATTATGGGAACTAAACATGTTACTGTGAAGAACCAGTATCCTTTGCCTAGGATCGATGATTTGTTCGACCAGTTGAGTGAGGCTGCTGTTTTCTCGAAGTTGGATCTTTGTTCTGGGTATCTGCTGATATACAGAAGACTGCATTTAGGACTAGATACTGGTACTATGTGTATCTTGTGTTGCCGTTCGGGGTCACTAATGCGCTAGCTGTATTCATGAGTCTTGTGAACCGGGTCTTCTCTCAGTTCTTGGATAGATTTGTGCTGATCTTCATTGATGATATTCTGGGATATTCTCGAAATCGGGAAGATCATGCCGAGCATCTTAGAGTGGTTCTGCAGACTTTGAGAGAGAATAGCTTTATGGGAAACTCAGCAAGTGCGAGTTTTGGCTTGATAAGGTTTCTTTCTTAGGGCACGTTATTTCTGGCAATGGTGTTTCTGTGGATCCAGCCAGGGTTGAAGCTGTGAAGGATTGACCTATTTCTAAGTCAATTTCCAAAGTTCGGAGTTTTCTTAGTCTTGCGGGCTATTATCAGAAATTCGTTCAAGATTTTTCGAAGATTGCAGGGCCGTTAACTAAACTGACAGGGAAGGATCAGAAGTTTTGTTGGTCTGGTGAGTGCAATGAGGCTTTTGTTGAGTTGAAGAACAGATTGACATCAGCGCCTGTGTTGACTATTCCAGATGGTTCAGGCGGATTTGTAATTCACTGTGATGCTTTTGGTAAGGGTCTTGGAGCAGTTCTTATGCAGAAAGGCCGTGTCGTTGTGTATGCATCGAGGCAGTTGAGACCGCATGAAAATAAATGTCCTACTCATGACTTGGAGTTAGCGGCAGTGATCTATGCTTTGAGCTGTGGATACATTATTTACTTGGAGACCACCTAGAGATCTTTACAGACCACAAAAGTCTCATGTACGTTTTCACCTAGAAGGAATTGAACATGAGGCAAAGGCGATGGTTGGAGCTTTTGGCCGATTATGACATCAGTTTGCAATACCATCCTGGTAAAGTAAACTTGGTGCCAGACGCTTTGAGCAGGAAACCAGTAGTTATGTTTCTTACTCAGCAGAGTGATCTCATTGAGCAGATGAGGAGGTTGGATTTGGAGGTTTTGTTGCCGAGTTCTGGTCTGAGTTGTCTTGCGTTACAGCTTCAGTCTTCTTTTGTTGATCAAATCAAGGAGGCTCAGGCTGGTGATGCACAGTTGCAGGGTTTTCGAGCTGAGGTTGAGTCTGGGTCCAGAACGGACATGGTTATTCATGCCGATGGTTCACTTCGTTTTGGTTCCCGGTTGTGTGTCCCTAAGGGTGAAGTTCGTCAGAGGTTGCTTGAGCAAGCTCATCAGTCCTCGTATTCTATCCATCCTGGCGGTACTAAGATGTATCGAGATTTGAAGCTTCATTTCTGGTGGCATGGTATTAAAAGGGCTGCAGCATGGTTTGTTGCTCAGTGTTTGATCTGTCAGCAGGTTAAGGCAGAGTATCAGAGAACCGCTGGACTTCTTCAACCGATTCCTATTTTGGAGTGGAAGTGGGAGCATATCACCATGTATTTTGTGATCGCTTTGCCGAGGAGTCCTAAGGGTCACAATGCTATTTGGGTGATTGTCGACCGTTTGGCGAAGAGTGTTCACTTCATTCCCTTTCGTGTCGGTCAGTCTACTGAGAGCCTTGCTGAGAAGTACATGCAAGAGATTGTCAGGCTTCATGGGATTCCAGTTAGTATTGTATCCGACAAGGATACGAGATTCAGATCTCAGTTTTGGGAGAGTCTTCAGGCTAGTTTTAGGAGTAAGTTGAAGTACAACACAATTTTTCATCCCCAAACTGATGGAAAGTCAGAGCGGACTATTCAAATTCTTGAGGACATGTTGTGATTCTGTATGTTGAAGTTCGGTGGATCATGGGAGAACCATTTGCATCTCGTGGAGTTCTCGTATAATAACAGCTTTCAGGCCAGTCTTAAAGCTGCACCGTTCGAGGCACTTTATGGACGAAATGCAGATCACCAGTATGCTGGGCTGGCATTGGTGAGAGGTAGTTGTTGGGTCCGGAGTTGATCACAGGGACAGTTGATGCTATGACTCAGATCAGAAAGCATCTTCAGGTAGCTCAGGATAGGCAAAGGCGATGGGCTAATGTCCATCGGAGGGCTTTGAAGTTTGTTGTTGGTGACCATATTTTCCTTAAGGTATCGCCGTGGCATGGTGTCATTCGGTTCGGTGGCAGGGGCAAGCTTAGCACTAGGTTTATTGGACCGTTTGAAATTTTGGAGGGAGTAGGCAAGGTGGCCTATCATCTTGCTTTGTCGCCAGTATTATCAGGAGTACACAATGTTTTCCATGTCTCATAACTGAGGAGATATATCCGCGATGAAAGTCACGTGATCGACTACTTTGAGTTGACCGTGCGGCCGAATTTGACTTGTGAGATTCCGCTAGTTGCTATTGTGGATCGGCGGAAGAAAGTGTTTAAGAACAAGGTCATCAAGTTGGTTCGTGTTGTTTGGAATCCTCACTCGCCTAGTGAGTCAACTTGGGAGCTGGAGAAGGAGATTCAACAGAAGTTTCCTCATTTGTTTGAGTAGTGGTTGTTTTGTTTTGTTTTGCCCAGTTTTCTTTTCTTTTGGGGTTATCCTATGTATCTTTTTTATGAATTTCGAGGACGAAATTCTTTTTGTTAGGTGGGTAGGATTGTAACCCCGATTTTTCGTTTTTCGTAATTTTGGTGTATTTTTCTCTTTCTTGAGTATTTGTACTCTCTTGTATTTTTCTTGGACTGTATATTAGAGTTGTTTTCAATATATATTCATTTTTGTTTCATTTTGAGCTCTTTGTGTTGATTTGTTCATCTTTGGTCTCATCTCCATTGATTGTTGTTATTTTCTCTTCATTGGATTCTTGTTTTCTTTATTTTGCTCTTGGGTGTTTATGGTGTTTTGGTTGGCTACCCTAGTCCTAATCCTATTGCTTTTTATCTCTAATTGATCACCAAAGCCAAATTAACCTACAATCCTATTTTGAATCCTATACAAAATGGACCCTAATCAACTCATATTGACCTAATCCTATTTCTACTCCTAAACTATCCACAACCCATTAACCTAATACCCATCTCCTATTACAAACCCTAAAATCCCCATAAATATACCTCTCTCACCCTCTCTCCTAAAACCCTAACCCTATCTCTCTCATCCCGGCCTCCCTTTCTCTTTCCTGTGCGCGCCGACACCCCAAACCCCCAGCCGACCACCTCCTCCTGACTCCCCTTCGGCCTGCACCTTCCCCAATCCCGATCGCCAACACCCTAGCCGCAACTCCATACACCGAGCAACCACTCCATCCATCCATCTTCATCTCTCTCTCCCTCTAGCCGTCCTCCGGCGCGTTGATCGTAGGACCAGGAGCAGCAGTAGCCGCTGCTACCCCCCGCTGTCCGATCTCTCTCTCTTCCTTTTGGTGGTTGCACGTGCACGTAGTTTGCACGTGGGTTGATTGGTTTGTGGAGTTTCGTTCGTGGATTTGTTCGTTGCCGAGATCAGTTCCCGTTATTCTCAGTATTATTCGTTTTCGTCTTCGGTTAAGGCAAGTAACTTGTACTCCAATTTCTTAGTATGATAAAAGTCAAAAATACCGCTTATAGTATAGTTGGGTTCTAGAGACAACTCATGTGTGTGTTATTTTTGATGGGTTTTGTCTCTATAGTGCTATTTGACCATAGTTGCCTCACGACACAAAAATCGACATGAAAACAACTAGGTTCGACCGTTCTTGATCTATTCATATATGTGAGATAATTAGGTGAATTTATGTGTTTGATGAGATCCATGTGATATGATGGGTGTGAATATGTTATATACTCTATTTCATGATTGTTTGGACACTTAGTAGACTCTATACCATGTTTGTTTGTGATTGGAACGAGTTTCGTGTGGTTTATGTTGGTTTTGTTTTTAAGAGAAAATCTGTAATTATCGATGATCAGTTTTGATTTGTATTTTAGACACCTATTAAGATCAGAATTCTTAATTTTTGTATTAGACATAAATTGTAGAGAAATCTGTCCTTTTTCCAATTTCTTTGACCTTGATCGATTTTATTTTCGTATGGCTGAGTTATGGCTATTTTACTACAGAGGTGTATTATATTTCTAGATTTCGTTCCTTGATGATTTTGATGATTAAACTATTTTGATACTAGTTCTAAATATATTATTTTGATCTGAAACTTTGCACAGTATTTCTATATCTATTTAGGGATTACCCAGAATTTTGGTGGATTTTATTGATGAGTTTTATATGCCGTTTCATGCTTTTGATGAAAGCTATACTTGCTGTATTTTGCTCGCTGTTCTGTAAAGAATCGTATTTTCACCCTATTTTCTTTTACTGTATGGAAAATATTTATAAAATGTGAAAGTTAGATTATTTTTTTCTATTTTCTTCTCCCTTTGGCGGATTTGGATTTTGTTTCACGTTTTGCGAGATATTACAGTTTTCGTACAGCAATGTTGGAAATTCCAGATTTGCCAAACTGTCATTTCTTGATGTTTTCTGATTTTTGTTCACTGAACTAATTTTACTGGAAAATTATGAAACTTTATATTCTGATACTAGACATATAGTGGAATACCCCAGATTTTTCCTAGATTTATTTGAGATGTTTTGATGCTGTTTTCCTGACTGAGATATCGATTTACTGATTTCTTGCTGAACGTATTTTCTGGTTTCAAATCAGTTTTGAGTTATGTTTTCTAAAACACTATATGACTTATATGTATCTGCTAGATTCGGTTGGAAGTCCATTTTCCAGATTCTCTGACGGATTCAGGTTTTGATATTTGTGGTAACGGGAATTGCTGTTTTAGTACTGTACTGTCAAGCTGTCTTGAATATGAACATACACTGTTTTGCTCGTTTATGTGGCCGTATATCATATATACATGTTTATTTGTTTACCTGAACCTAATAATGATTATATCATGTTAGTTTGACACTATTTCATGAACTACCATGTCTGTTGATAACCATAATAAAAGTAATCAAGTCGGGGTTTCATAAGGGAAGATCTAGTAGTGGAAAATATGGAAACGTGTACTTGGAAGGAAACTAGTGATCCATACTGTTATTGTACTGTTACTGTCACTGTTACTGTTACTATTATTGTTACTGTTACTACTACTGTTACTGATACCTGAGTACATTGCCCCATTATGGTCTACTATGAAATCTAAAAGCGAAACTGTGTTGTAGCAACCATGTATTATAATATGGGGCGCATGAAGTGCTACCTAGCTAGTAATACACACAAGACTGTAAGAACATAAGACTGATACTGTTAGACTGACACTGTTAGACTGATACTGTTAGGCCGATACTATTGGACTGATACTATTATACTGTTACACTGATATACTGAGCTTACTGTTACTGGACACTGTTAGTTGCCATATGACACTATACTTGACACATTCATTTGTACTGTTAGTATACCATGATAGTTGACTTTGTTTTATTGATTCATGCTAGTTATTACTGTTGATTCATTATTCCATTCTATTTGTTTACCTTTTCCATGTACTTGTATCCTACATTATAAGTGGCCCGTAACTTGCATTGACGGGTACTTGTTTTCTCTTTCCTTCTCCTGCAATTATTAATTGCAGATCAGGATGGTCAGCTGCCCGACGGCATTGGCGAAATGAGATATTAGTGCTGGATTTCTTGTTTATTATTATTGCTATTATTGTTGCTTTGAATAATGTATTTCGAGTACTTGGATGATTCCTTTGTATTTTGGGCGATGTGACCCAGGATTTTGTCTTGTCCAGATTCTGATTTATTTGAGATTAATACATTTTGTTTCAAGTAAATTCTGTTGGTTCATTAATTCAATTTTGCATGTGTGTGGTTGACTCTTTTGCTTCCGACTCTGATTATATTGTGAGATGTTGTAAAGATTCCTGATCAGCTTATGGATGATGCAAATCATTAGCTGGGTTGAGTCGCGTATCCGTATTCTGTATTCTTTTTGGGAAGCGAGGAGTGACATCCGGTCTCCTTGTCTCAACCCGCTCCTGCACATAACTTCCCCACCGGCTCTACCATTAATCCAGAACTTGGATTTCCCATCTTTTAGGCAGCTCATAATCCAACCTATCCATTTATTTCCAAAGCCCCTACCTTTCATCATATCTTTGATACATCTCCAGCCCATTGTGTCATAAGATTTTTAAAAAAATAACCTGAGGATGGATTAGTCATTCCCTATTTTTTTAGGCATTAAATATTATTTCCTGTGCAGTTAAAATATTATTAGTGATTTCCCTTCCGCTGATAAACCCACTCTATTCTTTCCTCACCAACTTTTCTAATAGGGGTGACAACCTATTTGCTTAGACCTTCGTAATAATTTTGTAAGAGCCATTTAGAAGGGAGATTGGTTTTAGTTCATTCACTGAAGTAACATCCTTAACTTTTGGAATCAACATCAGTGAGGCAAAGTTAAGTAGTTTTATTATAGCCACACCATCATATATTTCATAAAAAATACTCACCAAATCCTTCTTGATAATCTGCCAGAAATTCACATAGAAGAATAGTGGATGTCCATCAGGCCCCGGAGCCTTGTCTTTTCCCAACTGCGCAATTGCAATGCATACTTCATCTTGAGTAAACTTGTCCCCTAGTGCCTCCAGATTTTTCCACTTTCCTCTCTTCTCAAAGCCTAGATACTAATTGATAAGCGTGTTCCCTTTCTTTCCCCTTTATTTCTTTGAAGTGACGGTGAACTGATCTGTGAATGGTTTCCCTATATGGTAGCCAATCTTTGTTCTTTATTAACCCTGTTATTCTATTCCGCTTGTGTCGACCATTTGCAATTTTATGGAAGTTTGCAGTATTTGCATCCCCCTCCTTAAGATATTACTATCGAGATCTTTGGTACCAAATATTTCTTCCATTTGATATAGACAGTGTACTTCAATCTTGGATTCATCCAATTCTCTCTTCGTTGTTCCATCTAAAACTCCAATCTTCTCCAAAATTTCAATTTCCTCAATTCTACTATTAAGTCTTCTCACGCACCGCTTCCCATAATATGGGAACATAGACGCATAACTGAGGCCCAGCGAATGATATAAGTATGCCAACTCATATCATCCATAAGCTGTACAATACCGGTAAACTCAAGATTGCAATAATAATCACATAAATAAGAATATAATACGATAACCAATATCTGAGATACAAGAACTTACTAAATAGTCCGAGAATATAAAATGCAAGAACAGTTCGACGAGTTCTCTCAGTATCCCATTGTCTGTACCTGTATAACATAAATCAAAAGAAAGATGGATGGAGCACCCGTTAGAGCAAGTTGCGGGCTGCAAGTAGTACAAGCAGAAAGGGTACACGAACAAGGTAAATAAGAATACATAGTAGGAAACAAGAATCAAGAACACAGAACATAGCATGAAAGGAATGCAACAGATAAATAGGGTCAAATAAACTGGTAAGCAAGTAAACAGGATCAGATAACAGGATCAGATAATAGATAAATATGTAAACTTGTAACAGATATCAGATAAACATGTAAACTTGTAACAGATCTCCGATAAACATGTGAAACAGGTGACAGAAATATGCAGGTGAAACATATTATTCTTAAGTATTTTATTTAACCCTATCTAATGCATCACTCATGCGTCCCATACCACATGGTTGCTGCATACAAACAAGTTATATTTATATTTAGTGGTGGATTCCATAAAACTGTGTACTCAGGCATCATATAAATCGATAAACAGATAAACTGAAACAGATAAATAGACTCATGAATCATGTAATCATGTATTCGTGCAAACAGGTGAGAAACACGGGCCCCTTTCCGAGAAACATTCCTATAGGGAAGAATGCAGTCAGGTAATCATATAAATAGATAAACAGACTCATGAATCATGTATTCATGCAAACATGTGGGAAACACAGGCCCCCTTCCGAGTACACCTGCCTATATTGTCCACTACTAGATCTTTCCCTTAAACCTCGGCTTGATACTTATTCTTTTTACTAAAACAGACATGAATGTGCAAAATCAGGGATAGGTTAACATGACAGGGACAGAAACCAGGTTCAGACTAGACGAAAAATATGTTCGGGTGCCATAAACAAACTTCTAAATATTGAAACAACAAGAACTCCAAATCTGGACAACAGAATGTTGTTGTACCAAAAATGAAATTCTCGCTGCTACAGAAAAGCAATTCAAGATCGGTCAGGAGTTCCAGAAACTAGACTCCTCACCGATTCTAACGTATATTTAAACTCAAAATTCCGATAAAAGTAACTTAGTCAATTAGTCTGTTCTTTATGGATTTCCTGTTGTGGCAATAACTTAGGGTACAATTCTTATATTTATAGAACAGTAAGAAATTCATTTAATAATTCTATAAAATTTATAATCAGGTTCTTAATCATGTGTAACCCCAATTTTTCATATTGTGTATTTTGAGTGTATTTTTTTCCTCTTTGTTTTCCTCTTCTAATTCTTTTGGATGGTATATTGGATTTTTTGTTTCTATATATTTTCAGTTTGTTATTTTATCATCTTTTTATTTGAATTCTTGATCCCGTGATCTCTTTTGTTCGTCTCCATTTTATCGAGCCATTATTTGTGATCCTCTTTATTTTATTTATTCGTGTACTATTTTATTTCTCTAATTTTTTTTTGTTTTTTTTTGTTGTGCAGTCTCTTTTTTTTTTGTATACCTATTTTCTTGATCACCATATTTCATTAATTTTTCTTATTCTTCTTAAACCCATTCTAATAGCTAATGCCCACTAATTACCTATTTTATATCCTATACTGTTTTTCTATAAATCTCAACCCATTTATTTCACTAATCTACACCTAATTATAATCCTTACCCTAATTTAATGTGCTATACCCACTACCTTATCATCAGATCTTTTGTACGAAACCGGTATAGACTCATTATTATTTTTGGCCCATCATCCAATAGCTAACCATTACAAAACCGTTGCTTACCTGATCCTTCTTTACCTTTAGCTTAACTAAATATCCCCAAAACCCTTAACTACCGCAACCCATGTACCCAAGCCAACCCGACCCATTTCTTTGTTTACCTGTAGCCGCCACCAGTTGTGCATCCTCTCATCATTCTAAACCCTATTATATATCTATATAATAAAACACAAAGAAAGCTATCAAGTGCCTCTGATTCAATAGGGTTGAAATCAACGGTCAAGATCTAATCTCACAAAACATATTTTCCCGCCCAAAAGTTTCCCTCCAAAACTCAAATTCAAATCCCTCCAAAATAACTCCTTTGTTTATTTATTTATTTATTTATTTATTTTTCTCTCTCTCTCTCTCATTCTCTCTCTATTTACTCAGAAATTTATATTTTCAGATTTCAGATTTGTAAATTTCAGACTTTTTATGCATTTTTTTATTGCTTATGTTATATTGAAAATAGCAAATATCTCATCAACAGTTAAATTTCATTATTTTCCACACTCAAAGTTCTATGAAGTTGGATTTTACACCCCCCCCCCATTTATAATTATTTTTCTGTGCTTTATCTCTTCCGTTTTCTCTCCATCTGCCGTCTCGCGCTCTCTTCCTCTTGGGATTTTCTTGCGCGTGCTCGAGTGCGCGTGTAAATCGTTCGTGATTTTGTGAATTTTCGTTCGTGGGCTTTGCTCCTACTTTTGAGTTCATCATTCTTTATCTCGATTTAAGGCAAGTAACTTGTACTCCAATTCATTTGTTTGATATAAGTCAAAAAGTTCACCTATAGTGAGTTGGATCTAGAGACGACTCTTGTTTATGTTTTCTTTGATGGGTTTTGTCTCTATTGTGAAAACTTGACCATAGATGACTCACGACACAAATCTTAACATGAATTAACTTAGGTTTACCCGTTCTTAATTTTGTTCATGTATGTGAGACTAGTTGTGAGAATTCGTGATTTGGTTGAGATCCATGTGTTATATTTGGTGTGGACATGCTAGATACCCTAATTCATGATGTTTAGATACTTGGTAGACTCGATTTCATGTTTGGATATGTTTGGATCAATTTTCTTGAATCTATGTTGATTTTTTATTTAAGTGAAAAATCTGTATTTTGTCGCTGTTCTGTTTTGTTTGCTGTTTTGGACTATCTTGAAGTCAGTATCTTAATTTCGGTATAAAACATGAGTTTTAGAGAATTTCGTCTATTTTTAAACCCCTCTGACTTTGCTTGATTTTTATTTCATATGACCAAGTTATGATTGTTTTAGTACAGAGGTGTCAACCTTTTTCAGATTCTGTTTTTCGGTAATTTTGATGACAAATCATTTTAAAGAACTATGCTAACTATATTATTTTGATCCAAAACTTTGCTCAGTGTTTCTTTGTCTACTTAGGGATTACCCAAAATTTTGGTGAATTTTTTTTTGATGAGTTTTATGTGATGTTTCATGCTCGTTTATGAAATCGATACTTGCTGTATTTTGCTCGCTGTTCTATAAAGAACCTTATTTTCACTATATTTTCTTGTACTGTATGAAAAATGTTTGTGAAATATGAAAGTTAGTATGTTTTATCTATTTTCATCTCCCTTTGACGGATTTGGATTTCGTTTCACGGCTTGCGAGATATTTCAGTTTTCGTACAACAGTATTGGAAATTCCAGATTTGCCAAACTATCGTTTCTTGATCGTTTCTTAGTTTTCGTATAGCAGTGTTGGATTTATTTGAGAGGTTTTGATGCTGTTTTTCGGACTGAGAATTCGTTTTACTAATTTCTGACTGAACATGTTTTCTGCATTCAAATCAGTTTTGAGTTATGATTTTGTGAATTACTATGTGACTTATTTATATTCGCTGGATTCGGTTGAGAGTCTATTTTCAGATTCTTCGACGGATCCAGATTTGTATTTCTGTAGTAACAGGATTCACTGTTTTAGTACAACACTGTCATGCTATTCTGAATATGAACATATACTGTTTTGCTCGTTTATGTGACCGTATATCATCTATGATTATTTATTTGTTCCTTGAAAATAATACTTATTATACCATGTTAGTTTGACATTATTCTGTAAACATTCATGCCTGTTTGATGACCATAATAAAAGTAATCAAGCCGGAGTTTATGGGAAAGATCTAGTAGTGGGAAAGCATAGAAATGTGTACTTGAAAGGGGGCCCGTGTTTCCCATATGATTATCTGTTATCTGACCATGTCTACATTACTTCTTATATGAGGGTGTAGAGGAGAAGAGAACCACTAGGTTCTATCTGTCTGTCTAGATCTGTTATCTGACACTGTCTACATTACTTCCTATCGAAGGTGTAGAGAAGAAGAGAACCACTAGGTTCTATCTGTCTAATCTGATTATCTAATATTTATCTGAACCCTGAGTACACGGCCCTATATGATCCCCTACGAAATCTACAAACGTAATTGATTTGAATGTAGCAACCATGTGATAAAAGCATGACACATGAAGTGCTACCTAGTTAGTAATTAATACAAAACTTATAAAAATCTGTATCTGTTTCTGAAACCTGAATCTGAATCTGTTATATATATCTGGCTATCTGTTATCTGATCATCTGATTATCTGCTATCTGTCTAACATTATCACTTGACACCATATTTGACATTATCTGTATATCTGTCTGTATGCCTTTTGACTTTGACACTTGACACATGTTAGTATACCATGCTAGTTGATTCTGCTATACCATGCTAGGTTTGTTTCTGCTATTATTTAGATTTGTTTAGTTTTTCCCATGTACTTGTATCCTACATTATAAGTGGCCCGTAACTTGCAATTGATGGGTACTTGTTTTCTCTTTCCTTCTCCTACAAATTTACTAATTGCAGATCAGGATGGTCGACTGCCAGATGGTATTGGCGAGATGATGTATTAGTACTAGAGTTTCTGCTTTATTATTATTATTATTATTTGTTGCTTGAACTTGAATAAAAATGTACTTGATTACTTGGATATTTATTTGTATTTGAGCGATGTGACCCACGATATTTGACTTATTCAGAATTTGATTATTTGAGATTATTATATTTGGTTTCAAGTAATTTCTGTTGGTATCTTGTTTCAATTATGCATGCATGGTTGTATCTTTTGCTTCCAACTCTGATTAAATTTGTGAGATATTGTAAAGATTCTTGAACAGCTTATGGATGATGAAAATCATTCGCTGGACTTTTGTTGCGTATCCGTATTCAGTATTCCTTTTTGGGAAGCGAGGCGTGACATCATGTTTGGCAACATACTGGAATTTATCAGGTCTTAATTATACTTTTAACATGGTATTTAAATTAGTCAATCGAGAAAATATACTTCGAAAAAGTAATTTGGAATCGAAAACGTCACAGCACTAAAAACAACATATCTTACAATCTACACATAAGATTTCAGATCCATTAAAAGTTCTAGAAACTAGACTCAGGGGGATAAAACTCTTACTTATAATGTTCTAACAAATTCAAATTGTAACTAGGTCCAATTCTCACTACAAGTCAGAACAGACAGCAGGGCAGAAATATGCAATTTGATATCTATGATCTTTTGATGGGCATCGAACCACAGAGGCAAATAGACTGATTTGATTCAACATACATATCGAGTGATTTAATCATGGAATGGTTTCAAGGCATAAACAAATCGACGGTTCAATCAATTGAAATTTGTAATGATATTCTTCATGAACATGGCGAGTTTAAAAACACGAAAATCAAGCAAAATTACTAATTGCGGGAAGTCAATTAAAAAGCTTGAACGAAACAATAAAAATGTACAAGGTACTTGCCTGTTATGACGATGAACGGAAGCGAGATGAGCGACAGCGGCAACACATGCGAACAACGGAACCAAAGAGGGCACGTGCAAACGGCGGAACAACAACACGTGCAAAACACGTGCAACTCAAGAACGGCAACAACGAACAGCAAGAGCACACAAAAACAACAGAGCAACATCCGAAAGCACGTGTAAGACACGAAACGTGCAATCGACGGAAACATCACGTGCGTAACAACAAAAGCACATGCATACAATGGAACTAGCACGTGCAAGAGACGGAACGACATACGTGCAACAACGGAGAACAGCGGGAACAACAAACGCATCAGCCGCAACTACAACAGCAACAAAGCAAGTGGGGGCAGCGAGGATGGAGGAAGAGAGGCAGTCGCACAAGCAATTACAATAGCGGAAGCAATAATAGCATGAACAACAACTGAACAATAACTAGCAGCAATAGCCAGAACATCAACTGTAGCCCTCGATGGCAAGAGCGACAGCAAGAGGGGTGCTTGGCTGAGGTGGACTTGGCAGTCGATGGCTGGCGTCGGGGGGGTTCGAGGGAGTTGGGTTTCGGGTAACAGAGGAGGAGGAAGAAGGTGGAGCTGGGGCCTGCGGCTGATGATGGGATTAGATGACAATTAGGGTTAATGAGGGGATTATATATAGGATTAGAATTAAGATGGTGGGTTATTGGGTAGCAGGTTATAGGGTTAACGGGTTATGGGTTTGGGTTAATTAGGAAAAATATAGAGTTATAATAATGGGTTTTAGATTAAAATAATAAATAATAAACCAATAATAATACCATAGTACAAATAAATCAAATAGTATGCATTAAGTTAATAACTCAATTACTGTTAAATACCATAGATTGTATGGATTAAGACTGTATTCGATTTGGACTAAAATATAATAAAGAGCAATATAGTAGTACATATTAATTAATTAAATCAAATAGTGTACATAAAATTCGTACTCCAATAATAATAATAAAATATTCGTTAAGATCTATAGGTTTCACAAATTATTAAACAATTAAAGAAGGAATAATAGTAATAATAAGATTTGGGTTTAACACGTTTATCGAAATAATCCAATAATAACAATATATTTGATTTGGGTTAAATAATTAACTGAATAAGAAAATAAATTTACAGAATGGAATAAGATTTGTATCAAAATATGTAGTCGTTTGAAAACAGTGAAAAATATAATTAATGAATAGAAATGGACATTATTAGGGGATCCAACTATGAATTTTAACAAAGAGAATTAAAAAGCGAAAAGTAATTTATAAGGAATCGAAATTTCGAGAATACACAGGAAATACGTATTGGCGGGAACGGGGGTTACAAGTCTATTCACCTTTTCTTTGAAACCCTCGAACTCTGGTTTTGCCAGTTTTGTAGGGTATTTCTCAAATTTCTAACCCTTGCATTCCATGCTTCACCGCAACTCCTTCCACTTCACACTTTCATCCCTCTTAATTACCTTCCTAGTATTTTTCGGAAAGAATCCACACATTTTCAAACCTGAATAGGTAGGTAGGTTTAAGATCTTCCTATTTTCCACATAATCGAATCCACATATGGTTCGAGATTACTCTTTGCAAAGACCTATCACTAGCCAAAGGGAACCTACACTCCCACTCATTAGCGACCAAAAATCTGTCTAACTTTACAAGTATAGGAATTTCCTGCATATTTGGCCAGATAAATCTCCTATCGATCACCGGGACTTCCATCAATTCAAGAAGATGAATAATGTCAATAAACCTTTGTATATCTCTAAAAGTTCCTCCTCTCCCCGTATGCTCCCCAAAAAACTGTGTAATGTTCAAATCCCCCATAACCACCCAAGGACCATCCAACCTACTTCTAATTTTCTCAAACTATTCCAAAATCCCTCTCTATCCCCTGAATCATTCGGTCCATAGATAATCGAGATTATAGACCACTATTTACAACCTTTATCCATAATTTCGGTAGTCACCATAAGTTTACCTATTACTTGTAACCCCTCCCTCTGATTGACCCTCTGCTAGTTTATGCAACCATTTAAAATTAACTCATCCCATAATATTTTTAAAAATTAAATCTCTGCATCATGAGACCTTGGTCTCTTCCAACCCCAAAATGGTCGGTGTAGCCTACATAATAACATCTTTGATAATTCTTCTTTTAGAAGAGTTATTTAACCCCCGAACATTCCAATTAAGAATCTTCATTACAAACTACAATGCAAAATCATCTCAACTATCTGCAGACAGCATAGCTAAACTACCCCACTTTTCACAATTTCTCTAAAGTTTCTCACGAACTCTATTTCTTCCTTTCTACTGATGCTACCCATCATTCCATAAGCTCGACACAATGAGATAAAAATACAATCAGATAGAAAATCAACTAAGCAAAATTTAGAATAACGACTATCTTGCACCATTGCACGTTGAATTCCGACTCTAGAGTTAACTTCTCCCTGCGTTTGTTTCAGTATATTATGTCTAGTACCATCACCTGTACCTCTAAGCGCTCCCTTCTCCTTACCAAAATAAGCCATGGATCTCTCATTCATTTCTTCCACTCTATCTGAATCTTCTTCCTCGGATCCCCCACCCTTTGAGTCATCTTTAAGCACATATATCATGTAATCCTCCTTTTACTCTTCTACATTCCCTTCTTGCTCTTGTTGCTTTTTTATGTTCATATATTTTATTCATTCTATATTATCACCTTCAATGATGCTAATTTCCTCTCCTCCAAGTTCCCCCTTGTCTTGCATCATGATTTGTTCCCCCATCGCCCACTCTTTTTGCATCTTCCTAGATATCCATCAAACTTCATTGGGTTCATTAGACTCTCCTTCTTTCTCCTTGCCTGATCTCTTGGCCTCACCACTAATAACTTACATTTCTTTTTTGCTCCCTTTGAAAGTAAACTTTTCCATAATTTATCTCTCTCTCTCTCTCTCTCTCTCTCTCTCTCTCTCTCTCTCTTCTGGTATCTAGTCCGACCCTCTCTCTTTTCAATAATTAAAATTTCTAGCATCTTCATCCCTGATTCACTATCGCTAATATTTAAGAAACCATCTTTATTCTCCACCGAAGATCCCCTTCTTATTTCCATTGGTTATGCCTTAAATTATTCTTATAAAGCCATTGATTGTTTGTCTAGCATCTCTACCCACATATCCCCTTTTATTTTGAAAACATTAGGCATTCTAACAAATTGTCACATCTCTTTAGCCTTGAAATCAATAAAAATCTTCTTCTCATCCTTTACATGGTTTTATTCCAATTTCCTTTCATTATGAGGAAGATTTCTAAACCCAATCTCTTTACACACCACCTCATTAACCATAGGTCCATTATTTCTTGACAATTGCATATTTATATCCTGTAACCCCCATTTTCGCCAATAAGTATTTTCCGTGTATTTGCTATAATTTGATTCTTATAAAGTTATTTTGTGCTAAATTCATTTCGGATTTTTATTAAAGTATTTTGTAATCGAAAATTTATTCATTTCGAATAACGGGGTATTTTGATCTTACTTTCTATTCCTTATTGATCAACTATTTATATTTATTATTATTGCTATTTGGATTTTTAATAAATTTGTTAATCTCGAATCATATTTTGATACATATCATTATTATTATTATTGTTACTGTTATTATTATTTTATTATTGTTATTGTAATTATTTTTATTATTATTGATGTTGTTACAATTATTATTATAATTACTTTTATTTTCATTACTCGTATTATTATTATTTTTGTAAAGCCCGAAGATACTTCCTTTTATATGTATTTTATTATTTGATTTAATGTATATTTAAATGTATATTTTATAAACCCTACAATTCTATTATTTCTCATATTGGATTCTAACCCAATACCCAAACCCATTACCCAAAATCCAACATCCTATTAAATCCCTATATATACTATTCTAATACCCTATTAAAACCTAACCCTAACCCCTACCCTAGCTGCCTACTGTTCTATCCCCCCACTGTTCATACCTGTCTCTCTATCTCCCTGTTCCCATCACCTGCCCAAGCCCCGTCATTCCGATCGTCTTCTCCGACCATCCTCCAACCTCGTTCCCCTGCCTCCTCATCCTCCAACCCCATCGCCTTCGAGTTTTCCTCGACTGCACCCTCCCCACCAACCAAACCCACCCATCGTCTTCATCCCGCCTCCCTCCTCTTCTCCGTCGAGCTCCGCCAGTGCCCTCGACATTACCCCGACTCTCTCCATCTCCTCTTCCTTCCGTCCCTGTCTCCTTCTGCAACCGCAACCATCAAGCCCCTTCGACACCCTTCCTTTGTTTCGAAACAAAATAGAGCAACACCATTGCCAACTGCCGCTTGCTCCCCCAGTTGCCGCCTGCATCCCTCGACCTCCATCCCCTACACCTCGACTCCGTCGTCGTCGCTTCCCGACCACGACCACCGAGACCGCCATCACCTCGCCGTTCTTCTCCTCCATCTTCTTTTTGCCAAACCCATCGCCATTACCAGTGGACCCATCTCCCTCGCCGTTCTTCTCCTCCATCTCTTCATCCTCGTCGCACCACCCTCATCTCCCTTGTGCACCGTCGGAGCCCCCTCGCCGCCAGTGTTGCCTCCCACAGTTGCCGTCGACCCCCATCCGCTGTCGCTCTCCCTCTTGATTGCTGGTTGGTGTTCAAGAGAAGGGGATTTGTTGATGTTGTTCACTATTTTGGTTGGAAGGATCTGGTTGCATTTTGATCAGGCTTGGTCTTGATCTTTTGATCTCGGCCCTTGATCATGTGGAGATTGCTGGATCTTTAGCCGTCGATCGCTTAACCTTGAATGTTGATCTCAATATTTTGATCTCAGCCGTTGGTAGCTTGATCTTGCACTCGATCATCGATCGCCATCGAGATCTGCACCCGATCGTGATCGTCACATCGATATTTGCTTGGTTTGCAATCGTCACCATTGCCGCCAGGATTCTCATCCTGTTATTCTTGGTATTAGATTTCTTCGTTTATCAGGCAAGTCATTGTCCTCTTGAATTGTTAATTGTATCAAATTCAAGTTTTGTTAAAACTCTTGCAAGTAGATCCCTTGTTTATCTTATTATACATTGTTCATCTCTTTCGTTGGGTATATTGAGGGTTTACACGAGCTAACCCCAATTTATCTGACATCATGCCACTTTGACTCCAAAAATATTGAATATTGCATACCTCATATAGTATTGATGATAGGAAATTTTCATACATCTCATAACACGATTAATTATTGTAGAGACAATGGCTAGGTTTTATATTGTTTGATCGATTGATGGTTGATTGATGAGAAATTACTGTATATATGTGTTCTAACTTTATTTATCATGTTTTAACACTCATCATGCTGATTATATAACTTATTGACTAATAGAATTGATACCCATCATGTTTAAATTAAATTATTTCATGAAAACTACCCAAAACTTGTATATTGCTTGCTGGCTGTATGTTGACTGCTATTTTCGACCCAGTAAATGATCTTAAAACGAATCATTTTATGAATAATAATTGTAACCATATCTCTCTAGTTTCCATAACATCTTAAATTTCTAAATTCCGAGTTGTGCAGCAAAAGTTATGCCCGTTTTACTACAGTTGTGTTTTAACTTTTAGATTTCCAGATTCTTGTACGTTTCATGTTTAAATAGTAAAAAGGCTGATCAAATGTTAAAATTTTGCTGTGGTAATTTCCAGATTTTTTCTTAACATGTTAGGAGTCTAGAATTTTTTTTAATGAATTTAATATTGAGTTGTTGCTGATTCTAAAATTATAACAACATGATGTCGAAATTCTGCCTGAACATGAATTCTGTAAAGAACAATATGGTTGACCTAGTTATCGTTGTCGGATTTTGAACTTTAAATATGCGTTGGAACTGTGTGGAAGTCTAGTTTTTAGAATTTCTGACAGATTTAGTTTTTGAGTTATGAAACAACAGAAATTACATTTTTGTATAGACTACTTTTGCTGTCCAAAATTTTTATATTCCAGATTTTAATAGATTAATTGTTCTATATCATAGGATTGCATGAGTTAAAGTGTGTATGTTGCATTGCATGATCGTAGTGTCTCATTGTCATCATTTTTATTGTCCTATCTAAGTTATCGTTCTATTGTTCTCCTATTGATACAATTGTTTATCGTATGGCTCAAATTGCATAATGTATTGTTGCAGCGAAAAAATAATTAACAAGCCAGAGTTTGAGGGTTGACTTCAGTAGGGGAAAATATAAGGACTGCACTCAGATGAGGGGCCCGTATTTCCCTATTTATCGGTCTATCGATCTATCAGTCTATTGGTCTATTAGTCATATTGGTCATATCGGTCATCAATTAATTGTAGATTACCGACTACAGTATCTTGATTGATTCGGTCATCGGTCATTATTGTATATCGTTGCCGAGTACATGAACTATAAAATCCACCACTTAAGTCTAAACGAAATTGACTGTATGTATCGAACCTGTGGTATGGAACATATGGGACACAGTAGTATATGTATTAGTTAGGATTAAAATTATTAGACATAAGGATTGACATATCACCGACATTGCATATTGTTTACCATTGTTTTTATTGATATCGAATATTGGCTAAGTGTTACCGTTATTGATCATTGACTATTGTTACCGAATATTGAATCATTGTTTATAGCCATTGCATTGATTACTGTGATATTGATTAGTGTTATCGTCCCATGTTATTGATTCCTATTGTCATGCCCCGCTTCCCAAAATATGGGAATACGAGCTTGTAACGAAGGCCCAACGAATGATTATACATCATCCATAAGCTGTAACAGACTAACTCAACAATATACAAGAGAAAACAACCACGCTGGAAGAATATAATCACATAAACAAAGAATAAACTCCAAATAATCATGAAATAAATTCACTAAATAATAATCCAACATCTGGGATAACAAACTTCAGGTCATAAAGCCCAAGAATACAAATTACAAAGTATGATAAAAGCAATGAAATAAACAAATAACAAGGGATATCTAAGCAGTCAAATGATCCAACTCCGATCTTCAGAGAGTTTTCTTACTAATTTCTTTTGGTATTGCTCCTTCAGGTACCTGTAAGCTCTTGATCTAAAAAGAAAGAAAAAAGTGTCCTTAAAACAAGTCGTGGGCAGCTAGTAGAGCAAACAGAGGATAAAGGAAACATGATATATAAAAGGAAAGGGACATGATCAAAGTCAAAGAACAAAGCAAAGGCAGGCAACAATATCAAAGGTCTACAGTAATCACACATGTAATGCATGATGTCAAGTCAAGCTCCATACAGGAACAAGTATGCAGATTATTAATCATTTTATTATCCTATCTAGTGAACGTACTACTGCATCCTATACTACAGGTTCGACGTAAACACATAGTGAACGTTTTAGACTGATGGTGAATTCACGGATCGTGTACTCGGCCCAGAGATTATAAGGCGGTGTTTTCTGTTTAGGGACGGTGTTTATCAGGCAGGTGTTTCATGTCTGGGAATTTCAGGTCAGGCAGGTCAGGTGGTAGGGTCCAGCAGAGTACATTTTTCGATTGTTCACTACCAAGTATACCCATAATACCGTGTCTTTTTATTAGTTTATTTTCATCCTATGTGAGCATGCAAGAAGGTGTCAATGTTGTATGATATAAGTGTGACTAATTCTATACGTTACAGAAGCATGAAGCAAACAAGTCATTTACACACATATTACATGATCAGGACAGCATGACCTTGCTGTACTAAAACATAGATCACAGCTACTACAGAAAAGAAAATCTAGAACCTTCGAAAGTTCTAGAAACTAGACTTCCACACGGTTCCAGCAAATATAATTTAGGCATACAAAAGATATGGAAACTAGGGTGAAAACTCTATTCTATTCAGATTTTATGTTCAGTTAGCATGATGTAATCTGTGTTCACTTATTTGTTTTGGATCAAAAAGCTCATCAAATAAATCTATAAAAATTCTTGGGCATTCCTACACATGTCTAGGTTCAGCCTAATTTATTTCAGATTTTTATTTTAATGTTAGCATGGTTAAAGAAATTAAAGAACAGCGAGATACACATGCATTTGTGAATCTGAAAGTTCTAACACAACTGTACTAAAATGATGATATCTAACAAACCACATATCGAAATTCAAATTCACAAAAAGGGGAGTAAACTAGACATCAGAGACTAAATTTCATGTTTAGAAAGTTATTTCAAATTATGATAGTAGCATGGTTGAAAATCTGATTCAAAATGAAACAACTAGCAGTCTAGAAATTGTTTAACATAAAAGGGGCAATAAATAAATCATGCAATCATATTTTCATGCAAATTGGTAATCAAAGTGATCCTAGGTGTCAACATGCATATTTCTATGTTTAAGATACAATTTCACCGGCATGGAATATATTCATTAATCAAATTCAATCTAACATGTATACAATTCATCAACAAGTCTATAGCATGGATCTAGTTAATTACATGTAAGTGCACATGTATGAAACAAGGGGGACTAGGTTTTAGATCAAAGAGAGTAGTACGATGTTAAAAGTACGTTGGGTTAGCTCGTGTAAACCCTCGATAAACTTAACGGAATTGTCAAAAATAGTATGACAACGAAAGGGACTGGATCTACTTGCAGAGATCAAATAAACTTGAACAAAACAAAATATTATTTCAAGAAGAGACTTGCTTGTGAGACGATTAATTCGAATAATATAGAATAACGGGATCGAAATCCCGGGCGACGTCCATACACGTGCGAGACACGTGGCAAAACACCAAAATATCACACAAACAGCAACACCCAAACAACCAAAGCAACCCACACCGGATCACACACACAACACCAAACAGCAAAATCTAGATCCAATGAGACAAAACACCAAACACCGAATGGACCAATCATGCTCCTTCTCCTTCCTTCGACAGAGAGAGAGAGAGAAGGAGAGTGCGGGAGGGGCTGGCAGTGGCTGGCGACGGGGCTCACGACGCTGGCAACGACGACGAGGACTGGGGGATCTCTGGTGGTTGCGAGGGGTGCACGGAGGACGAGGACGAGGGACGGCGAGGCATTGGATTTTGACAGGAACAGGGGATGGGTTGAGCGAAGACGAAGATAGGTGGATGGGTTTCGGTGGAGTTGGGCGAGGACAGGGATGAGACTAGGAGGAGAAGTTAACGAGGGGATGGAGGAACAAGATGGTTAGGGGGGACGAGGGGTTGGAGGTGACGGGAGGAGCGACTGAGAGGTGATCGGAAGGTGACAAGAGATGGGTTTGTGGGGTTCGGTGATGGAAACAGAGAGAGTCGAAGAGATGGAGAGGGATGAACAGTATAGGGGAGGGATTAATGATGGCTAGGATATAGGTTTTATTAGGGTTAAAAGAGATTAGTGTATTTATAGGGGAAAAGAGATATATTGGGTTATTGGGTATTGGTTTAGACCCAGAAAATAAAAATAGATTTGTATATAATAAAATTGATCAACATAAATCCAAATACAAGAAATAAGATACGTGATAAAACTATAATTTGTGTTACATTAATTATTTGAGACAATTATAAACACAATTATCAAATAAGAAGGGATTTGTTTTAATAATCAATAATAATAAATAATCACCATGACATTAAGAACACTAAAATAACCATGTCAATTAAATAATAATACTAGTAATATCAATCAATTAGTAAGAATAAAAAGACTATCAATAATAAAAGTGACAATAGTAATAATAAAATAATAATAATAATAATAGTAACAAAATGGCAAATAATACCAATAACGACAATAGCAATTATCAAAATAATAAAAATATATAAAAATAAGAATTTATGGAAATAGTCCCAACAGTAAAAATAAATAGTTGGTCAAGTAGAAATGGAAATAAAGTTTATTCAAAATAATTATAATTATTGTTTAGGAATATGTTTTAACAAAGAAACTCAAAACGAATTTAATAATAACAATTAATAAATATCGAGTTACAGAAAAATACTCATGAAAATACGTATTTGTGGAAACAGGGGTTACACCTATTGATCCATTGAGTCATTGTTATACCGTTATTCCAGTGTTCTCTGCTTTCTATACTTGCTGTCCATGACTTGCTTTAAGGATAATTTTTCTTCTCTTTTTAGATGAAGCGTACACGGGTGATGAAGGAGAATTGTCTGCTGGGATTGGAGAACAAACATTCTAAATACTTAATGCTTTCTAATTGCTTATGCTTTAATGAACTTATTGTATTGAGGCTGGTTACTATTGTATTGGGATTTATTATTGTATTGGGCTTATGTCCCGGATTTTATTATTGTTTCTAGATGTTGGATTATTATTATATTTGGATATTTTTATTGCTTCATTCCAAGTATTATTGTTCATGAGATTATTATTATTGCATGAGCATTTGTTCTGTATTGATTATATTGTTGAGTTAATCGGATATGCAACTTATGGGTGACGTTAGTCATTCGCTGGGCCAATTTCATGTACTCGTATTTCGTATTTTTGGGAAGAAGGGCATAACATATCCCCTTTCTCCTCAAGGCCCAACTGCACACTTTCAAAATTGTGAGCTTTTTCCATCATGTCTCTAACGACCCATCTGAGCATGATCTTAATATCTTCAGGGCCCATCATGTTAATATCTTCAAATATAGGTTTTTAGTTCAAAATAACCCCTTTGCCAACTGTAACCAATGTGACCACTTTCCTCTTCTCCGTAAAATCCCTTTTCTCCAACACCTTCCTCCTTTATCGCCTTCAAAATTTTCTTTTCCACCTCGCACCCCACACCAGTACCCAGACCCAGTGACGTCACGTGGTTTCTTCTCTCTCCAAACCTCCTGTTCCTTTTCCCAACCTCATTCTCCACCCTCCGATCTATTTACCTCAATTTGATTTTGGTCCAATGCCCCTTATTCATCTTCTCCATTCACGTTCTCTTTCTGAAACCCTACAACTAATTTTTTTGTGCTCTTCTTCTCCATTTTGAGATTGTTCACCTCCTTCATCACCACTAACTCTCTTTAAAATCCCCCATAAAAAGTAATTATTATCTTTGGAATGTCACTCTCCTTGAAACATTTGACTCTCACCCTCGCTAAATCATATCTCCGCCTCAGTCGAGTTGCTTGATCTAACTCCTCTACCCAACAAGTTTTATCGAATAAATCTTGGAATCCCTTCTCATTCCAACATGCATCCAACATCCTATCTCCAATGTCCATTTCTTAATCTCCAAAGCACAAGTCTCTGTTTTGATTAGCCCCCGAAGGAGTAAAACCATTGTTGTGGTTTCTGTCCCTCAAGGTATTACATACTTTCCATCTTCCACTTTCTTAATAGATCACCTCCACAACGAGGACGTCGTGCATCGCTTTGAGACCTCCTCCAAAATCTCTCTGTCACTTGCCTTGCCTGAAAACACTTTCACCAACATTGCCGTTTCCATTCTCCTATCTACCTCCTTCATATCATAAGTTGGATTGATGTAAGTAACTAGTCTTTTTATTTTGTTTATAGCCACATCTTCACTTGCCTTCTCCTTGATCGTACAAAACATCGCAATATGCCCCCAACCATGCATTTGAAGCAGAACACTTCATTGCTACATTCAAATTGGGTATGTCCCCATTGATAACATTTGTGACATTTGGGCTCGACCCTCCTTCAATCTTCCTAAAATTCTCTCAATGGGAGAGGTAATGCTCTTTCTTCACTTTCCCTTTCATCTCAAACCACCCATCTCCCTTTTCCTCTCCATACTGTGCGTTCCCCAGTCTGTAGAACCAGCCACCGCTACCTGTATTGGTGTCCAACTTTCCTTGGAAGAGCACATAAGTACCCCTATTATGTGAGTGGACAGCTTCAGCATACGAAAGACTTATTTTGACTCCACCTTCTCTCCCTACTTGGTGCTCCTTGGTCCCAGCTTCAACATCCAAAGCAGTAAGATCCCTTTCACCTCTAAACCCATGCCAAAAGCTTTATTCCCCCTAGCTTGACTAAACACAAAACCTGGCTCAATCCTTCTCTGCTCTCCCACATAGTTCCCCTCTCCTCTTCCCAAGAACATCACTCTACCTCTATGAGTACCACCATGCCCTCCTCCCCCTCTCGCATGTGACACTCTGCCCCTCCCTCCCCAGGACCCTCACCTGCCTCAATTAACGATCATACCTCTCTGGCCATATATGAAATTCGTAAGGCCACCCACAAATGCCATTTCTCTCTCTTTCTCCAAGTTTTTTCTAGGGGCTTGGCAAACATATCTTTAGTACTAGTTAATGCACAAGTTCAAATTATTCCAAAAAGGTTCCATCTTGCTAAGTTAGAAAAAATAAAAATTAAATTAAAAGCCTTCATAATTATTTTTTATAAAATTGTGGGCATTGAAGTATCTTCAAACAGTATTAAGAGCATCTCCAACCCAGCACCATTTTGGTGCGTAGATGCTCTTTTGGAGTTGGAGGCGCTCCAACCAAGCGCCAAATCCAGCTCCAAAATGGTGTAAATGGTGTTCTGTGAACAATAGCACAAAAAAATCTAGCATGCTGTTGTTCACGAACGCCAAATTTTTTTTCTTTTTTAATTTGTAACTTTGTGAAATCCCCCCCCCCCCCACACACACACAGAGTTTTGTTACTTTTGTTTTTTGGCCCCAATTGTATAATATATGACCAAATTAATTTATATTTTAATACCACAAATTAAACGTTATTTTATTTGTGTTCTATATTTTACATATTAGTGAGAGTTAATTTTATATTGAGTACATTTAATATTTAAATAAAATACAAAATGAGCAATAAAAAATTTGAAACATTCAAGTTGACATTATAATTAAAATTACTCGTGCTCTAACATAATGCACAATACATAATGCATTAACATAACATAAAATAGACCGGCAATTTAGTAGTCTGGTAAACCACTTCCGGATCCTCCAATATCATTGAAATATTGACCAAAAGCATTAGTGTCAAAAGAAGGCCCTTGTTGTCGTTGTTCAGCTTTTGTTTGAATAATTTTGGCTTGTTCAGTTCGGAAGTACTTACGTATGTTTGGATCCACATTGAAATTCAAGTCTTTTAATAAAATTTTATTTTCTCCTTTCCTTTCTTTGAATATGAAATGTTGCCACTAGTTTTCTAGTTGTTCCTGCCTTTTGAAGCTTGTCTTTTTTAACATCTCCAACAGTTGTCGATTATTTTCTTTAATATCATTCATTTTTTCATCAATTTTTTCTTTTAAATTTGGCTTTTTCCATCCCTAATGGGTCGTTGAGATGAAATACCATCAAATCTGTCATCATCTAAATTGGGAGAAAATTGTGATTTCCCAGGAGATAATGATAAGGGAGACTCAGGAGTGGGATTATCTAACTGTGATAAGTCATAGTTCACACCTTGGATTTGAGCATTTTGTCTAACAGTGGGAACGCTATCTTTAAAATATTCAAAATCCTTGACCATATTCCAAACTTGAACAAATTTGAAACCTTTTTTGAACTTGGGATCTTGCACGAATAACTCCTTTACTTAACATAATCGCAAATTATTGCGAACATAAGGTTAAAAGGTAATCAGACTCACATTAATAATAGTGAAAAATAGGTTTAATAAGTACTCACAATATCTACATCTGAAGCACCACTTGGATTCATATTCTCTACTTCTTTCAAGCACCCATTCAATTTCCTTACTTCGGTAATTATACCTTGAATTCGAGTCTGCACCGATCATTTGTTACGATACTTATAATTCTGGTCGCTTGATCCATTGTACTTTTGCTCATCACGAGTCCAAAATTCATATGGAAATTTGTACATACCTGTAATAAGGGCTTGAGAAATTTCTAAATAAATTTTACAAAGGAGCACATCTTTGTTAATAATGTATCCCAAAGATCATATACACATTTTCTTTTTATATAGTGGATGAGAATAAATATAAGAGGAAGATGATGGTTTGCCAAACAAATCAAGGTTGCTATATAGGAAAATAAGAATCTTATGAATTCAAAGTTGCCAAACAATCCAAACAACTTTACTGTAACCCCCGTTTCCACTGATACATATTTTCTGTGTATTTTCTGCGTTTAGATTCTTTATAAAATTTTTCTTTTTCTTAAATTCATTTTGTTTTAAATTTATTTTGGATCTCCTGTTAAAGTCCATTTCTATTCATTAATTGTAATTGTAGTTATTTTCAAATGATTTTTATATTCTAATACAATCCTATTTTGTTACATGATCTTATTATTAGTATGATTACTATTATTGTTATTATTATTATTATTATTATTATTATTATTCTTTCTTTGATTGTTCATTAATTTGTAAGAGCCCATAGATTTTAATCCATCTTTTATTATTTGACCTTTTATAAAGTGTGAGACCATAAACTCTATTTTTTTAAAAATCCATTTTAAATATATATTATATATGATCATTATTTTACTCAAATAAAGCTTGTTCTCTTAAACTCAATTGTATCCATCGGCTCACTCAGTTATTATTAGAACCCAGAAATTATATTTTAAAAGTAATCGATTATTTAACTAATAATTATTATTGATTATTTTTGTAAAGCCCAAAACTTCATTCTATTATTTGATATTTTATTTGTTTTAACCCAATTTTATAAACCCTATGATCCTAAACCCAAACCCATTAACCCAATATCCCATTCCTATTTAATTATTTATATTAAAACCCTGTAATCCTAAACCTGTTAACCCATAACCCTAACCCACATCTTATTTCTCTATATAGAATATTTATTATCTTAACCCTAATTAATTATCATTTAATCTAATCTTCCCCCAGCCGCCAAATCTTTCTTCTTCCCCTGTTCAACTTCGAAACCCAACCCCGGTCGATCTCCATCGTCCCTCCATCCTCGACCTCGTGCTTGCTGTAGCCATTGCCTTACCACCCCATCCTCATCTCCATCTTCACCGCGACCACCACCGAGCCCCTATCCTCCATTCGTTGACCTCCACTGCATCCATTGAGCCTCGCTATCGCCACAGTCTCTGCCACCGCAACCCTGAAAACCCATCTCCATCGACCCATCACCACCTCATCGCCTTCGTCGAACCCCCCATCAACTCCCCGTCTCTGACTGCACCACCTCCAACCATCGTGGTTGCCTCCACTGCCCTGCAACCTACCACCGTCCTCCACCACAAAGCTGCCATCTTCTCACCTTCATCCCCCCTCACACCTCGACTGCACCACCTCTTATCCCTTAATTCTGCATGCCTCACTACCATCACCGGTGCCGTCTTCCTCACCCCGTCATTGCTCGGCCCTAGACTGAAACACCTCCTCGACGCACTCCTGTGCGCTCACGCCCACCTGTGTACATGCAGCACCCCACTCGTCCCAGCCGCTGTCAAGCCCCACCATCACAACAAGCCCCCGACTGCCCCTCGTCCTCGCCACCCATCGCTCTCCACCATCTCCTCATTGCTGATCACCGCCACCTGCATCCCGAGCACTTCACCGCAGTCCAACCGATCACCGCCGTTGTTGCTTTGTTGCTGCTGTTGCCCTTACTGTTGATGTTGTTGTCTCTTACTATGGTTGCTGCTATCTCTTGTGTTTCCTGTGTCATCGTCGTTGTTGCCGACTCTGTTGTCGTCGGGACTCTCATTCCCGTTATTCTTTTATATTTGGAATAATCGTCAAAAGGCAAGTTTCCCTTGAACTAGTTTATTATTCTTGTTCAAGAATTTTCTTTGATTTTTGCAAGTAGTTCCTATTTCAATTATCGTATTTTATTTGTTTGATAACCTTCAAAGAGACTATTACAGATTCATCAACAAAACCAAGTAGTAGTTCTCTTTTCGTGCCACTCCCTTGATTCAAACCCAAGCCTGTATATTTTGTCATATGCATACACTACACAAATCCTTAGATTAGAAACATCTTGTATAGAATAATGATGATTGAATGCTTTTAGATTGGATGTGATGTTCGTCCTATGTTAATAATAAATTATCCTGTTAATAGTAGAATCCCACCCTTATGACAGAGTAGAATTACCTGTTAATTATTGTTCTGAAGTTTTATACATGTGTATTTCGTTTTGTTGCTAAATAATAAATCATCAACTTGCTGGCCTGGTGTTTGCTCCTTGTTGCTTTGAGTTTTGACCTAGTTGCTGTTATAATTTAGTAGAACTTTATAAACATCATTTGTAGCTTTTTGAATCTATTTTCGAGAACTTTTTACAGATTTAAATTCCGATTTATAAACTGTAAGTTATCATATTTTTAACACTGCTAAGTTTTCAATTTTCAGATTACTGTCTAGAGATACACCGGCATGATTTTCTATCAAAATAAATTGCTAACAGTAGAATTAGAACTTGAAATCTAATATTTAGTTACTTGACATGACTAGGAGTCACCTTATTATTTTTTTAATATTATTTGATGATTTTTCAAAACTTGACCCTAAGTTGCTGCTAGACCACTAGTTCAGTAAAGAACCTCTAGTTGTAGATAATATAAATTAGAACTCATTAAATAAGAGTTATATCCTTGCGTGTCTGGAATCCAGATTATTTGACGGTTTTGCAATCCGACCTACAGATTGCAAGATATCCATATTTTCATACAGTGACATCTGAATTCCAGAATACAGTCTGAAAATACATTACCATGTTTAACTAATTGAAATAGTAGATTAAATTTAAAAGTTAAAACCTGGGGCTATTCGTGCTGATATTGAACACTGTTAGGAACCAAAATATGATTTTTATGAAATTTTTAAATGTTTTTATAAATAACTTTTGCACATAAGAGTTTGACCCTAACATGCTGCCTGAACATGTAATCAGTAAAGAATGAGATTATTCGCCTATTTGTGTATTTATTATATGTCATGTGAATATGCATTAGAACCGGTAGGGAGTCTAGTTTTCAGAACCCCTGACGGAACTTGATTTGCTTTCCTGTAGCAACAGGAAAGTTGAATTTTGTACAACAACATCGTGCTGACCAGAATGTGTGTTTCTGTATTTTAATTATATCCATGTTTGACTTTGCATCTAGTGAATAAAATTAGTTATAATTGCATAGCCTTGCCATCTCCTTGACATCACTTCCAAACTTCTTCACCCATTGCATGTTCACATTTGTGTGTAATAAAATAATAACAAGGCGGGGAATTAATGGTTGACTTAGTAGTGAACAATCGAAGACTGTACTCGGAATGGCCCCCTTGTTCTCGACTGTTTATTGTCATGGATTGTGGACTATTGATCGTGAATTGTTTATTGTCATGGATTGTGGATTATTGTTAATTGTTAATTATTGTGCCGAGTACACGATCTGTAGAGTTCATCACTATAGTCTAAACGGTCACTGTTTGCATTCACCGAACCTGTGGTATGGGACACAGTATTACATGCAATAGATATGATAATAAACGACTAATAGACTAAGATTGATACTTGCATTCTTGGTTATGATTATTTTTATTGACCTTGAATCATTGATTACAGTCATTGTTTATTGTATCGTTAATTCTAGACCCATGCTTTTAGTATCAACCCTGTTATTGCTATTTGTTCTTATTTCTAGTTCACTCTTTATTGATATACCATGTTATCCTTGCTTCCTTGGCTCTACTACTTGTTGTCCGTAACTTACTTTAATAGACAATTTTTCCCACCTATAGTTGATGAGTTTGCATGTACAAGAGGAAATTTGACTAAAGAACTAGGTGAGCAAACTTTCTGAAGAATGAAGCCGAATCATTAGACTGCTATAGTTATTTCATGTTAGTTTTTTATTTTATTATTTCCGTCGTACTTTGTATTCCGGGCTTGACCTGAAGTTTACTTTTCTCCCAGATATTGGATATTATTTTATGAATTTATTTCATGATTATTTTGGAGTTTACTCATTGTTTATGTGGTCTGTTACAACTATAGATGATGTTCTTATCATTCGCTGGGACTTTGTTACGTGCTCATATTTTCGTATTTGGGAGGCAGAACATGACATTTACAAAGAATCCAATGCATTCAAACAGCTTTACAAAGAATCCAATGCATTATACTTGGACCAATGCATTCAAACAACTTTACACGTCGTCCAATGCATTCAAACAGGTTTACACTTGGACCAATGCATTCAAATATCTTTATACTTCGTCCAATGCATTCAAACATCTTTACACTTACTATAAATAACATGCTACACTATGATATGACTCACACATCTTAATTGTTGTTTTTTCTAATTTTCTTTTTTCTATCTACCTCCAAACAACATATGCATTTTCTTTACTTTGAAAATGAATTTCGATATTGGAGGTTTATCTAATTTAGCAAATTACAGTTCTTCTTTGGATGACGATAATGAATTATTAAGGATGAATGTTATAGTAGATGCCTCCGAAGAGGCGATATATCAAGTGATCACTAACAACAACACGATCATCGCCAACTATTTCAATCAACAAAGCAACCATGGGGGCTCGATTCCTGGTCATGTAGTGATCAATTACGACCGGGAAACTGTGGATCATAATTTGTTCAACGACTATTTTGTTGAGAACCCACGCTACAATGACACTATGTTTCATAGACGATATATAATGTCAAGAAGTTTCCTTCGTATTTTTGATGCGGTCAAAGGTCAAGACAGCTACTTCCAACAACGAAATGATGGACTTGGTAGACTGGGATTTTCAACTTTACAGAAAGTAACAACCACGTTTCAGATGTTGGCATATGTTCTACTGGCGGATGCTACAGACGAGTACATTAAAATAGGCGAGTCAACGTCAATTGAAAGTATGAAGATATTTTGCTGTGTTATTGTGGAGATATTTGCAGAGAGGTATCTACGAACACATACAGCTAATTACGTCGTCAGACTACTCCATGCTGGTCAACGACGTGGTTTCGTGAGCATATTGGCAGTCTAGATTTTATGCATTAGAAGTGGAAAAATTGTCCTACGGCATGGGTTGGACAATACGCAGGGCATAGTGGGTCACCAACTATTATTCTCGAAGCTGTAGCGAATTATGATCTTTGGATATGGCACACATATTGTAGTATGCCAAACACCAACAATGATATCAATTTGTTAGATTCGTTCTAATCTTGCTCAAGGCATTGTTCCTCCTGCTCATTATGTTGTTCAAGGAAAAAAGTATAACATGGATTATTATTTAGTTGATGGTATATACCCAAAATGGTCCACTGTTGTGTAAACTATTGACCAGCCGCAAGGTCGAAAGAAAAAATATTTTGCCGTGAAACATGAAGCATGTAGAAAAGACATAGAACGTGCATTTAAAGTTATCCAATCACGATTCACAATTGTGATAGGCCCGACACGTTATTGGAGAAAAAATGTGTTACATGACATAATGACTACATGCATTACTGTCACGCCCCTCTTCCCAAATGTAACCCATGTTTCCCGTATATATGTATTTTCTGTGTATTTTCTACATTAAAGATTTTTGTAATTTTTTTCCCGCTTTCCAATTCTTTTGTTAAAGTGTATTATTGGATTTTCTGCTAAGGTTATTTTTAATCAATAATTATTGTAACTGTTTACGTTGATTTTTATACCCTATTAGTATTATTGTTATTACGGTTATTTTATTTTTTATTATCATGATTATTATCATAATTATTTCGGTTATTATTATTATTATTATTATTATTATTATTATTATGATTATTATTGTTATTATTATTATTATTATTATTATTATTATTATTATTATTATTATTGTTCTTCTATTATTATTATTATTGTTTTAAGTATTATTATTGTTAATATTATTTTTAATACTATTATTATTATTATCGTTATTGTTTTGTTTTTATTATTATTATTAGTATTTCTATAAAATCCTAATTGTATATTTTTATTTGTTATTTTATTCTTATTTTCCAAAACTCAAACTCATTATTTTATTGGATTTCAAACCCTATAACTTTTAATAAACCCAAAACCCATTATTTATTTAACCTAATATCCATTATCAGATCATTATACCAAACCCAAACTCATTTAGCCATATACTAAACCCATTTAACTACCTATTACTATCCTGTTCTTAAACCCGTTACCCTATCCTCTCCTATACCCGAACTCCGTTGGCTCCCCAAACCCGGTTAGCCATCACCTCCCCAAACCCAACCCTAACATTTTTTTTACCCATTATATAAACCCAACCCTGTTTGTTTCCCTACTGACTGCCAAACCCTAGCCTCCACCTCTTAACCCATCAACCGACCCCCCTCCTGCTTTTCCGTTCCCTGCCCTTCTCCCCGTGACCTCCCTGTCTCCTCCCGAGCGGCACGGCGTCTGCACCATCATTCCCCCTCTGCTGTGTGCCTTCCCTTATCGTCAGCAGCATCAGACCCCCGGCGCTCCTCGCTGCACATCATCAGCCCTAACCCCGTGCCTTTGCCGTGTGCTGCTCCTCCGACAGCATTAGCGAGCACTGCGCTGCTTGACCCCCCTCGGCGACTGCAGAAAAAGCAGTTCACTGTCGTCTCCTTTCCCTGTGCATCCGTTGTCCCTCGTACGACTCCGATGTCTCACTGCGACCGCAGCACAGCACAGGTGTTGTGCTCTTTTTCCCTTTGCGGCAGACTGACAGCGACAGCCACAGCCCGTTCCTCGCTCTCTCTTTGAGTGCGTGTTGGTTGTTCGTTGGTTCGTGGGCTTTGAGTTCATTTGCTTGCTTCGGTTCGTGTGATCCGTGTTGAGTTCGTGTGTTCGTTCGAGTTCGTTGTCTGGGAATTCGTTTCCGTTATTCTTGGTTTTCGTCGTTTTCATCGTTGGTTATAAGGCAAGTAACTTGTATTCTTTTTTTTGTGTAATACAAGTACTAAATACCTCCTGTAGTGTAGTTGTGTTCTAGAGGCAATTGGTGTGTAAATCCCCTTGTTGATATTGTCTCTATAGTGATGATTTGACCATAGTTGCCTCACGACATACATGACATGATATAACCTAGTATTGACCACTTCTTGTTGTATATATGCGTGTTGTTCATGTGTTATCTTGTGCTCGTTCGTGTTATTTGTGGTAGACTTGTTGTGGAATTGTGTAATACCCTATATCATGTTGTTTGGACAACTAGTACACTATATTTCGTGTGTGGTTATGTTTTGGATGAGTTTCGGATAAACTAGTGGATTTTGTGCACATGAGATATTTTCAGTTTTGTCGGTTTTCTATTTTTTATCAGTATTTTAGACCCTATTAAGGTCAGTATTTGAAAATATTTTGTGAACATGATTTCTACATAATTCTGTCTATTTTTCAACCCTTTTCACGGATCTCAGTTTCGATTTTGGGTTTGCGAGTTATGTCTTTTTTACTACAGTGGTGTCGAAAGATTTCCAGATTTTGTTTTTTATTAATTTTGAAGAGTAATCTATTTTTATTGTGATGTTAAACATATTATTTTGACCCAATATTTTGAACAGTATAACTAAAATTGATTGAGATTGAAACTGAATTTTTATCGATTTATTTGATGAGTTTTACAAATCGTTTTCTGTTTCCAAACAACTACTATACTAGTAGATTTTTCCTACTATTCAGTAAAGAAACCTGATTTTCGATCTAATTCTACTTGCTGTTTGTAAAATATTTGTGAATATAAAAGTTATCCTACTGTATTTATTTTATCACCTTTTTGGCGGATTTGGATTTCGATTTATGGTTTGTGAGATATTGCTTTTTTTGTACTGCAGTGTTTGTGATTCCAGATTTACAAAACTACTGTATCTTGATGTTTTCTGATTTTACTTGACTACTCTATTTATATTAAAAAATTATGAAACTTGATATTCTGATGCTACAAATATAGGGGAATACCCCAAATTTTTTGTGGATTTAATTAATGAGTTTTCATGCTGCTTTCCTGACTTTGAATACAAATTTCCTGATTTCTGGCTGAACACGTTTTCTAGATTAAAACCTGTTTTGAGACTTGTTTTTGTGAAATACTATTGACTTATATATATTTGCTGGATTCGGTAGGGAGTCTATTTTCTAGGTCTTCTAACGGATCCAGATTTGCATGTTTGTGGTAGTGGGAATCTCAGTTTTGGTACAACAACGTCTTGATGTCCCGAATTGATATTTTGCCATGTTTGAATATTTGCATGTTGTTTCTTTTATTTTGTGATTTAGAACATGTTCCTTCCATCATGTAAGCTCTTGATACATTTTTATCCTGTCTCGATTTTGTTCTCGTTATCTCGTGATCATGTGTATTTTGTAATAAAAAGTAACAAGCCAAGGTTAAATGAAAGATCTAGTAGTGGACAATATAGAAAAGTGTACTCGGAAGGGGGCCCGTGTTTTCCACATTTGGAATTTGGTATATGATTTGGATTATTTGGAATTCGGTATATGATTTGGTTAATTTGGAATTTGTATATGATTCGGTTAATTTGGAATTTGGTATAAGATTTGGATTACTTGTCCCTGAGTACATGGCCCTATAGAATCCCCTACGAAATCTAAGCGAAACTTGTTTGAATATAGCAACCATGTGATAAAAATTCGGGGCACATGAAGTGCTACCTAGATAGTAATAATACAAGACTTGACATAACCTGATACCTGATACATGCTTACCTGTATACCTGATTACCTGTTTATTTGTTACTTGTTTACCAGTACATGCTACCTGACACCTGTTACCTATTTGCCTACTTGCATGATACTTGATACTCGTTACTTGATACCTGTTTACATGATACTTGTTCACTTACACTTGATACTTGTTCACTTGACACTTGATACATGCCACTTACACTTGTTCATCTTACCATGCTAGTTGTTGTATTTTGTTATCATGCCTATTCCATGTTAGTTATTTAACATTTTCCCATGTAGTTGTATCTTGCATTACAAGCGGCCCGTAACTTGCACTGACGGGAGTTTGTTTTCTTTTTTCTCTTCCTGCAATTTATTAAATTGCATATTTTGGAGATCAACTGCTAGATAGAATAGGCGAGATGAGATACTAGCTATTGGATTTTGCTATTATTATTTCTTGTTGCATATTTTGAACAATTGTATTTTGCTATTTGGTTTTATTTGTATTTGGGCAATATGACCCAGGATATTGACTTATTCAGATCTAGATTATTTGAGATTAATATATTTTGTTTCAAGTATTCTTGTTGGTATTTTGATTCAGATATGCATGCTTGGTTGAATTTTCTTGCTTCCGACTCTGATTATTCTTGTGAAATGTTGTAAAGATACTGACAGCTTATGGATGATGAAAACCATTCGCTAGACTTTTGTCACGTATCCGTATTCCGTATTCTCTTTTGGGAAGCGGGGCATGACACCAAAAATATAGAAGTCAAGCACGTGACATTGGCCCAGCGAATGACTTGCATCATTCATAAACTGTTACCGATTCAACTCAACAATATAACGAGGAGCAATACAACCACGCATGCAATAAAATGATAATCACATTAATAACAATACTTGGAATTTAAGCATGAAATAACCAAATTTAATAATAATCCAACATTGGAAACAACGATAACAATATTCGGCTAAAAAAGACCACAATATAAAGAAGTAATAATGTTCAATTATTAAAGTCTTCATAACAAAACAATGATTAGGTGGTGATGTTGTAACCCCTGTTTTCCCAAAAATGTATTTTTTTGTATTTTCTGTATTTAAAAATTTCGCCAATTATTTTTTTTTCGGTTTTCAATTTCTTTTGTCAAATTGTATTATTGGATCTCCTATAAAAATCTGTTTTCGATCAATTACTTTATTCGTAAATATTTTCTATGATTTTATATTGTAAAACAATTCGTATTTTTGTTATTATTATTATTGTTTTCTTTACTACTATTAGTATTATTATTTATTGTATTACATTTTGATTTTTATATTAAAAATCCTATTCTTATTTTATATTTTTAAACCCTATGCTTCCTTATTGGATTTTTATATAAACCCAATACCTATTTAAATACCCAATATACTTAAACCCAAACCCTTTTATCCACAACCTACTTTTAATATCCATCAACCCTATTATTAATCCCTATACCCGTTAGCTTCTACATCCCCTACCCATTATAACCCACTGTTTTATAACCCGAAACCCACCATAATATACTACAGCCTATATATCCCCTATTCATCCATCAACTCCCCGCCGCTTCACCTCCCTGCACCCTAATTGCCTTGTCTTCTCCCCACAGCCGCCCTCTTCTCGCCCACTCAGCCCCTTCCCTCGTGGCTGCACTGCCCTCGTCGACCCCCTCTCTTATCTCTCCCGACCCTGTGTGCTCCCCATCGCAACCCTGCTCCTCCCGAGCGACGTGCCGCGTGACTGCAGCACCGACAACCATGCGACGTCAACAGCCCAGACGCGCGCTTCCCCAAACCCTCGACGACAGCATGGTAGCCCCGTGCACTGTGTTTCCCGTCGGCGACCACTGCAGCAACGTAGCTACCCTGCATTGTCACCCCTGTGCGCGCCTCCGGCAGCACTATCGCACCATCCCGCCACCTTGCCGTCAGTGTCGTCCTTCGCCGCAGTAACTCTGCTACGTGCCCATGCCGTCCACCGCCCATTCGCCATGCAGCAACTCCACAGTCGCTAGTTTTTCCCATTGCTCTGTTTTTGATTTTGGGTTTTGATCAAGTGAGCCAGAGCCGTCCGATTGGATCATGATCTTCATCATCATCTTAGGTCTTGATCCTTGATCATGGGCCGTCGATCGTCATGATCATCATCTTTGAATCTTGGAGTCTTGATTTGCTTTGATTGTAGACCGTTGGATCTCTTGATCATTGAGATCCGTGCTTGGTTTTCGTGATCACGATTGTGATTGCGTGTTGGTGATTGGTTAGTTCGTCGTCCGATCATGTTCGTGTTCTGAGATCCGTATTATCGTGGTTCGTACCGGGAATTTGTTCCTGTTATTCTCTTTTTTTCGTTGGATTCATCATCGTCTTTCAGGCAAGTAACTTGTACTCCAATTTATTTGTTTAATACAAATCAAAAAGTTCACCTATAGTGTAGTTGGGTCTAGAGACAACTCTTGTTTGTGATTTGCTTGATAGATTTTGTCTCTATTGTGAAAATATGACCATAGATGACTCACGACACAATTTGGATATGAAATAACCTAAGATTCCCCCGTTCTTGATTTGATTCAAGTATGTGAGACTTTGGTGAGAATTTGTGTTTTTGGTTGAGACCCACGTGTTATAATGAGTGTGGACATACTAGATACCCTAATTCATGATGTTTAGACACTTGGTAGACTCGATTTCATGTTTGGATGTGTTTGGATCAATTTACTTGAATCTATGTTGATTTTGTTTTTAAGGGAAAAATCTGTATTTGTCGCTGATCTAGAATGTTTGCTGTTTTGGACTGTTTTAAAGTCAGTATCTTAATTTCGGTATAAAACATGAGTTTTAGAAAATTTCATCTATTTTCAAACCCTTCTGACCTTGCTTGATTTTGTTTTCGTATGAGTGAGTTATGACTGTTTTATTACAGAAGTGTCGATCTTTTCCAGATTCTGTTTTTTGGTAATTTTGATGACAAATCATTTTAAAGAACTATGCTACATATATTATTTTGATCTGAAACTTTGGTCAGTTTTTCTATACCTATCTAGGGATTATCCAGAATTTTGGTGAATTTTATTGATAAGTTTTATGTGATGTTTCATGCTCGTTTATGAAATCTATACTTGCTATATTTTGCTCGCTGTTCTATAAAGAACCTTATTTTCACTATGTTTCCTTTTACCAAAACATAATGTTTCATGCTCATTTATGAGATGTTTCCTTATCCGATCAAGTTACATGATCGTCTGTTATCTGTTATCTGTATGAGATCAGATTACATGATCATCTGTTATCTGGTATCTGTCTGAACCCTGAGTACACGGCCCTATAAGATCCCCTACGAAATCTAAAGCAAAATTGTTTGTTGTAGCAACCATGTGTTATGTTTTTGGGGCGCATGAAGTGCTACCTAGATAGTAATCACACAAGACTTATAAGAACATGACATCTGTATCTGTATCTGTATCTGAATCTGTTATATGTATCTGGCTATCTATTATCTGATCATCTGATTACCTGTTATCTGTCTGACATTATCACTTGACACTATTTGTATATCTGTTTGCATGCCTTTTGACTTTGATACTTGACACATGTTAGTATACCATCTAGATCTGTTTTTGATATTAATTAGATTTGTTTAGTTTTCTCCATGTACTTATATCCTACATTATAAGTGGCCCGTAACTTGCAATTGACGGGTACTTGTTGTTCTCTTTCCCTCTTTCCTGCAAATTGTTAAACTGCAGATTTTGGTGATCAGCTGCCCGATGGAGTATGTGATCTAAAGTTCTAGTTAGCTGGAGCTTTTGCTATCTTCATTTATTTCCTGTTGCTCATTTTAAACAATGTATCTGTTACTTGTATTCTTTGTGTTTGGGCAATGTGACCCAGGATATTTGTTTTATTCAGATCATGACTATTTGAGATTAATATATTTTATTTCAAGTATTCTTGTTGGTATTTGGTTCATATGTGCATGTGGTTGACTTTTCTGGCTTCCGACTCTGATTATATTGTGTTATGTTGTAAAGATTCTTGAGCAGCTTATGGATGATAAAAATCATTCGCTGGAATTTTGTCGCGTATCCGTATTCCGTATTCCTTTTTAGGAAGCGGGGCGTGATAGATGCAAATCAATTCTTCACCATTGTAGTCCTCCTAATCCATCAGGCAATACTCCTTGATTACTTGTAACTTGTTCATCTAAAAAGAGAGAATAATATGTCCTTAGCGCAAGTCATGGACAGCAAGTAGAGAAAGCAATGAAACAATGACATTTATGATATAACAATGAATTCAATAAACAATAGAGTCGATGGCAATGAACAATGACAAAATGATAACGATGAAATGTGCAATTATAATGATCAATAACAATAACATTAAGCGATATCAATAATGGTAACAATAACGACAACACTGTTCAATAACGATGCGATGACAATATGTAATGACGATGCGATGACAATATGTAATGACGATGCGATGACAATCTTAAGTCTATTATTCATTTTAATCCTAACAAATGTAGCACTTCATGCATCCCATTTATTTACCGCATGGTTGCTACATGCAAACAAGTTACGTTTAGACTTAGTGGTGGATTTTATAGTTCATATACTTGGCAACGATAATCAATATTCAATAGTTGCAATTCAATAATTACTGCACATAAGATAATTGACCCCGATACAATACATGATAGATTGGGTTACTGCCGTAAGCCACAATCAGTCGATAAAACAATAGCCGTTAACAATATTTAGGAAAATACGAGCCCCTCCTCCGAGTACAGTTCCTACATTGTCCACCACTTAAGTCACCCTTAAACCCCGACTTGTTAACAATTCTTTATTCAATCAATATGCAATGATTGTTGACAACATTAATCACAGCAAATACGTCTATGTGAACATGGTATTAAGATATATAATGTCCATACTCTTACTAATCACAGTCAACTAATACCCCAACATCAATCATGTGAACAATCAATACTAGCATACAATCTACAATAATTGTGTAATGTCATGACATGAATTACAATAACAATTCCTATTCATATGTTCAATAATTAACCACATGAATGCATGCAAGATCTCCATAAATTGGAGGCAAAAAGACGGCAGGAAGTCAAGATTACTACTTGGATTCACTCGTGTAAATCCTTAGTATCCCAACGATAGATAACAATAGCAGATATACGATAATCAATATAGATCTACTTGTGGGATTCAATAAACAATCTCGAATATGATACAATAACTATTCGAGGGGAAATGACTTGCCATTAACAACGACATTAGATGCGATTATGAGAAGAATAACGGGATCGGAATCCTGGCGACACGACGACGAGCAAACGATCACGATCTGGTGCGGATCTTGATCGGATAGTCAGACGGCTGAGATCGACGATCAAGATGATGATCACGATCGCGATGATCAAGATGTAGATTGGACGGCAAAGATCAACTATGCTGCTAATGATGATGATTCGATCGGACGTCTGCAATTTGAGGGAGGCACTGTTGCTTTGAACCAAGAACAGAGGATCTTGGTGTTTGGGTGCAGCGATGGCCGGAGGCAGGGGTGGTCGAGACTGGGGAGGAGACGTCGACGGCGGTGCTCAGGGCAGCGACAGTAAGGGAGGTAGACTAGGAGGTTGACGATGGTGACTGGGGGCTTCGAAGGGGATGCGACGAGGGTCACGGTCGACGAGGTCACTGTCGATGCGACGAGGAGGTCGAGCAGAGGAAGAAGATGGAGGTCATTGGTGGTCTCAAGAGGGGGTGCTCGAGGTCCTGCGAGCGGAGGGGGAGGTCGAGGATCGACGAGGTACATCGTCGGTGGCTCGAAGGACACGGTGGGTTAGGCGGGATGTAGGAGACGAGCAGTCGGAGTCGAAGGGGTTCGACAGGCAGCGACGACGTGGCAGTGGGGGCACAGGGCGGCGAGGATGCTTCAGTCGGCATGGTGACGGGGATGTTGTGGGATGTGAGAGGTCGGGGAAGGTGAATAGCTTCGGGGGTGATGATGTTGGGTTCGATGGTGGAGCTCCGGTGCAGCTTCGAGGAAGTCGAGGCTGAGGGGTGGAGAAGGTGGAGATGATGAGCAGCGACGGGATAGAGGACAGAGGCTCGGAGCTTTGAGTAAAGGAGGAAGATGAAGGGGGTGAGCACCTCTGTTTCGTTTTGAAATAGAGAAAGAGAGGGGAATGGGGAGAGAGAAAGAGACTGCGGAAGAGAGAGAACAAGGGGGGGTTATAAAATAGACAGTGATATAATATATTAAATATAATATATAATAATGGGTAGTTATGAGAGAGTGGGGGGTTGTGGGGTTACGGGAATGTGAAGAGTGGGGGAATGTGAGGGGTTTTATGGAGAAATTTGTATACGGGTAGTTGAATTTGGGTAGGTTAGGATAATGGGTTGACGAGTTGGGTATATAAATCTGGGTTTGGATTTGTAGACTTGGGCTTTATATTTGGGCTTCACAAATTAGAATAAATATGAATAAAAAGAATATGAGATTGGGCTCTAAAACTATAAGTGAGTAAAAATGTAATTATAATGAATATAAAATTGGGCTTCATGACAAGGAAATCCAATAATTAAATCACAGGGTGGGCTTTAGCATAAATCAAATAATCAACTAGAAATTTTATAATGAATTAGGATCTTTGGATTTTTCAAAATAATAATAATAATAACAACAATAATAATAGTAGTAAAATAGTAATCATGAGTTAAATAATCAAATAGTGATAAATAGTGTAGGTTGAAATTTTGGGTTCAAACAAAATAGTCGGGTACTTAAATGAATGCAAAAGTTTGGGTTCAAAAGAGTAGAAAAATTTATATGAAAAAATTTAAATACAAGAATACAGAAAAAGTAAAATACAAATCTGTATAAACAGGAATGGGGGTTACAATTACTATGCACAACATGATTATCGAAGATGAACGTGATCTTGATGCACCAATTCAATATGTGCATGAAGCGCCAGTGCCAGAAGTTGAAATGACAGTAGATGAAAATACAATATTTCAACAATATATTGCTCGTCATAGAAAAGTCAAGGATAAAGATGCTCACATTGTGCTTCATAATGATTGATCATTTGTGGGAGGAGTATATTAATTCAGAAAGGTAATTAAACCATCATTATATATTTATAACAAATTGTGTTCATGTTTAATTATTAAATATAATGTTATGGTTCACAATTATTTTTTGTTAATATAAATTTGTTTCTAATCATATATTAATTATGTCATTTTAGTTGATAAAATATAATTTACACATGTGATAGTTTCGACAACTTTGTTAAAATTATGAAACATATCATAGGATCTATAAGTAATAAAAATATGTATGTGGACAACTGGTGAAATAGATAACAAGTGGAGAATTTGAAAAAAATAATACAAAAAGTAGATAGAAAAGAACATGCAGAGAATATTTCTTTTGGTGTTAGAAATGGTGTTATGGGTTGGAGATGAAGTTATTGTTTGATGTGACCTTTATACCATTTTGGTGTAAAAATTGCACCATTTCCGAAAATGGTGTTAGGGTTGAGACGCACTAATTGTTTAATATCATGTCCGTTACTTTTCCTCAATGACCTTTACTTGTATATTCATGAAATATTTTAACTTTTAAATTTTATTAATTTATGTTTATTTTAAGTTTACATATAGGTTATGTATAATTAGGCCCGACCCCAAGGTAGAGGCCTGGGAGGTGGCCACCAAGGGCCCCTGATTTTTTCACTTTTTTAAGGTCCCCCAAATTCTGTTTCCCTTATAAATATATATAAAAATTTTGTGCGTGAAATTAAATTACAATATGTTTAGGGGCCCCCAACTTCATATTTTTGGGCCTTTATTTTTTGAAAAAAATAGTTCTTGGGTCAGGAGACTTATTTATTAGGGCTTAATCAAAAAATTGTTTATTCTTTTAGTTTTATCATGCTTAGAAACTATTATATGGAGCGTAAAAAAAAAAGATGGAGATAAATTTATGCAATCTCAAATCGGGACTTTTGATAAGTTTCTTACCAACATACTTGTAGAGAATTCATCTTGCTTTTCCTCTTCTCATGTGATGGTGGTGTTTGGATGTGCTGATTGTCGTTCGATGTCCCTACCTCTATCCATCGTTGAGCCTGGGGCGGTTGTGTTGCTGCTTCTAGTTTATAACATTGATGCTTGCATTTCCTCTTCTGATGTTTTTGGGGTTGTTGTTGCCCGAAGCAAATTTCTTTTTTTGCATCATATGATGACTGTGTTACTTCTATTGTTGTATTGGTTTTGTATTTTTAGTGTGGTTTACATCTTGTAAACCTATTCATTGTACACAACTCTTTTATTATTTATAAATATTTTGCTCAGGGCTGGAGTCGTTCGACTCCATCCTATTTATAAAAAAATAAAAAAAACTATAGAGAATGATAGTTGTTGCTACTAATTTTGGTGTGGGAGCAAACAGATAATTTTGTGGATTCTTTTTGGAAACAATGAAGCAAACCTGTTGACCTTCACCGACGTTTGACTAGTTTCTCGCCGCTGCCGTTGACCTGCAAAAAGTTTGATACACCGGAATGGATTCCGGCGACGAACCCTCCGATGCTCTTGTCAGTAATCAGGAAGATTATGAAAGAGCTTTATATGGAAAAAGATTGATTACCTTGTTAAGGTGGGGGGAGAGGGGAATTTATAGTCGCCTTAGGGACCCGTTTCTAGATAAGGATTTATCTCTACTTCTCGGTGTTTTTGGATAAGATGTAGAGTTTAAATCATTTCATAGAGATAACCATGAATTTGAATTACTCTTTATCTATCTGCGTTGGTTTGTAAGAGTTGCTACCCATACCGAGTAGGAAAAATCTGTTTGTGGGTTATTGGGCTTTGAAAAAAGACCCAGTTCCCAATTCGGACCCGTTTGTAGGTGAAATTATCGTTTTACCCCTGAGAGCTTTAAGATTCGTGCCCGATTTGAACGGTCCCGATTTAATCCTATTTTTAGCCATATCAATTGTGAGTTTGCATCAAGAAATACGAGAATAAGTCATACTTTATTGTAATAATAAAAAATTGTATTTTTCCTTGAACAATGTGCAATTATATATATATATATATATATATATATATATATATATATATATAGGTTTTTTCAGAATTGTTGCAACAAAATAAATACAATTTTTTTTACCATTTTTTGAAAAAGATAGAATGGGGCCCCCATATCGGGAGTTCTCCTCGGTTCCCCCGTGAACTCAGAGGCGGCCTGTTGATAGTTTATAACAGTATAAGTGCAGTTGAAAATTTCATATATTAAACATGCAGTACTTAGACATGGATAATAACAACAACTATATGTAAAGCACAACTTGACAATCTTAAAAATTGTATAATTTGTGAAAAACGTAGGGTTGGCAGTCGTGCTCACCGGTTCAGGCCGGGCCAGGCCTAAACCCTCCGGGTTCACCCGGAGTGCGGGCCGACTCGGGTCGGTTTGGCTCAATAACCGGGCAAGCTGGGTTGGGAAATTAGAAAATCGACTCGGTCGACCAAAGAACCCTTTCGAGTTGAACCCGATTCGGGCCAAGCCGGGTCGCGGATTGGCCCGAGTTGGGTTAAATATATATTATTATTATTAATAAGTTGGTTAATATTTCAAATTTTATATCAAATGGGTGTGAACAAGCAAAATTAATTGCTCACTACCCACTACTTAATTAGCCCATCCCACCTTAGCTATTTATAGCTAACATCACCTCCTCACTTCTCTCATCTCACCAATGTATGGAGTTGGTTATAGATTGCTAGGGTGGGAGTTCTCTAACAGAGTAGTTGGTAGTAATCAATTAATTTTGATGTCCACACTCATTTTTATAAAATTTTGAAATACTTTAGAGTATATCTATATGCATATATACATATATATATATACATATATTTTGCAGTATATATATATATATATATATATATATATATATATATATATATATATATATATATATATATATATATATCATCTCACCAATGTGTGGAGTTGGTTATAAATTGCTAGGGTGGAAGTTCTCAAATAGAGTAGTGGGTTAATTTTGATGTCCACACTAATTTTTATAAATTTTTGAAATATTTTAGAGTATATCTATATGCATATATACATATATACATATATTTTGCAGTATATATTGTAACGCCCCGGTCCGAAACAACGATTTTTCTAACAACTGCCCACCACAGGATATATTCTTAACACGTGGTGTTACCCACACCCCACCTTAAGAATTTAGTGTCCTCGCTGAAGCCGGAACTTGCAATGTAGCGTCAGGATCTCCTTTCTAGCCGATGTGGACGGACGTATCCTGATTCTACGAGTTGTCCAATCCCCTAGCCCACCTCAGTGGATTTAACGGGCGATCTGACCCAACCTCGCTCCCTCTCAGGCATACCCTACCATTATGTACCCACACTCGGTGTCAAAAGTCAGCTCTGATACCATTTGTAACGCCCTGGCCCGAAAGAACGATTTTTCTAACAACTGCCAACCACATGATATATTCTTAACACAGGGTGTTACAAATATATATAGTAGGTTTGCCCGTTGACACGTGCCTACAGCACATCTTCGGAACGGTGCACCTGGTTTTATTACATAAAATAGTTTTAGAGGACCAGCAAATTAATTTAAGTGGGAAACATATTATATGAGGAAGCAACATATTTACCTTTAAGCTCAATCATCGCCTTCTTGATCATTAGCTTGAACTTACCTAGAATGCATAGAGTTTTTTTTAACTTCAGCATCACTTTTAGATACTTGTAATAGTTATGCAAGGACATGATCATATAGGTTTTATAGAGCTTACTCTAATCCCATAGCCACTATGAGCATGTCTAAATATAATGGTAACCCAAGTGCAGGTTTGAAGGTATATACAATACCAATAATCTAAATATTTGTTTGTCTGAGACTCAGTTTGCAATTGAAATACCTCTTATTATTATTTCAACCAAAATGTAATACATAAAGTTCTCAAAAACCTAATCCAAGCTAATCTTTTCTTTTATATCTACTTTGTCTCCCCATTGCACCTTTATAAAAAAGTCAAAATGGATCAATAAAAAATTTACTTTAGCTATCTTTCTTGAGTGGAGAGTTTGCTCCCTTCACTGGTAAACTCCAGTCATCACAATCCTATATATCCAAACATACACTAAAATTTCTTATATGTTATGTTATCCATGGTTTCTAATAACCAGTGAAGGGAATACTTCACAATAGTATATTTTCTTGTAGTAAAGAAATTAATGTTGCATATTTGCCAAGTTATTTTAGGTTGCGGATCAACTTACCTGTCCGGCTATGGTTTGAAAGCCCAAATTGAGGCCACCAAATAATCCATCTCTCACTTGCGTACACCTTAAATCAAAACCAATAAAAAACTCATCAAATAAATTGTCAAATTAAAATTTTTTAAACCCAAAAATAAAGTAATCTTACATCTCTGAACTTTGATCCCATGCACACACAAAATTTGAGTCATCAAAAAACTGAGTAATCCCCTGCACACACAAAATTAAAAATTAGAATGTGATTTCGATTAATGGGATGAAATTAGAGTCTCCACATGGCATGTAGAGGCTCTCGATTTGGTGGAGGGGAGTTCCCGATACGGAGTCGCTTGATATTCACGCTCGATTTGGTGGAGGGGAGTCGCTGATACAGAATCAGCAGCGGATCAGATATCGAAGACGACCTCTTGATTGGGTTTGATACTGGATTTGGATTTGGATTTGCTTTGAGATTTGCACTTGAGAAGACGATGGAGGCTTCGCTAATGGAAGGTAAGCGAAGGTTTAAGAAAATGGTTTTAGGGATTTGGAGTTAGTGGCTTAAAAACCCTATGGGGGAGAGAGAGAGAAATTGGTGCTCTATAGTTTGGAGAATAGAGGGAGCAAACTGATATGAATAGAGGAGAGAGAGAGAGATAAAGAGAGAAAGAGAGAGAGATAAATAATTAAATAAATAAAGGAGTTGTTTTTTTTTTGGGGGGGGGGGGGAATTTCAATTTGAGTTTTGGGAGAAAACTTTGGGGGGGGGGGGGGGGGGGAATGTCTTTTGGAGCTTAGATCTGAACCATTAATTTCCTTACTATTAAAGGAGAGCCACTTGATAGCTTTTCTTTGTCACAAAGAAAAGCTGCTTAGATTTGAACCATTGATTTCCTTACTATTAAAGGAGAGCCACTTGATAGCTTTTCTTTGTCACAAAGAAAAGCTATCAAGTGGCTCTCCTTCAATCCCCCCCCCCCCCCCCCAAAATCAAAGGCCCAGATCTAACATCACAAAACACATTTCCCCCAAAAAGTATCCCCCCAAAACTCATATTCAAATCCCCCCAAAAGCATTTCCTTTATTTATTTAATTATCTCTCTCTCTCTCTCTCTCTCTCTCTCTCTCTCTCTCTCTCTCTCTCTCTCTCTATATATATATATATATATATATATATATATATATATATATATATATATATATATATATATATATATATATATATATATATAGGGTAAAAGGGATATGAGCAACTTGCTCATTTAGTAAATGAGCAATTGATTATGTGGCATGCATGTGATACATTGGACAAAACTAACCCTTTAAGGATTTTCCAATCACATGTTTACCACATCATCAATTGCTCATTTACTAAATGAGCAAGTTGCTCATACCCCTTTTTCCCATATATATATATATATATATATGGAATTTCTCCATTGAAAATGGGTCTAGTTTTCACGAGTTGGAAAACAGCGATCTGAGCCATTGGATCGCTCATGATCGTGATCAGCGGCTCAGATCGAGCCCCCATCACCCGTTTCAATTGATCAGCAGAGGGTTAATTTGGGAATTTCGTCCCAAATAACTCTTCGCCTGATTCGCTCTGAAAAATTGATATAACCTAGGTTATAAAAAATTGAATCATAGGTTCATTCAATTTTTTATAACCTAGGCCGTTGTTCCCAACAACAGCCTAGGTTATAAAATTTTATAGCCTAGGTTATTTGAACAACGAAATTTTATAGCCTAAGCCGTTATTAGGAACAACGACCTAGGTTATAAAAAATTGAATCATAGGCCATTGTTTGGAACAACAACCTTCATTCAATTTTTTATAACCTAGGCCGCTGTTCCCAACAACGGCCAAGGTTATATCAATTTTTCAGAGCGAATCAGGCGAAGAGTTATTTGGGACGAAATTTTCAAATTAACCCTCTGCCACTTAAGTGATATTGAGTGATGGGCGGCAGCGATCTGAGCCGCTGATCACGTTCAAGAGCGATCCAATGGCTCAGATCACTGTTTTCCAACCCGTTAAAACAAACCCATTTTCAATGGAGCATTTCTTATATATATATATATATATAGGGAAACATGTACTTTTATTTACAACTAATTATGGTCATACTATTCAAACTTGACCTACATAATTGTTGATTTACTGTTTACAAGGCTTTTCATATGCTGTATCGTTTTGAATACGTGTCGTCGGCACGTGCTCACGGGCAAATCTAGTATATAATAAAACACAAAGAAAGCTATCAAGTGGCTCTCCTTCAATCCCCTCAAAATCAAAGGTCCAGATCTAACCTCACAAAACTCATTCTCCCCCCCCCCCCCACACACACACACAATGTTTCCCCCTGATATGGCTAAAAATAAGATTAAATCGGGATCGTTCACATCGGACTCGAATCTTAAAGCTCAGGGGTAAAACGGTAATTTCACATGCAAATGGGTCCGAAGCGGGTACTGGGTCTCCTTCTCACAGATCCAATAACCCGCAAACGGATCCACCTCAGCTGGGTACGGGTTTCAACCCGCTACCAACCCGATCCGACAAGATACAATCAAGGTCCCTGATTAGATCTAAATCAACGGCCATGATTCACAGCTATCTTTTCACTGGGGATTAGGGATTAAATTCCTTAACTGATTATAGGGGATATACCTTATCAGATTACATGCCTTATCTGATTACGGGGAATATTCCTTATCTAATCACGGGGATTACATTCCTAAAACCAGTCCCTAAGACGCCTATAAATACCCCTCACCCATCTCCATTAAGAGGTAATCAATCTTTTTCTAGTTAAACGCTCTTTCATAATCATTTCTGGTTACTGACTTGAGCGTCGGAGGGTGCGTCGCCGGGAACAACCCCGGTGTCTCGCACTTTTTGCAGGTCCACGGCGGGAGTCAACGGTCAAGCTCCGGCGGAACAGGTTAGGTGTTTGCTATTCAGGTTTTTCACGAACTCACAAATTCATCTGTTTGCCCCCACACCGAATTTAGCGGCAACAGATTGGCGCCGTCTGTGGGAAACATACGAATAGCAGCCCCTCCTCTTTCCGTCGACTAGATCTTCTCCAGCCATGCCTCCGAGAAAAGCCAAATCTAGGGGGTCCAACCGTGGGCCCAATCCCGCCGATCAGCAGGAGCCAGTCCCTGACCAAACCGTTCTGCAGCAGGAACGACCTCCGCTTCAGACGAAAGACCCCCTTCAGCAAGATCAGCCCCTTCAGAATTAGCAACCCCCCAAGGGTCCGACCGGACCTCAGAATGCTGGTGCGGGGGGCTCCCGCGGAAAGCAACCTCTCCACCAAGACCGCATCTCCATACACAATGCCTCTACGGATTCCATGGCATCACACAATCCTCAGAGTCGGCAGAAGAAGGACGTGGATCTTCGTCACCATCTGGACGAAAAACGGGCCCGAGAGGGAACCTCCCGCCACTATCGTCCGGGTGAACGATCTCCCCGTCACCGGGATTACAGAAGGTCTCCTAACCGTAGGGGGCGAAGGGAATCCCCCGAGCATCGCAGAAGAAGGCCACGCTCCCCCGTGGGTCGGCAGCAGCCTAAGAACGAGGAGGCACCAATCACCCGTGCCGAGTTCCAGCAGTTCCAAGCGACCATCCTACAAGCTCTCACCAACGCACCCAAGGCTCCATCCCCTCCCCCGGTCCGAAACCCTCGCCGACGGTTCCCCTCTCCTCGTCCTGCTCCTACAAACTCCCGGCGTACCCCAAGTCCTCGTCGCTCCCGAAGCTACCATCGCCGCAGCCCTCGTTCTCCTTCGTATGAAGATGAGTCTCGAGGCTCGGCAGATCACCGTCGGAGGGATGACGCCATGTACCGCCGTCTTCATGAAGTAGAAAGGCGCCTGGGTCGGATAAACCGAGAAGAGGAGCTTAGGGGGAGGACCTTACGTCCTAGCCAACCCCCTTTCTCCCGAACCATAGTGGATGCACCTGTCCCGTTCGGCTTCAAACCTCCCCAATTTGAGACTTACACCGGGGAGACCGATCCAGTTGATCACATCGAAAGCTTTAAGACTTTGATGCTCCTCCATCAAGCTTCTGATGCCCTCCTCTGCAAAACCTTCCCCGCGACACTGAAGGGCCCAGCTCGAGAGTGGTACTCCCGCCTCGCACCGTCTTCCATATTCTCCTTCGAGCAGTTCGAGACACTCTTCATCACCCACTTCGTGAGTAGCAGACACACGGAGAAGACCAGCATTTCACTCCTCCAGCTTAGGCAAGAGAAAGGTGAGAAGTTAAGAGACTATGTGAAGAGATTCACAGCTGAAGCCAGGACTATAGCCTCCCTCGACCAATCCGTCGCAACAGCCGCCTTCCAATCCAACGTCTTCAATTCCAGCCTCCGCTCCTCTCTTGCTAAGAAGCCTCCACAGAACTTTGCCGACCTCCTTCTCAGGTGTGACAAGTACATTCGTGCCGAAGAGGCCGCCTACCCTCCAAGCTTCGGAGGGTCTGCCTCAGGGACGAAACGAAAGCTGACCGAAGAAGATGAGGGCTCCCAAAAATCCCAGAAGGACAGCAATGGACAGCGTCGCCCGACTCCTCGGTTTGAGAAGTTCACCCCCCTCATTGCCAACATATCAGAAGTCCTTATGGAGGTGGACAACGAAGGGCTACTCCGTGCTCCCCCGAGAATGAATACACCTGGCAAGAAGAGGAATAAGGATAAGTGGTGCCGCTTTCACAGGGACCACGGCCACGACACGGATGATTGTCGGGCTCTCAAGGAGGAGATCGAAGAACTCATACAGCGGGGGCACCTGATCCAGTTCGTCCAAAAAGAGGGGGCCGAGCTCCTCACCTGATCACCACCTCTTCCAAACGAACAGAAAGGCCCGCCGAGCTTCAAGACTCAGCTCCTCCTAAGAGGTCCTCACCTTATTGTAGAAGTAGGATTTTGATTTTCAATAAGGCCGATGCTTGTAACTCGGCCAACAGCATGTAATAATGGCTCGCCCTATTGGAGCAGCCACTTAGTTTATTTCAATAAAACTTATCTTTTCATTGAAGATTATTGCTCTTGCTCCTCTATCTCTCTGGGTTCGGAGTCCAGCTTCTTCTACATGGCTCCTCCCGCAACTCACTAAACTCTAACGACGGCTCCGGAGTCCAACACTTGGTTCGATTCTGCTTCGAATAACTCGCTCTTAAGCGGGTTAGAAGTGGTTCGCCATTCGAAATTGCTCCCACAGCCGTTGAACAACTTAAACGATGGTTCCGGAGTCCAACACTTGGTTCGATTCTGCTTCGAATAACTCGCTCTTAAGCGGGTTAGAAGTGGTTCGCCATTCGAAATTGCTCTCACAGCCGTTGAACAACTTAAACGATGGTTCCGGAGTCCAACACTTGGTTCGATTCTGCTTCGAATAACTCGCTCTTAAGCGGGTTAGAAGTGGTTCGCCATTCGAAATTGCTCCCACAGCCGTTGAACAACTTAAACGATGGTTCCGGAGTCCAACACTTGGTTCGATTCTGCTTCGGATAACTCGCTCTTAAGCGGGTTAGAAGTGGTTCGCCATTCGAAATTGCTCCCACAGCCGTTGAATAACCTCACAATGGTTCGGAGTCCAGCACTCGGCTCGACTCTTCTTCCTCGGCTCGTCCTCAGACGAGCCAGGAGTGGATCGCCGTTCGAAATTGCTCCTGCAGCCGTTGAATGGATCGGAGTCCAACACTTGGCTCGATTCTACTTCGCAAGTTCGCTCCTAAGCAGACTAGAAGTAGCTCGCCATTCGAAACTGCTCCTGCATCCCTCAAACTAACCTCACGATGGTCGGGGTCCTATGGCTCGACTTTACTCCACCGGCTCGTCCTTAAACGGGCCGGAGGAAGATAGCCATTCCGAACTGCCCCCACGACCATCCGAGCTGAGTTACCCATCTACCGAGCAGCTAAGCAGATGAAGAGCAAGAAGAAAAAGAGGCTAACGGGTCAGGGTCGGATCCAATACCCTCGGTCCGACCCATACCCTTCTTAGCTCCTTCATTCTTCTCCTTCTTCAGTCTCCCCGCCAAAGGTACCCAACACTTCCGCTCTTCTTCACTGTGCGAAGGAACGAGGCAGGGGAGAGAACCCGAATGCCTCTCCTCCCCTTCCTCTTTCTTCTCAAGGCCAAGCTCTTCACTCCGCTCGCCTCCAAAGCGGAGCTCTTCCTGACGAGTTCGGAGCTCACAACCCTCCCTTGGAGTTGCTCCTTGCACTCACTTCAGAGAATGGGTCTCCCCAGCACCTCTTCTCCTAGGAATGGAGCTCCTCTTCAAAAATCTCCAAAACCAAACAGAATAGAGACAACTTCAGAGCTCCTCACCTCTCCCATATGCTGACCCATCCTCCCGAGCCGAGGAGCAGAGCTTCATCGACCTATCCCCTTCATCAACTCAATAAGCTTCTCCTCACGCTCGAGCTACCGAACAGTTCAACCGAGTCTTCAAGGAACACTTCCTTCAAAACAGACAACTCAGCACCTCGGCCAACAGTACTGACCCTCCGAGCCGAGGTGCCCGGGTACCGACCCTCGTATATGGCAAAAAATCGTCCCGAGGCGATCTCACCGTTAGATCATCTCCAAATTCGCACTCAAGCGTGATGGACGGATCAGATCGCGCCGTGTCACCACAAAACGACAAGATAACGTTTTCTCGAAACTCGTGCCTCTTGTCTCGTGATTCGCGTTATGATCGTGATCAACCGTCCAGATCGAGCTGCGTAGCCGGGATCTACCAATCTACCAACCTGCGGAGCGGCGAAAATCTGCCTCAAAATTCGTGCTCGGATTCGCCGAACAAAGCAAGCAGATGAAGAGGAAGAAAGAAAAAGAGGCTAACGGTCGGGGTCGGATCCGATACCCACGGTCCGACCCATACCCATCTTAGCTCCTTCATTCTTCTCCTTCTTCCCCAACACATCTCCTCTTCTCCACTGTGCGGAAGAACGAGGCAGAGGAGAGAACCCAATTGCCTCTTCTCCCCTTCCTCTTCTCCTCTTCTCCACCGTGCGAAAGAACAAGGCAGAGGAGAGAACCCAACTGCCTCTCCTCCCCTCCCCCTTTCTCCTCAGAAGTGCTGCCGATCCGAAGTACTGCCGTACCGACCCTCGTTTATGGAGAAAAATTCGGCCGACCCCATCTAACCGTTGGATCATCTCAAAATTCACACTCAAGCGTGATGGACGGATCAGATCGCACCACGTCACCGCAAAACGACAAGATAACGTTTTCTTGAAACTCGTGCCTCTTGTCTCGTGATTCGCGCCACGATCGTGATCAACCGTCCAGATGGCTCTTCTACAAGTCAAGCTCTTCACTCCGCTCACTTCCAAAGCGGAGCTCTTCTCCACAAGTTCGGAGCACTACTTTCCCCTAGAGTTGCTCCTTGCACTCACTTCAAAGAATGGTTCTCCCCATGGCTCTTACGAGGGTCTTCCCAGCGCCGCTTCTCTACTGTGCGAGAGAACGAGGCAGAGGAGAGAACCCAATTGCCTCTCCTCCCCTTCCTCTTCTCCTCTTCTCCACTGTGCGGAAGAACAAGGCAGAGGAGAGAACCCAATTGCCTCTCCTCCCCTTCCTCTTCTCCTCTTCTCCACTGTGCGGAAGAACGAGGCAGAGGAGAGAACCCAAATGCCTCTCCTCCCCTTCCTCTTCTCCTCTGCTCCAGTATGCGAAAGAACAAGGCAGAGGAGAGAACCCAAATGCCTCTCCTCCCCTTCCTCTTTCTTCTCAGAAGAGCTGCCGATCCGAGGTGCCGTGGTACCGACCCTCGTTTTTGGGAAAAATTCGACCGATCCCATCTCGCCGTCGGATCGTCTCAAAATTCGCGCTAAAACATGATAAACGGCTCAGATCTCGCCACGTCACCACAAAACGACAAGATAACGTTTTCTCGAAACTCGTGCCTCTTGTCTCGTGATTCGCGCTACGATCGTGATCAACCGTCCAGATCGAGCTGCGTAGCCTGGATCTGCCAATCTACCAACCTGCGGAGCGGCGAAAATGTGCCTCAAAATCCGTGCTCGGATTCGCCGAACAAAGCAAGCAGATGAAGGAGAAGCGAAGAAAAAGAAGAAGACAGGAGAAAGAAGCAGCAAAGCCACGTGGCATGCCACGTGGCATCTTTGGAGGTACAGCCGAGCCGTATGGCCGAGCCGTATAGCCGAGCCGGGGTGCCTTCGCCGAAGCGTCGAACCGAGGTGCTGAATTGCCGACGCTGTATATGGGGAAAAATTCGACCGAACCCATCTCACCGTCGGATCGTCTCAAAATTCGCGCTAAAACATGATAAACGGCTCAGATCTCGCCACGTCACCACAAAACGACAAGATAACGTTTTCTCGAAACTCGTGCATCTTATCTCATGATTCGCGCCACGATCGTGATCAACCGTCCAGATTGAGCCGCGTAGCTCGGATCTCAAATCCGAGCTACCGAACTACCGAACCGCTAAGCAGCAAAAAATCTCCTCATAATCCGCGCTCGGATTGGCCGAACAAGAAGCAGATCCGACGAGCTCGGATTTTCCGAACAGAGAGAGAGAGAGAGAGAGAGAGAGAGAGAGAAAAAAAAAAAAAAAAAAAAAAAGGGCCACAAGGGGCCGGGTTCGGACCCATCAAGGGGATCCGACCCGAACCCCAACCCTTCTTCTTCTCTCCCAATCTCCCGCCAAAACCCATGAGATCAAAAAATCCAGCTCGTCATCTTCAAGCACCGAGCTCCACCTCCGACGCCTCCATTCCTCGCCACCTCTACTGACGAGCTCTTCCTCACCGAAGCTCGGCCTGCCGAGATCGAGCAACACCGACGTCGAAGCTCCACTGTGCCGAGCTCTCCCTCCTTCACTCGTCGAGCTCCTTCGTCGAAGCTTCGACCAGCTCCATGGCCGAGCTCCGAGCCAAACGATGAGCCGAACCCACTATCGAGCTCCCCTCCTTCACTGAGCTCCACCATACCCTCACTGAACTCTACGTCGTCGAAGCTCCTCCATCGCCGAGCTCCACCCCGATGCCGAACTCATCGTCTAGCTCCAGCACCTCTATCGAGCTCCGAAGCTGAGCTTCGAGCTCGAGCTCCCACTCTTCCTCGAAGAACCCATCGAGCTCCACAAACTCTCCTAGCCAAAGTTCCACCTCCATGGCCGAGCTCCATCTCGCCGACCTACAGTGCCGGACCCATCGAGCCGAGCTCACGCGTCCACCTCCGTCGAGCTCCGCCATCGACCTCCACTAAGCTCTTCGCCGAACTCCTTCCTCGACGAAGTCGCTCGACGAGTCCATTGTCGAGATACCCTTCACGAGCTCCGGTGCCCATCGTCGCCGAACGATTCCTCCTCGCGAAGCTTTGTCGAGCCTTCCCTCGCCGAACGCCATCGCCTCCAAGCTTCATTCGTCGCCGAGCTTCTCGCCAGATGAAGTCAGAAAGGGGATGAGGGCGGGGGCGAACTCGATGACGAAGAAGAAGAAAGGGGAAGAAGACAAAAAAAAAAAAAAAAAAAAAAAACCACGTGGCATGCCACGTGGCATCATCTCAGTGATCCGAGCCAATTCAGCCGAAGTGCCGAAGTGCCGAACTCGTAATTGGAGAAAAAAAGAGGCCGGGCCACACGATCCGTCCGATCGTTCCAAAATTCGTGACGCGACACGATCGACGCTCAGGAACGCGCCACGTGTCCCGATCGTGATCTGCCTCACGATGCGCGCTGATCTGATCATGATGGACGACCAGAAACGCGCCACGTGTTCAGATCGCGATCTGCCTCACGATGCGTGCTCATCTGGTCATGATGGACGGCCAGAAATCTGCCACGTGTCCAGGTAATATTTAAATTATTTATTTATTTATTTAATTGTTTTTTTTATTTAAAAAATCCGAAAAAAATATTTAAAAATCGAAAAAATTAATTAAAAATTCTAAAATTAATTATTAATTCAGAAAAAATTATATTTAAATTCTGAAAAATAATTATTAAATTAGAATAATTAATTAATATTTTAGATAATTAATTATTTAATTCGGAAAATGAATAAAAAATTCAAAAAAATGAGAAAAAATTCAGAAAAATCTGGAAAAATCACCAAAAATCCAGAAAATTCTGAGAATATTTTTGGGCATTTTACAAGCCCATAATAACACTGTTACACCCCGAGCAAGATTCCAAACTCCCTTGAGAACACCGATAAAATCTCGTACGCCATTGAAACAGTAAAACTACTCCTCAAAAGCTGATCACACTCAGTCTTTAGGAGTGGGGGGCTCGTGATATGGCTAAAAATAAGATTAAATCGGGATCGTTCACATCGGACTCGAATCTTAAAGCTCAGGGGTAAAACGGTAATTTCACATGCAAATGGGTCCGAAGCGGGTACTGGGTCTCCTTCTCACAGATCCAATAACCCGCAAACGGATCCACCTCAGCTGGGTACGGGTTTCAACCCGCTACCAACCCGATCCGACAAGATACAATCAAGGTCCCTGATTAGATCTAAATCAACGGCCATGATTCACAGCTATCTTTTCACTGGGGATTAGGGATTAAATTCCTTAACTGATTATAGGGGATATACCTTATCAGATTACATGCCTTATCTGATTACGGGGAATATTCCTTATCTAATCACGGGGATTACATTCCTAAAACCAGTCCCTAAGACGCCTATAAATACCCCTCACCCATCTCCATTAAGAGGTAATCAATCTTTTTCTAGTTAAACGCTCTTTCATAATCATTTCTGGTTACTGACTTGAGCGTCGGAGGGTGCGTCGCCGGGAACAACCCCGGTGTCTCGCACTTTTTGCAGGTCCACGGCGGGAGTCAACGGTCAAGCTCCGGCGGAACAGGTTAGGTGTTTGCTATTCAGGTTTTTCACGAACTCACAAATTCATCTGTTTGCCCCCACACCGAATTTAGCGGCAACACCCCCCAAAACAACTCCTTTATTTATTTAATTATTTCTCTCTCTCTCTCTCTCTCCCTATATATATATATATATATATATATATATATATATATATAGTAATTTACACGTGTAATGCATGTCTTAATAAATATATATTTTTCAAAGTAAAAATTTCGATGTAGCCTGACCTCGAACATGATATTAGTTATGCACGGACAATGCACGTCTTAATAAAAATTTTAAAAAAAAATAAAAACTTCGCGTTGTGAGGACTTTAACATGAATCCTCCTTCATATTAGTTATGTATGTGCATCACACGCGAGATTTACAAATAACACTAAGGCATTCTCCAATTATAATATTAGATTATATATATATATATATATATATATATATACTTATGGAAACATGGACTTTTATTTACAACTAATTAATCGCTGATTTACTGTTTACAAGGCTTTTCATATGCTGTATCATTCTGAAGACGTGCCGTAGGCACATGCCTACGGGCAAATCTAGTATATATATATATATATATATATATATATATTGCAACAAAAAAATTTCAAAAAAGATTAAAACGGGTCGAATCCACAAACCCGGTGGGTCACGATTCGGGTTCCGGGCGCAGGCCTGGTCGAGTGGGTTTGGTTTGGGTTTTTTCCAACCCGGTTTAACCAGTAAGGGTGACGAGTTTGAACCGAACCCGGCCGGGTCAACGTGGGTAGCGCCTAAGCGGGCAGGTCGGGGGTCGACCCGACCCGGATGCCATCCCTAGAAAAACGTATCGGCTAGGATTAGGAATCACTATTTTGCACATCTGTTGGCATCCTAAGTAGCTACTGTACCTTAGAGTACATTGATAACAGGTCCTCTAATATACCAGGTGGTAATTGACCCGGATCCGCCAAGGTCCGGCCGGATAAATAGCGGGCTTAAGCTAAAATTTCTAATTTTGGGTTGGGCTCGGGCTTAAATTTTTATGCCCGAGAATAATTATGGCCGGGCTCGTGCCTAAGTGTTTAGGCCCGATGGGCCCGAATCAAATTTTTATATGTGCATGTGTATGTTTATGTATAAGTTTTCTTTAAAGATAATATTCATATAAGTTGAAATGAGTGTTAAAATTTATAGATAGAGAAATTATGTATTGTATATAAAATTAAATGAAAATAGAAAATTTTGATGTGAATTACTCAAAATTTTGTAGAATTCGTATTATTGTTATTTTTTATCGTATATTATTCTTGATATAATTGTATTTTACAAAAAAGTTATATATTAGAATATGCATAAGTAGTTCAGGCCTAGTCTCGTGCCTATTTTCGGGGCTAATTCGGGTCCGGACTCGGGCCTAAAATTTTAAGTCCGAAGAATATTCGGGTCGGGTTCGGGGCTATATTTTAAATTTTGGGCTTGGACCCGGGCCTATATGGGTCCGGCCCAAACCCGGCCCGTTGCCATCCTTGGGTTCAATTGGTAAATTACCTTATACCCCCGCTAATAACAATGAGAACCATCATGAAATAAAAAGTCTTCAAATTAAACAAATTTAATATATACTGTACAATCATCTAATTATTTCCAGGGTCATACAATCTTCGAGGGAGGAAAACTCCATTCTTCAGGGCAAAGATCGAACAGATAGAATCGATAACCTCATCTGCTGAACTATATAAACCAGCTTACTTTGGAATATATGGTACATCAACGATTTCAATTCCTGATGCCTTACCAGCCATAACACCTAGGCCTAAAATAGATACAAGTATTATGAGCTAAAGCTATCGTAAGTTCATAACAAGGTAGTTTCCAACCATGATATTAAACTCCTAAGAAGCAATGGATATTTGAATGAAATAATCAGCTTTTTAAATAAGTGCTCGGTGATGCTTGAACTCAGGTGGCCTGTGAAAGGGTTATATATAGTAAAAGAGTTACGAGATATTAGTTCACTTATTTGGTGAACAATTGATGACCTAGCAGACAATAATTACACAACAATTATTTATTGAGTAATGCTTTAGCCACTACCAATTTTACTACCATTTCTTTCACTATCTTAGGTGGCATACTCCTATTGGAGAGTTCTCCCACCTACTCTATCATTCCCTACCTATTGGAATGTGCCACATAAGGTAGTGAAGAGAAATATAGTGAAATTGATAGTGGCTCTAGCATTACTCAAGTTCCCCCATTCTATAAAATATATAAAGGATGAACAATTTGGTCAGAAATTATTTACGGATTAAACTCAAATTACAGTTAAGCATGACTACTTAATAGTACATCTCACATTGTTATATGTGTTTAGATAAATACACAAATTTGTGATTGATGTTTAGACAGATACTCAAATTTATGGTGGTGTTTAAATAAGTACAAAATTGTTGAGAGCAAAAACACAATATTAACATTTGTAAGTGCTTTTTGCATAAAACACCTACATAAAATGATACACTTGCATATCAGTCAGTCAAGAACTCAAATCAATTGTACCTGAAAACGAGCCCACGGACTCGGAATTCATTCTTATTTCTTAAGACTTGAATTACAGAGTAATTGAGATACAGGAAGTTTGGATTGGAGATTTACAGAGAGAAAGAGAGAGATTTGGGGAAGAAGATGGAGATGTGAAGAAGAGGAAGTAGATGAGGATTACAATTCTTGATCAAAGCTGCCAACTCACTGCTATTACCCCTGTTATTTATACCCTTCTTACAGTCACCATTTGGACCACCACTCCCTTCACTCCAGTTGTCATACCCCACACAACGGCCTAACCGATTTGATTCTTTTCTTGATTCCCTATCACTTCACGTGCATAGCCCATATTAATCAGTCTTCATATCTAGCTGGCCTTTTCTTCAATCGTTGTAGCCTTGTACGCCCAATTCCTGAAGACTCCAACTTCGCATCCGCATCATTTCCTTCCCCTTCAAAACTGACCTTGTCCCAAGGTTAAAATAAGGAAATGCTTTGCTAAAAGCTTGAGCATTCTCCCATTTAGTATTTGTATCAGACAAGCCCTCCCATTGTACCAGTAACTCCTGTACATACCTGCCAAGTCTTCAGGCAATTGAACATTCTGCACCTCATTTGGGTCTCCTTGACACAACCTCATCAAGATAAATGGAAGACTGAGTGTATCTTCGATTCACTTGGCAACTCCAACTTATATTCCACTACACCTATCCTTTTACATATCAGGAAAGGCCCATAAAAGTGCTTGGCTAGCTTGTGTGAACTACGTTGTGCCACTGAATTTTGCTTATATGGCTGTAATTTGACAAATACCCAGTCCCCTACTACAAACTCTCTATCTGTTCTATGTTTATCTGCTAAATTTTTCATTCTAGCTTGAGCTATACTCAAATTGACTTTCAACAACTGAATTATCTGCTGCTTCTTCACCAGCTCTACATTCACCACCCAATTAGCAGATTGATGAGCCACATATGATGTCAAAGCTGGAGCACTACGCCCATACACCACCTCAAATGGCGTTAACCCAATTGCAAATTGATATGCTGTATTATACCATAACTCAGGTAGGTGCAAATACTTACTCCACAACTTAGGCTCTTCACTAACAAAACACCTTAAGTGTTGCTCCACACACATGTTTAACACCTCAGTTTGACCATTTGTTTGTGGATGATAGGCACTTGACATCCTCAGTGTGGTACCTTGCTGCACAAAGAGCTCTTTCAAGAAATTACTTAATAAAATTTGATCTCGATCCCTACCAACTGACTTAGGTAATCCATTCAACTTAATTATGTTGCTAGCAAACACTTCGGCAACATTTGATGCTGAGAAAGTTGCTGTCACGTCCCGCTTCCCAAAATAATACGGAATACAGATACGTGACAAAATCCCAGCGAATGATTTTCATCATCCATAAGCTGTTCAAGAATTTTTACAACATCTCACGAAATAATCAGAGTCGGAAGCAAAAGAATCAACCAACATGCACATATGAACCAAAATACCAACAAGAATACTTGAAACCAAATATATAAATCTCAAATAGTCATGATCTGAATAAGTCAAAATCCTGGGTCACATTGCCCAAATACAAGAATAAATCCAAGTATCAAAATACCACATTCAAGCAAGATACAAGAAATAATAATAACACGATCCAGCACTAATACTTCATGTCACCAATACTGTCTGGAACCTGTTGTCCAAAATCTGCAATTTAACAATTGCAGGGATAGGAAAAAGAAAACAAGTACCCGTCAATTGCAAGTTACGGACCGCTTGTAATGCAGGATACAAGTACATGGGGAAAACTAACTAATAACATGGAATAGGCATAATATCAAGCATAACAACTAGCATGGTAAGGTGAACAAGTACAAGTAGCATGTATCAAGTGTCAAGTGAACAAGCATCATGTAAATAAGCAACAAGTATCAAGTATTATGTAACATGTATCAAGTGTCAAGTATCAAGTCTCATGTATCGTGTAGTTAAGTATCAAGTAAGCATGTATCATATTCAAGTGTCATATATCAAGTCTTGTAGTTATTACTATCTAGGTAGCACTTCATGCACCCCATATTATAACACATGGTTGCTACAACAAACAGTTTCGCTTTAGATGTTATAGTAGACCATAAAGGGTAGTGTACTTAGGAACATTTCAAGTAATAAGTATCAAGCACGAGTCACGTAATCGTGAACACGTGGCAGCAAGTAGTATCAAGCACGAGTCACGTAATCGTGAATACGTGGCAACAAGTAATATCAAGCACGAGTCATGTAATCGTGAATACGTGGCAACAAGTAATATCAAGCATGAGTCACGTAATCGTGAATACGTGATAATAAGTAGTATATAGCACGAGTCACGTAATCATGAATACGTGGCAACAAGTAGTATCAAGCATGAATCATGTAGTCATCAAATATGGCACAAGTAGTAACAAGCATGAATCATGTAGTCATGAAACATGGCGACAAGTAATATCAAGCATGAATCAAGTAGTCATGAGACATGACAATAAGTAGTGGGAAACACGGGCCCTCTTCCGAGTATATGTTTCTGAATTATCTACTATTAGATCTTTCCTTTAACCCCGGCTTGATTAATTATTATTAATGTCAAACAAGCATGTATATATGCAAAACATATCAAGAATAATATGGCATGATCATGTAACAAGTTCAAGTTGCAAGATAAACATGTACGAGTGCAAGATAACTCATAAAAGGATAAAATAATCAAATCTCTAGTTCAGAATAACAAGACCATACTGTAGTAAAACTAAAATTTCCAGTGTTATAAATATGCAAATCTGAATTCGTCGAAACATCTAGAAAATAGACTCCCAACAGATTCCAGCAAGTATAAATAAGTCATATAGTAATTCACAAAAGCTTAGTTCAAAACTGATTTGAATCCAGAAAATAGGTTCAGTCAGAAATCAGTAAATCGAATTCAAGGTTAGGAAAACAGCATCAAAACATCTCAAATAAATCCAGAAAATTTCTGGGGTATTTCCCTATATGTTTAGAATCAAAATATAAAGTTTCATAATTTCCAGTAAAATTAGTTTAGCCAACAAAAATCAGAAAACATCAAGAAACGACAGTTTGGCAAATCTGGAATTCCTAACACGGCTGTACGAAAACTGCGATATCTCGCAAACCGTGAACCGAAATCCAAATCCGCCAAAGGAAAATAAAAATAGACAATATAAACTAACTTTCATATTTCACAAATATTTTTCATACAGTCAAAGGAATCAGGGTGAAAATACGATACTTCACAGAACATCGAGTAAAATACAGAAGGTACAATCTTTATGAACAAGCATGAAACGGTATATAAAACTCATCAATAAAATCTGCCAAAATTCTAGATAATCCCTAAATAAGTACACAAAAACTGACCAAAGTTCTAGATAAAAATAATATGTTTAGCACTAGTATCAAAATGATTTAGTCATCAAAATCTCCAAGAAACAAAATCTGGAAAAGATCTACACCTCTGTAGTAAAATAGTCATATCTCACACATACGAAAATGAAATCGAGCAAGGTCAGAGGGGTTGGAAAGAAGACAAATTCCTCTAAAAATTATGTTTTATACTGAAATTAAGATTTTGACCTTAATATGGTCTAAATTACTGATCAAGATAGAATATCGGCAAAATACAGAATTTACTCTAGGAACAAAACTAACATAAATCACACGAAACTTGGTCGAAACACCACTAATATGGCCAAAAATAGAGTTAAATCGGAACCGTCTCAACTGGGTGCGGGTTCCAACCGGCAAGAAACCAAGTCCAGTTGGATAAAATTAGGGTTTATGGTTATGATTAATCAACGGCCCTGATTCCTTCTATCCATTCACTGGGAAGTAGGGATTTGATCTTATCCCGAAACTGGTCCCTAAGGCGGCTATAAATACCCCCCATCCCCTACTATTAACAGGTAATCAATCTTTCGCCAATCAAAGCTCATTCATAATCTTTCTGATTACTGACTTGAGCGTCGGAGGGTGCATCGCCGGGATCAACCCCGGTGTTTCGCAATTTTTATAGGTCAACGGCGGGAGATCACGGTCAAACTCCGGCAGAAAGTTTTCAGGTTTGACTATTCAACATCCCAAGAATCCACAAATCTATCTGTTTGCCCCCACACCGATTTCAGCAGCAACAGATTGGTGCCGTCTGTGGAAAACACGAATCGCACCCCATCCTTTTCCCTTGATTAAGATCACCTCCAGCCATGACTCCAAGAAAACTGAGATCCAGAGGGTCCAACCGTGGGCCCACTCCTCCTCAGCCGCAACAGGAAGCTCCCCTCCAAACCGTCCAGCCGTAGGGACAACTCCCTCCTCAGCCTGATCAGCCTCTGCAACAGGAACAACCTCCTCTTCAGAATCTTCAACACCAGCGGGCTCCAGCCAGGCCCCAAAACACCAGTATTAGGACCTCTCGTCCTCCTCCTCAGAAGCAACCCCTTCACCGTGACCACGTCTCCATACATAACCCTTCAACCGATTCAATGGCATCTCATAACCCCCGGCCTTCCGAAGAACTCCACAACATCCTCATCAACCAGCAGAAAGAAGAGGATCTTCGCCGCCGTTTGGATGAAAGGCAGGTCTGTGAGGGAGCCACCCGCTCAGAACGCCCCAATGAGCGATCTCCTCGTTGCCGAGATCATAGGAGGTCTCCCCTTCATAGAAGGCGAAGAGAGTCCCCTGAGTACCATCGAAGAAGACATCATTCTCCCGCTGGTCGGCAGCCCCAGAGGGACGAGAACGGACCTATCACCCAAGCCGAATTCCAAGAGTTCTAGGCTACAATCCTGCAGCCCCTCAATCTCCGACCGAACAACAACAACAATGCTGAGAGGGTCCCCACTCCTCTTCCGCTCCAAAGTCCTCGCCATCGGTCCCTAACTCCTCCTCAGGCTCCGAGCCACCGCCATCACATTCCTAGTCCTTACCATTCCCCGAGCTACCATCGCCGAACTCCATGCTCCCCTTCGTACGAAGATGAGTCCAGAGGCTTGCCAGGGTATCGTGGAAGGGATGATGCAGTCTACCGCCGTCTTCACGAGATGGAGAGGTGCCTCGACCAACTGGATAGGGAAGAAGAACTAAGAGGAAGACCCTCCGTCCGAGCAGACCCCCATTTTCTCGAACCATCTTGGAGGCACCCGTCCCCGCAAACTTCAAGCCCCCACAGTTCGAGACATATACAGGGGAGTCAGACCTCGTCGATCACATCGAAAGTTTCAAAACTCTCATGTTGATCCACCAAGCTTTCGATGCTCTACTGTGCAAAACCTTCCCGACCACTCTCAAGGGTCCAGTTCGGGAATGGTACTCCCGCCTCGCCCCATCCTCCATCTTCTCCTTTGAAAAATTTGAGATCCTCTTCGTCACCCACTTCGTGAGTAGCCACCGAACCGAGAAGACTAGTATTTCACTACTCTTCCTCAATCAGAAGAAGGGTGAGAAACTAAGAGACTATGTCAAGCGGTTTACCGCGGAAGTCCAGTCCATTGCCTCCCTCGACCAATCGGTCGCTGCAGCCGCCTTCCAGTCCAATGTCCTCAACTCCAACCTCCGGTCCTCCCTAGCCAAAAAGCCCCCATGAGACTTCTCCGACCTTCTTCTCAGAAGCGAGAAGTATATCCGGGCAGAGGAAGCTAAACATCGCCCCACTTTCGAGGGGTCTTCTTCGAACCAAGAGAAAGGCAACCAAAGATGAAGGAGCTAAGAAGCTCCAGAAGGACAATGGAGGTCATCGCTGCCCGCCTCCCAGATTTAAGAAGTTTACCCCTCTCAACACCAATGTTTCAACTATCCTCATGGAAGTCGAGAAAGAAGGAGTCCTGCCTCTTGCCCCGAAGATGAACGCCCTCGGGAAGAAGAGAGACAAGGAGAAGTGGTGCCGATATCATCGGGATCACGGCCACGACACCAATGACTGTCGGGTCCTGAAGAATGAAATCGAAGCCCTCATTCAGAGAGGGCAGCTGTCCAAGTTTGTGAGAAAGGACCGAATTAATCTTCCTCCTCCCCCCATGGGGGCTAACAAGTGTCTCGAGAGGCACGACGAGACTCCAGAGTTTGAAGAAGAACGCGTCTTGCATCTTATCCATGGAGGTCCAATGGAAGGAACCTCCAACTCTTCTCGAAAGGCCTTCATCCGGGAGGTCAATTCAGTGCATAGCATACCCCCTCCTAAAGGCCTCGGAGTCCCGGTTACTTTCTCGGATGAAGATCGAGAGGGTGTCTGAACACCTCACTGTGACGCCTTAGTAATTAACCTCCACGTGGCTAATTTCAAAGTGGAGAGAATTCTGGTAGATAATGACAGTTCCGTCAACATCCTCTTCCTAGCAGCCTTCTGAGGACTCAAGTTATCACGGGACAGGCTGAAGCCCGCCGGCTATACTCTCCATGGGTTCACGGGAGTGTCAGTGACTATCGAAGGGGTGATAACCCTCGACGTAATCGCTGGCAAAACTCCTACTACCCGAACGGAGCCAATGGATGTCATGGTCGTCGACATTCCAGCTGCATATAATGTGATCCTAGGCCGACCCGGCCTAGCTGCCCTAGAGGCCGTCCTCTCGGCTTATCATCTCAAAATGAAGTTGTAATATCCCGTTCGACTATTAATAATATTATATTTCTATTAGTATTCAACTACTTAATTATTTTTATTTTTCTCCATGAAAAGTTATCTTTTAGCCATGACAACCTAATTGACAATTAGGAATTGTTAGATAGTTAAACCTAAGGTTAAAAGACACAAAGGATTAAGGAATTCTTCTAGAACACTCTCTCTTCCACATCACCCTCCACCTCACCAAAAGCACCATACCCTCACCATACCTCCACCTCACCCTCTCCTTCCCTAGTAGAAACCGGCCCCAAAAGGGGGGAGGACTTTTGTGCAATTGTGTGCATACACATTTGCACTTTCCACCCTTTTTCCCACCTATAAATACCCCCTTCCTCCACCTTTGTCTCATTTTAGAAAGATCAAAAGAAAGAAAGGAAAAGAAAGAGAGAACTCCATGCTAACTTGAGAGTTTTCCTTGTAGGTTTAGTAAGAGTTCTAAAAGCTAGGAGGAAGGAGAAGTAGCATAGCTAGTCATTCCTACAAGTGAAACAAGGTAGGGGTTTCTCTTTGTTTGTTTGTTTGTTTGTATTGTTGTTTTGATGAATCTTCTTCTTCTTACCCTCCTTGTTTACTTTTCTTTTGGTGTGGTTGTTTTGTAGTAGTATGGTTGTATGGGTTTCTTATCGTGTATGATGTAGTATAACCACTTAAAAAGGGGAAAGAATGATAAGAACTTTCATGGAACACATAAGGAAAGAATGTTGTTAGTAGTTATTGTTTGACTAATAAAAGAACTAACTACTTGGACTAAAATGACATAAGGCATATGGACTTGTACATACAACCATTTAGGGTTGTAGGACTTGAATGTGAACAAATACATAAGGCATATGGACTAAGTATACAACCATCTTGGTTGTAGGACACACATTGACTTGGACAAAAAAAAAAAAAGAAGAAGGCATATGTTGGTTGAACCCAAAATGGAAAGGCTCTTACTTATTTTGTTATTGTTTAGTTCTTTTATGAGCTTAAGTAAGGAAGAAACCATTGTAGTTATTAATGAAAAAGAAACTATCTAATCACTAGTTGTAAAAGGATTAAAAAAAGATCTCTTTTATGCCCACTAGTAATAATAAGAAACCTATGCTAATAAAGGTTTTTAGTAAGTAATTTAGTTGTAAATATTTATGTTGTAGTAGAGGCTCATGGTAGTAGTAGTAGTAGGGATTAAAATAAAGTAGTTGTAGATATTTATGTTATGTGAAATTTTAGTAGATGATTATAGATATTGAATGGATGTTGTGCTTATGTTAAAGTAAATACCATGCTAAGATTGGGTTAGATTAATTTATTCATGCTTAGAATGTTGTAGGATTCATTCTAAAATTTCCTATCATGTTTAGGAATGATATTCATGCTAGAATGTTGTAGGATTCATTCTAAAATTACCTACCATGTTTAGGAATGATGAATACCTTGCTAAGTGTATAAACATGCTTAGAATGTTGTAGGATTTATATTAAAAATACCTACCATGTTTAGCAATGATGTATACCATGCTAAGTCTATACACATGCTTAGAATGTTGTAGGATTAATGTTAGAATACCTACCATGCCTTGAAATGTTGTATGTTCGTACTAGTTATATATCCATGCTTAAGACTTGTTACAAGTTCATGCTAAATCGCATTCATAATTAAGAATGTTGTAAGTTGATGGTTATGTCGTATATACCATGATTAATTGTTGTAGGTTGATGCTTGCAATTGCATACCATGATTGAATTGCCATAGGCTAAGTAATAAGAAAGAGCCATGTTGAAATTGTAGTTGTAACTACCTTGTTGTAGTTGATGTTAGTAAGGAACCATACATGCTTGGACGGTATAGTATAGCATCCTAGTTGCATGAGGAAATGTACCGATGTTTATGTGGGTTAGGAAGAGAACCCATGGACTCTAGTCGAGTAGGTTCTAATTTAAAATGGAACCATAGCATATGAGCACCCTTCATTCATAGCGATAAGGGTTGAGAAGTTCTAATAGTTGTAGCTTGATAAAAAGCTAGTTTAGGGTCTTCAATTACCCTAAGGGTCATCGACCATCAAGACCACATCCTACCCCCTTAGAGTAAAATGGATAGATCTCACCTCGGGCATCGACGGATCTTAACCGATGTAGGTTGACCGTGGGCCGAGAGTGTTGGTAGAATCCAAGTTAGGGGTAGGGATGAGTGAGAGTGATCTCGTTACTCGAGTCTTGGATCGAGGGACCACGAGTTGGACCATGATAATCTAAGTTGGAAATTATGTAAGATTGTATAGGAGTAGTAACATCATTAGGGTAGTGACTTATACAATCATTACTTAACCTTTTTGCCCGAAAGAAGGGGAGTTGGTAGTAGGGTGCACCGTACGACCAAACCTTTCTTTGGGGCCGATCTTAGGTGGTGTTATTGGGTTGCGCCTTCCTTCAAAGGGATACGTACGGTGCCGTCTCACAAGTTGGGAGCACGGGTTGCGTATCTCGCGCTGTTAATTCCTGAAGTACCGTGGCTTGGGGTGCTACAGGATGCATTGGACAGTCCTGCGCTTGCGAGACCCCAGGGGTGCCACAGGGTAGGCTTCGCGCTACCCTGCGTTGCGAGACCCTATGATTTTGGTTTTTGAAATGACGCCCGATACACTGGGTTCGTCTAGTTTTGTGTGAGGTCCGGTTAGCCGGGTAGCAGTGGCGAACATAGACACCACTGGCAGATTGCATTAGTGGGACATGACCACGTCTGCAACCTCACCAGTCACGTGTAGGTGTCAGGAACAGGTTGTGTACAATTAGAAGTTCATAACGCGGGTTCAAATCCCTATATATGGAGAAACGGCTTGAGATGGGGTCGCATGTAGTATGGGCTGCATGTTGCTTCGGAGACTTGCTGACATTAGAATATGAGCATCCTAGTTTAGTTGACATGGCATTAGTATCCTAGTTTAGTTGACCTAGCATTAGTATTCTAGTTTAGTTGATAGTGCATTGGTATTCCAGTTTGATTGACATTTGTTAGATTCTAATCATTGCACTCACGAACACTTAAACTACACCGACATATTTTACTATGTTTGTATATGCTTGTTTTGGAGATCCGCTGCTATATGATCAGCCTTTAAGCGTCAGTGAATACTGACGTTCCCACTTCAATAGGTTGTGGATACAAGATCGCGATCCAGAAGGACTCTAGTCGAGGCATGATCTACAAGTGAAAAAGCAATGATTATCTTTTATTCATGTACACTCTGATGTAACTTATTGTATTAGTGGAAACACTCGGCCTGTAATATTATGTTAATAAAAAGTTTTAAATTTTCCTGTTTCTGTGTATTGTGACTAATTGAATGAAAAGGTCCTGGCTCGTGTCTCGGTTTCCCTGTGTATGGAAAACAGGGGCGCTACAGAAGTTCCCCACCAAGGCAGGAGTGGGGGAAGTAAGGGGTAGTCAGGAGATGGCCCGGAAGTGTTACATGACCTCCACCGGGGGACCTGTCCTTTCCCTCGAGACTCTCGAGATTTCCCAAGGGAACACCCAGCCTATTTCCGAACCAGTAGACGAGCTGGAGGAAGTGCATTTTTCAGAGCAAGATCCGAACCGCAAGTTCTTCATCAGCAAGACCCTCCCCTCTGCCCTCTGTTCCAACATAGTCCAATGCATCAGGAAGAACCATGACCTCTTTGCCTGGTCGGCTGTCGACATGCCAGGAATTTTCGAAGACCTTCTCGTCCACCACCTAAGTGTTGCTCCGGGGTCCAAACCGGTCCAACAGAAGAGGCACAAATTCGCCCCTGAGCGCCAACAGGCCATCAGGAAAGAAGTGGACAAGCTCCTCAAAGCCCGGTTTATACAAGAAGTCAACTATCCCGAGTGGCTCTCTAATGTTGTTATGGTTAAGAAGGTCAACGGGAGTTGTAGGATTTGCATTGACTTCACGGATTTGAACAAGGCATGCCCTAAGGATCCTTTTCCTCTCCCAGCATAGATACCTTAATCGACGCTACTTCGGTTCATGAGCTGCTGAGTTTCATGGATGCCTTCTCCAGATATAACCAGATCAAAATGTTCCCCCCGGACATCTCGAAAACCTCCTTCGTCACTGATCAAGGTCTCTATTGCTACCGAGTGATGCCCTTCGGGCTCAAAAATTCTGGTGCCACCTACCAGTGCCTCGTCAACAAGGTCTTCCAGAATCAGATCGGCCGAAACATGGAAGTGTACGTCGATGATATGCTAGTGAAAAGTATTCATGGGTTCGACCATGTCGCCGACCTAGAAGAAGCCTTCGACGTATTGAGGAAGCATAATATGAGACTAAACCCGAACACGTGCATGTTCGGAGTCTCGTCTGGCAAGTTCCTAGGCTTCATGGTCAGTCAGAGTGGGATTGAAGCCAACCCCGAAAAGATCAAAGCCATACTGGATATGGCCCTTCCTACAAGTATGAAAGAGGTTCAAAAGCTTACACGATGCCTCGCCGCCATAGGGTGCTTCCTGTCTAAGTCAGGAGAGAAGTGTCTTCCTTTCTTTAAAGCCCTCAGTGGGGCTAAGGGCTTCGAATGGGGCCAACAGCAGCAAGAATCGTTCGACCAACTGAAAGCCTATCTGGTTAACCCCCCACTCCTCAGCAAGCCTTATTCTCGGGGCAACACTCTACCTCTACCACGCTGCCTTCGAGTAGACCCTCAGCGCTGTCCTAGTGAGGGAAGAAGACAAGGCTCAGAAGCCTATCTATTATGTGAGCAAGGTTCTCAGAGACGCCGAGCTCCACTATCCGAGATTGGAAAAGATAGCCTACGCCTTGGTGATGGCAGCCAGGAAGCTCCGCCCCTATTTTCAATCCCACTCGTTGGTTGTTCTTACCGACCAGCCGCTCAAACAAGTCCTGCACAAGCCCGAGACCTCTAGGCATCTAATGAAGTGGTCGATCGAGCTCAGTCAGCATGACATATCTTATCAGCCTCGGACCGCTATCAAAGCTCAAGCTCTGGTTGAGCTTATCGTAGAAAGCACCATCCCGAAAGTGACTCAAGCCGCAAATGGGCCACCCATCTGGACAGTATATGTAGACAGGTTTTCTTGCACCGAAGGGAGCGGAGCCGGAGTCATTCTAGCAGGCCCAGATGACTTCGTTCTCCAATACTCCCTCCGCATCAACTTTAAAGCCTTCAACAACGAAGCTGAGTATGAGGCCCTGATAGCAGGCCTGGGTATGGCTCGCAAGGCAGGGGCACAATGTATCCGAATATTCAGTGACTCGCAGCTGGTCGTGAATTAGGCTTAGGAGAGTACGAGGCGCGAGACGACTGAATGGCTAAGTTCTTAGCCAAGGTCCGAAGTCTCATGGATTCATTTGAAGAGGCACAAATCCAGTGGATCCCTCGAGAAGAAAACTCCCAAGCAAATGCCCTCTCCAATTTGGCCTCCTCCTCACTCCAAGGTCTCGAGCAGACCGTCCTAATCGAAGTACTCCTAAGACCAAGCATAGAAGAAGAAGCCCCCGACTCAATGGAGTTGCTGCCCGTCCAACTCCGGAACAACTGGATGAAGCCATTGATAGAATTCCTCAGGGATGGGACCCTTCCCCAAGATCCAAAAGAAGCCCGTCGAATCCGAACAAGAGCAGAGTGGTACACCCTTGTTGAAGGAGTCTTGTACAAATGCTTCTATACCCAAGTAGATGGCAGACCCTACTTGAGATTCCTCTCCCCAGAAGAAGCCTCGTACGCCCTGTAAGAACTCCATGAAGGCATAGGCGGTGCCCACTCGGGATCAAGGTCCCTCGCCAGGAAAGTTTTAAACTACGGGTATTTTTGGTCTACACTACTTCGAGATGCCGAGCAACACGTCCGGCAATGCGGCCCTTGTCAGCAGTTCTCCAACATTTGTCGCCTACCCCAAGCACAACAGACATCTCTCTCAAGCACGATTCCCTTCGCAATGTAGGGGATAGACTTGCTGGGTCCATTTTCGCCAGCTCCGGGCCAGCTTAAGTTCCTAGTCGTGGCAATCGACTACTTCTCTAAGTGGATCGAGGCCGAACCTCTGGCCACAATTAGTGAGAACAAAGTGCTGCAGTTCTTCTAGAGAAATGTAATCTATAGGTTCGGCGTGCCTCGGGTCCTAATAATAGATAATGGAACACAGTTTATAGGGGCAGCGTTCTGATCTTTGTGTGAAGACCTCGGCATTCAGCAACGCTTCTCCTCTGTCTCCCATCCTCAATCCAATGGTCAAGTAGAGAATGCCAACAGGAAGATTCTCTCCGACATCAAGAAGAGATTAGATAAGGCTGCCAAAGGCTTATGGGCAGAACAACTTCCTAACGTATTGTCGAACTACCGCACTACGAAATGGACCCCCACAGGAGAGTCGCCCTTCAATCTCACCTATGGGTCCAAGGCTGTGATCTCTTTAGAAGTTGGTCTGCCATCCCCTTGCCTTATTGCTTATGATGAAGAGCAGAACGCCAGAGATCTCCGAGCAAATTTGGACCTGATTGACGAGCTTCGTGAAAGAGCTACAATTTGCCAGCAAAATTATCGGAGAAGAATCGAGCAGGCCTACAACAAAAGAGTCCGTCCCATGGATCTCAAAGAAGGGGACTTAGTCCTCAGGAAGCTAGCTATCTCGTTCCCCAGCCAAAAGAGTAAGCTAGCTCCGAATTGGGAAGGACCATACAAAGTTTCCAAAGTAGTCCGCCCCGGAGCGTATCGTCTTGAAGATCTTGAAGGCAGAGAGATACCCAGAACATAGAATGCCGACCATTTACTGAAGTATCAAGAGAGCGCCTGAACGCCTCTCCGAGTACCTTCAAATGTCGAGCCATTCCTGTCTTTTTATTTGTACTTTATTTTCTCATTGTAATAACGTCTTGCAACTTAGAAGCAGCCGATTAGCAGCTATCAATAAAGAACTTCTTTCCCCTCATATTTCTCTTGTGATTATTTTGTCTCTCTGTTTAAGACCTTTAAAGATGCATATTCAAACGACATGTTCGAAGTCCAAAACTTGGCTCGATTCCGCTTCGCAGGCTCGCTCTTAAGCGAGCTAGAAGTGGTTCGCCATTCGGAACTGCTCCCACAACCGTTGAAATTTACTCGAACGACGTGTTCGGAGTCCAAAACTTGGCTCGATTCCGCTTCACACTAGAAGTGGTTCGCCATTCGGAACTGCTCCCACAACCGTTGAAATTTACTCGAACGACGTGTTCGGAGTCCAAAACTTGGCTCGATTCTGCTTCGCAGGCTCGTTCTTAAGCGAGCTAGAAGTGGTTCGCCATTCGGAACTGCTCTCACAACCGTTGAAATTTACTCGAACGACGTGTTCGGAGTCCAAAACTTGGCTCGATTCCGCTTCGCAGGTTCGCTCTTAAGCGAGCTAGAAGTGGTTCGCCATTCGGAACCGCTCCCACAACCGTTGAAGTTTACTCGAACGACGCGTTCGGAATCCAGAGCACTTTGCTGGATGAATGACGAAATTTCTACAACTATACTAGACATGGGAGAAGAATACTTAGAGGAGTGCTTGAATGAATGCCCCATTGTTTCACTTGGCTGGATAACTGACGAAGATATTCAGGCATACATTCCCGAGTGACTTGCATTCTGAGCTGCATTTTGGAGAAAAACAACTTTCTCCTCAGAATCCATGAAAGATCTTGATCAGACGGCTCAGAGTGGACCACAGCCACAAAACGACAAGATAGCATTTTCTCGTGATCCACACCGTCTTTTACATCGAGATCCGTGCAAGATCTTCAGATGGACGGTTCAGATCGCACCACGTCTCTCGGGGCCCAAATCCGAGCGACTGGCGATCCGAGATGTGTATTGGATAAAAACAACTTTCTCCTCAGAATTCGTGCAAGATCTTGATCAGACGGCTCGGATTGGACCACGGCCACAAAACGACAAGATAGCATTTTCTCGTGATCCACACCATCTTTTATGTCGAGTTCCGTGCAAGATCTCGATCAGACGGCACAGATTGACCACGACCACAAAACAACAAGATAGAGTTTTCTCGTGACCCATCCCGTCTATTACATCGAGATCCGCACAAGGTCTTCAGATGGTCACATCCGATGGAGCCATGTCCCTCGAAGTTCAAAAGTTTGGCACGACCCCACTTCTACTCCTCGCTCTTATGCGAGCTAGAAATGGTCCGCCCTTCAGAAACACTCTTACAACCACAAGGGACTAACTGAACACGCCAACACACAAGCACAGAGGAATAAACAAAGCCTTCACTTCTATCTCTAGCTCAACTATCCGTTGCTTCAGAGAGTCGTCCTTCATGGCTATCTTGAAGCGAGGAAGCTGAGCGGAACCTTCGACACCAGAATCGTCGGCAATAATTCGACGGAGATGAGTAACCTCGATGCTCCTATCGACTGTAACCCTCTTCAACTCGTCGACCTCTGCCATCAACTCGTCTCGCTCGGCCATCAACTTGCCCACCGTCTCCGCTAATTCTTCTTCCTCCGCCGAAAGCTCTTTTTCTACTATTTTCAAGTGGTGAACCTTGGCCAGCAGTTCGCCACTCTCCTTCGTAACATCAAATTGCGCCTTCCGGAGCAACTCCACCTCACCTTCAAGACAAACCTTGCGAGCTCGTTTCCTTAGTTGCTTCAACTCGGAAAGACACTTCGCCAGCGTCACCTTGAGACGATCTAGCTCCAACTCGCTCTTGAGAAAGCACTCTCGACTGCGGGAGAGGGCCAACTTTGTTGCTTTCAAGTCAACCCGAAGACGAGAGGCTTCAGCTGCCGAACTAGACTCGATGACCTGAGAAGCGAAAACATATCAACACAAAGAGCAAAAGGTGTTTTCAACACTTAGCGAAATTTTCAACAACAAGGCATTCACAACACTTGAAATCTCAGACACTTGGCCAAAGTCTCAAAAAGTTAGTCGTTTTCATTAAAATCCAAAAGAGTACATGAGGGCGGTGGCCAGTCCGCAGTTCGGCGTTACAACAAAAAAAACAAAAAACAAAGGAAGAGGCGATTAAGTCAGGGGGACACCTCATGGCGCCGCTCCGAGACATCCTTGCTCGGCACAGTAATGAGCGCTCCCCCGACGTTCACCTCGTCCTCGGCGTCCTCCTCGGCCTCTTGCTCAGGCTCGACCTCCGCCAGAGGCAATAGCTCCTCGCCCTCCACGAGATCGTAGAAGTAATACGAGGAGCTATCAAAGTTGGGGATGCGGGCTGCCACATGCTTCAACGCTCTGGCATAAGCCTCCTCCATGTTTTTCATCATGTGGGCTTTGGCCTCATCCCGAACCGCCTTCTCTGCCTCGGCCACCTTCATCGCCTGGCCATTCAGCGCCTCTTCAGACGCCTTCAGGGCCATGGCCAGCTCATCCTCGAGGCGAGCCCTCTCTTTCTCCAATGCCTCGGCCTTGGCAGTCTCAGCTACAGAGTGCTTCAGTGCTTCGGCGAGCTTCGTCTCGAGGGCCCCACCTCGGCCGCTCGCGAAGCCGAGAGTCGTTGCTCAGCCTTGAACAGCTTGACCGCTTTAGAGCGCTCCGACCTCTCCCGATCGTTCGCCAGCTTCATCTCCTTCTCTTGCTCGGCAAACTGCTTGAGCACGTGGTTGAAGTGGCAGAGAGTTTGCGAGCAAAACGAAGGAAAAGAAACGATTAAAACCGGACAAAAACTTAGAAAATTTTTTGGGTTGTCATAATCAACTCACACTTTGACATAGTATTCCGAGCAATCTCCAGGGAGTCGTCGCCCACAGTGCCGGCCTTCAGTGCGGCACGGTCCTTCGGGGTTGGCAGGTGCTTCACCGCCTGCATGCACATCCCCGATTCACCGAGGAAACCGTCTACCTTCATCACCCTCCAGTCGGAGACGAAGATACGCTTGTACTCTTCGGTAAGGATGGCCTCCGCCTGGGCAGTGAGCGGCAGCACCTCCAAAGCCAGAGTTGCGCTGGTAGAGAATGCCCTGCTCGATGAGCCAGGGGCATCGACCAGAGGGGCCCAAGTGGGCGTTTCCGAAGGGGCCTCGGTCACCGACTCCACAGGGACCAAGGGCGCCGAGGGGACCGAGGGTGCCGAGGAGACTTGTTCGATTCGGCCCCGCCGTGGTCCTCTTCCTTTTCCTCATCTCCGCATCCTTCGCAGCGTGACTCTTTGCCATCAAAGCCTTGTAATCCATACCAGGGGACTCTGCATACGAAGAAAAAACCGAGCACGAGAGTTAGAAAAAAAAACAAAATACTAAAAGACACTAAGACTAGCGAGAAAAAAGAAAGAAAGCGTACTGGGGTCGATTGGACTGAGACCTCCACCGAACAAGACCCCTTCGGTGATATCCTTCCAACTGAGGGTTGGAAGTCCGAGGATTTTCACCACCACCTCCTCTTCCTCTCTTGTGAGCACCGGCTCTTTCTTCGCCCACTTCGGGACCCCATCTTTCCACAACATCGGGAATCCCCACGGCTCGGGACCATGGATGAGAAAATACTTCTCCTTCTAGTGTTTGATCGAGTCCGGATTCTCGATCAACTTCACCCCCCTCCTCGGTGACAAATAATACCAATCCTCCATTTTGCTCATCCGGCAGATGCGATAGAGGCTTCGAAGCAGAACGAACTGCAGTTGCACACAAATCGTCTGGCACTGAAGGACGAAGGCGATGACATGCCGCCACATGTTCGACATAAACTGAACCGGGCTCAAGTCGTACCACTGTAGCACCTCGACCACGAAGGGATGTAGTGGTAACCGAAGACCGACATTAAGTGCATCGTATGGGAAGACGCACGTGTCCGCCGATGTCCCCGTACATGCTCGGAAGCCGGGGCCGGGAAGTATTAAGACGAACTCCTTCGGGATGTGGAATCCCTTCCTGATCCGGTGCAGATCTGCCTCGGTCATGATTGAAGGGATCTCATCTACCTCGGAAGGATCCCTCTGATTATTCTCCTCATACGCCGGAGCCATCCCATGCACCACCTTCTCTAAGATGTCCTCGGGGTAGCTCCTCACTCTACCGACACTCGACAATGAGGACGGCAACCGACCCAACTCTCCTGCCCCCTTCGGAGTCTCAACTATCGTCGACACCCCGACCGGATCAACCACTTCCTTCCCCTTCCTCAACTTAACCACTACCGCTCGGCCGGTGTCTCGGTCCGAGGTGGAGGTCTCGTCCCCAGAAGAAATTCTAGACATTCTCAGAAAAAAGGGGGAAAGACTAACCTTGAAGGGACGTGGATGGTTGGAAAAGATCGCCGGAGTTCAAACTCGCCTTGCCACAAAAGCTAGTAGCGCCGCTCGAGAGCAAAAACACCGCTAGCAAAGGTAAAGGTAAAAGTGAAAGAATGAGAGAAAGAGTGGGGGAAGTGAAAACTTATAGTAAAAGAAGTGACTCTTGGGCTTTGTAACGTAAAGTTGTGACTCTTGGGCCCCTCTCAAACCCGTTAAAGAAGGCTAAACGACAAAGTTGCGACAGTTCATAAGAGTGACGACGATTCAGACTGGGCCACACAGCTCGGCTATTCCTCTAGTTCCAAGCCGCTAAGGCACTCTGCCGAGCCACCGAGGGACGCCAAAGATCGCCCCACATCCCTCAAAACCCAAATCCGAGCGACTAGCGATCCGAGCTGCGTATTGGAGAAAAATAACTTTCTCCTCAGAATTCGTGCAAGATCTTGATCAGACGGCTTAGATTGGACCACGACCACAAAACGAGAAGATAGCATTTTTTCATGATCCACGCCACTTTTTTGCCTCAAGATAGATCCCGTGATGAACGCCTCAGATCGCCCCACGTCCCTCGGAACCCAAATCCGAGCGACTGGCGATCCGAGCTGCGTATTAGAGAAAAACAACTTTCTCCTTAGAATTCGTGCAAGATCTTGATCATACGGCTCAGATCACGCCACGCCCACAAAAAGACAAGATACCATTTTCTAGTGATCTGAACCTCTATCCTAGTGATCCGCGCCACGATGAACGGTCCAGATCGCCCCACGTTGCTCGGAATCCCAATCCGAGTGACTGGCGATCCGAGCTGCTCACATGATGAAAATAACATCGCTCGGAATCTCGATCCGAGCGACTGGCGACCCGAGGTGCTCACATGAAGGAAATAATGCTGCTCGGAATCCCGATCCAAGCGACTGGGGATCCGAGCTGCACATTTGAAGAAAAATGTCACCGAGCAACTTTAGCCGTCAGATTGTCTCAATGTTCACGCCGAAAGATGATGAGCGGCTCAGATCACGCCACGCCCAAAAAATGACAAGATAGCGTTTTCTCGTGATCTGAACCTTTAGCCTCGTGATTTGGGCCATGATGAATGGATCAGATCACCCCACGTCGCTCGGAATCCCAATCCGAGCAACTGGCGATCTGAGCTGCTCATGTGGAGAAAATAGCACCGAGCGACACCGGCAGTCAGATCTTCTCAAAATTCGTGCCTCGATCGGATGAACGGCTCAAATCACCCCACGTCGCTCGGAATCCCAATCCGAGCAACTAGCGATTCGAGCTGCTCAAATGAAGAAAATAACTTCGCTCGGAATCTCGATTCGAGCGACTAGCGACCCGAGTTGCTCACATGAAGGAAATAATGCCGCTCGAAATCCCGATCCGAGCGACTAGCGATTCGAGCTGCACATTTGAAGAAAAATGTCACCGAGCAACTTTAGCCGTCAGATTGTCTCAATGTTCGCACCGAAAGATGATGAGCGGCTCAGATCACGCCACACCCACAAAACGACAAGATAGCATTTTCTCGTGATCTGAACCTTTAGCCTTGTGATTTGCACCATGATGAACAGCTCAGATCACCCCACGTCGCTCGGAATCCCAATCCGAGCAACTAGCGATCCGAGCTGCTCATGTGGAGAAAATAGTGTCGAGCGACACCGACCGTCAGATCTTCTGAAAATTCGTGCCTCGATCGGATGAACGGCTCAGATCACCCCACGTTGCTCGGAATCCCAATCCGAGCAACTGGCGATCCGAGCTGCTCATGTGGAGAAAATAGCACCGAGCGACACCGGCCGTCAGATCTGCTCAAAATTCGTGCCTCGATCGGATGAACAGCTCAGATCACCCCACGTCGCTCAGAATCCCAATCCGAGCAACTGGAAATCCGAGCTGCTCATGTGGAGAAAATAGCACCGAGCCACGTCGCTCGGAATCCGAGCGACTAGCGATCCGAGATGCTACGTGGAGAAAATGGTGCCGAGCGACACAGGCCGTCCGATCTCTCGGAACTATGCACAGATGCGAGATGGGCAGCCCAGATTGTGCCACGTCATAAATAATATTAAAAATTAATTTTTTATTTATTAAATTCGAATTATTTATTTAAAAATTGTGAAAAAATGATTAAAAATTTAGGAAAATTAATTAAAAATTCCAAAAAATAATTATAAATTCGGGGAAATATTTTTGATCCCCCGTATAAATAATTGCTCAGAATAATTAGTTAAAGCCCCCGAACAATAGATTACCACTTCGCAGAATTAAATACATAGTTCGAAAAATAAAAAAAATTAAGAAAAATCACCAAAAGTCCAGGAGAGCTCAAGAATAACCTTGAGCGCGCAACCAACTCTGAAGATCACCATAATACCTCACATAGGGATTCGACACCCCTCATTTGGACTCCGATACAACTCCGCAAGCCATTTAAACAGTAAAACTACTCCTCAAAGGCTGATCAAACTCAGTCTTTGGGAGTGAGGGGCTCGTGATATGGCCAAAAATAGAGTTAAATTGGAACCATCCAAAGCGGGCACGAATCCTAAAGCTCAGGTGTAAAATGGTAATTTCACCTACAAACAGGTCTGAAATGGGTACTGGGTCCTTTTTTCAAAGGCCCAATAACCCACAAATGGATTCATCTCAATTGGGTGTGGGTTCCAACCCGCAAGAAACCCAATCCATCTGGATAAAATTAGGGTTTATGGTTATGATTAATCAACGGCCCTGATTCCTTCTATCCATTCACTAGGAAGTAGGGATCTAATCTTATCACGAAACTGGTCCCTAAGGTGGCTATAAATAACCCCCATCCCTCACTGTTAATAGGTAATCAATCTTTTGCCAATCAAAGCTCATTCATAATCTTTCAGATTACTGACTTGAGCGTCGGAGGGTGCGTCGCTGGGATCAACCCCGGTGTTTCGCACTTTTTGCAGGTCAACGGCGGGAGATCACGATCAAACTCCGGCAGAAAGGTTTCAGGTTTGACTATTTAACATCCCAAGAATCCACAAATCTATCTGTTTGCCCCCACACCGATTTCAGCGGCGATAATCACTAAACATGCATTAGAGTCTACTAACTGTCCAACTAACATGAAATAGGGTACACGACATCTCCACAACAAGTATATCACATGTATCTCACAAGCACACAAGTTCTCATAATGGTTTCACATATACATCACATCAAGAAACGGTCACCCCTAGGTTAATTCATGTCACATATGTCGTGAGGCAACTATGGTCAAAACACTATAGAGACAACATCAACAAGAATAACACACACGAGTTGTCTCTAGAACCCAACTACACTACAAGCAGAATTTATGACTTGTATCATATAAAGAAAGTTGAGTACAAGTTACTTGCCTGTGAGACGACGAAGCGACGAACCAACAAGGAAGAATAACGAGAACGGATTCCCGAGGCACAACCAAGATTGAACAAACACGAACCAAGAACGAGAACCAACGGTCAAGAATAAGGAACGAACGAACAACCAAAAACACGAGCACGGACCACACAAGTGCACACCACGAACCAACAACCAAACAATGGCAAGAACGGCGAGAGCACACACTCCAACGGCAAGAGCAACGGTAAGAGCAACACCACACACAACGCATCGGCAAGAGCACGGTGCTAGGGCTAAGGGGCTGTGGCGGGGAACGGCGGCTGGCACCGCGGCGTGGCGTCGCACTGCAGGGGAGCTCAGCATGACAGGGGCGCAACTGCACAGGGAGGAAGGTGAGCAGTCGCAAGGGGGTGGACGGGAGGAGATGTCCGGGAGGGAAAGGTTACAGGGAGAGGGCGCGACTGGGCAGGGGATCGGGAGGAGAGGTTGAAGATGGCTGAGGCGCGGTTGCTGGCTGCACTGTGCTGCCAAGGGAGGAGCAGGACGACGGGGTTGAGAGATCGGAGATGGTCGGGGGTCTGAGAGGGCGGTCGGGTGAGGCACAGGAGGGGACACAGGCGGTGGAGGGCTAGGAGGAGGCTTGGAGGTCGGGGAAACAGGACGGGAGAGAGGTAGCAGTGAAGACATAGAGACGGCTGGGGGGTGGGGATATGGGTTAATATAAGTTGGTGAAGTTGAAGTTAGGGTTAAGTTATCTAGATGACGGCTGAAAGGGTAAGTTGGGTTTCGGGTTAGGGTATTTGATAACGGGTAGGGTGATCTGTGTAATTGGGTTTGGGTATTATATATGAGGAGATGAGTATTGGGTTTAGTTGGGTTTTATAGGGTTTTAATAGTTGGTTTTAGGGTGTATTGGGTAAACGGGTGTCGGAAAATAATAATGGGTAATAGGTTACTGGATTGGGTATTTTGGGTTTAAATGAATGGATATATGGGTTAAAATGGGTTATCGGTTTGGGGTTCTAGGGTATGGATCCAATAAGGCATGGCTAATAGGGTATATGGGTTTTAAAAACCAAAAGAGATAAAACAACCAATAAAATCAAGATCTTCAACAAAATATAATTTGTATTGTAACATAGAATTTATTTGAAATAACTACCAATATAATTAATACATAGAAATAGATTTTTAAATTAACAAAACAAAGACAATAAAAAGAAAATAATAATAATAATAATAATAATAATAATAATAACAATAATAACAACAATCATAATAAAAATAATAAAATTGAAATTAACAGTAATAATAATACTAATAATACTGATAACAAAATAATAATAACAACATTAATAGGGTTTGTATTGAAATATAAAAATCGTTTGAAAATAATAATAAATACAATTAACGAAAAGAAATGGATTTAACAAAAGATACAGAATAAATTTGAAATAAAACGAATTTAAGAAACGAAAAATTTTATAAGAACCCAAACTCAGATTATACAGTGAAAAAGAAAATACACCCAAAATACAGAAAAAGGAAAATAGGGGTTACAAATCCTACCCACCTTACAACAAAATTTCGTCCTCAAAATTTTCTTAGGCGGTATATAGGACAGGGCAAAAGCAAACTTGGGGAAGGGTAACAAAACAGTGGGTTAAAAGGAAAGAATCAAAGCAGTGGCCACACCAGAAAAAAGAAGAAAGTGGATAACAATGTGGTAAAATGGGATGCAAGATAAAAGCGAATGGTATCAAAAGGAGGGAAACAACGCAAGATAACAAAGCAAGATAGGGAGTAGGCAGAACTGAAATCAAAGAGAGAATGGACAGGGAAGAATTGAATCAAATAATGAATAGGTGCGTAATGGCAAAATGGAATGTAAGGAAGAAGTAACCGGAATAAAAAATAAAGAAGAACAACACAAGACTTGCAGATAACAAAGCAAAGAGATGAAGAAATCAATAGAGCTGGAATCGAAGAAATGAGGGACAAGGAAGAGACGAACCAAGCAATAAGTCAACGGATGAAGATGAAGGTAAGGGATAGAGAAGCAAACAGTGCAGGAAGGGAGAAACAATAAGAGAATCCTGGGACCTGTGGGTTATGAGCCCACAACACTTCCACTGCGCCACTTTCATCGGGGAAGACTCTGCCAATGGCATTCAGCGATGCCGCCGACGGACCAAGTAGAAAGAAAAGAATGGATGACACCAAAATCATAAGGATATGGGTACGAAAGAATGAATTCATACCCAAGAAGAAATCAACCAAGAGGACGACAGAAGAAATAAGGAATCAAGGGATCGAATAAGAAGGGACCAAAAAGAATGGAATAAGACTTGTATCCAGATCAATGTTGATTATGATTCATTCATGCATGCATGGTTGGTGAAAGGTTGAGCTGATCCCAGTACGAGCCAAGCTTGTCTAATATATTAGGCAACTAATACATTAGCCAAACCTGTGCTCTGATACCACTAAAACCTTATCACGCCCTGCTTCCCAAAAGAATACGGAATACAGATGCGCGACAAAAGCCCAGAGAATAATTTTCATCATCCATAAGCTGTTCAAGAATCTTTACAACATCTCACGAAATAATCAGAGTCGGAAGCAAAAGAATCAACCAACATGCACATATGAACCAAAATACCAATAAGAATACTTGAAACCAAATATATAAATCTCAAATAGTTATGATCTGAAGAAGTCAAAATCCTGGGTCACATTGCCCAAATACATGAATAAATCCAAGTATCAAAATACCATATTCAAGCAAGCTACAAGAAATAATAATAACAAGATCCAGTACTAATACTTCATGTCACAAATACTGTCTGGAACCTGTTCTCCAAAATCTGCAATTTAACAATTGTAGGGATATGAAAAAGAAAACAAGTACCCGTCAATTGCAAGTTACGGACCGCTAGTAATGCAGGATACAAGTATATGGGGAAAACTAACTAATAGCATGGAATAGGCATAATATCAAGCATAACAACTAGCATGGTAAGGTGAACATGTACAAGTAGCATGTATCAAGTATCAAGTACACAAGCATCATGTAAATAAGCAACAAGTATCAAGTATCATGTAACATGTATCAAGTGTCAAGTATCAAGTCTCATGTATCGTGTAGTTAAGTATCAAGTAAGCATGTATCATGTTCAAGTGTCGTGTATTAAGTCTTGTAGTTATTACTATCTAGGTAGCACTTCATGCGCCCCATATTATAATACATGGTTGCTACAACAAATAGTTTCGCTTATAGTGGACCATAGAGGGTAGTGTACTCAGGGACAAGTCAAGTACAAGTATCAAGCACGAGTTACGCAATCGTGAACACGTGGCAGCAAGTAGTATCAAGCACGAGTCACATAATTGTGAACACGTGGCAACAAGTAATATCAAGCACGAGTCACGTAATCGTGAACACGTGGCAACAAGTAATATCAAGCACGAGTCACGTAATCGTGAACACGTGGCAATAAGTAATATCAAGCACGAGTCACGTAATCGTGAATACGTGGAAACAAGTAGTATCAAGTATGAATCATGTAGTTATGAAACATGGCACAAGTAGTAACAAGCTTGAATCATGTAGTCATGAAACATGGCGGCAAGTAATATAAAGCATGAATCATGTAGTCATGAGACATGACAACAAGTAGTGGGAAACACGGGCCCCCTTCCGAGTACACGTTTTTGAATTATCCACTATTCGATCTTTCCCTTAACCCCGGCTTGATTAATTATTATTAATGTCAAACAAGCATGTATGTGTACAAAACATATCAAGAATAACATGGCATGATCATGTAACAAGTTCAAGTTGTAAGATAAACATGTACGAGTGCAAGATAACTCATAAATGGATAAAATAATCAAATCTCAAGTTTAGGACAGCAAGACCATACTGTAGTAAAACTGAAATTTCCAATGTTATAAACATGCAAATCTGAATTCGTCGAAACGTCTAGAAAATAGACTCCTAACCGAATCCAGCGAGTGTAAATAAGTCATATAGTAATTCACAAAAACATAGTTCAAAACTAATTTGAATCCAGAAAATAGGTTCAGTCAGAAATCAGTAAATCAAATTCAAGGTCAGGAAAACAACATTAAAACATCTCAAATAAATCCAGGAAAAATCTGGGGTATTTTCCTATATGTTTAGTATCAAAAAAGTTTCATAATTTTCCAGTAAAATTAGTTTAGCCAACAAAAATTAGAAAACATCAAGAAACGACAGTTTGGCAAATCTGGAATTCCTAACACTGCTGTACGAAAACAGGATATCTCGCAAATCGTGAAACGAAATCCAAATCTGCCAAAGGGAAATGAAAATAGACAATATAAACTAACTTCCATATTTCACAGATATTTTTCATACATTCAAAGAAATCAGGGTGAAAATACGATACTTCATAGAACAGCGAGTAAAATACAGCAAGTATAGTCTTTATAAACAAGCACGAAACGGCATATGAAACTCATCAATAAAATCCGTCAAAATTCTAGGTAATCCCTAAATAAGTATAGAAAAACTGATCAAAGTTCTAGATCAAAATAATATGTGTAGCACAAGTATCAAAATGATTTAGTCATCAAAATCTCCATGAAACGAAATCTGGAAAAGATCACACCTCTGTAGTAAAACAGTCATATCTGACACATACGAAAACGAAATCGAGTAAGGTCAGAGGGGTTGGAAAGAAGACTAATTCCTCTAAAAATTATGTTTTATAGTGAAATTAAGATTCTGACCTTAATATGGTCTAAATTACTGACCAAGACAGAATATTGGCAAAATACAGAATTTACTCTAGGAACAAAACTAACATGAATCACACGAAACTTGGTCAAAACATCACTAAACATGCATTAAGTCTACTAAGTGTCCAACTAACATGAAATAGGGTACACGACATGTCCACAACATGTATATCACATGTATCTCACAAGCACACAAGTTCTCATAATAGTTTCACATATACATCACATCAAGAAATGGTCACCCCTAGGTTAATTCATGTTATATGTGTCGTGAGGAAACTATGGTCAATACACTATAGAGACAACATCAACAAGAATAACACACACGATTTGTCTCTAAAACCCAACTACACTACAAGCGAAATTTATGACTTGTGTCATACAAAGGAAGTTGAGTACAAGTTACTTGCTTGCGAGACGAAGAAACGATGAATCAACAAACAAGAATAACGGGAACGGATTCCCGAGGCCCAACCAAGATCGAACAAACACGAACCAAGAACGAGAACCAACGATCAAGAATAACGAACGAACGAACAACAAAAAACACGTGCACAGAGAACACAAGTGCACACCACGAACCAACAATGAAACAATTGAAAGAACGGCAAGAGCAACACCACACACAACGCATCGGCGAGAGCACGGTGCTACGGCTGAGGGGCTGCGGCGGGGAATGGTGGCTGGCACCGCGGCGGGGCGTCGCACTACAGGGGAGCTCAACGAGACATGGGCGCGGCTGCACAGGGAGGAAGGTGAGCAGTCGCAAGGGGGTGGACGGGAGGAGACGTTCGGGAGGGAGAGGTTGTAGGAGAGGGCACGACTAGGCAGGGGATCGAGAGGAGAGGTTGAAGATGGCTGGGGCGCGGTTGCTGGCTGCAGCATGCTGCCGAGGGAGGAGCAAGACGATGGGGTTGAGAGATAAGAGATGGTCGGGGGTCTGAGAGGGCGGTCGGGTGAGGCACAGGAGGGGACACAGGCGGTGGAGGGCTAGGAGGAGGCTTGGAGGTCGGGGAAACAGGACGGGAGAGAGGTAGCAGTAAAAATGAAGAGACGGCTGGGGGTAGGGGATATAGGATAATATAGGTAGTTGAAGTTGAAGTTAGGGTTAACTTATGCAGATGACGGCTGAAGGGGTAAGTTGGGTTTCGGGTTAGCGTATTTGATAACGGGTAGGGTAATCTGTGTAATTGGGTTTGGGTATTTTATATGAGGAGATGGGTATTTGGTTTAGTTGGGTTTTATAGGGTTTTAATAATGGGTTTTAGCGTGTATTTGGTAAATGGGTGTGGGGAAATAATAATGGGTAATAGGTTACTAGATTGGGTATTTTTGGTTTAAATGAAAGGATATATGGGTTAAAATGGGTTATCGGTTTGGGTATCTAGGGTATGGATCCAATAGGGCATGGCTAATAGGGTATATGGGTTTTAAAATCCAAAAGAGATAAAACAACCAATAAAATCGAGATCTTCAACAAAATATAATTTGTATTGTAACATAGAGTTTATTTGAAATAACTACCAATATAATTAATACATAGAAATAGATTTTTAAAATTAACAAAACAAAGACAATAAAAGGAAAAAAAATATAAAAATAATAATAACAATCAAAATAAAAATAATAAAATTGAAATTAACAGTAATAATAATAATAATACTAATAACAAAATAATAATAACAACATTAATAGGGTTTGTATTGAAATATAAAAATCGTTTGAAAATAATAATAAAAACCATTAACGAAAAGAAATGTATTTAACAGGAGATACAAAATAAATTTGAAATAAAACGAATTTAAGAAACGAAAAATTTATAAGAACCCAAACTCAGATAATACACAGAAAAAGAAAATACACCCAAAAAACATAAAATGGAAAACACGGGTTACAGTTGCAAATAAACAGATAAAATGGCCTTATTTACTTAATCTATCCACAACCACCAATATAGCTCCCTTTCCTTGTGAATTTGGCAATCCAACTATGAAATCCGTGAAAATCCTCCCAAATTTGATTATGAATAGGTAATGGTTGAAGCAACCCTACGACAACTATGTTATCAGGCTTCATCTGTTGGCAGATAACACATATTTGCACAAATTGTTTCACATCTTCTGCCATCTTTTCCCAATAAAGTTGTTCCTTCAATCGAAATGATGTCCTCTGTACACCCGAATGACCTCCTATTGGACTGGAGTGATACTCTTGAAGTAGTTGTTTTCTCGTTTAGGAGGAGATGAAAATCTTGATTCGGCAAGTCATTTTATTTTTTGATTCTTGGTTTTGATGACTATAACACAATGCAAAGTTGTGCTATCACTTATTGCAGGGTATATCAAGATCTATACCATAGTGCAATACACTCAAGCAAAGTTGTTCCAATGAAGCTTTCAAAGTTGATCCAATCCACAAAGAACTTAGTTCAAGCCACATTGATCAAGCAAGTTTCAAGACATAAATACAATGGCTCAAGCTCCTGTCAAAGACTCAAGTTCAAGACAAGACTAGTGCGTTAAGTTGTTTTGTATTAAAGTGTCTTGTAACAATTATTGTGACCTTTGAGTCTTAGAAAGTGTCTTGTATTAAAGTGTTTTGTATTAAACTGTCTGAACTCATACAAGCTCTGACCAGTCGACTCTTCATGGCAACCCAGTCGACTATTCAAGCCATTTCGACAGTTTTCTGATTTTAAAACTTGTTTTTTAAATTCAAAACAAATTCTATCCGTTTTAATTCAGTTTTAGGAACTGTTCTTCAACGTTCCTATGATTTCTCTCTATAAATAGAGTATAGGAATCACCATGAAAAGGTTCCAAGCATTCTCTCAAGTTTTAAAGTTTTTGTTTTTAAAGAGAACAAGTTTCCTAAGAAGCAAACATAATCTGTAAGTCTTAGTTCTCTGAAAATCAGTCTAGTATAACATTGAATTCGTTTTAGACTGATTTCAGAAGTTGACCTATTAGCCACAAAACAAAAATCACTATCACAAACAAGGCTATAGGTTGTTGTAACACTTTTGTTGTTGTTCTTCAGTTTCAGGTTGTGAGAGTGTCCTCTCAGTTAGAGAGTAGGGCTCTAGTTTGTAGAGTCAGGTTTTCATTTTAGGTTGTAGAGTGGGTGTGCTCTCTCTAGTGGTGAGAGAGGTCTACGAGCTTGGCAAGGTTGTTGTCAAACGCCGTAGGGTATTCTTGTATTTTCTTCAAGAATAGTGGAATATGTCAAGTGGGTTGCTTGGGGACTAGATGTAGGTCGGGAGGATCGATCCGGGATAAATCGCTGTGTACTCTGTGACTGACTCTCTCTGTTGTTGTATTTTCTTCACTTGCATTTCAATTTTTCTGTGTTTTATTCGAAAACTTGTTTGGCAAGTCGACTGAGTCTCCTCTATAAGTCGACTGATCAGACTTGTATAAAATACTCTTCGAACACTTGTTTGGTAAGTCACTGAATTTCCACTATAGGTCAACTGATCAGACTTGTTTAAAATACTCTTCTTATCTGATGCCCCAGTCGACTGTGTTCTTTTTTTAATTCGACTGGACAGAACGAAAAGTTCAATTTTTTATTAATTTTTATATAACACTATTCACCCCCCTCTAGTGTTATTTTACCTTGCCTACAGGATCCAACACTTGGTATCAGAGCCTGGTGAGTGCAATGGCATCTACTTCAAATGCGAACCAATACCAAGAAGGCCAATCCACACAAAGGCCACCCCTATTCGATGGAACCATTTACAACTATTGGAAGTGTAGAATGAAGATCTACCTTCAGTCCTTCAACTATGAGATATGGAACATGATGGAGACCGAGTACACCGCTCTTACAATTCCTTATGCACAATGGAACGATGACATGAAGAGTGAAACAATGAACAATGCAAAGGCGATGAACGCTCTATTTTGTGCTCTTACCAAGGAGTAATTCAATCGTGTGTCCAATGCAACAACGACATATCAAATTTGGCACACACTCGAGGTAACTCATGAAGGTATTAATAAAGTAAAAGAATCTAAGATATTGTTCTTGTTCACAGGTTCGAGATGTTTCACATGAAGGAGAATGAGAATGTGTCAGACATGATCACACGGTTCACGGATATTACAAATTCTCGTGTGGCGCTTGGAAAGACGTACACTCAAGCCGGAATGGTGAGAAAAGTTCTTCGTGCCTTAACCCCCGAATGGGAGAAGAAGACCACCGCCATAGAAGAGGCCAATGATTTAACACAACTTTCTCTTGAGAATATTGTGGGAAATCTTATGGCATATGAAGTACAACTTGAAGAATGCAAGAAGGATCTAGAATCTCAACAACCAAAGAAAAAGACACTCGCATTCAAGGCCATGTCGGACTTCAAAGATGAAGAAGAAGATGAGGAAGAGATAGCCATGTTCACGAGAAAGTTCAAAAAATTTATAAGGAAAGGTAAATTTAATTCCAAATTTAAAGATACTGATGAACTTACCACTTGTTTCAAGTGTAACAAAACAGGTCATATGAAGAAGGATTGCTCACTAGAACAGGCAAAATCAAAAGGAAAGGCTTCCAACTTCAAGAAGAATAAGTACACAAAGAACAAGTACATGAAGAACAAAAGGGTGTATCAAGCAACTTGGGATGATAGCGACTCTTCATCGGAAGAAGAAAATGAAGAGACAAATGAAGTTGCGAATGCATGTATCATGACTACAACAAAGTTTTGAACTAATACTTATTAAATTTTTTGCTTTGGACAGTCGACTGTGAACAACACCCAGTCGACTAACAGAAGTATTACTTGATATTTTTATTTCGTTTTATTTTCTCTCGACTAAGTCGACTGTTCCTCAAACCCAGTCGACTGTCGCGACATCAGCCTGATGTATTCCCTATTTTTTAAAATTTTTTTATTATATTTTATGCATTTCACTTTTATGTTGTATTTGAAACCATGTCCTTCAATTTCCTATATATAATTATGTTATGCCATATGTTATAGTTTCTTTCCTTCTTCTATTTTTTGTTGATGACAAAGGGGAAGAAAAGGGATGTGTAAAGGATGAGTATGTGGTCTTGGTGCATATTTTTCATGTGCATGTTTTTGTGCATGTTGTACATTAGTTAGGGGCAGCATCTTTAACTACTATTATTATTGAAAGCTATTGTGTTGTCATCATCAAAAAGGGGGAGAATGTTGATTCTTGGTTTTGATGACTACAACACAATACAAAGTTGTGGTATCACTTATTGCAGGGTGTATCAAGATCTATACCACAGTGCAATACACACAGGTAAAGTTGTTCTAATGAAGCTTTCAAAGTTGATCCAATCCACAAAGAACTTAGTTCAAGCCACATTGATCAAGCAAGCTTCAAAATATAAAGACAATGGCTCAATCTCAAGTCACAGACTCAAGTTCAAGACAAGACTAGTGCTTCAAGTTGTTTATTATTAAAGTGTCTTGTAACAATTATGGTAACCTTTGAATCTTAGAAATGTTGTAATAGCCTTTTCACACACACACTCACACATATCTTTTAATATTTGAGTATTTTTACAAAAGTGAAAAGGTCGAAATAAGCTTGAATAAGATCAGCTGTTGAGTACCAGTCGACCATTCTTCAGAACTAGTAGACTGTCTTAGTACGAAACTGTCTGAACTCATACAAGCTCTGACCAGTCGACTCTTCATGGAAACCTAGTCGACTGTTCACGCCATTTCGACAGTTTTCTTATTTTAAAACTTGTTTTTCAAATTCAAAACAAATTCTATCCTTTTTTATTTCAGTTTTAGGAACTGTTCTTCAACGTTCCTATGATTCCTCTCTATAAATAGAGCGTAGGAATCACCACGAAAAGGTTCCAAGCATTCTCTCAAGTTTTAAAGTTTTTGTTTTTAAAGAGAACAAGTTTCCGAAGAAGCAAACATAATCTCTAAGTCTTGGTTCTCTGAAAATCAGTCTAGTATAAAAGGATGTGTAAAGGATGTGTATGTGGTCTTGGTGCATATTTTTCATGTGCATGTTCTTGTGCATGTTGTACATTAGTTAGGGGGAGCATCTTTAACTGCTATTGTTATTGTAAGCTATTGTGTTTTCATCATCAAAAAGGGGGAGAATGTTGATTCGGGGTTTTGATGACTACAACACAATGCAAAGTTGTGCTATCACTTATTGCAGGGTATATCAAGATCTATACCATAGTGCAATACACACAGGCAAAGTTGTTCCAATGAAGCTTTCAAAGTTGGTCCAGTCCACAAAGAACTTAGTTCAAGCCACATTTATCAAGCAAGCTTCAAGATATAAAGACAATGGCTCGAGCTCAAGTCAAAGAATCAAGTTCAAGACAAGACTAGTGCTTCAAGTTGTTTTGTATTAAAGTGTCTTGTAACGATTATTGTAACCTTTGAGTCTTAGAAATGTTGTAACAGCCTTGTCACACACACACTCACACATATCTTTTAATATTTGAGTGTTTTTACAAAAGTTAAAATGTCGAAATAAGCTTGAATAAGATCAGCTGTTGAGTACCAGTCGACTGTCTTAGTACGAAACTGTCTGAACTCATACAAGTTCTGACCAGTCGACTCTTCATGGCAACCCAGTCGACTGTTCAAGCCATTTCGACAGTTTTCTGATTTGAAAAATTGTTTTTTAAATTCAAAACAAATTCTATCCGTTTTAATTTAGTTTTAGGAACTGTTCTTCAACGTTCCTATGATTCCTCTCTATAAATAGAGCATAGGAATCACCATGAAAAGGTTTCAAGCATTCTCTTAAGTTTTAAAGTTTTTGTTTTTAAAGAGAACAAGTTTCCTAAGAAGCAGACATAATCTCTAAGTCTTGGTTCTTTGAAAATTAGTCTAGTATAAAAGGATGTGTATGTGGTCTTGGTGCATATTTTTCATGTGCATATTCTTGTGCATGTTGTACATTAGTTAGGGGGAGCATCTTTAACTACTATTATTATAGTAAGCTATTGTGTTGTCATCATCAAAAAGGGAGAGAATGTTGATTCTTGGTTTTGATGACTATAAGACAATGAAAAGTTGTGCTATCACTTATTGCAGGGTGTATCAAGATCTATACCATAGTGCAATACACACAGGCAAAGTTGTTCCAATGAAGCTTTCAAAGTTGATCCAATCCACAGAGAACTTAGTTCAATCCACATTGATCAAGCAAGCTTCAAGATATAAAGACAATTGCTCAAGCTCAAGTCAAAGACTCAAGTTTAAGACAAGACTAGTGCTTCAAGTTTGTAACCCTTGTTTTTTATTTTGTGTATTTTTGAGTGCATTTTTCGTTTTGGTGTATTTTCTCTCTTTGTATTCCCCTTGTATTTCTTTTGGACTGTATATTGGATTTTTGTTTCAATATATATATTTTCATTTTATTATTGGTTTTCTTTTATAAAATGAGTTCCTGATTCGTCGTCCGTCTTTTGTTCCGTTCCTTTTGTTCGGGCCACCATTTCTGATTTCCTTTATTTAATTATTTATTTTATTTACTTATTATTATTTTTATTTTATTTTTCATTTTCATGACCTATTCTATAATCCTATTCACTTTGCACCCAAATCATATAACCATCAACCATCAGTATTTTATCCTATTCTCTAATACACCATTACCCAAAATGTGCCCTTTTTATACCATCCATTAACAACCTATTAATTACCTACTATATTTCCCCCACACCAGATCCTATTATCAATGCCTTGTACCCGTTCATTACCTTATACCATTTATATAAACCCACTACCATATAACCTATTCAATACCTACCGAAATACTAATTCCCCATTCATTTTCCTTCCTAATTTATATCCCCACTAAAATTCTACCTGATCACCCCACAACCGAAATCAATCCACCCCCCATCTCTGACCCGTTAGCTACACTTACCCATACCCGTTTTCATGCTTAACCCTAATTCCCCCCCCATATATATACTACCGACTTACACCCCATGCACTGTTTTTCCTCCTAGCCGCTGGAGAAAATGTTCCCTCGATTTCTCCCTCTCTCCCGACCCTATTTTGCACTCCCGGCCTCACCTAAACCCGCCGTCCGCCGTTCTCTCTCCCTCTCTTCCTCGTACTCTCGGAGTTGAGTGTGTGTGCGTGGTTATTCGTTCGTGGGTTGTGTGTTGGATCTTGGGTGATTGTGATGTGTTCTCGTTGGTTCGTGTTGCGGGACGTTCTTGCTCGTAGGATTTTGTCCGTTCGTTCCTGGAGTATTTGGTTCGTAGTCGTGTTCTTGGGTTATGCTCGCTTTGGTTTGTTGACTCGTTCGTTAACGTTTGTTGTCGGGAATCCATTCCCGTTATTCTTATTGTTCTTCGTTTTCGTCTCCGGTTAAGGTAAGTAACTTGTCAACAAATTTCTTTGTATGATACAAGTCAAAAATACCGCTTGTAGTGTAGTTGGGTTCTAGAGACACCTCGTGTGTGTGTTATTTTGATGGGTTTTGTCTCTATAGTACTACTTGACCATAGTTGAATCACGACACAAAATTTATATGAAACAACTTAGGTTTTGCCCGTTCTTGATTTGATCATGTATGTGGAATTTTTGGTGAGAATTTGAGTAATTGTTGAGATACATGTGATAGACTTGCTTGGATATGTTAATTACCCTATTTCATGATGTTTGGACACTCAGTAGACTCTATTTCATATTTGGTTGTGTTTGGATCAAGTTTCGTTGAATATATGTTGATTTTGGTTTTTGAGGAAATTCTGTGTTTTGCCGATATTCTGTCTTGATCAGTAATTTAGACCAGGTTAGGGTCAGTATCTTAATTTCGGTATAAAACATGAGTTTTAGAGGAATTCATCTTCTTTCTAACCCCTCTAACCTTGCTTGATTTCGCTTTCGTATGTGTGAGATATGACTGTTTTACTACAGAGGTATAGATCTTTTCCAGAATTCGTTTCTTGGTGATTTTGATGACTAAATCATTTTGATACTTGTGCTACACATATTATTTTGATCTAGAACTTTGTTCAGTTTTTCTATACTTATTTAGGGATTACCTAGAATTTTGGTGGATTTTATTGATGAGTTTTATATGCCGTTTCATGCTTGTTTATAAAGACTGTACTTGCTGTATTTTACTCGCTATTCTGTTAAGAATCGTATTTTCACCCTGATTCCTTTGACTGTATAAATATTTTTTAAGTATGAAAGTTAGTTTATATTTTATATTTTCATCTCCCTTTCGTGGATTTGGATTTCGTTTCACAGTTTGCGAGATATTATAGTTTTCGTACAACAGTGTTGGGAATTCCAGATTTGCCAGACTATTATTTATTGATATTTTCTAATTTTTGTTGACTAAACTATTCTTACAGAAAAATTATGAAACTTTATATTTTGATACTAGACAGATAGAGGAATATCCCAGATTTTTCGTGGATTTATTTAATGAGTTTTCATGCTGTTTTCCTTCTCTTGAATTCATTTTTCTGATTTCTGACTGAACCTATTTTCTGGATTCAAATCAGTTTTGAACTATGTTTTTGTGAATTACTATATGACTTATTTATACTCACTGGATTCGGTTGGGAGTCTATTTTCTAGAAGTTTTGATGGATTCAGGTTTGGATTTTTGTAGTAACGGGAGTCACTGTTTTAGTACTGTACTGTCATGCTGTCCTGAATGTGAACATACACTGTTTTGCTCGTTTATGTGATTGTTTATCTTCTATGCATGCTTATTTGTTACCCTAGACCTGATACTGATTATAATATGTTAGTTTCACACTATTTCATGCTTATACATGCCTGTTTGAGAATAATATTAAATAATTAAGCCGAGGTTTTTGTAACGCCCCGAATCCCAAATACAACTGAATTCGAGAGTTCTACAAGATCTTTCCACTTCATTTAGTACAATTTTACAAGGAAATTAAAACTTTTCACTTTACATCAGAGTTTATACAAAACTTTACACATTTACACTGCACTGCGGAAGTAAAATTACAACATTTAAATGAATGTACAACAACATTGAATAATCTTTAAGCATCTGTTCCTCTTTAACCTTTATCATGTCATTACCCTGCATATAAAACTGTGGGTACGTCAGTTTATTCAACCGAAGAACATTATACACGGCCATCCTCTCTATGCCGGAAATAGTATAACTTATTTTCCATATTTAACAAACACAAACTTGTCACATATCAAACTAAAGGGACTACCCTATTGATGTCGTGTTGTGATTTGTGCACTTAGTCCTTAATGCAATTATTTATATTATATGACACTAATGCGTACTTGTTCGGTATCTATGCATCCCATACTACATAGGTCCGAGGGCAAGCCCTTAATCGTTCTTCATCTTGTAGGGTTCAATCCCTCGTCATGACTTAATCTACTACTGTAACTACGGTAAGTATCCTAGATGTTTTCTGACATACGAACTCATGTCTAGGCGCCCTGGAGGGAATTCCAACGCACTGACACATGACTCATCATGCAGGCATCCTGTGGTAATTCAGCTCCTACCATAGACATGACACCATCCGCAGTCGTCCAACATCCTACGAGCGTCGCCACCGGGACGGTACTCTGGAGCAGTATTCACGCCCTATCATGACTCATCATGGGACATCCTGGGATACGCTCTCGCCGACAATCCAATGGCCCTCATACTCAATGTTTTTCTCTTACTTTCATAACATCTTCACTATGTAACTAATCCTTAATTCTAATGGAATCATGACCAAAATCAAAGCTCTAGAGTTAGCCCTCTCACTACTACCGGTCTTATTTCTTTCATTTCATAATGACCTAAACCTGGTCTTTTCAATGTCAATAATCACAATTCATCATTTTTCACTTGCCGGTGTGAGTTTTGGCTACACTCTAATTTTCAATTTCAATTTATAAATTCACATGTTTGAGTTGTCATACTCAAAAAATATTTCTCTTTTCCAATCATGATTTCTAAATTGTTCAATAGTCCATAATTATACATAAAATTCAACTATTCATCATGTAACTCATGAAATGTTATTTTCACATTAAAGAAACCACATCACTAGTTATTCAATTAAAGATGGACATTTACACTTTATAATTTGTCGCACTGTTCTCCAATGAGAATAATTCACATCACTTCACATAATTCCTTTCTTATTCGTACTTCTTTTCTAACATTCCATTTTAAGTCTTTTGCAAAGTACAACTTTTATAAAAAAATGCAAGTATAAAACTTATAGTTCTAAATTATACTTTTATTCTCTGAACATACTCCACGTCATGCAAATAATTCTCAAACTATTTTTCACAAGTCCCACATAATTTTAGGATAATAATCATATTTTTTCCATATTTTTTTAATCATTAAAACACCCAAAAAAAATATTTTTCCCACAACATAATCAACAGCTGAGACCAAGAGTCGAACCAGCGACCACAGGGAAACCAACCGAAGGCACAGGCCACTAGGCCGAGTGCTGCACGTGTTAGAAGAGAGGCTGAGAGCATTAAGTGCTCTCGGCCGAAACTGATTATTTTAAAAGTTCGAAACAAAATATATGGTGTCAACGGGATTCGATCCCTCAACCTCGGAGGAACCCCCGCATATACTGTAGCAATTATGAGCGATCCGACCACTCGAGCTATAGGCTCGGGTTGTCATAGTGTAATTCGAATTTCAAAATAGAACGACCCTCTCTGTTTAGTAAAACATTTCGATGTTCATCAAATTTTCATTTCGAATTGCTCTTACTAACATACTGTAAAAATTTCAGATTAATTATTCCCATCATGAATTATACTTCAGTACATAAAAATGATTTTTTTCGATAATTAAATATGTATTTCCCAAGAATTAACACATTTCTACCATACAATTAGGTTAGATTTGTATACTACTACGAACACATTTCTTTTTCTTTTCGACATTTTAATTTCACTAATCTCTACACCAATTTCCTGCTTTTATTCATTTCACAAACATAACAGTTACATTCTAATTAATTCATTACAACGTCATAATGAAAAATCTATTTAAGCACATAAAGCGACATTGTCAATTTATTAATTCTTGCATATAATTTTTTAATGCTAATAACGAAGTTTTCTTTACACACAACATAGCCGTAATCATTTCGCACACAACGTGAATTTTAATAATAGAACCACATACATTTGCACATCAACATTTCAATCAATTCATAGATCATTTTTCCAATTAAATGTGTACTCTTATTAATCTTTTTCATGCATCATTCATTCCTTTCAAATCTAGCATGCATTCCTACTTAGAAATATGGAAAATTTACCCACCTTAGTTTGGAGAGAAAACAACTAGCAACTCCTAAACGAATGTCCTTGCAAACGAGAGTGATCCTCCTCCTAGAAGCACGCACACGAGCCTCCAAGCACACCAAAACCGAGAGCTCCTATGGATGAAAGCCGGCCTCCCCTCTTCTTGTTGATGTAAGCACAATTCTCCCCACACAACTCAATCTTTTACTCACTTAATAAACTACTAGATAATGTAATTGAACTATAGGTTTGGAGGAATTAATTAGCACAAGAATACTAGCCAAAGGGGGGGGGGGGGTATTTATACGAAAAAAATAGGAGAATGGATGGCCAAGATTGAAGTAGGAGTTAGAAGCAAATGGCTAAGATTTAAGGTGGAGTCACACTAACCACCCATGATCCAGTAACCACCACCACCATGACTCCACTTGAAAATTTTGATTTCCCTTCAAAGCTCCAAAACCGGCCATGCTTGGGAAGTGCACTTTGCACGTGTACGTGCAATGCACGTGCAAGCATTTGCCTCCAAAAATTTGTACATTATATTTTATAAAAAAAAAATCTTTAAAATGTATTCTACATTACAAGTTGTATTTAAAAATAAATTAGCACATGGGCTTTAGTTTTTGGGCCAAAATGATAATTTATAAAAGAAAATAAATTAATTCAATTTGGGCTTTTTTTAAAAAAAGAAAGGCTTTTTGTCTATTTGAAAAAATGCTTTATACAAAATAATTAAAGAGCACATAGTTAAACATTCTATACTCATCATAATGAAAATAATTACCAAAACTATTGCACGTGCACACTACGTGCAAAATAAAATAATTTTCATTAAATGAAAATCGGGACATTACAGTTTTAATGGCAAAGATCTAGTAGTGGATAGTGCAGAAACGTGTACTCGGAAGGAGACTTGTATTTCCTGTATGACATGTTACCGATCAAGTTACCGATCAAGTTAAATCCTGTTACCAATCGAGTTACCGATCAAGTTAATATTCTGTTACTGATCAAGTTACCGATCAAGTTTACCAACCAAGTTACCGATCAAGTTTACCGACCAAGTTCTGTGATTCTGTGAATACCCGAGTACACCGCCCTGTATGGTCCCCTATGAAATCTAAAGTAAAGCTGTTTGTTGTAGCAAGCATGTGTTATAATATGGGGCGCATGAAATGCTACCTAGATAGTAATCACTATTAGACTTGATACATGATCCTTGAACATGATACTTGAACATGATACATGCTTACTTGACACTTGACTACATGATACATGAGATTTGTTTACATGAGACTTGATACCTGACACTTGATACATGATTACACGATACTTGCCACTCGATGTTTGTTTATATGATACTTGTTTACTTGACACTTGATACATGCTACTTGTACTTGTTCACCTTACCATACTAGTAATCTATTTTGTTATCATGCATATTCCATGTTATAGTTAGTTTTCCAATGTACTTGTATCCTGCATTACAAGCGGCCCGTAACTTGCAATTGACGGGTACCTTATTTTCTCTTTTCCTCTTTCCTGCAAATTATTAAATTGCAGATTTTGGAGATCAGTTGCCAGATGGAATAGGCGAGATGAGATACTAGATACTGGAGTTTTGCTATCATGATTTCTTGCTATTATTATTATTTCCTGTTTTGAACAATTGTATCTTGTACTTGGATTTATTTGTATTTGGGCAATGTGACCTAGGATTTTGACTTATTCAGATCATGACTATTTGAGATTTATATATTTGGTTTTAAGTATTCTTGTTGGTATTTTGGTTCATATGTGCAGGTGGTTGATTCTTTTGCTTCCGACTCTGATTATTTCGTGAGATGTTGTAAAGATTCTTGAACAGCTTATGGATGATAAAAATCATTCGCTAGGCTTTGTCTCGTATCTGTATTCCGTATTCTTTTTGGGAAGCGAGGTGTGACAAAGTTGTTTTGTATTAAAGTGTCTTGTAACAATTATTGTAACCTTTGAGTCTTAGAAATGTTGTAATAGCCTTGTCACACACACACTCACTGTCATGCCCTGCTTCCAAAAATACGGAATACGAGCACGTAACAAAAGCCCAGCGAATGAGTTTCATCATTCATAAGCTGTTCAGGAATCTTTACAACATATCACAGGAATAATCAGAGTCGGAAGCAAAGAAACAACCAGGCATGCATAATTGAAACAAGATACCAACATAAATTTACTTGAAACCAAAAGTTTATAAATCTCAAATAAATCAGAATCGGGACAAGTCAAAAATCCCGGGTCATACTGCCCAAACACAAAGAATCCAAGTAACAGATACATTGTTCAAAATGAGCAACAGAAAATAAATGAAAATAGCAAAAGCTCTAGCCAACTAGAACTTTAGCTCACATACTCCATCGGGCAGCTGATCACCAAAATCTGCAATTTGACAAATTGCAGGAGAAGGAAAAAGAGAACAAGTACCCGTCAATTGCAAGTTACGGGTCCACTTATAATGTAGGATACAAGTACATGGAAAAACTAACAAATACACATCAACAGCAGGAATAGACTAGCATGGTATAAGTGTGTCAACAGAAATGTAATATGTAACATGAATCAAGCAAACTGAATCAAGCAACATGGTGTACAAACAGGTATAGGTAACATGTATCAAGTGTCAAGTGAACAGGTAAACAGATAAACATGCATCATGTAATAGGTAAATAAGAACAGGTAACCAGGTAATCAAGTACAGGTAATCAGGTAATCAGGTATACAGGTGAACAGGTACAAGTATAGGTATCATGTAACAGGTAAATAGGAACATGTAATCATGTAACAGGATAATCAGGTATCAGGTGATCAGGAGCAAGTAATCAGGAAATCAAGTTATATCATGTCAAGTATTGTTTTATTACTATCTAGGTAGCACTTCATGTGCCCCAAAAACATAACACATAGTTGCTACAACAAACAGTTTCGCTTTAGATTTCGTAGTGGAGTCCATAGGGCAGTGTACTCAGGGATCAGAATAACAGGTAACAGGAACAGGTAGAAACTAGTGGTTCTCTTCCGAGTACACCTTCCTATAGGGAAGTATGCAGTCAGGTACAGGAAACAGGCATAACCTAGTGGTTATCTTCCGAGTACATCTTCCTATAGGGAAGCAAGCAGTCAGGTACAGGTAACAAGATCGTGAATCATGTAATCATGAACACGTAACTGGTAGGCAGGACACAGGTCCTCTTCTCAGTACACGTTTCTATATTTTCCACTACTAGGTCTTTCCCTTAACCCCGGCTTGGTCATTTATTATTATAATCAGGCATAAATGTATGTGTCACAAAACAAAGCAAGGATAACAGGGTATAAACATGTATCATGTTCAGGGTGCAAGATAATCAAGTACAGGTACAAGATAACACATAACAGGGTAAAGCAACTAGCTTTCTAATTCAGGACAGTAAGACAGTGTTGTACTAAAACAGTGATTTCCACTACTACAAACATCCAAATCTGGATCCATCAAAGAATCTGGAAAATATACTTCCACACAAATCCAGTGATCATATATAAGCCATATAGTGTTTCACAAAATCACAACTCAAAACGTAATCTAAACCAGGGAATGAGTTTAGCTAGAAATCAGTCTATTATATCCAAGTACAGGGAAACAGCAAGAAATCATCATAATAAATTCCAGGAAAAATCTGGCATATTCCCCTGTATGTCTATCATCAAAGTATAAAGTTTCATAATTATTCAGAAAGATTTGTTTAGTCAACCAAAATCAGAAAACATCAAGAAACGGTAGTTTGGCAAATCTGGAGTTCCCAACACTGCTGTACGAAAATAGTAATATCTTGCAAACAGTGAAACAAAATTCAGATCCTTCAAAGGGATATTAAAATAGACAAAATAGTCTAACTTTCATGTTTAACAAATATTTTTCACACAGTAGAAGGAAATAGGGTGAAAATACGATGCTATACAGAACAACGAGCAAAATACAGCAAGTATAGCTTTTATATACAAGCATGAAACGGCGTATGAAACTTATCAATAAAATCCACCAAAATTCTGGGTAATCCCTAGATAGATATAGAAATACTGACCAAAGTTTTAGATCAAAATAATATGTGTAGCCCAAGTATCAAAATAATTTAGTCATCAAAATCATCAAGAAACGAAATCTGGAATTTATCTACACCTCTGTAGTAAAACAGTCATATCTCACACATACAAAAACGAAATCGAGCAAGGTCAGAGGGGTTAGAAAGAAGACGAATTCCTCTAAAACTCATGTTTTATACTGAAATTAAGATTCTGACCTTAATATGGTCTAAATTACTGATCAAGGCAGAATAGCGGCAAAATATAGATTTTACTCAAACAAAAATCTATATAGATCCAACGAAACTTAATCCAAACGCAACCAAACATGAAATCGAGTCTACCAAGTGTCCAAACAACATAAAATAGGGTACTTAGCATATCCAAAACAAGTCTATCACATGGTTCTCAACAAGTACCTAAATTCTCACAAATAGTTCACATACATGGTCAAATCAAGAACGGGCAAAACCTAAGTTGTTTCATGTCCACTTGTGTCGTGAGGCCACTATGGTCAAATAGCACAATAGAGACAAAACCCATCAAACATAACACACACATGGGTTGTCTCTAGAACCCAACTACATTATAGGTGGTATTTTTGACTTGTATCATACAAAGGAATTTGAGTATAAGTTACTTGCCTGAGAGACGACGACGGAACGATGCAAAAGCAAGAATAACGGGAAGCAGATTCTCGGGCACGATCACAACAAACGGACCACGAACCAATCACGAACACACGATCATGAATAAGATGAAGGCGATCAAGATCACGAACACAATTGGACGGCTAAGATCGAAGATCAAGATCAAGATGATCGAATCAGATCGGACGGTCAGATTTCCCTGATGATAAAGATAATGATAAAGATCAAGATCGATCGATCGAACGGCTGCAATCAAAGAAAATTGATGATCATCATGATCGAGACGATCAAGAAAAGATCGGATGGCTAGGATCTAATCAGATGATCAAAAGGAGATCGATGGCCCACATCCAATCAAGCATGATGATCAAGATCCAACGGATGGCCAAGAATCAATCAATTAAGAGGACATAATGGTCACGATGATCAAGAGGATCACGGCGATCGGACGGCTCACAATCAATAGGATCCAAAACTCAATCAAACAGCACACCAATCATCAAAATAGAGTATGGGGTAAAGGGTGCACTGCGGTGGAACGATGCGGCTATGGAGAGCCAGGAGGGACAGTGGCATCGGCTGGGGAAGGATGGGACTCGCGGTGGCTACTATTGCTGCAGTCCAGCGGCGTGACAGGGGCGCACAGGGGGAGCACCGGCTGGCTGTACTGCGGAGGTCGCTGCAGTGCTGACGCGGTGTCGAAGATTGCAGCACAGGGGAGAGCGGCACGGGGGACATCGCGACAACAATGCTGGCTAGCGTCACGATGCTAGGAGGAGACACGCAACGCAGGGAAGCTACGCTGCAGCTTCACGGCATCGATGCGATCGCGGTTGTCGACGAGAGGCAGGGGGTGAGCACAATGGGAGAAAGGAGGGTGCCAGGGGGTAGCGAGCGGAAGAGGGTCGCGAGGGGCGGTGTAGGGGACAGGGAGAGAGGCAGAGACGGGGGCTGACGAGGGCTGCATGCTAAGGGGATGTCGGGGGAGAGATGAGCGGAAGGTGAAGAGCGAGAGGAAGGCAGTGGTATAGGAAGATGAAGAGGCAGATGATAGGAACAGGTATATATATGGGATGGTTTAGGGTTTTTGTTATTGGGTCTGGGTAGTTTAAGTTTAAGTATATGGGGTTTGGGTTAATATGCAGATAGGTCTTGGGTAGCATAGGGCAACTAGGTTTGGGTTTAATAGGGTTTTAATAATGGGTTTTGGGGTTTTGTAGATAACGGGTTTGGGCTGTTAGGGTATTGGGTATTTGGTTAAGGTAAAGGGGTAATGGGTTTAATAAAATCCAATAGAAAAAATAATATAACATTAAAAGTATAGAGTCTATTTGAAATAAGTACAAATATAATTAATACATAAAATGGATTTTTAATAAACATTCAAAAACAACAATAATAACAATAATACAAATAACAATAATAATAATAAGGCCATGATAAAAATAATAATAGTACTACTAATAATAGTAATAGTAATAATAATAAAAATAAGAATTTTATTACAATGCAAAAATTCATAGAAAATACTTACAATAAAATTATTGATCGAAAATGGATTTTAGCAGAAGATCCAAGAATACATTTTAAAAAGGATTTGAAAACCGAAAAAAAATAATTTGCGAAAGTTTTAAATACAGAAAATACACAAAAATATATTTTTGGGAAAACAGGGGTTGCACTCACACATATCTTTTAATATTTGAGTGTTTTTACAAAAGTTAAAAGGTCGAAATAAGCGTGAATAAGATCAGCTGTTGAGTACCAGTCGACCATTCTTCGGAACCAGTCGACTGTCTTAGTACGAAACTGTCTGAACTCATACAAGCTCTGACCAGTCGACTCTTCATGGCAACCCAGTCGACTGTTCAAGCCATTTCGACAGTTTTCTGATTTCAAAACTTGTTTTTCAAATTCAAAATAAATTCTATCCATTTTAATTCCTCTATATAAATAGAGCATAGGAATCACCATGAAAAAGTTCCAAGCATTCTCTCATGTTTTAAAGTTTTTGTTTTTAAAGAGAACAAGTTTCCTAAGAAGCAAACATAATCTTTAAGTTTTGGTTCTCTGAAAATCAGTCTAGTATAACATTGAATTCGTTTTAGACTGATTTCAGAAGTTGACCTATTAGCCACCATACAAAAATCACTATCACAAACAAGGCTATAGGTTGTTGTTCTTCACTCTCGGGTTGTGAGAGTGGTCCTTTCGGTTGGAGAGTAGGGCTCTAGTTTTTAGAGTCAGGTTTTTCACTCTAGGTTGTAAAGTGGGTGTGCTCTCTCTAGTGGTGAGAGAGGTCTACGGGCTTGGCAAGGTTGTTGTCAAACGCCGTAGAGTATTCTTGTATTTTCTTCAAGAATAGTGGAAAATCTCAAGTGGGTTGCTTGGGGACTGGATGTAGGTCGGGAGGACCGAACCAGGATACATCGCTGTGATTGACTCTCTCTGTAGTTGTATTTTCTTCACTTGCATTTCCTGTATTTTATTCGAAAAACTTGTCTGGCAAGTCGACTGATCATACTTGTATAAAATACTCTTCGAACACTTATCTGGTATGTCCACTGAGTTTCTGCTATATCGACTGATCAGACTTGTATAAAATACTCTTCTTATCTGACGCCCAAGTCGACTGTGTTCTCTTTTTAAGTCGACTGGACAGAACGAAAAGTTCAATTTTTTATTAATTTTTATATAACACTATTCACCCCCCCTAGTATTATTTTGCCTTGCCTACAGGATCCAGCATCATTGAATGTAAAAAGGTACCATAATTCTCTTTTTGAAGAAAAACATACCATCTTAATATTCATAATCCTGAGAATGCACTTGCCCACTACAAATTGAATGCCTTAGCTCACTCCATTTGTTGTCCTTCATATACTCTTCCTTCAATTGATCAATAATAAAAAATTTAGGGAAAGATACAGCTACCATAGAATGCAGTTCAGCTGAAATTTATCTCGATAGCCCATCTGTAGCATCATTGCCTTTCCCAGGTTCATAGAAAACCTTAAAATCATAACTAGCTAATTTTTGTACCCACTTTTGTTGCTTTGGAGTCTACACCACTTGATGTATCATATGATTCAAACTTGTGTGGTCTGTTTGCACTACAAACTCTCTCCCGAGAATATATTGACGCCACTTCTTAACTACCTCAGTAATGGCGTAAATTTCCCTTATGTAAGCTGAAGAACCCTGCATTCAAGTGGACATTTTCTTATTGAAATAATCTATCAAATGCTTATTTTGAGACAAAATTGCACGTATACCAGACCCCAAAACATCACTATCAATTGTAAATGGCTTACTGAAATTAGGCAAGGCCAATACTGGGGTTGTTGACAAGGCTTTCTTCAGTTGGAGAAATGCAATATCTGCATCTTCATTCCAATGGAAAGAGTCTTTCTACAACAAATTTGTAAGTGGACTTGCAATAGTATCTTAACCCCATACAAATCTTCGATAATAGCCAGTTAATCCTAAAAATGCCCTCAATTGTTTGATTGATTTAGGTTGAGGCCACTGCATAACTGCTTGGACATTCTCTTGATTCACACTAACCCCCTTCGCAGACACAAAGTGACCCAAATACCCAATCTGAGTTTGGCCAAATGCACATTTTGATCTCTTAACAAAAAAATGATTTTGTTCAAGAACTCTTAACACTGCAGACACATAATCAAATGGGAACTCCAATCCCTACTGTATACTAATATGTCATTGAAGAAAACCAAGACAAATCTCCGAAAAAATGTCTTAAAAATATCATTCATAGTCGCTTGAAAAGTAGAAGGGGCATTAGACAACCCAAATGGCATGACAAGAAACTCGTAATGTCCTTCGTGAGTTTTAAAAGCTGTCTTTCCAACACCCTCTGAGTGAACCCTTATCTGATGATAACCCATCCTCAAATCCAAAATGGAAAAATACATTGCACCATGTAATTCATCAAATAACTCGTCAGTTGGTGGAATTGGAAATTTATCCTTAATGGTTATGGCATTCAATGCACGATAATCAACACAAAATCTCCAACTTCCATCCTTTCTTTTAACCAAAATGACTGGTGAAGAATAAGGACTGCGGCTGTGTGTAACAATGCTCTCTTTAAGCATTTCAATCACTTGCTTCTCAATCTTTGTTTTTTGAAATTGAGGGTATATATATGGCTTGATATTTGGTGGTCTTGCCTCAGGAAACAGATGCAATTGGTGATCATAAGATCTAGAGGGAGGAATACTTGTAGGTTCCTTGGAAACACAATCATATACCTTCAAAATTTTAGTTAAATCATCATGTACCTGATTACTTGTATCATCTTCATGCTACAATTCCAAGTGAAAATATTGAGACATTGAAGCAGTAGTGTAATCCCCCGTTCCCGTTAATATATATATATTGAATAATTTTCTGTATTTCGATTATTTATAAATTTAGTTTGTGTTAAATCATTTTTTTGGATTTTCTGTTAAAATCTTTTCTAATCGGAAATTATGTTTACTTCGAATAAGGGTGTATATTACTTTACTTTCCATTTTATAATTGATCGACTATTTATATTTTAGCCAAATCAAATATATTCGGATTTACCTTAATAATTTGTTAAACCCAATCCTTATATTTTTTATATATAACCTTGTTACTATTATTTTATTATTTCGTTATTATTATTATTTTTTATGAGTATTATTGTTATTAATACTATTGTTATTATTAGTAGTATTGCTATTACTACTATCGTTATTATTATTTTTAATACTGTCATTGTTATTATTGTTATTAATATTGGTTGTTATTATTATTAGCAATATTATTATTGTTATTATTAATATTAGTGATGTTGTTGACATTATTATAATTATTACTTTTATTGTCATGATTTTTATTATTATTATTTTTGTTAAAGCCCATTGATTTTAACCTATATTATATTATCTCATTATTTAAATTGAAGCCCATCATTTAAAGCCCAATTTTATATTTTTCAAAAATTATTATATTGTTTGTGAAGCCCAAATATAAAGCCCAAGTTAATCCAAACCCATTTCCCCTCCTATCTGAGTGTTGACCAGATCAACAAAATCCCTCACACTCTCTCACCCTTCACATTCCATAACCCCAATTCCCCATAACTCTCCAATATCCTTATAATCTCTCCCCATTATTATACATTATATTTATTATATCATTATTATTTTAATAAAAACCCCCTTCCCCGTCTCTCTCTCCTCTCTGTTTTCCCCCAACCGAAACAGCTCACCCTCCCCATTTGTCTTCCTCCTTCAACCATCCCCGTCGAACCCAACCCCCCTCAGTCACGACCTCCACCCCCTATGCTCCGCTACATCCCGCCTGACCGCCACCTCCTCATCGACTTCTCCTTATTGCCTTCTCGTCCCCCTCGCCATTGCCAGAGTTCGAACCCAATCCTCTTCTTGCAGCCTTCGACCTCCGCCATTCCCCTTCAGCTCGTCTCGTCCACTCCGTCGAGCCTCCCGCTCGCACCCTCTGGTCTTCGCCATGGCTGCCCCCCATCGAAGAGCCACCATTGTCGAACCTCCGAAGAACCCATCATCTGCGCCATTGCCGATGTTGCTGCTGTCTTCGACTGCTCCTCCGGCAGCCAGTCGACGACCACCGAGGCTTCCCCTCGTTGTCCTCCTTACCATTGCTGCTCGAGCCTCCCGCCTGCGTCGATCCGCTCCAACCTGCCCTCAACTCCTCTATTTCCTCTACCAGAATAGAGCGCTCCGCTCGATCACCTCATCGCCCCACTGCCTCAGCCACCTCCTTCCTACCCTCGACCAACACCACCGAACGCCAGTGCGCCACCTCGAGTCGACGCCCTTGCCTCCGGCCGTCGCTACACCCGATCACCTGCCTTCCTTTGTTTGATCAACATCAGCAGCTATCGATCCCGGCCGTCCGATCAGATCATCATCATCAGCAGCATAGTTGAGCTTGGCCATTCGATTGTTGATCATCGCGATCGTGATCGCTTCTTGATCTTTTGATCCTAGCCATTGGATTTGCATTGATCATCATCATCACCATCATCATCATCAAGATCTTGATCTCGACCGTCGGATCTCTTTTGATCATCATGATCGTGATCATCATCTTGATCTTGATCTCTTGATCTGGGCCGTCGATTGTCCTTGATCTTGATCTTAAATTTGCGATCGTGTGTTCGTGTTATCCGCTTGTGTTGTGTTCGTTGCTCGGGATTCCAATCCCGTTATTCTTCGCATATTCGGATTAATCTAACGTCGTTCTAAAGGCAAGTCATCTCACTATCAAATTGTATTGTATCGTATTCGAGATTGTTTATTGAATTCTACAAGTAGATCTATATTGATTATCATATACCTATTATTGTTATCTATCGTTGGGATGCTACGGATTTACACGAGCGAATCCAAGTAGTAGTCTTGACTTCGTGCCGTCTTTTGCCTCCAATGTATAGAGATCTTGCATGCATTCATGTAGTTAATTAACGAATATAGGAATAGAGATTATTATTGTATTTCATGTCATGACATTACAGAACTATTGTAGATCGTATACTAGTGTTGATTGTTCATATGATTGATGATGGTGTATTAGTTGATTGTGATTAGTAAGATTATGGACATTATACATCTTAATACCATATTCACATAGATGTAACTTGCTTTGATTATGATTGTTAATCCCTAACTCATCGTTAATGACATTTTTAATCTTTTTATTCATGAAGAATATGTTGAAGCTCTGAAATTTATTGCCAACCTGAACATTGTCATACTGTTTCGACCTAGATAATGTCATCATAATCAATAACTTTCTGAATATGAAATGTAGCCCCATGTTTCTAATTTCCAGAAGATCCAGAATTTATGAATTCTGATTTATATTGCATGAGTTATAACCTTTTTACTACTGCTACGCTGTATTTTCAGATTTATGCACATACCATGTTAAACTGATGAATTAGGTGATCTAATGATCAAATATTACCATAATAATTTCCAGATTGATGGTTGACATGCTTAGGGTAATAAAAATTAATTTTACTGATTTTTACAATGAATATTTACTGCTTTTACAACTGAAACTAGTTGACACTGATAACCAGCCAGAAACAGTAACCTGTAAAGAACACTGAAATTCACCTAGCTACTGTTGTCAGAATTTGGACTTTAAATATGTATTGGAACCGGGCAGGAGTCTAGTTTCTAGACCTTCTCCACATTTTCTATGATGTAGCAATGAGAATTCTGATTTTGGTACAGCAACCTACTGTTGTCCAGAATTGGGTTTCTATATTTAATAATATGTAATTGAACTTATAATGTTGAATTCAGTGTATTTGATTGTACAGACTACATTGCATGATCTTAGGGTTGTGTTGTCATCATTTAAGAGTCCCTTATTAATCACATTATCGTTTTCCATTGATATTTTTGTCCCTATTATTCCCTAATAGTATTGCATGTTAATCAAATAAAGAATGTTAATCAAGCCGGGGTTAAGGGTTGACTAGGGTAGTTGATAATATAGTGACTGTACTCAGAAATGTGGGCATTGTTTTCCAAAATAGTGTGTCGGCTAGTGCTATCGATTTATTGTTGGATTACTGACCACAGTATCTCAATTCATCGTGTATTATTTTAGGATTATTGTGCCGACTAATGTTATCATTATTGTTTAAGAAATTGCTATTGTTATCGTTATCGTTATTGTTATCATGCCGAGTACATGACCTAGAATCTACCACCTTAGTCTAAACAAAATTGATTGTATGCATCAAACCAGTAGTATGGGATGCAGTAGTACGTGCATTATTTAGGATTAAAATGAATAATAGACTTAAGACTTCATCGCTTTGTCATTGCATTTTGTCATCGTTATCGAACAGTGTTATTGTTATTGCTTACCGTTATTGTTATGGTTATAAATCATCGTTATTACACATTGTACTATTATCGCTTTGTCACTGTTCAATACTATTGATTCCATCGTCCATTGAATTCATTATTATACCATTATTTTCATTGTTCCTCTATTTCTCAACTTGTTGTCCATGACTTGCTCTTTCTTGCAACTCTTTCTTGCAGAGAGTTATGCGTACTACTCCCATATACCAAAATTTGCACAATGCTTTGGCCTATCATTGCCGGAACTCTCTGTGTACGTGGAGACACCTGCCCTGACATGGCTTGATAAGAGATCTCACAAGTTGTTGTAGGTTTTGGAATGTATTGCTCAATAACCATCTCAGACACTTCTTCATTTGCAATGTGATCATCCTTCTCATCAGCCAATAGCAGCAAGAATATCTTCCCTTTACAAACGCGACCCTGTGTGAATTTCTCATTGCAATTAAAACACAACCCCTTCTCCTTTCTAGCTCGTTACTCAGGGCTCAAGATCCTTCTAATAGGATACTTCGGTGCAGTTGATGAATGTACTGGTACACTGCTTTGCGTAATTGTAGGTCGATTAGGTAATAATGGTGGAAGTGTGTACGCAGGTGGAGGCCAAGTTGACTTGTATGCTGAAGCCTTATATGTCATTCTCCTGCTATCTAAATAAGAATCTTGTAACTTGGCTAGGCCCATAGCTTCAGACATAGACTTAGGCTGTCGTGAAATAACAGACCTCTTAATACCAGGTTTCAATTCCCAAATATAGCAGCTCAACAAAAATGAATCACTCAACCCTTTAGTTTTGTTCATTAATCTTTCAAATTCTTCATGATATTCTATTAACGAGCCTGTTTGCACCAATTCAGACAATGCACCTTGATGATCTACGAACATTGAAGGTCCAAATCTCTCCTCCAATTCATGCAGAAAAAATTCCCAAGATGTAAAGACACTGTTATCAAATTTCAATTGAATCCATGCCAAAGCTCTACCGTCCATAGGAAATGAAGCTATAAGAAGGTTTTGACCACCAGGTGTTTGATGATAATCGAAAAACTGATTTTCTTTGAACACCCATCCCGTAGGATCTCCCCATACGAATCTTGGAATATCTAGCCTCTGTGTTTTCATATTACTGAAATTAAACAAAGTAGGAGATCATACTCCCATTTTCGAGTCGCTATGGATCTGATTCCTTGAAGGTTGAAGCGGACTGTCATTCTGACTAGACTCCTCACCTGATTCATTTGCTGATCTAGCTTCCTCTCTATCATGGGTAATTTATTGAATAGCTCCGATAACAAACTCTTGTGATCTGAAACAGCATCTGCCAGATCTAACATCTGCAACGCTTTCCATTTCACTTCACGTGCATAGCCCGTATTAATCAGTCTTCATATCTTTTCGGCCTCTTCTTCAATCGTTGTAGCCTTGTACACCCAACTCCTAAAGACTCCAACTTCGCATCCACTTCATAAAATGCGTGCATTGTATGGGTGCCAAAATAAAACACGACTTATGTTGAATTAAAGAGGAACAATGAAAAGAATATCTGACTATTTGAGCACAGATAGGTCCTACAGTAGGGGTACCAAGTACCAGGTACCATGGGAACAAATCAATAACCAAGGCCATGTATCCTCTCAAATCACATTCGGATGGCACCATTAAAACACAATTACCGAATACCCCCTATCCTACAATATAGTTTTGTGTAAACCCTGTCCCATTTTTGACTTCCTTTATCCACCCTTCCCCTCAAAACCCTTTCTTCTACTTGGACCAAATCCAATTGGGTCAAACACGGCCATTTTCGGTTCTATTCAGTCCGGATCCAACCTAATTTTGGTCTATTTTTCTTTTGCTTTTTTGGACATGTATATGTTATTTTATCCAATGGCCTTGTCAAGTTTGGACCTTCTTTCTTGCTTCCTACTAACTATTGGTTAAAATGACTTAATGAAGATAACCCATCAAGTTCTCGAATTATTTCCCAATTGAAGCCACTTTTTAAAACTATTTTCCAAACTAAATCACTTGCCAAACTAATTCCCTAGGTGAGCCACTCTCTGCCACGTCAACTGTAGACGCAATTATGAACTGAAAATTACAGCTCTATTGAAGCCGCAATTCTCCACTGTAGATTTTTCATTGAATTTTTAGAGTCTGTCGTACTTCCCAACTGTAGCAACAATGCAAATTGTTACTGCAATTGACAATAGCGATTGTGTCTCAAAACTTTGAGACACAGAGAGCAAATGTAACCCCTGTTCTTCATTTTCTATATTTTGGGTGTATTTTTTTTTTCCGTGTATTTATTCATATTGTATTCTTCTGCTCCATTTTAAACCGTGTATTGGATCTTCTTTTTCAATATTTTGATTTGTCGTCTCTTTATTTGATCTTCTTGATTCAATTGTCAGTCTATCATTTCATTTCAGTTTGATCTAGCTATTTTTTTATCCTCATTATAAATTGTTCATGCCCTATTTTAATTGTTCATTTTGTTCCCATCTCCTTATTGGATTTTTATTATTAAAACCCAATGGCTTTATAAACCCAATAACCCTATTCTAAATTCTATTGGATCCCTTTTTATTATTTCATAAACCCATACCCATTAACTCCTACCCGTTACCTATTAATTACCTAACCCTAATATCAATACTACCGATATACATTCACCTGTTCATCTACCCTATTCTCAAACCTAGCCGCTTATTACTTCCAAACCCTAGCTTATTCCGATCCTACCATCCCCTACACCCTTAAACCCACTCCCAACTCTCTTTCATCTTCATCCGGTGCACCCCCCAATCTCCCGATCCTCCACCTTCGACTGCAATGCCACTCAGACTTTCCCCCTGCGCTGCTCGACCCCATCACCAGGCGCTAGACCCCCCCGTGTGTGCGCCCTGGTCCTCCACCTTACTCACGACCACAGCAACGACAACAGCATCGTGACGCCCCAGTGATGCCCTGCCTCCTGCAGCGTCGCCCTGTGCTGTGTGCTCCTCCCGGTGATGCATCAACAGACAGCAGCATCGACAGCCAGCAGCGACGCCAGTCAGTGCTGTTGTGCTGTCCCTGTCCACCGTCGTCTTGCTGCCGTGCCGTCACCCGTTCAGCTGTAGTGCCCTTTTTGCAGTGCAAACCCCCGGTTGTTCTTGGCATGGGTTTTGTGCGTGTGTTGATCTTGAGCGAAAGTTGTGATCGTGTGTTCGTGGTTGGATTGTGATTCATTCGCTTGAGTTCATGCCCGGGAAACCGTTCCCGTTATTCTCATTTTTGCATTATTCCCGTCGTCGACTATAAGGCAAGTAACTTGTATTCTTTTTTGTTGTATAATACAAGTACTAAATACTGCATGTAGTGTAGTTGCTTCAAGATCTATCCCCATGAAACCCTTGTTATATCTTGTCTCTATGTGTTGATTCACCCGTAGTTGTTTCATTACACACACGATATGAAATAACTTAGATCTAATAAAGTCTTGATGTATACATGCATGTTGTTCATGAGTTATGAGGTGTTGTATCAATGTTGCGTGCTTGATGTGTTAATGGTAGTATAATTCGTTGTAGACTTGTTAAATACCCTATACCATGTTTCTTGGACATCTAGTGCACCATATTTCACACTTTGTTATGATTTGGATGTGTTACCTATGAGCTAGTTGATTTCATGCATGAGGAATATTTCTGTTTTGTTGTTACCCCGTTTTTGTTCAGTATTTTAGACCCTATTAAGGTCTATATATGAAAATAATTTGTGAATATGAATTATAGATAATTCTGTCCACTTTCCAGGATTTCTAACAGATCTCAATTTCGATTTATGAGTTGCATGTTATTACTATTTTACTACAGATGTGTAAAAAATTCCAGATTCTATTTTATATAAATTCTGTATGGTTATTTATTTTTATATTGATGTTAAAGACGATATTTTGATCCAAAATTTTGCTGAGTACAACTAGATTTGTTTGGGATTAACCCCTAATTTTTGTGGATTTAATTGATGAGCTTTACAAACCATTCTATGCTTGCAAATAACTACTATACTTGCAGAATTTTCATGCTGTTCAGTAGAGAACCTTAATTTCGGCCTGATTCTATTTGCTATTTATAAAAACTTTATGAACATGAAATGTAGCCCACTGTATCTACTTTATCACCCTTTTGACGGATCTGGATTTCAATTTATATTTTGTAATCTATTGCTGTTTTAGTACAGCTGTGTTTATGATTCCAGATTTCAAACTTGCTGTATCTTGCTGTTTTCTGATTTTATTTGACTATACTATTTATATTGAAAAATTATGAAACTTTATTTTCTGTTACTAAACATACTAGGGAATACCCAAGATTTTTCTTGGATTTGATCAGTGTAACGCCCCATTTTTTATTTATTATTATTTTTTTAACACCAAATACAATTTTTTCAATTTCTATATCACTTTAAACATAAACTAGGATAGTTATATTTACAAGAAAATTTTTGCAGAGTTTCCCCTGAAATTTCTGTCCCGAAACACAAAAAGTTTACGAAATTCTGCTCTAAATTTCGCAGTTCACATCACAGGCAATAATATCATGGGCTCCCCAGGCCAAAATGAGCAGAATCACACAGGTAATATAAATATCATGCTCAGGGGGCCAAACTCATAATAGAATATCAATTATCAGTTAAAAACCATACATTCTTTTGAAAACGTAGTAAAGTTTTTAGAAAATAACTTATAAAACATACCACAAGGCCCGGTACTCGACAACGAGATGGGTACGGGTCAAAAACATATCATTCCACTCCACACTATACTCATCATTATTATCCACATACTTATACATCTAAAATACAATTTAAATCGTGAATTTCACTATTCACATAATTAAACTTAAACAACAATTTTAAAATAAAAGCTCCACTCCACAGAATCTACACCTCACCTCTGCACTGCTGAGGACCTGTAACAGTAGGGGATCTAGGGTAGTCCAGGAACTCCCTAACCCCCCAAACACAAAGGGGTTAGCCATTTATGGTGTGAGCATAATTCACTAGTCTAATAAATAAACCCAACTATATAAAGAACATAAATTAAACATAAAAATATCAAGGTAAGAAGGTTCAACTTGAATCTGAACATAAAAGCATCAAGAATACGACTTTATATCAAGTACTCGGCAAATCTGCATCCATCCACATATATATCCATAACTGCACACCCTTCACTAAATGCCATGCATCATATTAATATATATATATATATATATACATATATATATATATATATATATATATATATATATATATATAAATTTATATATTTCTATATATACGTATACAACTCCGTCAATTCACACTCAATTGCAAGGCCGTATATTAATTCACATTCCATTACTTTTCATTTTGAATTCTCCAACACAAATACTCATCTTTTCACAATTGCCATCACCTCATCATTTCTTTATGTTCATAAATAATCACACAAGGTCACTGCCACTTTTCTTCATTCTTATTTAACCACGCACTTCATTTACCATTCATTTGCATCTACGAACTCATGACTCATATTCTTTCATACTCATCTTCATTCATAAACATTTTCTTTCTCATTCTCATATTACATAACACCACATTCATTCATTTCTTATAACACATATCTTCACGTCTCGCAATACATTACTTTTACTATCATCATACATTACAACTATCTTCTTTACACTCTCAATACAGCATCATACTCATCATCAAACTCATCATTGTTATAACTTACCTTCATTCTCCCTTATAACACATATTTCAATTAACCTCACTTTTTATTTCCAACAAGCAATACCGACATCATATTAACAACTCACCCATTCATCCTGAAAGTTGTGCAAAGGCAGGTAGTTCCCACCATTTCCACGAAAATAGCGGGCGAGTAGTTCCTCGACACACTTCCAAGGTACAACAAACTCATAACACAATATATTTTTCTTTAATAATCATTTTTGTGACCACTCTCGTATTATATCTTCACTTTCATTTATAAGATGCATAATGCATTCTCTATACTTCCTGTATTCATTCTCATTACACAATTTCTTTATTTAATCCATATTAATACACTTTTCGTATTTTCTGAATCTCATCTCATAATTAACTTATTTATTTTTTATTCTTAACTCATAATACACTTGCTTTCTCCATTTTCTCATATTCATTTCATGTCATACGCTATTGTCACCTTCTCATTTTCATTTCACAACACAAGGTATTCTACTTTTAATTTTCCACCTCATAATACAATTCACATTATCTCTCATTTTTTTTAGATATTACACAGTACCCCAAACATAGTTTGGATAATATACACCGCACCCCAAAGCCGATAGCTTGGGTAATAATCATTGCCCCCCAAATAGGACTGGGGTGATAACTTATTACATCTTAAGCCAATAGCTCAATTATTACATTACTTTGATTTTCTTTTTACCTTACACTTTACTTTACTCCTCATTTTCATCACCTAATACCGATATTAGATTAACAATCCACCAGCTCATCCTGGGAATTGGGCCAACTCATATCACCACATATTTCTCGTTTCACAACCATTCTCACAGTACATTTTATTATTAGTTTAATTCTATTCCTCTAATACTATATCATACTTATTATCTTACTTTGCTTCTCATGTTTAATCACATGCTTCCTTTACCAATCATTTTTACTTGCATACTCATGAATCACATTCTTTCATGCTCTTCATCATATACTCATTTTCTTTCACTTTACTTATTCATTTCCACCCATACACTTACTTCACCATTTCATTTCATTTTACACCAAGTACTTTCTTCTCTTTCTCATTCACATTTCATATCATATTCATTTGATTAATTAATCGACCAGTGCGTCACAATACCCCAAGTCAATCCTGGAGTATCAATTCTATCTCAGGTCTATCTTGAGGTATTAATTCTCTCTTAGGTCTACCCTGAGGTATCAACTCTCTCTCAGGTCTACCCTGAGGTATCAACTTTCTCTCTCAGGTCTTCCCTGAGGTATCAACTCTCTCTCTCAGGTCCACCCTGAGGTATCAACTCTCTCTCTCAGGTCTATCCTGAGGTATCAACTCTCTCTCTCTCAGGTCTTCCCTGAGGTATCAACTCTCTTTTTCAGGTCTTCCCTGAGGTATCAACTCTCTCTCTTAGGTCATCCCTGAGGTATCAACTCTCTCTCACAGGTCTACCCTGAGGTATCAACTCTCTCTCAGGTCTATCCTGAGGTATCAACTCTCTCTCTCAGGTCTACCCTGAGGTATCAACACTCTCTCTCTGGTCTATTCTGAGGTATCAACTCTCTCTCTCAGCTCTTCCCTGAGGTATCAACTCTCTCTCTGGTCTATCCGGAGGTATCTGCTCTCTCACTGGTCTATCCGGAGGTATCTACTCTTCCAGGTAAATCCTGGGGTATCAACTCTCTCAGGTCTACCCAGAGGTATCTGCTCTTTCTCCGGTCTATCTGGACGTATCTGCTCTCTCTCCGGTCAATCCGGAGGTATCTTCACTCCCAGGTCTATCCTGGGGTATCAACTCTCTCTCAGGTCTACCCTGAGGTATCTACTCTCTCTGGTTTATCCGGAGGTATCTGCTCTCTCTCCGGTCTATCCGGAGGTATCTGCTCTCCCAGGTCTATCCTGGGGTATCAACTCTGACCAACTGCAATTATTGCTATTAAGATTTTCTTTTCATATTTTCATCTCCTTTTATCATCATTGCATCTCATCTTTTATTTGAACTTATTCACATAAACACTGATCACCATCTCACTTACCCTTTTAATGCATTACATATAAGAAATATCACTGTAATTAACATCACCACATCATATGATTGCACATCACAACTGTACTGTATAATTTATTTTATCATTACCTCACACATCATGAGTATACCATACTATTTATTATCTCATTATCACATGTTTGCATACGCCCAGTAGATCAACACACCACAACACCATACACACACACACACACACACACACACACACACACACACACACAATACATTACTATCACATTGAATATTCATAATCACATCAATTCACCATATACCGACATCCTTATATACATATACCTCATCCCCATATATATATAACTAATCCATCATCTATAAATTTATATCAATACACAAGGGACATGAGTAATTAATCGTCATATTGCACACCAACACCGAGCACTAATTCCCATATATACATACACCTTATTCCGTAATTCATACCAATCATCACTACAAAAGATACTCGATTTCCCGGCGTTTTTTTACGTCTTTACCGGCGTTTTTTTACACCGGTGAAACTTTCACCGGCGTTTATAATAGCGCCGGTCCAAATGCCGCCGAAGCGAGCATCGCGGAAAGGAAGGGGTATACACCGGCGGTTTTAATGGACGCCGGTAAATGTTACAACTACACCGGCGGTCAGAAAACGCCGGTGTGTGTCGGTCTCTGAGTGCCGTTCTTTCACACCCTATATACATTCACCGGCGGTCGTAAACCGCCGGTATTTATACATTCACCGGCGTTTCTATAAACGCTAGTGTAGGATGAAAGTATACCGGCGGTCATAGAGCGCCAATGTATGTGCGTTTATGAGTGCCCGGTTTTCCCTACTTACAAGCACCGGCGTGACCAAAAACGCCGGTGTAGTTATATACACCGGCGTTTTATAAAACGCCGGTGTTCGTCGGTGCCGTTACAGCTGACGACATTCGACATTCACCGGCGTGTGTGGGAACGCCGGTATATCGCACACTCCAACAAATTGATTAAATAGACCGGCGTTTTTTTAAAACGCCGGTCTAGCTATTCCCGTTTATTTTCGATACTCCGGTTTTCCGTTCGATTTCAATTTACAGTTTCATTTACAAAACCTGTAAACTAATTTACAACTGATTCAACCAATTTCGTTGCATATTACTGCGCAAATCACAACCAAACACAAGAATAATTAAAGATAATCAAGTTTCACACGTGTCATATCAACGTCCAAATTCATTGATTAATTAATAGTGTCATAATTAACAAATTAATATAGGGACTAACATCCCAAATATCCAAACAAACCAGTCTGACAAATATTCAAAATATCCCAAATTAAAAGTCTGACATAACTCTCATAAAAAAAAAACCAGTCTGACATAACAACAGCAAGGAGGAGGACATAAGAACAACAACCATACATCAAGGAGGACATAAGAACAGCAAGAAGGACCGCAGATTCATACCCCTCGAGTAGCTTCAGCTCTGATCATCAGAATTTCCTCATCTGGGCGACCGCTCTGTGGAAAAAAAACAACAATAGTTTAATTCAACAGTAGACCACAATACAGAATATACATATTTTTTGAACTTGCAAAAAGAACTACCTGTATCTTAAATTATAAGATCAAAGTGCCAATTGCAAATGGAATTGTTAATGATATATACAGAGGCAAAATAATTACATTGCAATGCTAAAAATCTAGTACTTAATTTTGTTTTTAATTATATCTAAAATAACAAAACAAATGAAAATTCAGTATCTAACTTGAAACCTTTATATTCTCCTCTGATTGGGAATATCCACTATCTAAAACAGTAAAACAAATGAAAATTCAGTATCTAAGCATGTCTTTCATGGATTGTTCAGACAATCCATGAAATTGTCATCGTGGACGGAAACCAAATATAAGAAAAATAATAAAAATAAGATAGGGTTCATATCAAGTGTATTTTTAGGGAACTGTCATCGTGGAAGGAAACCAAATATAGAAGCCAGAAATAGAAACAGAAAGAAGAATGGTAGAGACTTTGGATACACCAGGCTAACATAGCGGCATTTTCCTCATCTCTCTCTCATCCCTTGTTTCCCTTCAGCACACGAACACAAAGAGACATCAGCAACAACAGCAAGAGCGACAAGAACAACAATAATAATAAATTATTATGAACAAGATGTCTCTATATGGGTTTCCAGATCTCCACTCGAGCCCTCTCTTTCTAATCACAGCCCAATTAAGAACATAAACAACAACCACTAAACAATCCAATCACAGCCCAATCAAAATTTGCCATCCTGGATCTTAATGAAATAAGCTTCATTAACAGTGAAAGAAAATGAGGATGCTAGCAGCATACTTAGTTTGGAAGTGAACCCATTTTTTGTTAAAAAATCATGCCAAAGATGGCAATCAGGTTACTTTAACAGTATCTGAAAATGAAAATTTCCATTATCTGAGCTTATATGTTGCTCTACTACTTCTTTAGCCCAACTAAATCTAAAACCCAATTGTTGTGCATATCCGGAGGATTTTGGCATACAGCTATAGTATCCTCAGTTCACAGTGAACCCATTTTGGTCAAAAAAACATGCCAAAATGACAATCAGATGCATGAAAATAAGCTTCACTAACAGTGAGAGGAACTGGGGATGCTAGCAGCATACTTAGTTTGGAAGTGAACCCATTTTTGGTTAAAAAATCATGCCAAAGATGGCAATCAGGTTACTTTAACAGTATCTTAAAATGAAAATTTCCATTATCTGAGCTTATATGTCGCTCTACTACTTCTTTAGCCCAACTAAATCTAAAACCCAATTGTTGTGCATATCCAGAGGATTTTGGCATACAGCTATAGCATCCTCAGTTCACAGTGAACCCATTTTGGTCAAAAAAACATGCCAAGAAGACAATCAGATGCATGAAATCAGCTTCATTAACAGTGAAAGAAAATGGGTATGCTAGCAGCATACTTAGTTTGGAAGTGAACCCATTTTTTGTTAAAAAATCATGCCAACGAGGACAAACAGGTAACTTTAACAGTATCTTAAAATGAAAATTTCCATTATCTGAGCTTATATGTTGCTCTACTAATTCACTGTGCCCAACTAAATCTAAAATCCAATTGTTGTGCATATCCGGCCGGAGGATTTTGGCATACGTACCTATAGAATCCTCAGTTCACAGTGAACCCATTTTGGTCAAAAAAACATGCCAAGAAGACCATCAGATGCATGAAATCAGCTTCATTAACAGTGAAAGAAAATGGACATGCTAGCAGCATACTTAGTTTGGAAGTGAACCCATTTTTTGTTAAAAAATCATGCCAAAGATGGCAATCAGGTTACTTTAACAGTATCTTAAAATGAAAACTTCCATTATCTGAGCTTATATGTTGCTCTACTACTTCTTTAGCCCAACTAAATCTAAAACCCAATTGTTGTGCATATTCGGAGGATTTTGGCATACGTACCTATAGCATCCTCAGTTCACAGTGAACCCATTTTGGTCAAAAAAACATGCCAAGATGACAATCAGATGCATGAAATAAGCTTCATTAACAGTGAAAGAAAATGGGAATGCTAGCAGCATACTTAGTTTGGAAGTGAACCCATTTTTTGTTAAAAAAGTCATGCCAAAGATGGCAATCAGGTTACTTTAACAGTATCTGAAAATGAAAATTTCCATTATCTGAGCTTATATGTTGCTCTACTAATACACTGTGCCCAACTAAATCTAAAACCCAATTGTTGTGCATATCCGGAGGATTTTGGCATAATCTAAAGCTTATTTCACAGTGAACCCATTTTGGTCAAAAAAACATGCCAAGATGACAATCAGATGCATGAAATAAGCTTCATTAACAGTAGAAGAAGATGGGGATGCTAGCAGCATTCTTAGTTTGGAACTCATATTTTGGTTAAAAAATCATGCCAAAGATGGCAAACAGGTTACTTTAACAGTATCTTAAAATGACAATTTCCATTATCTGAGCTTATATGTTGCTCTACTACTTCTTTAGCCCAACTAAATCTAAAACCCAATTGTTGTGCATATCCGGATGATTTTGGCATACGTACCTATAGCATCCTCAGTTCACAGTGAACCCATTTTGGTCAAAAAAACATGCCAAGATGACAATTAGAAGCATGAAAATAAGCTTCACTAACAGTAAAAGAAGATGAGGATGCTAGCAGCATACTTAGTTTGGAAGTGTACCCATTTTTTGGTTAAAAAATCATGCCTAAGATGGCAATCAGGTTACTTTAACAGTATCTGAAAATGAAAATTTCCATTATCTGAGCTTATATGTTGCTCTACTAATTCACTGTGCCCAACTAAATCTAAAACCCAATTGTTGTGCATATCCGAAGGATTTTGGCATAATCTAAAGCTTATTTCACAGTGAACCCATTTTGGTCAAAAAAACATGCCAAGATGACAATCAGATGCATGAAATAAGCTTCATTAACAGTAAAAGAAGATGGGGATGCTAGCAGCATACTTAGTTTGGAAGTGAACCCATTTTTGGTTAAAAAATCATGCCAAAGATGGCAAACAGGCTACTTTAAAAGTATCTAAAAATGAAAATTTCCATTATCTGAGCTTATATGTTGCTCTACTACTTCTTTAGCCCAACTAAATCTAAAACCCAATTGTTGTGCATATCCGGAGGGTTTTGGCATACAGCTATAGCATCCTCAGTTCATAATGAACCCATTTTGGTCAAAAAAACATGCCTAGATGACAATCATATGCATGAAAATAAGCTTCACTAACAGTAAAAGAAGATGAGACATCAGCAACAACAGCAACAACAGCAAGAGGGAACCAAATATAGAACAATTGGGTTTTGAATGGAGATTGTAGTCATAGATCAATTCTTCATTGAAGAAAAATACGAATAGGGCTCATATCAAGTGTAGTTTTAAGGAATTGTCATCGTGGAAGGAAACCAAATATAGAAGCCAGAAAGAGGAATGGTAGAGAATGAGGATACACCAGGCTAACATAGCGGCATTTTCCTCATCCCTCTCTCATCCCTTCTTTCCCTTCAGCACACGAAGACATAGAGACATCAGCAACAACAGCAAGAGCGACAAGAACAACAATAATAATAAATTATTATGAACAAGATGTCTCTATATGGGTTTCCAGATCTCCACTCCAACTCGTCTCTTTCTAATCACAGCCCAATTAAGAACAATTGTTCATAGTCACTGTTAAAGAAACATATATGCTCAGATTATGGAAATTTTCATTTTCAGATACTGTTAAAGAAGCTGATTTCATGCATCTGATTGCTATCTTTGGCATGATTTTTTAACCAAAATGGGTTCACTTCCAAACTAAGTATGCTGCTAGCATACCAAAATCCTCCAAATCAGTACAACAACATGGCTGAACAAACCTTGTTTGCAGGTCATACAATGTCATCTATATCATGTTATGTGCCAAAGTGGGGTTGGTCATACAATGCATGAACGACACGTATTAGTTGTTTGTGAGTATGCAATAGGGTGCAGCTATGAACAGGGCTCAAATCAAGTGTAGTATTACGGACTGTCATCGTGGAAGGAAACCAATTTAATATAGAAGCCATATATGGAGCCAGAAAGAGGGATGGTAGAGAATGAGGATACACCAGGCTAACATAGCGGCATTTTCCTCAACTCTCTCTCATCCCTTCATTCTCTTCAACATACGCACACAAAGAGACATCAGCAACAACAGCAAGAGGGGGTTGGTCCAACAATAAGTATAGATTATAATAAACGAGATGTCTCTATTTGGGTTTCCAGATCTCCACTCCAGCCCTTTCTTTCTAATCACAGCCCACTTAAGAAACATAGACGAAATGCTTATAGATGACAGCCACAATGTAGACTCACAAACACTAGTATGTGTCTTTCATGCATTCAAGACCATAATCTCTTTAAAAATACCAATTTAAAGACTTACCGATGTTTTTTGACAGTGGGCGGCGTGCTACCCTCACCCTCATATGTTTGACTGCCACTATTATTTAGTGGCTGCTCATCCCCATGGCTCTCGTTGCCATCATTTATATTTACCCTCTTTCCACGCCTCGGCATGTTGTACCTGTCAAGGATTCGATAACTTCCTTAGAGATGCAAATTTAATTAATAACATGTTTATAATAACTATCATAAAATTTGTACTTTAGTAGGATTAACAAACCAACATAATTATTAAAAAATTAAAAAAAAATGAGATTTGTAACAAATTAAATTACAAGGATAGTTTGGTTCAAATGACACTAAACATAGTTTAATGTAAATAATACCAAGCAGTAGAAAATAGAAAGATAATTAAACCGGTGTATTAAATTCACAATGAACATATTCGGAATTACAGACATAATATTACAACAAGATTTAAGACATAAAATTACAGACATATAATATTGAGATTGAAAATCATGTAAACTACAATACGACATCTTCCAGTACATCGCCCTCTTCTCCATCCTTGCGGAGCCAAGTCCCGCAAATTCCAACGTCGGTTGTGTTTACATCAAAAACATGAAACTCAGAAGCAATGTAACTGTTCATGACTTCACCGTCTTCATCTTCTAAAGTATCGCCCAGTTAGAATACATCTCTTGGTTGCATAGGGAGAGCCACATACGATTTTGGCAGGGTTGGATCTTCAATGTAGAACACTTGTTGCACTTGGGATGGAAACACAAATGGCTCATGGCTAATGTGTGTACCGATGTGAATCAATTTTGAGAAGTTTACAACTGTGAAGCCAAGCTTATCCTTGTTGTTAGCAAAATTCCTATCAAACTCAGCCCAATCCCCACGGAATAAGACAACACGGAAATGACCAAAATAATTCAACTCAATGATATCCGTGAGCACTCCATAGTAGTCGAGATCTCCATCTACAGGCCTCGTGTCCGATTTGGAAGCATAACTTCTAGTCTTAGACGTCACTACCATTCCACTATTTTGAGACTTCAAATTACATTCACGATCCTTAGTACGAAATCTAAAACCATTGAATATGTATCCTCCGTATCTTTTGACCATCTTAAAGGGACCTTTGGCAAGTACTTGTATTTCAGATGACGCACCTTCAGGACCCAAAGAATGTACCTATTAATTTTGCGCAAATCGTATCAGCACCATAGCAAAATTTAGATAGAATGAAGATTAACTCGCATAACTGTAATTCACCTACATGAGATTCAAACCACTTATGAAATTTTTCATTCATCAACTTGTTTTGTTCACGTGGTGGTAGTCTTCTTGGTCTAGCCCTTCGTTTGATGTCCCTGACAAATTCGCTAAAAACAAGCAATTGAAATAAGGAATAAAAAAGTAAGTTAATATCGAACTCCGCGGTTTTCACTGTATTCGATTTAAATTCAAAAGCAACTTACTTTCGAAATGGTTCCACTGATGCATGGTGGTCTAGCACATATCGATGTGCCTGTTCCCACGCTAAGTTATCTAGCTCAAATGCATCAACTTTACCAACAGTAATGCCAGCGGTATCAAAAAGATATTGAGCACCATCAAGGTTGTAAATGTCTGGATTTCTACGTGGTCTACTAGAATATGTCTCCACACCCGGAAAATACCTGGAAAAAAATGTGAGCACTCCTCTGATAGATATCCCTGAGCTATTGACCCTTCAGGATATGCTCTATTTTTCACATAACCCTTTAGCCGGTATAGGTACCTGAACATGTACAATTAATGAATTAGAGCGGATTAGGGGATTAAAAGAAATGAGCTTTTGAAAATTCAATTTCGTAAGATGAATGAATTCTTTTACCTCTCAATGGGGTACATCCACCGATAGTGAACAGGACCGCCGATTCTGGCTTCACCAGCAAGGTGGATTATCAAGTGAATCATTATAGTGAAGAACGATGGAGGAAATATCATCTCCATTTTACTAAGTGTCAATGCCGCCTGCTGCTCCAATTGGTCCAGATCTTCAACACGAAGCATTCTTGAGCAAATACCTTTATATATGCTACAAAGATCTTTCAGGACAGTAGTGACTTACTCACACATTGAAGACCTTAGGGCCACAAGAAGGAGATCCTGCATTAGGATGTGGTAGTCGTGTGACTTTAGACCCTGAAGCCTCTTCTCTTTAAAGTTGACACATCTTGCCATGTTAGAAGAATAGCCATCAGGGACTTTAAGTTCCAGTAGTACTTTGCAAAACAATTCCAACTCCGATTTTAATATTGAATAGATTGCAGGAGGTAGGAGTACTTTCCCGTTCGGTAATTCTTCTGGGTGCAACTCATGTCGGATGCCCATTGACTTCAAATCAAGTCGGCTCTTGAGATTGTCCTTTGTCTTCCGATCATCTCCCATAACTGTTCCTATACAATTTTCACCAATATTTTTTCCGATATGCATCACATCTAAATTATGTCGCAATAAGTTGAATTCCCAATACGGCAACTTGAAGAAAATACTCTTCTTCTTCCATGCACCTAAACTCGTCATGTTTTGATCCTCATCTTCGCCATATAGATCGGTCTCCTCACCTTACTCCGGCCTTGCCCTTTGTCCTGACTTCTGGTTTTTTTCCATATTTGAATTGATGACCATCTACCCGCCTCAAAATGTCTGAACCAGAAGAAGACCCAGGAGCATGTTCCCACTCGTCAGTACCATCAAATGTCGCTGTCTCTTCCCGAAATATATGTGTGTCAGGCAACCATCTCCTATGACCCATATAGCAAAACTTTCTGCCATTGTACAACCACCTTGAACTAGTTTGGTCAGCACAACATGGACATGCATAACGTCCTTTAAAACTATATCCAGATAAATTTGCATATGCTGGAAAATCATTGATTGTCCAAGACAACACGGCCCGAAGAGAAAATGTTTCTTTAGCCACAGCATCATAGGTTGGAACACCCACCCACAACTTCTGAAGTTCATCTATTAACGGTTGTAGGTACACATCTATATCATTTCCAGGACCTTTCGGTCCAGGAACTATCATGGACAAAATAAATGAGGACTGCTTCATGCATTTCCAAGGGGACAAATTATATGGTATCAACACAACCGGCCATATGCTGTATGTACTACTCATTTGCCTGAAAGGGTTGAAACCATCACTAGCTAGTCCAAGTCTCACATTTCGAGGATCTTCCGCAAAATCAGGATATCTTTCATCAAATTTTTTCCAAGATTGAGAATCAGCAGGATGTCTAAGAATCCCATCATTAGTGCGACCTTCAGCATGCCATTTCATATCAGAAGAAGTTTTCGTAGACATAAACAACCTTTGTAGCCTAGGAATCAGAGGAAAGTAACGCAGTATTTTGGCAGGCTTCTTTTTCCTACTTCGCTTAGTAGATCCACTGGCTCCCTCGTCTTGATTTGGTCTTTCTTTCCATTTCGAAGAGCCACACACTTCGCAATTCTCCAGACGTTCCTTACCGCTCGTGAAAAGCATATAGTCATTTGGACATGCTGCTATCTTCTCATACCCTAGATCGAAAGAACTTAGGAATTTTTTGATTTTATAGGCTGAGTTTGGAATACAGATTTTAGGAAATGCTTCATTCAAAAATTCAAGTAGCATAGTGAAGGACTTAGCAGACCACCCGTTTAAACATTTAATCTGAAATAGTCTGACAATGAATGAGAATTTAGAAAATTTGGCGCAATCGCGGTACAACGGAGTACTAGCATCTTCAAGTAACTTAGCGAAGGATTCTTGCTGCTTATTATTTTTAGGGGTGGGGCCAGACATTTCCTCGTCCACCCTACCACCAGTCTGGTTTGTTTCTATTGACTCATTGTGAACTTGGGTTGTTGGGTTATTGGTGTGGAAAGGAACATTATGAATCCCCATGGCATCTTGCAACAAAGCATGCATCTCATCGGAAACGCTTAAGTCTTCGTTCACTAAGGGCTCATCTTCATTTTCTAATACAACCGGACGAACAGGAGCTGACGTATGATCCTCTCCATGACAAAACCACCTTGTGTACCCTTGAAGAAAACCGTTGACAACCAAGTGTGTATGTATTACGTCACATGTCCTCAAATTATAATTTGTACACCGGAGGCATGGACAAAGGATTAGGTTGGGATCACGGGAATGTCGTTTGGCAAAGATAATAAAATCTTTAATACCATCACGGTACTCCTTGGATAATCGTGGTTTACTAATCCAACTTCTATCCATTATAACAATAGCACACAATCTGAAATTAAAATTTGATATATTAAATAGTAATAACAGTAAAAGGCATTTTGTACATTAAATTTCACCTTTTTGAAAACCATCCCTAGCTGCAAATAAATAAACAATATAATCTTTAACTATAAAATAAAGAAATTGTGGTTCCAAAAAATGTACGAAAAAAATTAAATCTTAACACAATCTACTCTATTCACATAACCCTAAACTACCTTTTGTGGAAATTATCACAACCACCCTAGTGGTATTTTATCGCACACCCTGTGTTTGAGTGTAAAAAAAAATCGACTATAGTCTCCCCTGTATTTGGCTTTCCATTCAAGTAGATGATGATGGTAAAGGGTATTTTGCTGATGAAGAGGAATCGGCCGAATAATTAGCGCGTCGTGCTGTAACTACAGTAACAAGAAGATCTGATGACTCATGAACTATTCTGTTCATGGCTACTAATAATCACTTACTTATCTCATAATAATAATAATAATAATAATAATAATACTAAAAAAAAGAAACTAATATGGCTACTAATATGTTTTTCTAAAATAATTCTTCATCCCAACTAAATCATTGATGTTTGTAGCGCCAAAAGAAACCTGCACGAGGTTTGTTCAGCCCAATTCTTGTACAGATTTGGAGGATTTCCGTAAAAAACATGCCAAGATGCCAATCAGATGCATGAAATCAGCTTCATTAACAGTAAAAGAAAAATAATAATGTCCACTACGTAAGCATATATTTTTCAGAGTGAACCAATTGTTGTACATATCCGGAGGATTTTGGCATACAGCTATAGCATCCTCAGTTCACAGTGAACCCATTTTGGTCGAAAAAACATGCCAAGATGACAATCAGATGCATGGGATAAGCTTCATTAACAGTAAAAGAAAATGAGGATGCTAGCAGCATACTTAATTTGGAAGTGAACCCATTTTGTTAAAAAATCATGCCTAAGATGGCAATCAGCTTCTCTAACAGTATCTGAAAATGAAAATTTCCATTATATGAGCATATATGTTGCTCTACTAATTCTTTAGCCCAACTAAATTTAAAACCCAATTGTTGTGCATATCCAGAGGATTTTGGCATACGTACCTATACCATCCTCAGTTCACAGTGAACCCATTTTGGTCAAAAAACATGCCAAGATGACAATCAGTTGCATGAAAATAAGCTTCACTAACAGTAAAAGAAGATGAGGATGCTAGCAGCATACTTAGTTTCGAAGTGTACCCATTTTTGGTTAAAAAATCATGCCTAAGATGGCAATCAGGTTATCTAACAGTATCTGAAAATGGAAATACCCATTATCTAAGCATATATGTTGCTCAACTAATTCTTTAGCCCAACTAAATCTAAGACCCAATTGTTGTGCATACCCGGAGGATTTTGGCATACGTACCTATAGCATCCTCAGTTCACAGTGAACCCATTTTGGTCAAAAAAACATGCCAAGATGACAATCAGATGCATGAAAATAAGCTTCACTAACAGTAAAAGAAGATGAGGATGCTAGCAGCATACTTAGTTTGGAAGTGAACCCATTTTATGTTAAAAAATCATGCCTAAGATGGCAATCAGGTTATCTAACAGTATCTGAAAATGAAAATACCCATTATCTGAGCATAAATGTTGCTCTACTAATTCACTATGCCCAACTAAATCTAAAACCCAATTGTTGTGCATATCCGGAGGATTTTGGCATACGTACGTATACCATCCTCAGTTCACAGTGAACCCATTTTGGTCAAAAAAACATGCCAAGATGACAATCAGATGCATGAAAATAAGCGTCACTAACAGTAAAAGAAGATGAGGATGCTAGCAGCATACTTAGTTTGGAAGTATACCCATTTTATGTTAAAAAATCATGCCTAAGATGGCAATCAGCTTCTCTAACAGTATCTGAAAATGAAAATTTCCATTATCTGAGCTTATATGTTGCTCTACTACTTCTTTAGCCCAACTAAATCTAAAACCCAATTGTTGTGCATATCCGGAGGATTTTGGCATACGTACCTATAGCATCCTCAGTCCACAATGAACCAATTTTGGTCAAAAAAACATGCCAAGATAACAATCAGATGCATGAAATCAGCTTCATTAACAGTGAACGAAAATGGGGATGCTAGCAGCATACTTAGTTTGGAAGTGAACCCATTTTTGGTTAAAAAATCATGCCAAAGATGGCAATCAGGTTACTTTAACAGTATCTTAAAATGAAAATTTCCATTATCTGAGCTTATATGTTGCTCTACTACTTCTTTAGCCCAACTAAATCTAAAACCCAATTGTTGTGCATATCCGGAGGATTTTGGCATACGTACCTATACCATCCTCAGTTCACAGTGAACCCATTTTGGTAAAAAAAACATGCCAAGAAGACAATCAGATGCATGAAATCAGCTTCATTAACAGTGAAAGAAAATGGGTATGCTAGCAGCATACTTAGTTTGGAAGTGAACCCATTTTTTGTTAAAAAATCTTGCCAACGAGGGCAAACAGGTTACTTTAACAGTATCTTAAAATGAAAATTTCCATTATCTGAGCTTATATGTTGCTCTACTACTTCTTTAGCCCAACTAAATCTAAAACCCAATTGTTGTGCATATCCGGAGGATTTTGGCATACGTACCTATACCATCCTCAGTTCACAGTGAACCCATTTTGGTCAAAAAAACATGCCAAGAAGACAATCAGATGCATGAAATCAGCTTCATTAACAGTGAAAGAAAATGGGTATGCTAGCAGCATACTTAGTTTGGAAGTGAACCCATTTTTTGTTAAAAAATCATGCCAACGAGGGCAAACAGGTAACTTTAACAGTATCTTAAAATGAAAATTTCCATTATCTGAGCATATATGTTGCTCTACTAATTCACTGTGCCCAACTAATTCTAAAATCCAATTGTTGTGCATATCCGGCCGGAGGATTTTGGCATACGTACCTATAGCATCCTCAGTTCACAGTGAACCCATTTTGGTCAAAAAAACATGCCAAGATGACAATCAGATGCATGAAATAAGCTTCATTAACAGTAAAAGAAGATGAAAATTTCCCGTATCTAAGCATATATTTTTCTATTCACTCTTCATCCCAACTAAACCATGTTAAGGAAATCAAGATGCATAATCTGAAAAAACATGCTTTTTTTGAAAAATAAGGGAAATCAAGAGATGATACCGAAGAGAGAGAGAGAGAGCGGGGCGACGAGCGTGGGGGCGTAGGAGAGAGAGAGAGGGGCGACACGGTGGTTTCCGATCGCCGATTCACCTCCAAATAGAGAGAGGGAAGAGGGAAATCGAAAATGACGAAGGGAAGAAGGGACGATGACGAAAGGTCGAAGGTCGTCGAAGAGGACGAAGCGGCGGAGGCAAACGCGCGGGAAGTAGAGCGAGGAAGGAGGGAAAACGAAGCGCCCCCTTTTTTTTGGGGGGGGGGGTTTGGGAAAATGGCGAGCGAAAGATTAGGGTTCGCGGGTTTTATCGCAGCTTATTCACCGGCGTTTCAATTAGACACTCCGGTGAATGTGTCGGTATATTCACCGGCGTTTATTATCAAAACGTCGGTGAATAATACACTTCACCGGCGTTTTTAAATAAGACGCCGGTGAATATGAAGATTGCCCGGCATTTTAAAGTGACCGCCGGTGTATAATCTTCCCATCTGGCACCCCATTCCTATTCGCTCCCTACCCCGGCGCTACTAGTAAAACGCCGGGGAATATTGGCCGGTAAAACAAGTATCTTTTGTAGTGCATTCAGATTATACTAAAATTTTCTTAAAACAACAGATACGTACATACATTCATACTCACCTAATTGCCCGGGAAGACTTGGAGCATCACTTCTCCATCCCACACCCGAAGCCATTAACATCTATTATCAAGTTTCAAAGCAATTAAGGCTCAAAACATCCAAATCAACCACAGAAAATAACAACACTAATCCTAATATTACTCGGGCATTTTATTGAATGCCTAAAATGCACACGTGCATTGGACATAATATTCTGATGCCTATGGGATTTTTATCCCCCAAACAATAACTAAAACCACTTCTAAATTATTCTAATGGCCCAACTATACTTTCCACTACCAAACAAGAATTAATTCTTACATATATACTTCTCTTGTACAAACCCAAAATCCTAATTTATTAACAACTTGCAAACTCTCTAATAATCTGCTAATTTCTCGCATCTACCATTCCCAACATCTCTTAATCTTCCTACCATAATACTCTTACTCAATAAAAATTAATCACACTTAATTTTATACAATAAAATAAAGTAGGGTATACCTTCCCGAAGTCCTCACTAAAAACCGATGCTACCACAAAGTAAAGGACCCTTCAATTAGCCTATTACTCAATTTAATTTGAAAATCATGGAGAGATGTAGCGGATTTGGGCATGAGAGGGATCGGCCGAATGGGTTTCAGTTTTGGTCGAGAAGAAGAAACGGGAAAGGAAAAGAAAGAAGGAATGAAGGAATGGGGGGTGGGTTTTAAAAATATAATATATATAATAATAATAATAATAATAAGGTATATTAACATATAAGCCCTCCAAATCCAAAATATTGCAAATAAACCCCAACTCTTTTCTTTAATAATATAAACCCTACAAAATACATCAAAATTATCTCATATTAATCTACCAAAATTTATAAAATAACAATAAACAATATTTCTTCACATAAATCTCATCTCCGAGCTCTAATATATCAATAATACCAATCTAACACAAATATAGACACCAAAATCAATACTTAAAATAAAAATACACCAAATAAAATTCTCACAGGAATTTTCGGCATTTAACAAATTCGAGGTGTCTCAATCAGTAAGTTTTTATGCCGTTTTCCTGTTTATAAATGCAAACTTCTGATTTCTAGCTGAACATGTTTTCTGGATACAATTCTGTTTTGAGTCCTATTTTTGTGAAATACCATATGACTTATATATATTTGCTGGATTCGGCCGAGAGTTTATTTTCTAGATTTTCTGACGGATCCAGATTTGCATATTTGTGGCAACGAGAATCCCAGATTTGGTGCAGTACTGTCTTGCTGTCCTGAATTAGAATTTTTGTTGTCATACCCTTTTATGAGTTGTCTTTCACCTGTGCTTACTTATGTCTCACCTAAACCTGTTCCCTTGTTCATGCCATGTCATTCTTGCCCTGTTTTGTGCACATATATGCCTGTTTGATAATAATAACAAATAGCCAAGCTGGGATTATGAAAAAAGATCTTAATAGTGGACAATATAGGTATGTGTACTCAGAAGGGAGCCGTGTTGCTGTTACTTGATGCTATGATTTCATGATTACATGATTCATGCTTGTTATTACTATATGATACCATGATTTAATGATTACATAATTCATGCTTGTTATAACTATATGATGCTGCGTGTTCACGATTACGTGATTCGTGCTTGTTACTTGTTACTTTACATCTGAGTACACGGTCCTATAGAAACCTACCACTAGATCTAAATGTAATTTGTATGAATGTAGCAACCATGTGGTAAAAATTTGGGACGCATGAAGTGCTACCTAGATAGATTTAATACAAGACTTGAAAACAACACGATCACTTGACACTTGTTACTTGTACATGATACTTGATCACTTGACACTTGTTACTCGTTACTCGTTTACATGCTATTTTACACTTGTTACATGCCACTTGCATTCTTTCATCTTGCCATGCTAGTTGTTTCTGTTCTTGATTAGAGTTAGTTCTCCATTTTGTTGTTACATCCTTTCCCATGATATACTTGCTTCCGCGGTTACTCTATTCTTGTTTATCTTTTCCTGTACTTGTTTCCTGCAATATAAGCGGCCCATAACTTGCACTAACGGGCATTTTGTTTCTTTTTCATCTTCCTGCAATTTGTTAAATTGCAGATTAAGGTAATCAGCTGCCCGACGGAGTAGGTGATCTGAGATTCTAGTTGGCTGGATATTTTTTCTATATCTTTTTATTTCTTGTTGCTTATCTTGAATAATTGTACTTGGTTACTTGGATTATTTTGTATTGGGCTTTGTGTCCCTGACTTGTGTTTTGTTCCAGACATGATTATTTGAAATTCAGTATTCTTGTTTCTTTTCAAGTAATCTTGTTGAATATATTAATTCAGTTATGCATGTGTGGTTGACTATTCTTCTTGTATCTCTCTTGTTTATACTTGTGCTTGTTGTAAAGATTCTGACAGCTTATGAATGGTGCAATCTATTCGCTGGACTTAGTCACGTATCCGTGTTCCATATTCTGTATCTCCTTTTTGGAAAATGGGATGTGACAAGGTTCTTAGTGGTATCGGAGCTCCAGGTTTGGCTAATGTATTAGTTTGACTAATATGTTAGACAAGTTTGGGCTCCATCTGGGATTGGCTCAACATTACATAGACCATGCATAACATGAATGAATTATAATCAACTTAGATCTGGATGCTAATTATTTTTGATTTTGTGTAGACCATGGCTCGCAGAGGTTCCACTTCTCGTCCTCAGGAAGATCAGCCCGGCTTGAGGCCATTACCAATGTTTTGGAACAGTTAATCATTATGCACCAAAACCAAAGTGACCTTGTGATGACTGCTTTGGAAGCTGTCTGGGTTTTGCCTCCCACTGTGCCTATGCAGGCAGCTCTTCCTCCTCATCTGGGTATGGTTACTTATTTCATGAGGCTGCAACCTGATAGATTCTCGGGCACTGAGACGCCTTTGGGGCAGAACATTGGCTGATCAGGACAGAGCAGTTGCTTTTGGCAGCGTGAGTTGCCGATGCTGATTGAGTGGATGTGGTGACCATCCAGCTAGTGGACCTGGCCCACATATGGTGGAGGTCTGAGTCCGAAAGGCATGTGCAGCCTATTGCTTGGGCCATGTTCACTAGGAGCTTCTTGGAGAAGTTCTTCCCTAGCAGCACCCGAGTTGAAATGGAGGAATAGTTCCCAGCCCTAAAACAGGTTGATCGTTGTTCTATTATTAGAATTTTGTTACATATTGTCCATGCAATATTGTAACATGAGAATTTTTTGAAACAGTTCTCCAGGTCTATGGATGAGTATGCAGTGGAATTTACCATACTTAGCCGCTTCGTAGTTGTTCTTGTGGCGAACGAAGAGGACAGGGCTCATAGATTCATGCTTGAGCGAGATATTCGGGTGCAGCTCGTCTCTCTTCGCTTGTGTTCTTATGCTGAGGTTCTTGAGGCAGCTCGAGCTCATGAGCAGGCTTGTGGCAGGTTGAGTCCTCCTCAGCAGACTATTCCTCACTTTGCTATAGTTGCTAGGCCTTCTGGTGGGCCAATTCGGAGGCTTGTCCCAGCCCATCCTGTCAGGGCAGCTCCTTACCCTTCTGTCGCTCCTCGGAGAGAAGGATTCTGCGATTTCTGCCAGATGACCAGGCATATGCATAGAGATTGCAGGCACGCCAATCGCCGATGTTTTGGTTATGGTGCTGCTGATCATACAGTGCGGGATTGTCTGTAGTAGCGAGCGATGGCTCTTCTAGCTGGGGGTCCAGTTCAGCAGGTAGCCCCAGCTTATGGTCCAGTCAGGCCACCGCTTCCTCCTCAGTGCTAGATTGTCGGTCAGTGTCACGCCCCGCTTCCCAAAAATACGGAAATACGGGCACGTAACAAAAGCCCAACGAATGAATATAATCATCCTTAAGCTGTTTCAGAAATCTTACAACATATCACAGGCAGTATATCAGAGTCGGAAGCCAGAAAATTCAACCACATGCACATATGAACCAAATACCAACAAAATACTTGAAATAAATGTATTAATCTCAAATAGTCATGATCTGAAAATACACAAATATTCCTGGGTCATATTGCCCAAATACCAGAAATAAATACAAGTAACAGATACAATGTTCAAAATGAGCAACAGGAAATAAATATAGATAGCAAAGCTTCAGCCAACTAGAACTTCATCTTGCCAATACCTTCTTGATTCTGTCTACCGAAATCTGCAATCATCGAATACAGGAAAGAGGAAAAGAAGAAAACACAGTACCCGTCAATGGCAAGTCCGGGTCACAAATAGAATAGGATACAAGCACATGGGGAAACTAACTAATAACAGGTCATAATGCATCAACAGTAATATCTAGCATGGTATCCTAACAGTACAGTTGTTTTATGTCTAAGGCAGTGTCATAAAGCAACTAACAGTCTTTAATAACAATGTCTCAGTATCTCAGTGAATCAGGATAACAGTATATCAGTATCACTAGCAGTATATTCAGTGTATCAGTATCACAGTCCTAGTATAACAGTCTCAGTCTAACAGTAACAGTATATCGGTCTCAGTCTAACAGTAACAGTATATCAGTCTCAGTCTAACAGTATCAGTCTCACAGTGTCAGTCTAACAGTTTCAGTTTATGTTCTTTCAGTCTTGTGTGTATTACTAGCTAGGTAGCACTTCATGCGCCCCAAATTATATCGCTTGGTTGCTACAACAAACAGTTTCGCTTAGTAAGATTTTCATAGGGGACCATGATGGGGCAGTGTACTCAGGTATCAGTAACAGAAGCAGTAACAGTAACAGTCAGAACCAAGAGGTCCTCTTCTACTCTACACCTTCTTACAGAAGAAGCAATGTAGACAGGGTCAGTAAACAGTAACAGTATCAGTATGGAACACTAGTTCCCTTCCAAGTACACGTTTCCATATTATCCACTACTCGATCTTCCCTTAAACCCCGGCTTGATTACTTTTATTAATAATATCATCAACAGGCATGAGAGTGTACTAAATGATGTCAAACTAACAGGTTATACTCAGGTTTAGACTCAGGGAATTAGATCAGTAAGTATAGGTACAAAACATTCACAAATACGAGCAAAATGGTATAGGTTTATAATCAGGTCAGCAAGACCAGTCTGTACATAAATAGTGATCCACAGATCTACAGGCATGTAAATAATGATCCGTCGAAGGATCTGGAAACTAGACTTCCACACGCTTCTAACGGTTATAATAAATCTATATGCTATTTCACAACATCTCGACTCAAAACACAATTCAACACGGTTTGCATGTACAGTCAGAAAACAGGGGAATAACTTAAATCACATGAAAACAGCATACAAAGTTGTTAATTAAATCTAAATTCTGGGGTAATCCCCTATAAGTATAGTCTCAAAATATAGATTTTCATATTTTTCCAGAAAGTATAGATATGTTTTCAAAAATAGAAAATAGCACATCACACAGTTTTGATGGATCTGGAATTCTTCAACACCGCTGTACAAAATGGAACACATCTTGCAAACAGCGTATCAAAATCCACTTCCGCCAAAACAGGGTGAAAGTAGATACAATTTCCTAACTTTCATATCTCACATCAAATACTCATACAGTAATTAGAAATGCGGTAAACACGGCATTCAACATATAATCACACGCAGTTTACAGCAAAAGCGATCTATAGGAAAGAATGTAAGGCATCACTCAAAATTCATCTTTTAATTATCACAAAAATCAGGAAACTACCTAACATCATGGTGAAACACTGGACAAAATCTTGTGGCATGAAATTATGTCTCACTTGGATCTTGAAAATAAATTGGTGATAAAATCTACCCCGAAATGAATCTGGGAACTACCGGCATAGAGTTACTAAAATAATCATAACTAATTCATAAAAACTCCAAACGGGGTGAAACCAGTGGGATTAGAAATTAGATTCAATTCTCTACAAATTACTCAGAAATAGTCACGTTGAGATTCGGAATCTAATCCAGGTAAAAACAGCAATCAATCCAGTTCAATCCAAATTTCCAGATTTCTCAACCAAACTTCAAAACGTCATAACTTCCTCCAAAATCATCCAAACTCTTCCAAATTCGAAATACTGTCTACCCACTGCCTAAATGTCATATCTAAGGGTTTCTAACATGTCAAAATCCAATATTTCTCATATAGGTGTTCAAACAAACATCGGGTATACAATATGTCACATACGCGATTAAAATCGCGTTAGGGTGAATCCTAAGGCATAACCCTACCAAAATTCATGTCCTAATTCGTCCTGGCCTGTTTTGAAACCTTAGAGACGAAATCCACCAATAAAGACGTGATCTTGGTCCGTCTCTAGTCTCAAACTATCCTATGTGTGAACTTTCTACTTGTATCAACCTAAGAAATTTAAGTACAAGTTACTTGCCTGGATGAAGACGACGAATCCAAAGAGCAATCGATCACGGACACGATCGGATGGCCACCAATCCAAGTGAACAAGAACTCCAAGATGATGATGAAGAAATCCAACGGTCCAAAACAAGAGATCCAGAATCAACGGCTCAAATCACGAGATCAAGATCATGATCGGATCGGACGGTCCACGTTCAATATGATCAACACCCCATGATGATGATGATCGATGAGATCCGACGACAGAGAATCAATCCATCAAACCATATACAATCTCAACCACAAGGGCAGGGGGGAGTGCGGCGGGAGCAGCGCAGGGCGGGTAGCGCACTGTCGCTGTGGCGGCTGTCGAGGCACGCCGGAGGAGAGGCAGGCGAGGCGAGGCGGGGTTGCTGTGTTGCAGGAACGCGCCAGGGTGGACAGGGGACTCGACTGCACCGGGGGTCGGCTGGTGTGCTACAGTCCATCGTCAGAGGGAGGCCAGTACGGAGGCGTCGAGGCACGCAGGGGCGCGTTCAGGTGGAGACTGCACCGACGGTTGCGCGCAGAAGGAGGCGCTGGGCTGGCGACCATGGCTGTCGCGACGAAGGAGGGGAGGACAGGGTGCACGAGGTGGTTGTGAGGGCGACGCACACAGAGAAGGAAGGCGGCGCGAGGGGTAGAGGACGGGAGAGGAAGACGAACAGGCACGGGGGGGATGGGATACTTAGGGTTGATGAAGAAGGCGGCGCAGGGAAAAAAAATCGGCTGCATGGGTGGGTTTAAATATAGATGATAAGGGATTAGGGTATGGCTGTTAGGGGTAGGACGGGTCGGGTGTGAGTAGGGAAACGGGTAGGGTATTGATAACCGGGTTGGGGATTAGAACGGTTGGGATTAGTTGTTAGGGTATGGGTTTAATTGATATAGGGTAAAGGGTATTTAAATAATAGGTTTGGGGATAAATAAATAAAGCAAATAAAATAAATAAATAAAATAATTAATTAATTAAAATAACAAATAAAAATGCAAAGTATGGATTTTATAGAATACTAATAATAATAATGAAAATAGTACCATTAAAATTAATAGCAATAACAATAACAATAATAATAATTGTATTAAAATATAAAATCATAGAAAATAGTTGCAAATACATTTTTTGATCGAAAATAGATTTTAATAGGAGGTCCAATATTACATTTGACAAAAATAAATTTGAAAACCGGAAAAATAATTTTGAGAAAAATTTTAAAATACAGAAAATACAAGAAAATACATTTTTTGGAAAATAGGGGTTACAATCCTACCCACCTTACAACAAAATTTCGTCCTCGAAATTTGCGTAGGCGGTACATAGGACCAGGCAACCAAACTATCTGGGGGAAGGGTAACAAAGCAGAGGGCTATTGGAGAAAGAGCACAGCAGAGGCAATACCAGAATAGAAGAAGTGGATAAGAATGAAGTCAAATAGAGTGCAAGAAAGAGAACAAACAGTATCCAAAGGAAAGAATCAACACAAGATAACAAAGCGATAAGGGAGTAGTCAGAACTGAAATCAACGAGAAAAATGACAGGGAAGAATTGAATCAAACAATAAGTCAACGGATAAGAACAAATGCAAAAGATAGGGAAAATCCAAACAATGCAAGAAAGAAGCAACAAGAAGATCCTGAGACTTGTGGATTATGGGCCCACCACGCTTCCGCTGCGCCACTCTGATAGTGACGTTCCAAGTTGTAGACAAGTCGTTGTAGACCACGCGACACCCAGCAACGATCCGAGCAGGAAGAAAAGAATGAGATAACAGAATACAATTGGGGTTGAGATGAGGGATTTAATCGAAATAATTAGGTAAAACTAATGGGTATTAACAAAAATACTATTAATAATACAAAAATCAACACATAATAATAGTAAAATAACAAAAATCATAATAACCATAATAATCATCATAACATACTGGTAAAAATAATAATAATAATAATAAAATATTAACAATACTGGTAAAGATAATAATACAAGACAGAAAATAATTTGGGGTTCATCAATTTAGTGAAAGTAATTCAACACCAACATCAAAATTAAATTAGTAAGAAAATACAATACTAATAATAGTAATAGTAATAACGAAAATAATAATAATACTAATAATAATAATAAGGAAAACGATAATAATAATAGTAGAAATTCTTTGATGTGGGTTCGCCTCATTTGTATCCATCTGTAGTCTTGCATTCCCGACATCAAGTTGCAGGTTTGCCATCCCGACAACAGGTTGCAGCTTACCATCTGGATATTCGGTTGCATATTTTGCCTTGCCGGTATCCAGTTGCAATTTGCCTCCATTGATGTCTAGTTGCATGTTTGCCATCTCGACATCCAGTTGCAACAAAACGATGAACGAAATGATGCGATCTTCCACACGTACTTAGATATTGATTTCTCAATTTAAGTACGAAGATACGTTTTGAAAATTTGTGAAATTAAAATACACAGTTATTCAAAATAATAAAATTTTAGAAACAATTTTACAGAAGATCCAAAATATAATAATAATCGAAATACACAAAATATTCGGAAATATATATATATTATAAAGAAAATATAGGCAAGAGAAGAATGGATTTTATACTCAATGAAGAGTCAACAAAGGGGGACAACTACAAGAGATGAAGGAAAATAAGAATCAAAGAATTGAATATGAGGGAAGAGGAACAAGAGGTACAAGCAGAATTTGAAGAGAATATGGCCGGAAAGAAATAACTAGCACGATACTCAAAATGAGTCAACAATGAAGACGAATGAAGGAATCAAAGAAATATGGGTACGAAAAGAACGAAACTATACCCAATAAAGAATCAACAAATGAGAACGACTAAAACAAACGGAAGAAACAAGGAATCAAAGAAATCGAATAAGAAGGGATCAAATGAATGGAATAAGACTAGTACCCAGATCACTGTTGGTAATAATTCACTTATGCATGTATGGTTGGTGAAATGTTGCGCAGATTCCAGATCGAGTCAAGCTTGTCTAATATTAGTCAACTAATACATTAGCCAAACCTGATGCTCTGATACCAAAGAAAACCCTGTCACGCCCCGCTTCCCAAAAATATGGAAATACGGGCACGTAACAAAAGCCCAGCGAATGAATATAATCATCCTTAAGCTGTTTCAGAAATCTTACAACATATCACAGGCAGTATATCAGAGTCGGAAGCCAGAAAATTCAACCACATGCACATATGAACCAAATACCAACAAAATACTTGAAATAAATGTATTAATCTCAAATAGTCATGATCTGAAAATACACAAATATTCCTGGGTCATATTGCCCAAATACCAGAAATAAATACAAGTAACAGATACAATGTTCAAAATGAGCAACAGGAAATAAATATAGATAGCAAAGCTTCAGCCAACTAGAACTTCATCTTGCCAATACCTTCTTGATTCTGTCCACCGAAATCTGCAATCATCGAATACAGGAAAGAGGAAAAGAAGAAAACACAGTACCCGTCAATGGCAAGTCCGGGTCACAAATAGAATAGGATACAAGCACATGGGGAAACTAACTAATAACAGGTCATAATGCATCAACAGTAATATCTAGCATGGTATCCTAACAGTACAGTTGTTTTATGTCTAAGGCAGTGTCATAAAGCAACTAACAGTCTTTAATAACAGTGTCTCAGTATCTCAGTGAATCAGGATAACAGTATATCAGTATCACTAGCAGTATATTCAGTGTATCAGTATCACAGTCCTAGTATAACAGTCTCAGTCTAACAGTAACAGTATATCGGTCTCAGTCTAACAGTAACAGTATATCAGTCTCAGTCTAACAGTATCAGTCTCACAGTGTCAGTCTAACAGTTTCAGTTTATGTTCTTTCAGTGTTGTGTGTATTACTAGCTAGGTAGCACTTCATGTGCCCCAAATTATATCGCATGGTTGCTACAACAAACAGTTTCGCTTAGTAAGATTTTCATAGGGGATCATGATGGGGCAGTGTACTCAGGTATCAGTAACAGAAGCAGTAACAGTAACAGTCAGAACCAAGAGGTCCTCTTCTACTCTACACCTTCTTACAGAAGAAGCAATGTAGACAGGGTCAGTAAACAGTAACAGTATCAGTATGGAACACTAGTTCCCTTCCAAGTACACGTTTCCATATTATCCACTACTCGATCTTCCCTTAAACCCCGGCTTGATTACTTTTATTAATAATATCATCAACAGGCATGAGAGTGCACTAAATGATGTCAAACTAACAGGTTATACTCAGGTTTAGACTCAGGGAATTAGATCAGTAAGTATAGGTACAAAACATTCACAAATACGAGCAAAATGGTATAGGTTTATAATCAGGTCAGCAAGACCAGTCTGTACATAAACAGTGATCCACAGATCTACAGGCATGCAAATAATGATCCGTCGAAGGATCTGGAAACTAGACTTCCACACGCTTCTAACGGTTATAATAAATCTATATGCTATTTCACAACATCTCGACTCAAAACACAATTCAACATGGTTTGCATGTACAGTCAGAAAAAAGGGGAATAACTTAAATCACATGAAAACAGCATACAAAGTTGTTAATTAAATCCACGAAAATTCTGGGGTAATACCCTATAAGTATAGTCTCAAAATATAGATTTTCATATTTTTCCAGAAAGTATAGATATGTTTTCAAAAATAGAAAATAGCACATCACACAGTTTTGATGGATCTGGAATTCTTCAACACCGCTGTACAAAATGGAACACATCTTGCAAACAGCGTATCAAAATCCACTTCCGCCAAAACAGGGTGAAAGTAGATACAATTTCCTAACTTTCATATCTCACATCAAATACTCATACAGTAATTAGAAATACGGTAAACACGGCATTCAACATACAATCACACGCAGTTTACAGCAAAAGCGATCTATAGGAAAGAATGTAAGGCATCACTCAAAATTCATCTTTTAATTATCACAAAAATCAGGAAACTACCTAACATCATGGTGAAACACTGGACAAAATCTTGTGGCATGAAATTATGTCTCACTTGGATCTTGAAAATAAATTGGTGATAAAATCTACCCCGAAATGAATCTGGGAACTACCGGCATAGAGTTACTAAAATAATCATAACTAATTCATAAAAACTCCAAACGGGGTGAAACCAGTGGGATTAGAAATTAGATTCAATTCTCTACAAATTACTCAGAAATAGTCACGTTGAGATTCGGAATCTAATCCAGGTAAAAACAGCAATCAATCCAGTTCAATCCAAATTTCCAGATTTCTCAACCAAACTTCAAAAACTTCCTCCAAAATCATCCAAACTCTTCCAAATTCGAAATACTGTCTACCCACTGCCTAAATGTCATATCTAAGGGTTTCTAACATGTCAAAATCCAATATTTCTCATATAGGTGTTCAAACAAACATCGGGTATACAATATGTCACATACGCGATTAAAATCGCGTTATGGTGAATTCTAAGGCATAACCCTACCAAAATTCATGTCCTAATTCGTCCATGGCCTGTTTTGAAACCTTAGAGACGAAATCCACCAATAAAGACGTGATTTTGGTCCGTCTCTAGTCTCAAACTATCCTATGTGTGAACTTTCTACTTGTATCAACCTAAGAAATTTAAGTACAAGTTACTTGCCTGGATGAAGACGACGAATCCAAAGAGCAATCGATCACGGACACGATCAGATGGCCACCAATCCAAGTGAACAAGAACTCCAAGATGATGATGAAGAAATCCAACGGTCCAAAACAAGAGATCCAGAATCAACTGCTCAAATCACGAGATCAAGATCATGATCGGATCGGACGGTCCACGTTCAATATGATCAACACCCCATGATGATGATGATCGATGAGATCCGACGACAGAGAATCAATCCATCAAACCATATACAATCTCAACCACAAGGGCAGGGGGAAGTGCGGCGGGAGCAGCGCAGGGCGGGTAGCGCACTGTCGCTGTGGCGGCTGTCGAGGCACGCCGGAGGAGAGGCAGGCGAGGCGAGGCGGGGTTGCTGTGTTGCAGGAACGCGCCAGGGTGGACAGGGGACTCGACTGCACCGGGGGTCGGCTGGTGTGCTACAGTCCATCGTCAGAGGGAGGCCAGCACGGAGGCGTCGAGGCACGCAGGGGCGCGTTCAGGTGGAGACTGCACCGACGGTTGCGCGCAGAAGGAGGCGCTGGGCTGGCGACCATGGCTGTCGCGACGAAGGAGGGGAGGACAGGGTGCACGAGGTGGTTGTGAGGGCGACGCACACAGAGAAGGAAGGCGGCGCGAGGGGTAGAGGACGGGAGAGGAAGACGAACAGGCACGGGGGGGATGGGATACTTAGGGTTGATGAAGAAGGCGGCGCAGGGAAAAAAAATCGGCTGCATGGGTGGGTTTAAATATAGATGATAAGGGATTAGGGTATGGCTGTTAGGGGTAGGACGGGTCGGGTGTGAGTAGGGAAACGGGTAGGGTATTGATAACCGGGTTGGGGATTAGAACGGTTGGGATTAGTTGTTAGGGTATGGGTTTAATTGATATAGGGTAAAGGGTATTTAAATAATAGGTTTGGGGATAAATAAATAAAGCAAATAAAATAAATAAATAAAATAATTAATTAATTAAAATAACAAATAAAAATGCAAAGTATGGATTTTATAGAATACTAATAATAATAATGAAAATAGTACCATTAAAATTAATAGCAATAACAATAACAATAATAATAATTGTATTAAAATATAAAATCATAGAAAATAGTTGCAAATACATTTTTTGATCGAAAATAGATTTTAATAGGAGGTCCAATATTACATTTGACAAAAATAAATTTGAAAACCGGAAAAATAATTTTGAGAAAAATTTTAAAATACAGAAAATACAAGAAAATACATTTTTTGGAAAACAGGGGTTACAGTCAGAGGACCGCTGCCCCCAGGAGAGGTCAGGCTTACAGCCTGACTGCTGCAGATGCTGAGACAGTAGAGGGTGTTATTGCAGGTATATTTTGCATTTTGTTTTTTGTTGCTTTCCTTTGCTTCTTTCATTTATCTTGTATTGTTCTTTCATAATATCTTTCTGCATGGTGTTTTCCTCACCCTTGATCATCAATTCTTTTCCTCATGCTTTTGATTCTATCTTAAGTGTTGTCCTTGTTTGCACATTTCCTGCTCATGTTCTCTTTGACTCCGATGCAACCCATTCCTTCGTGTCTTTTCAATTTGTGGCTTGTCATTAGTTGGAGTGCAGCGTCATGTCAGAGGCTTGATCATTGTGACAGAGGGCGGTGTTGTCATTTGTTCCCGGGAGTGCAGGAAGAGTTCTGTAGTTATTGGAGGCACAGATTTCAAGGCTGACCTGATTGTAATTGGGAATTCAGGATTTGACGTCATTCTCGGTATGGATTGGTTAGGTGAATCCCACGCCATCATTGAATGTCGTGCTAAGAAAGTTGTGTTCCGAATCCCAGGTCGCACGGAGTTTGAGTTCCATGCCGGGGAGATGCCCTTTGGCCGAGCTATGACTGCAGTTGATCAGGAGACTTGTGCGATACAATTGCACTCAGGCTGTGAGGCTGTGCCTCTAGTAGTGCAGGATTTTCTGGATGTTTTTCCAGAGGAGTTGCCTGGCTTACCCCCTGATAGGGATGTGGAGTTCGGTATTGAAGTTCATCCTGGTACGGTGGCGATATCGAAGTGTCCCTACAGGATGGCACCGGTTGAGTTAGCAGAGCTTAAGGTGCAGATTCAGGAGTTGCTTGATTTGGGATTCATTAGACCCAGTGTTTCACCGTGGGGTGCTCTAGTCCTTTTTTGTCAACAAGAAGGATGGTAGTCGTCGACTGTGCGTCGATTATGAGGAACTGAACACTGTTACTGTGAAGAAACGATATCTGCTACCTGGGATCGATGACTTATTTGATCAGTTGGGTGGAGCAGCTATTTTCTCGAAGTGGGATCTTCGTTCTGGGTATCATTAGGTCAAGGTGAAGGTGACGGATGTGTAGAAGATAGCATTCAGGACCAGATATGGGCACTATGAGTATCTTGTAATGTCGTTCGGGGTCACAAATGTGCCAGTTGTGTTTATAAGTCTGATGAATAGGGTCTTTTCTCCGTCCTGGATAGATTTGTGGTGGTATTCTTTGATGATATTCTGGTGTATTCTCGGAACCGGGAGGATCATGTTGAGCATCTTAGGTTGGTTCTACAGACCTTGAGGGAGAATCAGCTCTTTAGGAAACTCAGCAAGTGTGGGTTTTGGCTCGAAAGAGTTACCTTCTTGGGGCACATTATCTCGGATGATGGTATTTCTGTGGATCCATCCAAGGTTTAAGCTGTGAAGGATTTGCTAGTTCCCAAGTCAGTTTCAGAGGTGAGGAGTTTCCTTGGTATAGCTGGCTACTATCAGAAATTCGTCCATGATTTTTCAAAGATAGTAGGACCATTGACTAAGCTGACAGGGAAGGATCAGAAGTTCTGTTGGTCTGAGGCTTGAAGTAAGGCTTTTGCTGAGTTGAAGAGTAGGTTGATATCACCGCCAGTGTTAACTATTCCAGATGGTTCAGGCGGATTTGTAGTTCACTATGATGCTTTGGGCAAGGATCATAGAGCAGTTCTGATGCAGAATGGCCAAGTTGTTGCTTATGCATCGAGGCAGTTGAGGCCGCATGACAAGAACTATTCGACTCATGACTTGGAGTTAGCGGCAGTGATCTTTGCTTTGAAGCTGTAGAGACATTATTTACTTGGAAACAAAGTGGAGATCTTTACTAACCACAAAAGTCTCAAGTACGTCTTCACCCAAAAGAAAATTGAACATGAGGCAAATGCATTGGTTGGAGCTTATGGCTGATTATGACATTGGTTTGCAATACCATCCTGGTAAAGTGAACTTGGTGCTAGATGCTTTGAGCAGGAGACCGACAGCTATGTTCCTGACTCAGTAGAGAGATTTGGTTGAGCAGATGCAGAGGTTGGAGTTGGATGTGTTGTTGCCGAGTTCTGATCAGAGTTGTTTTGTTCTTCAGCTTCAGTCGTCTCTTATTGATCAAATCAAAGAGGCTACAGCTAGTGATGAGCAGTTGCAGGATTTTAGAGAAGAGGTTGAAGCTGGTTCTACAACGAATATGGTTATTCATGCTGATGGATTGCTTCGTTTTGGGTCCAGGTTGTGTGTCCCGAAGGGTGAAGTCCGTCAAAGGTTGATTGAGGAAGCCCACCAGTCATCGTATTCTATTCATCCTAGAGGTACTAAGATGTACCGGGACTTGAAGCTTCATTTCTGGTGGTATGGTATGAAGAGGGTTGTGGCTCGGTTTGTATATAAGTGTTTGATCTGCGAGCAGGTGAAGGCAGAGCATCAGAGAACCACCGGACTTCTTCAACTGCTTCCCATTCCTGAGTGGAAGTGGAAACACATTACTATAGATTTTGTGACCGCTTTGCCGAGGAGTCCTGAGGGTCACAATGCCATTTGGGTGATTATCGACCGATTGACGAAGAGTGCTCACTTCATTCCCTTCCGAGTCCGACTGTCTACTGAGAGCCAGTACATGCAAGAGATCGTCAGACTTCATGGGATTCCAGTTAGTATTGTATTCGATAGGGATACAAGATTCAGGTCTCAGTTAAGGGAGAGTCTTCAGAGTAGTTTGGGGAGTAAATTGAAGTACTGTACAGCTTTTCATCCCCAGATAGATGGACAATCAGAGAGGACCATCCAGACTTTAAAGGACATGTTGAGATCCTGTATGCTACAATTTGGTGGATCTTGGGAGGACCATTTGAATCTCGTAGAGTTCTCGTACAATAACAACTTTCAGGCCAGTCTTAAAGCTGCACCGTTCGAGTCACTTTATGGGCGAAAGTGCAGATCACCAGTATGCTGAGATGACATTGGTGAGAGGAAGTTATTGGGTCCGGAGTTGATCACCAGAACAGTTGATGCGGTGACTTAGATCAGGAAGCATCTTTAGGTAGCTCAAGATAGGCAGAGGCAATGGGATGATGTCCATTAGAGAGCTTTGGAGTTTGGGGCTGGTGACCATGTTTTTCTAAAGGTATCGCCTTGGCAAGGTGTCATTCGGTTTGGTGGTGGGGGCAAGCTTAGCTTAGATTCATTGGACCGTTTGATATTGTGGAACGAGTAGGCAAGGTGGCCTATCGTCTTGCATTGCCGCCAGCTTTATCAGCAGTGCACGATGTTTTCCATGTCTCATAACTAAGGAGATACATCTGCGATGAGAGCCACGTGATCGACTATTCTGAGTTGATCGTGCGGCCGGATTTGACTTGCAAGATTCCGCTAGTTGCTATTTTGGATCAGCGGGAAAAAGTGCTTAAGAACAAAATCATCAAGCGGGTTCGTGTTTCTTGGAATCCTCACTCGCCGGGTGAGTCGACTTGGGAGTTGGAGGAGATTCAGTAGAGTTTCCTCATCTGCTTGAGTAGTTTTTTGTTTTGTTCTTTCCTTTCGGGGTTACCCTATGTACTTCTTGTTTGAATTTTGATGACGAAATTCTTCTTGTTAGGTGGGTAGGATTTGTAACCTCTGTTCTTCATTTTCTGTATTTTGGGTATATTTTCTTTTTACGTATATTTATTCATATTGTATTCTTCTGCTTTTTTTAAAACCATGTTTTGGATCTTCTTTTTCAATATTTTGATTTGTCGACTCTTTATTTGATCTTCTTGATTCAATTGTCAGTCTATTATTTCATCTCTGTTTGATCGAGCTGTTAAATTTTTTTATCCTCATTATAAATTGTTCATGCCCTATTTTGATTGTGCATTTTGTTCCCATCTCTTTATTGGATTTTTATTATTAAAACCCAATGGCTTTATAAACCCAATAACCCTATTCTAAATTCTATTAGATCCCATTTTATTATTCCATTAACCCATACCCATTAACTCCTACCCGTTACCATTAAGCACCTAACCATAATATCAATACTACCTATATATATTCGCCTGTTCATCTACCCTATTCTCAAACCTAGCCGGCGATTACTTCCAAACCCTAGCTTATTCCGATCCTATCATCCCCTACCCCCTTAAACCCACTCCTGACTCTCTTTCATCTTCATCCCGGTGCACCCCCCCCCCCCCACCCCCATCTCCTGATCCTCCACCTTTGACTGCAGTGCCACCCAGACTTTCCCCCTGCACTGCTCGACCCCGTCACCAGGCGCCAGACCCCCTGTGTGTGCGCCCTGGTCCTCCTTCCTGCTCGCGACCACAACAACAACAACAGCATCGCGATGCCTCAACGATGCCCTGCCTCCTGCAGCGCCACCCCGTAGTGTGTGCTCCTCCCGACGACGCATCAACAGACAGCAGCATCGACAGCTAGTAGCTACGCTAGTCAGTGCCGCTGTGCTGTCCCTGTCCGTCTTCGTATCGCCGCTGTGCCGTCACCCGTTTAGCTGTAGTCCCCTTCTCGCAGTGCAAACCCCCGGCTGTTCTTGGCTTGGGTTTTGTTCGTGTGTTGATCTCGTGCGAAAGTTGTGATCATGTGTTCGTGGTTGGATTGTGATTCGTTCGCTTGAGTTCGTGCTCGGGAAACCGTTCCTGTTATTCTCGTTCTTGCATCGTTTCCGTCGTCGACTATATGGCAAGTAACTTGTATTCTTTTTTGTTGTATAATACAAGTACTATATACTGCCTGTGGTGTAGTTGCTTCAAGATCTATCCCCATGAAACCCTTGTCATATCTTGTCTCTATTTATTGATCTGCCCGTAGTTGTTCTATTACACACACGACATGAAATAACTTAGATCTAATAAAGTCTTGATGTATACATGCATGTTGTTCGTGAGTTATGAGGTGTTGTATGAATCTTGCGTGCTTGATGTGTTAATGGTAGTATAATTCATTATAGACTTGTTAAATACCCAATACCATGTTGCTTGGACATCTAGTGCACCATATTTCGCACTTTGTAATGATTTGGATGTGTTACCTATGGGCTAGTTGATTTCATGCATGAGAATATTTCTGTTTTTGTTGTTCCTCATTTTTGTTGAGTATTTTAGACCATATTAAGGTCATTATATAAAAATTATTTATGAATATGAATTATAGATCTCAGTTTCGATTTGTGAGTTGCAAATTATTGCTGTTTTACTACAGATGTGTAGAAAATTCCAGATTTTGTTTTATATAAATTCTATACGGTTATTTATTTTTATACTGATGTTAAAGATAATATTTTGATCCAATATTTTGTTGAGTACAACTAGACATGATTGGGATTAATCCCTAATTTTTGTGGCTTTAATTGATCTTTTGTAAACTATTCTATGCTTGCAAACAACTACTATACTTGCAGAATTTTCTTGATGTTCAGTAGAGAACCTTAATTTTGATCTGATTCTATTTGCTATTTATAAAAACTTCGTGAACGTGAAATATAGCCTACTGTATCTACTTTATCTCCCTTTTGATGGATCTGGATTTCGATTTATATTTTGTAATCTATTGCTGTTTTAGTACTGCCGTGTCTATGATTCCATATTTACAAACATGTTGTATCATGATATTTTTTGATTTTATTTGACTATACTATCTATGTTGGAAAATTATGAATTTTTTTTTCTATTACTAAACATACTAAAGAAATTTTCCAGATTTTTCTTGGATTTGATCAGTAAGTTTTTATGTCGTTTTCCTGTTTATGAATGCAAACTTCTGATTTCTGGTTGAACATGTTTTCTGGATACAATTCTGTTTTGAGTCCTGTTTTTGTGAAATATCATATGACATATATATATTTGCTGGATTCGGTCGAGAGTCTATTTTCCAGATTTTCTGACGGATCCAGATTTGCATATTTGTGGCAACAGAAATCCAGATTTGGTGCAGTACTGTCTTGCTGTTCTGAACTAGAATTTTCCTTGTCCTACCCTTTTATAAGTTGTCTTTCACCTATGCATGCTTATGTCTAACCTGAACCTGTTTTACTGAACAGTATGAAAATTCTGCAAGTATAGTAGTTGTTTGCAAGCATAGAATAGTATGTGAAAGTCATCAATTAAATCCACAAAAATTAGGGGTTATTCCCAATCAAGTCTAGTTGTACTTAATAAAATATTGGATCAAAATATTATCTTCAGCATCAGTAGAAAAATAATTACCCATACAGAATTCATATAAAACAGAATCTGAAATTTTAAACACTTCTGTGGTAAAACAACAATAACTTGCAACTCATAAATCGAAACTGAGATCTGTCAGAAAATCTGGAAAGTAGACAAAATTCTCTATAATTCATATTCACAAATAATTTTCATATACTGACTTTAATAGAGTCTAAAATACCGATAAAAAACTGGGTAACTGAAAAGATAGAAATATTCTTCCGGCATAAAATCAACTAAGTCATATGTAACACATCCAAATCATAACAATGGGTGAAGTATGGTGTACTAGATGTCCAAGAAACATGGTATAGGGTGTTTGACAAGTCTACAACGAGTTATACTACCACGAACCCATCAAACATACAAGATCATACAACACCTCATAATTCACGAACACATGCATGTATATAAAAAATGATTATCTCTAAGTCTAAATTCATGTTGTGTGTGTAATGAGATAACTATGGACGATTCAACACATAGAGACAAGATATAATAGGGGTTTTGCAACAGAATTGTCTCTAGAACAAACCTACACTACAGGCGGTATTTAGTACTTGTATTTGCAACAGAAATTAATACAAGTTACTTGCCTTATAGTCGACGACGAGAACGACGATGCAAAGAGAATAACGGGAACAGATTCCTGGGGCACGAATACAACGCAACGAACGGATCTCGAACGCAACTCGTGACAACCAACACACGCACAAGATAGGGTAGCTGAGGGGAGAGACAGCGCTGTACTGGACTGCACGACACAACGGCAAGGGCGGCAGCAGTGCTTACTGTTGCCGTGTCTATCTGCCGTCGAAGGGGAGACAGGCATCGGGGGGGGGGGGGGGGGGGGGGGGGCTGTTTGAGGTGTTACTGCTAGCTGCGACTGGGCTCAAGATGGCAGGGGACTGCAGATGGGGTGCAGTCACTGGCTTCGGTCTGGCGGCACGACAGAAGGAGAGAGGGACCGGGAGGGCGCTGCAGGGTGCTGGGCAGCGCTGTGGTGAAGCGATGGGAGGTCAGGGCACAGGGTTAAAGTGGCTAGGAGGTCCACAGAGCAAAGAAAAGGAAGGCAAATTAAAGACGACAGATCAAATAGACAAATATATTGAGAATGGAGATCCAAAACAAGGTTCAAAAAGAGATACAATATGAATAAATATACGGAAAAAGAAAATACCCCCAAAATACAGAAATTAAAAAACAGGGATTACAGGTCGACTGTCCCTAGGGGCGGTCGACCGCATCAACTCTCTGTTAGGGATTCAGCGCATTCCGATCAATTGCTCCTTACGGCAGTCGACTGTCGGCGGCCCGAGATTCCAAACAGATCGGGTCTAAACTAATTTGTTTCAGGTATTTCTTTCTCTCCAAGTTGAATCATATGACTCATATCATATGTCTCTTTATTCAGGCTATATCGGATGCCTAATGTATCAAGACTACAACATTGAGTTTCTCTCGATCTCTATATATTATTGTATTGGCCTCCTTTGAGAGACAAGAGAGAGAGTATTTCATTATAAAGAGCAATTGGGAGAGTTCTCCATTGTAATCATTAGATTATCTTCTAGTGAGGCTTGAGAGAGATAGGTTCTTTTGTATCTTCTCTAGTTAAATAATATTTCCCTTATTTATCCCCCGAATTAGGTATAGCCAAACCGGGACAAATATTGTGTGCTTTATATGCTTGGTTTGATCTACTTGTTTGATTGTTCATTGAATCGGTTGATGATGAACTCAACATCGAATTCCTAACATCTCAATTATAGCCTTTAGTGGTATTCCTAATTGTGCCTTAAGAACATTCACAATTTAATTTGAACCAAGCCTAGAATCAACTTTAGTGTGGTTTGATTCAACGTTGGATTAAGACATGTATGTGACGAATTCTCAATGTTTCTTTATGGAGAACATCCTCACAGCATAATTGGCATTATCTTTGGTTTCGAAATTTTGTTTAATGTACAATTGATCAGCACTGGATGAGCCACATGACTCTTGACCAAACTGATCTACCCTCGCATTGTTAACCCAGTCAACTGATTTAAACTCAGGTGTTGGTGCATTAATGAATTGAGTCAGGGGAACGATTGTTGAATACCCTTGCAAGTCCTTAACATCATCAATGATGTCATATGGATGCCCATCTTCATCATCTTTTTTGTCTTCTTCATCTTCTTTATCCTCTAATAACTTATTGTTATTAGTAGCATGATTGAAGGATTGAACAACATTTTTGTTATCAATAAGATCGTTTATCAAAATAGAAGGACATGGCAAAACAAATTTCGTGGGATTTGGTCGTGTTGGAATTATGAACATGTTATCGTATGGATGCGCCAAGCTTGCATGTGATTCAGGAACTGGATTGGGATGCATTCATAGGTCGACACTTCACATAAGGAGTTTGAACTACGAATATGTAACACCCTGTATATATATATATATATATATATATATATATATATATATATATATATATATATATATATATATATATATATATATATATATGGGAAAAAGGGGTATGAGCAACTTGCTCTTTTAGTAAATGAGCAATTGATGAGGTGGCATGCATGTGATTGGAAAATTCTAAAAGTGGTTAGTTGTCCAATGTATCACATGCATGCCACATCATCAATTGCTCATTTACTAAATGAGCAAGTTGGTCATATCCCTTTTACCCTATATATATATATATATAGCGGGGTAGGGCCCACCCAGGAGAGAGGAAGAAGGTTTGTTTGCCTGCTATTACTGACGTGGGCATGTGGCCCGGGTTGCGGGGCTGCTGTGCTCACGGGAGAGAGGAGAGAGATGTGGGAATTGTCCCATATCGGGAGTGTACAAGATTAATGATATATATATATATATATATATATATATATATATATATATATATATATATATAATTGCCTGGAATTAGAGGTCACCAATCAGTTATAATACCTTTTATGAGGCAAACCTGTGGTGGACAGTTGTTAGAAAAATCGCTGTTTTGGGTCGGGGTGTTACAGAATAACATGTGGTCCACTATTAGGAATCATGATTTGCTCAACATATAAATCCAATGCAGTCCAACTTGAATTTGGATTGATTGTACTTGTAATCATGACAATAAGAGTGTCATCATCAACTACAGACACCGCCATAAAATATTGCCTTCTCATTTTCCAGCTGCATATTGAGGTAAAATTATAACACCCCATTCACCTTTATCCCAGTTTATAATTTCATATATCTTTTCTACAAGTGCTTGTTTTGTATTATTATGTGGAGCCCAAACTATTTTGGGTTTAACACCTTTATAATAAGCTCCTACATTTGGTTCTCGAATTATTTCTCCTCCATAATATAACCATGTAGGAATTTTGTAATCCATACCTGTACATAAAGGACTGTATTTGTGAGTCATTATCCAATCACAAACATAACATACTTACACAACTCTTATTAACCAAATATGAAGTATGAAAACCTAGACGAATTCTTATGAATCAATTGTTCACAACACCTTAGCTTATATTTCGTTAATCTATTTTCAAACAATTTCAAACAATCATAATAAACAAATTTTACTAAGGATAACACAAATTATAATTTATGTTTTTATGAATACCTTGGAAAAATCCAAAATTTGACGTCAGAGATGATGGCGTATGATGATGTCGGAGATGATTGAGGATGATGTTGGAGACGATGCGAGATTTTGGATTAGGGTTTTGATTTTGGGAGAGAGGGGTAAAATTAGGGGAAATCTCTAAATTAGGATTTTAGAATTTGAGAGAGGATGCAGAATTGGCAACCTTGTAGGGCTTTGAAGGACTTTGTGGCGTCCGATGAGTTGGAAGATATTTGATGGAGGTGAAGGAATCAAAAAAGTTAGAGGAATTTGGGATTAGGTTTTTGGGATTAGGGTTTCAGGGGTGGAGGAGAGAAAGTTGGGAGAGACGAAGTGAAGTGGAGAAATAGGCATCCCAATATATTAACCTTAAGTACAATCGAAGCCGTAGTTGGGAACTACAACCTCTGTTTAGAATGAGGCTATAGTTCTCAACTGCAGCCACTGTTTAACAAAAAATACTTAGATTTTTTTCTCTCTAAATGTACTATCCTCCACCACTTGACTCTATTGTGTTTCAAAATTTTTAGACACAGCTGCTATTGCTAACTGTGGCAACGATTTGCACTATTATTGCAGTCGGGAATTGCGGCAAGCTAAAAATATCAATGAAGAAGCCACAATTGGGAATTGTGGCTTCAATAAAGCTATTGTCGCATTTTCCAACTGTGGTCACAGCTGACATGGCAGAGAGTAACTCACCAAGGGAATAAATTTGGCAAGTGTCTTAGCATGGGAAATAGTTTGGAAAAGTGGCTTAGTTTGGGGAGAAATTCCCGAATTCTCTTCTTCCTTTCCTAATGTGGGTTTTTTTTCTCAAGTACGTAGTTTTACTTTCTTTGCTAATTTCTTTTGGTTTTCTAAGTGGGTTTTTTAAGGGAGCTCATCTTTTCATAATCATAACTTGTTCGGTTCAATTTTAGTTGCTGGGTTTGTAGCTGATTTTGTGATGTTTCATGTTTGGTATGCTATATATTTAAATGGATGTATGGTTTAAGATTTCAATCTGTTGAGAGTTTGCAACAACTTTTTATTAGATGGTTGTTGGATATATGAGATCACAGATAAGTGGTTACAATGAAGCTTTGATTAGAAGATTATAATGTGCACAACACAATTTGGAATGTTTTTTTTTAATTTTGTGAGTTTTTTGTGATAAATTGTGGTTTTGGTTTATGCTGATAATATATGATCAGGATAGACATATATCCAAACTTGGGTTTAAATCCTAAAAGGATAATAGGGTTTTTAGAGCATGTTTATCTTGGACTTATTGTTTTCCAAACCAAGTTTATCTCTAATTTAATTAGGGTTTGGTTGTTTTAACAACAATTTAAATTAGTAGTTATTTCTAGTTCGGTAGGAATTAATATAGGTTAGCCTAATTTATAATCGTAAAAATCACAGCAAATCAGGGTCGTACGATCCCAACACGGATCTTAAAGCTTCTAAAGGTATATTAGCAGTAATGAGCCTCCCTAATAGGTTCAGGCCTTCTTCAGGCTCACTAATAAGCCATGGGCTGTATTCAAGCCCAGCAAAAGCTACTAGGCCGAATAGGGTAGACATTCAGCCCATTAGGACTGTAAGTCAAATATCTTATCCCCAACAAGAGAGCAACTGATAATATCTCTTAAAGGGGGGGGGATGTACAGAAGATAACAGATTTATATCAATCTTGTAACCAATTCCCAGGCTGATAAGTACCCTCCCCCATGCCTCAATCAGAAGGTAATCAATCTTTTATACTATTAAACTCTTTTCCTCTCGCTGGTTCAGACTTGAGCGTCGAAGGGCCTATCGCCGGGGCCAACCGCAGTGTTTCAGGATTTTTTGCAGGTTTATCGGTCGCGTTAACAACTATCAGATCCTGATCCATGTGCTCTTTCAATGGTCTAGATTAAATACTGGGAGATCCAACAAGTTTTTACGGCGAAGATCAAAGGTCAGATCTTTTTGTAGTTTCCCTCAAAATATGAACTCACTATTTGTTTGCTCCCACACCAAAATGAGTAGCAATAGATTGACATCATATGTGGGAAAATACACAGCTCTACGTCACAGATCAGAACTTTTCATGAGAAATGCCGAGTTCTCCTGCCATGCCACCAAAGTTAAGAGGGAGAGTAGCGACATCAAGCTGTCAAGCCAACCTTCCTCATCTACAAGCTTCTCGTGTGGAGAACCATATTCCTCTCATCGGCAGGATCAGCCCAACAGCCTAACCATGCTCCTCTCAATGGAGATGCACCGAGAGGCTCCCGACAAAGCCAGCATGAACCATGTCATGAACAACACCCTCTACACGACCTTGTCTAAGTTCATACTGCCGCCAGCCACTCGACGCCCTCGTGGGATCCCCAGGAGTCAAGAGACCTCAGCCAAGTCCTCAACTCCAGACAACATGGGTCCAACCTCTGGATCTGCTTAATTGAGATGCGTGCCTGGCATGAGGCCTCCCATTCAGAACATCAGGAGAACCAGAGAAGCAACTTTCCTTGAAGACACTCCTCATCTCATAGGAATGCAGTGAAGAAAGATGCTCGATTCATGAAAGTCAAAAGCTTCGTGAGAAAAACAAAGAGAAAAAGGCCCCAATCACTAGGGCCGAACTTGTAATCTTTATGAACGACAACCTCCAAGCCATTCAAGGTACTCATGATCAAGGTCGACACTCGTGGAGCCACAAGTCTACTCCTTCAAAAGAAGGAGAATCCTGCGACTCAAGTAGATCGAAGGGGCAGGATGACTAAGTCCTTTGCCGCATCCGAGAAGTAGAGAATCACCTGGAATAGATAAAGCATGAAGGGAACTGCTCCAGCAGGGCTTTTCGACCCAAATCGACCTCCTTTCAGTGAAACCATTCCCAAGAACTTCAAAGCTCATCAGTTTGAATCTTACGATGGTGAGTTTGACCCGACCGATCATATTAAGTATTTTAATACTCTCATGCTAATCTACAACGCCACCGATGTGCTCTTGTGTCAAAAATTCCCAGCAACCTTGAAGGAATTGATGAGAGAGTAGTACTCTCGCCTTATTCCTGAGTCGATATTCTCCTTAGATCAACTCGAGGGACTCTTCATAGTGTGCTTTGTTACTAGTCATAAGGCTAAATAAACTAGTGCTGCAATGTTGGAATTATACTAAAGATACGGAGAACTGCTAAAAGACTTTGTCAAGCTGTTCACAGCCGACTCAAGATCCATTTCCTCCCTGGACTCGTCAGTGGTGGCTGCTGCCTTCTGCTACAATGTCACCCACAAGGACCTAAATGCCTCCCTCACAAAAAGTCTGCCAAAGGGTTTCACCGACCTCCTGGAGAAGACTGACAAGTACATCAGAGCTGAGGAAGCACTTCATCCTCAAGGGCAGAAGGATCCATCTTCCAGGAACAAATAAAAGAATACCAGTTAGGAAGGACCCAGAAGTTTCATTAAGACGGCGCAGCTTAATGCTGTTCTCCTCAAACACCACGCTTGGACAAGTTCACTCATCCTAATGCAAGCATATCACCATCCTCATGGAAGTCAAAGAGGATGGAAGAATCTGCCCTTCCCCCCAAGATGACCAAAGCCAGGAATAGAAGAAACAAGAATAAACGGCACTCATTTCATAGAGACCATGGACACACTACTGACAGTTGCCGAGCCCTCAAAGAAGAACTTGAAGGACTAAATCATCAGGGCTATCTCTCCTAATTTGTCCAGCAAAAGAACAATGTCGAAATCCCTATGGTGTAGTGGGTTTATAAGTGCCAAGAGAATGCCTCTGAATCACAATACTCAGAGCACATGGTAGTATTCCACTCCATCCACAGAGGCCCGATGGGAGGAGATTCTAACTCGTCCCATAAAGCATTCGTTAGGGAGGTAAACTCAGTGCATAACACCCCGCCTGTCAAGGGCCTTAGGGTTCCTGTGTCTTTTTCCGATAAAGATCTAGAGGGCGTCAGGATGCCTCATTACAACATATTTGTTATAATTCATTGCATGGAAAATCATGTTGAACGACGCATCTCTGTAGACAATGGAAGCACTGTGAACATTCTTTTCTTGAATGCATTCGATGGTCTTAAGCTCTACCAAGGCCGACTCAAGCCTGCCGGATACACACTCCACAAGTTCTCTGGTGCCCCCATTCAAGTTGAAGGAATCATCACACTTGATGTGACGGTAGGAAAATCCCTCGGTGCTCGAACGGAGGCACTAGACTTTATGGTAGTAAATGTCCAAACTTGGCTACTTTCCATGAATTTTCCTTTATGTTCCACATGAAAATGAAATTTCCCACAACCGCAGGCTTAGGCCAACTTGTAGGAAGCCAAGAGGTGGTGTGAGCATGTTACACTGCTACAATGGGGGGCTCGGTCCTCCCACTCGATGTCATCGAACTACTGCCAGAGAGGAGTCATATAATCTCTGAGCCCGTGGACAATTTGGAGGAGATCCCTTTCTGTCAAGATAATCAAACCAAGTGTTTCCGAGTAAGAAAAGCCATTCCTCTTCAACTCAAAGAGTATCTCATTACCTGCATAAGAGGGAACCAAGACTTGTTTCCCTGGACCGCATCTGACATGCTGAGAATATCTGGGGATTTAATCATGTTCCACCTTAGAGTAAGCCCGGATGCCAAGCCCGTCCAACAAAGGCGCCATAAGTTTGCTCCCGACAGGCTGCAGACAATCAAAGAAAAAGTCGAAAAACTCGTGGCCACATGTTTCATCCAAGAAGTTAGATACCCCGAGTGGCTAGCAAGTATGGTGATGGTTAAAAAACCTTAATGACAATGTAGAATGTGCATAGACTTCACTGATCTCAATAAGGCATGTCCGAAAGACCATTTCCCTCTCCCAAGAATAGATGCATTGATCAAGGCCACATCCGGGCATGAGCTCCTAAATTTGATGCATTCTCCGGGGACAACCAGATACAAATGTTCTGCCCGACACCCCGAAGACATCTTTCATAACAGATCAAGGCCTCTATTGCTACTGAGTCATGCCTTTTGGCCTGAAGAACACCGGTGCTACCTATCAATGCCCAGTTACTATGGTCTTTAAAACCTAAATCGGCATGAACATGGAGGTTTACGTAGAAGACATGTTAGTCAAAATTCTCAGAGAATTGCAAAGAGGACCATGGCACCAATCTCCAAGAGGCATTCAGAGAATTGCACAGGCATAACATGGGGTGAATCCGTCAAAGTGCTCCATTGGGGTCTCTTATGGTAAATTCTTGGGCTTCATGGTTAGCTATATGGGAATCGAAGTCAATCCTGAAAAGATCCAAGTTCGTAATATGTCTCCCCCAACCACTATTAAGGAAGTGTAGAAGCTCATCAGGCGTTTAATTGTTATCGGTCGACTCCTCTCTAAGTCTTGGGGGAAATGTCTCCTATTCTTCAAAGTATTCTAAGTAGCAAAAGGTTTCGAGTTGGGGGGGGGGGGGGGGGAGGGGGGACAAAAGTCATATTTGAACAACTTAAAGCATATCTCGTCAATCCCCTACTCCTAAGCAAGTCCGGGCCTGGTGAAATCCTTTATATTTACCTAGCTACCTCAGACCAAACTCTCAGCACCGACTTGGTTAGAGAAGAAGATATGGTACAAAAGCCAATTTATTATGTAAGCAAAGTACTCCATGATGCCGAGCTCCACTACTCTAAGATGGAGAAGATGGCATATGCATTGGTCACAGCAGCACTCAAGCTCTGCCCTTACTTCCAGACACATTCTTTGTGCATTCTCATTAATCAGCCTCTTAAGCAAGTGCTTCTCAAACCAGAAAGCTCCAACAGGTCACATGTTGTTAGATCTCATATCATGCAAGCACGAACCCATCTTTATTTCTTAATTTCATGTTATGAATGATTGTAAACTAGTGTTGTGATTAAAGATTATTGTCATGAAGGTTTAGAGTTTACTATGTGCTTAAAAATATCAGTATTAGTTATTTAAAATCTTAGATTTTTAAAATCTAATACTTGTTGTTGTGTTGACATTAAAAGTTGATTTAAATAGGGTTTAATTAAGTTCAGAATTAGGCTTTTAATTTCATTTCAGTTTCAGATCAGAACCTATTGCTGTCATGTTCGAGTTTGAGTATGTCTGCATGCGGGTGTGCTGTGATCTTTTTCGAGTGTGTCTGTAGCTCGGGTCGGGTCTGGTGGTGTACAGTGGGGGCCTAGGTATGGTATGATGTGAAGGCTTGGGCTGTGACTGTTTCTCTAATTTGGCTCAGTGGGTTTGATTAGGTTTTTGTTGTTTGGAGTTTCGGGTCTGGCTGCAAAAGGGCTCGGGTAGATGGTGTAGGCTTTGGTTTTGAATATGATTTGGTTTTCATATGCTTTTGATTAAGTTATGATTTATTGTTCACTTAATTTCATATTAGAGTTAATTGATCTCAGTTTTAGGATTTGATAAATTTCAGTTTTTAGGGTAATTAATTTCAGATTTTTAATATGATTTTTTTCATATTCAAGGTTTGGAGTTTTAATTCAGTAGGGTATATTTGAGTTAAGAAGTAGATTGACTTAATTAATTTAAAACTAGTTGACTAACCTAGATCGCTTTCGATTAATGTTAATAATTGAATCAAGACATGATAATAATATTAATTAACACTTGAGTAAAGAAAAATAATATTAAATAAGGAGTGTTTTAATTATTCAACCTAGATCAAATTGTAGTGTAATTCACTTTCTAATATTTATAGTTGATGTACATACCTAGATTTGAGTAGAGATTGATTAATTTAATCGAATTGAAACTAGTTGAAGACTAGCTCGCTTAATTTTGATACTTGATGAATGAGAGTTGATTATTATAATAATGGAACCTAATATTAATTGGAAATAAATCGAGATTTAGAGATGTGATTAATGGGGTGTGACATTGTGAATTATTGCGAGAGATGTAGTTGTGTTAAAGATTTTAAATGATGAGCATGAGAGGTGAATGAACCTAGCTTATTTTTAGATTTGACCTAGAGTTTCGGAGTAGTTGATAACCACTAGATGTTGGGATTTTATTTACAAGTTAGGGTTAACATAGAAAATCCTAGAGTAAAATGTGGTGTGATGTCTTAGTTGTGTGGGCTTTCTAGAGGCTGAGCAAGACCCAGGATACTGGTGGGTTGTGATTTTTAGATTTTGGAATTAGCCAGTTTGGGCTAGTATTACTAGTGTTGTTGATTTAAGTTAGGTAGGGTGAGCTAGCTCTAAGCAGTAGTTGTTTATGTTTGAATATAAGGTCAGGCACTAGAAGGGAGTTGTGACAAGCAAGTGCAAACGTGACTATAAGGGCTCCAGGATGATCCGCAGAGTGAGATATTCTCCAGTATTCTGGGATGTGAGTGAAATTATCTCTAGAATTATCTACAGATACGGATTGATCTCTAGAATTTTCAGGATGAGAGCGACACTGATGAGATTTTTGTGTGATGAGGGATCGAGGATGACCTGCGGAGAGAGGTATTATCCAAAATTCCCAAATGTGAGTGAAATAGTCTTCAGAATGATATGTGGGTAGAGATTGATCTGTAGAATTTTCTAGGGCGAGAGCCAATACTCACAGAATGTCTAAATCTGAAATTTTGTCACGGATATAAAGTTTGCATAGCTAGGGGCTAAACCTTGAAATGAAGAGAAAAGTTGGAAGCTTGCATTCATTTGCTCTGTTGCATGGGTGGCATAGAGTTTCAAACAAGTATCCATTAGAAATGAGAATTGTGTGCATTTGTTTTGTGCATTAGATGTCAGGATCATGGCATACACTCACACACTTAGATTAGATTTATTTTCTATTTTATTTGTCTTTATTTTGCATCAAAGTCTTTGGTTGTTGAGAATTAGAAGATCGCTATTGTTATTAGCCTTGCATCGGTTGAATTCTACTGATGTGCCCACAATTTGGATGATTTTACAGGATTTGTATTCAGTGGATGGTATGGATTTGAGTTTCACTGTGGATCTTAGTAGAAGGCTGGAGCTTGATTGTTTTAACAAGTTGTAATTTATTGTATGAAATACTCTGATATTTGTAATGAACGATGATGTATTAAAAGTTTTAAATTTTCCCTGTATTTTGTACTGTGTTTGTATTACATTGAAGTAAAAGACTCTGGATGAGTCTCAGATTTCCTATGTATGAAATTCGGGGCGCTACACGATATGTTTACACATCAATACTCATTACGCCTCAACTTCCTCGCCTCTAATAATGAGGCCAAATATGAAGTGCTGATTGTCAGTCTCCGATTAGCACGCAAGGTAGGTGCACTAAGAGTCGGGGTGTTTAGTGATTGTCAACTAGTCGTCAATCAGGTCCTATCCTAGGAGATTATTAAGCCATGGACGGCTGCATGCCCAAGTACTTATAGCATGTGAAGAAATTTATATCTACATTCAAAGAAGCCAATGTCATTCGCATCCCCCACGAGCAAAATGGGCAAGCATATGCCCATCAAGCTTCCTCATATCTTGATGGGCTTTACCGCATGGTCCTTATCGAGGTCCTACTCAAGCTGAGTATAGAGGAAGAAGAGTTGGAGCTCATGACTGTCATCCCCCAAATATTCGAAGACTGTTGGATGAAACCCTTGGTCAACTTTCTCGCCAAGGGAATCCACCCTGAAGACCGCAAAGAAGAAAGAAAGATCCAGGCAAGGGCTGAAAGATACACGTTCATGGAGGGACTCTTATATAAAAGATCCTACACTTTTGTTGATGGCAGACCCTACTTGAGATGTCTCTCTCCTAAAGAAGCACAATATGCCATCAGAGAACAACAAGAAGGAATTGGCATTTTCCACCAAGGAGAGAGGTCCTTCTCACGCAAGATCCTCAATCATGGGTATTATTGTCCCGCATTGCTCAATGACGCCCAAGAAAATATTCATCAGTGTAGCCCTTGCTAGAAGTACTTCGCCACTAAGCGAGTGCCCAAAGTAATCCTCTGTTCCATGTCGAGTCCTATCCCCTTCACCACGTGAGAATGGACTTGCTTGGACCGTTTCCACCAGCAGAAGGATGAAGAACATTCCTAGTGGTAGCCATCTACTACTTCACAAAGTGGGTCGAGGCAGAACCGCTGACCACCATCACCGAGCTGTGGAAAAAATATAGTCTACAGGTTTTGGATCCCTGCATAATAGTCTCTAACAACGGAACACAGTTCATAGGTAAAGGATTTCACCAATTGTGTACCGATCTAGGGATCACCCAACACTTCTCCTCCATTTCACATCCCAAAACTAGTACCGATCTAGTGGTAGCAATCTAGAATTCTGTACCGATCTAGGGAAACGTCAATCAACATATTCTAGATGGCCTCAAAAAGAGGCTAGGCGAGGCTGCAAGGGGATTCTGAGTCCAAGCATACTATGGTCTTATAGAACAACAAAGCGAACCCCAACTAGAGAATCACTGTTCAAGGATCGGAAGCATTCATCCCCCTGCAAGTCAGATTGCCATCCCCCTACCTCCACTCCTTCAACGAAGAACAAAACCCCAACATTCTTTGAGCCAACCTCGACATCATTAAAGAAGTATAGGAAAAACCAGCTATACAGAGGAACATCTACCAACAAAGGGTCGAGAAATTCTATAACAAGAAAGTTTGTCTTACTAATCTGAAAGAAGGGGGCCTCGTCTTGCAAAAACTTGAGATATCCAACTCGTGTAGAAAGAGAAAGCTTGCTCCCAACTGTAAGGGGCCGTACATGGTATCCCAAGTGGTCCGCCTAGGGGCCTACTGACATGAAGAATTGGGGGAGAAAAGGATACCAGAAGCTGGAAAGCTGAATATCTCATTAAGTACAACAAGAGCGCCTAAACACCCACTCTCAGTAGCAAACCTTTTTGTGTGTGTGTGTGTGTGTGTGTGTGTGTGTGTGTGTGTGTGTGTGTGTAATAAAGGCTGGCCATTAAAGCAGCCGTTTAGTTTTCAATATCAATCAATGCATGTAATAAAGCTGTAACCCCTATTTCTGAATTTTTGTATTTTTCTTTGTATCTTTCCGCTTCTCATTCTGTAATCCATTTTTTATAATAAATTTTGATATTCATCTTCAACCCAATTGCATTCTTTCAATCAATTTTGTTCCATTTGATGAACCCTGAGATTCTGGTGCACTCTATGTCATTTTAGTGTCTTGGGTATATTTTTTTTTGCCTCTAATTGATTTGATTTTGAAGCCCAACCTAATACTCCTATATCTATTTAATTATTTAATGTTAAAACCCAATAGCCTTCTTATTGGATCCTAACCCATTAACCCAACATCCTAAACACCTATATATATTAACATTAACCCTAATTATTTTAACATAATTAATCCCCATCTAATCTCTCATCTCTCCCGCCACTCTCATTCCTTCCCATATTTTGACCCATCCCCGAAGTCCTCCTCATCGCCCCGTCGTCAGCCATCACCTGCACCGCCACTGCAACCCCCGCACTCATCCACCATCCCGTAACCCTCTCCTCCACATCTCCGCCGCCTGTATCCCTCAGCCAACCCTCGACCTTTCCCCTCGTCTTCACCATCACCAACTGTCATGCCCCGCTTCTCAAAAATACGGAACACAAGCACGTGACATTGGCCCAGCGAATGACTTGCTTCATCCATAAGCTATTTAACCATTCAAATCAACAATAATAACAATACAAAACAATTGCGCAAGCAATAATAATAATCACATGAACAAAACATGCAATAAGACAATACAAAATATCCAAATACAATAATTCAATATCTGGAAATAAATAATAATATCCAGGTCATAAGCCCAATACAACAATAAATCTAATCACAATAATAACAAGTCTCAATACATTAAGTCCAGTGAAATAATAATAAACTAGAAAGCAATAAGTCTTTAGAAAGCTTGTTCTCTAATTTTGTAACCCCCTTTCCCGACAATATGTATTTTCTACAATTTGATTTTTTTTGTAAATTTATTTTGTGCTAAATTCTTTCGGATCTTTTATTGAAAGTGATTTCTCATTGAAATTTTTATTCATTTCGAATAACGATGTATTTTGATCTTATTTTCTATATCTTATTGATTGACTATTTATATTTGAGCCAAAATCAAGTATAATATTATTATTGGATTATTTTAATCTTATTATTATTATTGTTATTAGTTTAGTTGCAGTTATTATCATTATTATTGTTATTATTTTTAGTAGTAGTATTGTTATTATTAATAATATTTTGTTACTATTATTATTGTAATTATTAGTATTATTATTCTTATTGTGATTATTATTATTATTATTATTTTTGTAAAGCCCGAACATACTCTACCTATATGTATCTTATTATTTGATTCAATGTATATTTATATGTATTTTTTAAAACCCTATAATCCTATTCTCTTTCCCCTATTGGATCTAAAATCCAAACTCTATAGCCTATTTCTTATTGGATTCTACCCAATTACCCAATAACCCAATATCCCAATAATTCCCTATATATACTAATTAAAACCATAATCTAAACCTATCCTAGCCCTTAACCCTGGCCGCCAACCTAACCCCAACATTGTTTTAAACCCCCCCTCCCCCCACCTCCCCATCAACTGTTGAACCTCTTCTTCTTCATCTCATCGTCTCCTCCTTCCTCTAGCTTCGAGCCCATCGCCTTCTGTTCACCACCTCTGTCGACCTTCGCCCCTCGCCTACTCCTCTGCCCTCCTAGTCGCCGCCGTCTTCACCCCTGCCTCGTCGAAACCCATTGCCTTCCGACCTCCAGCTTCGTCTCCCTCCCCTATTTCATTGAGAACCCATCGTCCCTTGCATCCCCTTCATTGCACTTATCCTCGTCAGTCTCGCCGCACTGCCAGTCGCCTCCCCCTCTCGTCGCTACCGATGTTCTCTGTTTCTCGCTCAAACAGAGCACAGCCGACAACGTGCCGCTCCAGTGCTCCACCGACTGCAAGTTTCTCGCCATTACCCATCGTCCACTTCCGCAACCTTCCCCTCACCCCTCCTGCGTCGAGCTGCCATTGCTCTTGACCACCGCCTTCACCTTCAATCGCGCTCGACTCCTCTATTTTGGCACCAAATCCTCCGTCGACTCACCACCGCAGTGCTGTCGAAGAACGTCGCCTACCCCTGTGCAGTCGACCACTGCACTCGACGACCGCCGCCAGTTGCTGACAAGTTGAGTCACTGTCGATCATCATTGTCCCCGCCGCAGTTCTCTCTCTCTCTCTCTCTTCTCCGCTGTTGGTGTGTGGAAGAAAAGGGGAGTTGATCCTGCTGTTTTCTGTTTTGTGAGAGGAGGAGTTGGTTATTGTGTTTTCTGTTGTGATGGGAGGGGATCCGTTGGAGTTGGTGTTTGGTGTTTTGATCTGATCGGGTGTTTACCATTTTGTGTGAGTGTTGCACGTAGTTTGCATGTGTTTCCGTGTTCTCGTGTTCGTGGTTCGTCGCCCAGGATCCTCATCTCGTTATTCTTGGTATTCAATTTCGTCGTCCATAAGGAAAGTCACTGTCCTCTTGAATTGTTAATTATATCTAATTAAAACTTCATTGAAATTCTTGCAAGTAGATCCTATTCGTTATCATATCGCTGTATTGATTCTCTTTCGTTGGGTCTATTGAGGGTTTACACGAGCAAACCCCAATATTCTTGACATTATGCCACTTTTGAGTCTAAAGATTGGATCTTTCATGCATTCATATAGAATTGATAATAGGGTTGTTCATATAATTGTCACACAATTAATCTATTGTAGAAACGATTGATAGGTTGTATGTTTGATCGATTGTTTGTTGTTCGATTGATGTTAAATTCGTGTATATATGTGATTTTATTTTTATCTATCATTTTATTGCAACCATCATGATGATTGAGGAATTTATCGACTAGTAGAATTGATACTCATCATGTTTAATTAATTGGTTTCATGAAGAATACCCAAAACCCTATATATTGCTTGCTGGCCTGTATGTTGACTGCTATTTTTGAACCAGTAAATGATCTTAAATTGAATCACTTAATGAATGAGAATTTTAGCCTTATATTTTTAGTTTCCAAAACATCTTGAATTTTTGAATTCCGAGTTTTGTAGAAAAAGTTATGCCCGCTTCACTACAGTCGTGTTTTTACTTTCAAATTTTCAGATTCTTCTGCGTTTCATGTTTAAACAGTAAAAAGGCCGATCATTAAAATTTTGCTTTGATAAATTCAAGATTGTTAATAATCATGTTTATGAGTCTATAAAATATTTTTAATAAATTTATTATTGAGTTTTTGCTGATTTTAAAATTTTAACAACATGATATCGAGATTCTGCCTGAACATGACATCTGTAAAGAAAATTATGATTGACCTAGCTACTGTTGGTCGGATTTTGAACTTTAAATATCCGTTGGAACCTTGTGAAAGTCTAGTTTCTAGAATTTTTAACAGATTTAGTTTTCGAGTTCTGAAACAGCGGGAAACTGCATTCTCTGTATAGACTACTCTTGCTGTCCAGAATTTTATAATCCAGATTTTAATAGATTAAGTATTCTTATATTGTAGTATTGCATGAATTAAAGTGTGTAAGTGGCATTGCATGATCCTAATGTCCCATTGTTATCATTCTAATTGTCCTATCTAAGTTATCGTCCTATTGTTCCCTTATTGATACTATTGTTCATCTCATGTCTCTTAATTACATATTGTATTATTGCATTAATAAAATAATTAATATTAGCTGGGGTTTAAGTGATTGACTGGAGTAGTTGATGATATAGTGACTGTACTGGGAGGAGGGGCCCGTGTTTCGCTAAATATTGTTCTGGCTATTGTTTTATCATGTGATTATGGATTACGGCCGTAACTCAATCTATCGTGTATTGTATCATTGCCGAAGATCGTACCGTGCACCAAAAGGTGAATATTGATTATCATTGCCGAGTACATGATTTATAGAATCTTCCACTTAAGTCTAAACAAAATTGATTGTATGCATCGAACCTGTAGAATGGGATGCAGTAGTACAAGCATTAGTTAGGAATAAAATGATTAATAGACTTAAGAATTCACACGACATCGACACTGCATATTGTTCATTATTGTTCCTGTTGATATCGAATAGTGGATAAGTGTTTTTGTTATTGATCATTGATTATTGTTACCGAATATTGAATCGTTGTTTATAGCCATTGTATCGAATATCATGATATTGATTATTGTTATTGTCTCGAGTTATTGATTCCTATTGATCCATTGATTCATTGTTATACGATTACTCCATTGTTCTTTGCTTTCTCTACTTGCTGTCCATGACTTGCTCTAAGGATAATTTTAGATGAAGTGTTTACAGGTAATGAAGGAGAATTGTCTGCTGGATTGGAGAACAAAGATTCCAAAGACTTAATGCTTTCTAATTGCTTATTCTTTTATTGAACCTAATGTATTGAGACTTATTATCTATTTGTTTGGGATTTATTATTGTATTAGGTTTATGTCCCGAATTCTTTTATTGTTCCAGACATTGGTTTATTGTATTTGGATATTTCATATTATTTATTCTAAGTATTATTGTTCATGAGATTATTATTTTTGCCTGGGCATTTGTTCTGTATTGATTATATTGTTGAGTTGATCGGATAAACAGCTTATGGGTGACATTAGTCATTCGCTAGGCTAATGTCACGTACTCGTATTCCATATTTTTGGAAAGCGAAGCGTGAAAAATTCCTACAGGTAATTCTCCATGATCACCTGTGAACACTTCATCAAAAAATAGAAGAAAAATTGTTCTTAGAATAAGTCATGGACAGCAAGTAGAGAAAGCGAGAAAATAATGGAATAACGATATAACAATGAATTCAATGGATCAATAGGAATCAATAACATGGGACATTAGTAATAATCAATATCAATAGTAATCGATGCAATGGTTATAAACAATGATTCAATATTCGATAACAATGTGCAATGGTCGATGTTAATAACGCTTAGACAATATTCGATATCAATAGAAACGATGATGTTCAATATGCAATGTCAATATTGTGTCAATTCTTAAGTCTATTAATTTTTAGCCTAACTAATGCACGTACTACTGTGTCCCATATATTTCATACCATAGGTTCAATGCATACAATCAATTTCATTTAGACTAAGGTGATAGATTCTATAGATGATGTACTCGATACGATAACAATAATGATAACAATAGTAACATGGGCCATTATAACATTTTTTTACATAATGTTGATAACAATAGTAACATGGGCCATTATAACAATTTCTTGCACAATAACGATAACACGGGCCATTATAATAATTTCTTGCACAATGACGATAACAATAATTTGGGAATAAGGCCCACACTTTTGAGTACATTCACTATATCATCAATTACTCTAGTCAACCCCTTAACCTCGGCTTGTTAATTATTTTATCAATGCAAACAATACAATATGAAATATAGAGACATTAGATGAACGATAGTAACAATAGGAGAACTATAGGACGATAACTTGGATAGGACAATTAGAATGATGACAATAGGACATTAGAATCATGCAATACAACATATATACTTAAATTCATACAATACAATGATATAGGAATAATTTATTTAAGAAAAACTGGAAAATTCAATTCTAAACAACAAGAGGTCCCTGTACTAAAATTGAATTTCCCACAAAATCGAAAACTGAATCCATCAGAAGTTCTGGAAACTATACTTCCACACGATTCCAACACATATTTAAAATACAAAATCCGACAACAGTAGCTAGGTCAAATAAATCATTCTTTACACATTACATGATCAGGCAGAAAATCGACATCAAGTTGTGATATCCTTAGAATCAGCAAAAACTCAATTTAAAATTCATCAAAAATATTCTTTAGACTCCTAAACATGTTAACTAACATTCTGGAAATTATAAGAGCATTATTCTAATATTAACTTAACCTTTTAATAGTTTAATCATGAAAACAAACATGAATCTCAAATTCTGAAAATAAAACACAGCATTAGTAAAATCATCATAACTTTTGCAATACAACTCGGAATTTAAAAATCTTAGATGTTCTAGAAACTAGAGACATAGGGCTATGACTCTTATTCAAAAAGTTATTTATTTTGAGATTAAACACTGGGTCGAAAATGACAGGCAAAATATAGACAGTAAGTAACATACAAATTTTCAATAGTTTTCATGAAATGAAGCGATTTAACATGATGGGTTCCACTTCAATTAGTCAGTAAACTTTTATCAGCATGATAGGTATAATTTAATGGTAAGCATCATAAGAATATACACATATACACTAGATTACCTATGCAATTCATCAATAAATTATTCAAGCAATCAACCTAGTATTCAATTCTACGATAGTATCTTTGTGTGATGACTATATGAACAAATCCTATTACCAATACTATATGAATGCATGAAAGACTCGATCTTTAGAGTCAACAAAGGCACGAAGTTGAGAATATTTAACTTAGCTCGTGTAAACCCTCCTCAATATACTTAATGGAAAGGAGCAACAATATGCGATACAATGAACGATTAGATCTGCTTGCAAGAATTTCAATAAAAACATGAATTTGATACAAGATTCAATTCAAGAGGAAAAGTGACTTGCCTTATAGATAATTAGAATACCAAAGAATAACGGGATGAGAATCCCAGAGCATCGAATCCACGATGAATTACGTGCAAACTACGTGCACAAAGAAATCAAGCAACACAGCAAGAGCCCACAACAGCAAGAGCAAGAACAGTAGCAGCAAGGGTCGGGAGCTCGTTGGCAGTGGACTCGGCTGGCGGCATTGCCGGTCGAAGATAGGCGGCAGCAAGGGGGTCGGCTGTGCCGGTCGAGTAGTAAGGCAATGATTGGAATTGGGTTCTTCGGTGACTTCAGTTGGGAGGGAAGAGGAAGTAGAAGGGGTGTTCGGGAGGCAGCAACAGCGGATAACGAGGGGAGGGAGGCGATGGAACAATGGCATCAAGGTGGCTCGATAGGGCTCGACGGAGGAAGGCAGTGGTTTGCGGTTGGAGTTGGATGCAGGCGAGGGTGATGGAGGCGGAGGATGATGTTGACGAAGGAGGCGATGGACGACTAAGGTGGTGAAGGCTGTGGTCGAAGGATTGGACATCAATGGAGGTCGATGGTGAGGCAAAGTTGGGTTGATGAAGAGGCACGAAGTGGGTTTCGGAAGGAGGAAGGATGGGTTTTCAGATGGGCAGGGGAAGAAGAGAGTGGGAAAGAGATGAACAGGGCTGGGGGGGTATGAGTTTACACAGTATGGGGTAGGGTGATGGGTTGGTGGCTGAGAATAGTAGGAGGTGATTAGGTTTTATTAGGGTTAGGGTGATAATGATATTTATAGGGTATAATTAGGATATTGGGTTACAGGGTAGTGGGTTGGATCCATTAAGAAAATATGTTATAGGGTTTTGGGTTCAAATTCAATAGGAAATAAAAGAATAAATAAATAAAATAGGATTATAGAGTTTATAATATATATATATATATATATATATATATATATATATATATATATATATATATATATATATATATACATTAAATCAAATAATGAAGTACATATAAAATGGAGTATGTTCCGCTTTACATAAATAGTAACAATAGGAATAGTGATAATAAAAAAAGTAATATTAATAATAATAACAGTAATAATAATAATACCGATAAAAATAATAATAGTAATAACAATAATACTCATAATAATAATAGTAATAGTAATAATAACAATAATAATAATAATGATATGTATCAAAATAAGATTTGAGATTAACGAAATTATTAAAATCCAAATGGCAACAATATAAAATATAAACAGTCGATCAATTAGAAATAGAAAGTAAATTCAAATATACCATTATTTGAAATAAATAAAATTTCGATTAGAAAAGGTTTTAATAGGAGATTCAAAATGAATTTAAAAACCAAAATGTATTTATAAATAATCAAAATATAGGAAATATTCAGAAAATATGTATTTACAGGAACAGGGGTTACACCAACCCATCGTCTTCCCCATCAAAGCTCCATCATCGACTCTGCAACCCCCTCGTTGCCAGCAACCACCGTCAAACCCCATCCACAGTCGTCGCCAGTGCACCACCTCGCCGCCTGCGCTCCTGCAACCACCGAGTCCCTCCTGCCTTGCTGCCACCACCGATGCAGCCACCACCGTCGTCATTGTTGGTATTGCCACTGATTTCCTTGTTGTTGTTGCTATGTCTCTTGCACGTGATACTGTTATATGTATAGCACGTGTTGCTATGTGCGTAGTTTGCACTTGTGGTGCCGCCGTTGGATCTTTTCGTATCATCTTCATTAATGTTCGGGATAATCGTCAATAAGACAAGTTTCCTCTTGAACTAGTTTTATTATTCTTGTTCAAGAATTTCTTTGATCTCCGCAAGTATTTCCTCTTTCGTTTACATATTTTATTTGTTTGATACCCTTCAAAGAGACTATTACGGATTCATCGGGAAAACCAAGTAGTAGTCCTCTTTTCGTGGCATTGCCTTGATTCAAATCCAAGCCTGATATACATTGTCATGTGCATACACTACATGTACACATAGATTAGAAACATGTATATAGAAAATGATGATGTGAATGCTTTTCCAATTTAATGTGATTTTGTTCGTGAAATTAAGTGTCATGAATATAATGATCTTGCCTTTTTAATGGTAGGGTTCATCCCGATAATTAAATAGAATTTTTCCCTATTAATTATTGCTTTGAAATTATATGCTTGCTTGTTTATTTTGTTGTCTTTTAATAATAATCTACTTGTTGGCCTGCTATTTGCTCCATGTTGCTTTGAGTTTTTGACCTAGTTTCTGTCACAATTTAATAGAACATTGTAAACATAATTTGTAGATTTTTTTAATGTATTTTCCAGAACTATTTACGGATCTAGATTCCAATTTACGAACTGAAAGTTATCAAATTTTTAACACTGCTAGGTTTTCAATTTCCAGATTTCTATCTAGAGTTACACTGATATGATTTTCAATTAAAATAGAATACTAACAACAGAATTAGAACTTAGAATTTTATATTTTGTTACTAAACATGACTGGGAGTCCCCTTATTATTTTATAAGATTATTTGATAATTTCCATGACCTTTTATAAATATGAAAACTTGACCGTAGGTTACTATTAGAACACTAGCTCAGTAAAGAACCAGAATTTTAGACCTAATTGCAGATAATATCATTTAAAACTTATTAAATAAGAGTTATAGCCCTGCGTGCTTGGAATGCAGATTATCTGACGGTTTTACAATCTGACCTACAGATTGCAAGATATTTAGATTTTCGTATAGTGACATTTGAATTCCAGAATGCAGTTTAAAAATACATCACCCTGCTTAATTAATTAAAATAGTAGATTAAATTATGTAATGAAATATGAGATTAATTACGTTGTTACTGAACGCTGTTAGGAATTAAAATATGATTTTATTGAGATTTTCAAATGATTTTACAAACAATTTTTGTATATAAGAATTTAACCCTAACATGCTTCCTGTTAATGTAACCAGTAAATAATGAACTTATAGGCCTAGTTTCTGTATTTATTATATGTCGTAAATATGCATTGGAACCGCAAGAGAGCCTACTTTCCAGAATTGATGACGAAACCTGATTTTCTTTTCTATAGCAATGGGGAGTGTTGCCGCCAAATTCGGTGTGAGGGCAAACAGATGGAATTTGTGGATTCTTGGGAAACTTTGAATAGGAAACCTATTTACCTGTTCCGCCGGAGTTTGACCGTCGCTCCCGCCGTACACCTGCAAAAAGTGCGAGACACCGGGGTTGTTCCCGGCGACGCACCCTCCGACGCTCAAGTCAGTAATCAGAAGTGATTATGAAAGAGCATAAAAACTGGCAAATGATTGATTACCTCTTAATGGAGATGGATGGGGGTATTTATAGGTATCTTAGGGGATCAAATTAGGCATGTAATTCCTGTGTATAGATAAGGAATGTAATCCCTAATTCCCAGTGAAATGATAGATATGAATCAGGGCCGTTGATTAGGATTAATCAGAAACCCTAATTCTATCCTAATGGACCGGGTTCGCTGCAGGTTGAAACCTGCACCCAGTTGGGGTGGACCCGTTCGTGGGTTATTGGATCTTTGAGGGAGAGATCCAGTACCCGCTTCAGGCCCAACAATAGGTAAAATTATCATTTTACCCCTAAGCTTTAAGATTCGTTCCTGATTTGGACGGTTCTGATTCAACCCCGTTTTTTAGCCATATCAGGGAGGTTGATTTTTGTACAGCAACGTCTTACTGTCCAGAATGTGTGTTTTGTGTTTTTTAGTGTATCCATGTTTGATTTTGCATCTAGGGAATCGAATTAGTTATACCATGCATTGCATAGACTTGACACTCTTTTATATCATTTCAAAACTTTTTTATCCATTGCATGTCCACATTTGAGTATAATAAAATATTAACAAGCCGGGAAAAATAAGGGTCGACTTGCTAGTCAACAATCGGAGACTGTACTTGGAAGGGCCCATTTTTCTAGAATAATTATTGTCATGGATGGGGGATTATTGATTGTTAATTATTGATTATTGTGTTGAGTACACGATCTGTTGAGTTCACCACTGTAGTCTAAATGATCACTGTTTACATACATCGAACCTGTTGTATGAGACACAGTATTACGTGCATTAGATTGGATAATAAAATAATAATAAACCTAAGGCTGAGACTTGCATTCTTGATCATGATTATTGTATTTGACCTAGTATCACTAATTTCAATCACAGTTTATTGCATAATAAACTCTAGACCTTTGATTTTATTATCAACTCTTGTTAATGTCAGTGATCTTTGATTTTGTTCTAGTCCATTTTTTCTTGATATACCACATTTTCCTTGCTTCTTTGCATCCACTACTTTTTGTCCGTAACTTGCTCTAACGAACAATTTTTCCCCACCTTTAGTTGATGAGTTTACAAGTACAGAAGGAAATTTGAGTAAAGGACTTGGTGAGAGAACTTTCTGAAGAATTGAGCCGAATTATTAGACTACTATAGTTATTTCATGTTATTTGTTTATTTTATTATCTTCGTCGTACTTTGTATTACGGGCTTGTATGACCTGAAGTTTAATTTTTCCCTGATGTTTGATATTATTTTGGTGAATTTGTTTCATGGATATTTTGGAGGTTACTCATTGTTATGTGGTTATCTATTCCTTGCGTAGTTGTAATCTTTTGTATATTGTTGAGTTAATCTGTTATAGCTATGGATGATGTTCTTATCATTCACTGGGCCTTTGTTACGTACTCGTATTTCCGTATTTTGGAAAGTGGGGTGTGACAAATGGACAGCCACTAGAGGAGCCACTTAGTGTATTTCTTCAATTAAAATTCATCATTTATCTTTTCAAAGATCTTGTACAATTCTCTGGAGGCCAACAATGAGTTAAATGCCCAGTTTACTCCTAAAAATGGCACCAAAAACTTATTAGAAGCTCCTTATAAGACGAACTTTGAGTCCATACCCATGGCTTAGAGCTACGTTAGCAATTTGCAACAAAGCAAGTTCAGAGCTCAACTCGCCATTCGACCTGCTCCTGCAACCCATCAAAACCTTCAACCACAAGTTCGGAGTCCATACCCATGGCTCAGAGTTGCTCCACCAACCTGCGATGAAGCACGTTCAGAGCTCAACTCGTCATTCGATCTGCAACTTGTTAAATCCCTAAAAAACAAGTTCATGCCTAAAAATCCATCCCTGCTTTTCCTGGAAGATGAAACACAAAGGGATGAGGACTTACATTGCAAAGCAGTGCAAATAACAAAGACATCAACTAAGCAACAAAGTATGAAAAGAAATGAAAGCAGTTAATCATACTAGGGTCAACCCGGCTAAGACCACCTTGAAGAGAACTTCCTCAGTGATATCTTGCCATGCAAACATCTTCTGCGCGAGAAGAGTCTCACTAAAATTCTTCTCCACCGCACTCACCACCGGTTCTGCCTTTAGTGTCATCAAAACTGTCCTTCTCCATGTCGTGGGAATTCCCCATCGTTCATGACTACGTACAATGAAGAACTTCTCCCTCCAACACTTGATCGAGTCAGGAACATCGATCCCCCCCTCCCGGGTTACTACGAGGGAAAGATACCACCATCCCTCCATCTTGTTCAACTTGGTGATCTTAAAGTGTCGCCTAAAAGTGGTCAGACTCAGTTCGACTCTGAGCCTATGACACCGTAGGATGAATCCCACTACATGCCTCCACGCGTTCGGCTTAAGTTGCATCTGACTCAGCCTATACCAATTCAGGACCTATCTGACAACGAGGAGAAGAGGAAAACGAAGCCCCATGTAGAAGGCATCTCAGGGAAAGAAATAATACTCGTCGGACATCACGTAGCATGCCCAACTTCGGGACCCAACAAAAGTAATCCATACTTGGAAGGGATCCCGCACGCCACCCTAATAATGGCAAGCTCTTCCCTTATGAAAATCGTGATGGCAAAGTCAGCTTCAGTGTTATGAACTGTGTCGGGCTCAGCATACTCCATGCCATTCTTAAGAAAAATCCATATCTAATTTGGGGTACTCCCTAATCAACTTAGGAACTAGAAACAATGGTGTCTTAAGTGCACTCCCTAAGTATCGCATTGACTCAACGACCGTCTCTACTATAGTCGAACAACTAGCCACGCCATTCCCGTTCTCCTCTCTAGTAAAACTGCTAGATTCAACATCACCGTCTTCCTCAAAACAGATCACAATAGAAGAGGAGTCGGTCGACGAAATGCTCGACATTACTAATAACAATTGAAAATGAGTTAACTAACAAAGCTTTCAGGAATTCGAAAGATACAACGGCCTCTAGCACCACCAGGCAAACGCACGCACCACCTGGTGAAACACCACAAGTGTAACACTTTGAATTCTATAAACTGGAAATTCGTGACTCATCTAGAATCCTTTACTTCAATTTAGTACAAACACAGAACAAATTACAGGAAAAAGTTAAAAACATTAATACATCATCGTTCATTACAAATATCAGTGAATTCTACACAATAAATTACAACTTATTCTAATACTCAAGCATCGATCTTGCACTAGAGTTCACAACAAACTTGAGTCCATACCACCCACAGAACACGACACCTGCAAATCTTCCAAACTGTGGGCACGCCAGTTGAATGCAACTAACGCAATGCTAGTAATAACAACGATCTTTTAATTATTAACAACCAAAAGGTTTGATGCCAAAAATAATGTGGAAAGTAAATATGTAATGTGTGTAACACTGTATGCCATGATCCTGGAATTCAAATGCACAAACAAAATGCACACAATGCTCTTTCTAATGCATGCTTGTTTGTAATTCTATGCAGCTCATACAACATAGATTCCGAATGCAAGCATCTAAAGTTTCTTCTTATTTTAGGGTTTAATCCCTCGCTATGCAAAACTTATATCTGTAACAAAATTCAAAATTTAGACATCCTGTGAGTATTGGCTCTCACCTCGGAATACTAGAGATCAAACTCTATCCATAGATCATTCTTGATCCCATTCATCTCTCGTCCCGAAATTCTGGAGAATATCTCACTCTACAGGTCATCCTGGATCCCTCAGCACACAACGTCCCATGAGCGTCGCTCTCGTCTTAGAATACTGGAATCAATCCCATTCTGCATATCAGCCTAAAGCCCTCTTCTCACATTTGCTCTTGCTTTGTCACAACTCTTGTCTAGTGCCTATCCATATATTCAAATATAAATAACTACCACCTAGAACTAGCATCACTAGTCTAAAATTCCTGTATTCTATGAACCACAACCTTGCTAACACCCTAGGTCTTGCTCAGCCTCTAGAAACCCACACACCTAGGACATTACACCAAGTCACATTCTAGGGTTTTCTATGACAACCCTAACTTGTTTATGTAGTCCAAAAACTAGGAGTTATAATAACTAGTCCGAATTTCTAAGTCAAAACACAATGTAAGCTAGATTTACTCATGTCTCTTGAGTATTTCTTTTAGACATTTCACAACTTATAAATCTTGTATAATTCTTGATCTCCCACCCTATTAATCTCACCTCTAAATCTCGATTTATTTTCCATATAATAACAAGTTCTTTTATCAGATTCTAGTTATTGATAAAATACTCATGTTCACCAATTGTTAAAATAAAGTGAGTTAGACCATAACTAGTTCTAAGTTGAATAAATTAACTACATCTCAACTCAACACAACCCTAACCCCTATTTGAACCAGAACCCAAGCCCAAACACACCAAAAACCCTGCCCCTAATTGACTCAGACCTGAACTCATCCAAACCTGAACTGAATCAAGATCCATGCTCCATCTAGCCCCTAACCCCTAATCCAAACAAGCCCAAACCCTAGCCCCCTCTAAACTAAACCCGCATTCAAATCACACCCAAATCCAACCCCTATTGGATGCAGACCTGCACTCGAGTAAAACCAAACCTGACCCCACCTGAACCCGACCCGAGCTGCACCTAAAACCTGACCCGATCTCCTACTACAACCTGAACCACACTCACACATACCCAGACCCGCAGCCCCTAGTGAACACAACCAGACCCGACCCCAATAGCAACCCGACCCGCATTCAACATGACCCAACCCAAGCCCCTACTTGGATCCAGACCTGAATCCAAAAACAAACCCATCGATCAAACCCTAATCTTTTTTAGCAAACAAAAAAAAAAGACTTTAAACTTCAAAAAATGAGATTTAATCAACTAAAAATTGATATTTTATGCATTCAATAATCACTAAATCTACATGTTAACAATCAATATCAAATACACAAGTCTACCATCATCCATGGCATGAAATTTAGAAATTGAAAGGAGAGTTATTAGCATGATATGAATTTCTTAACAACATTGTAACCCCGTTCCCGATTGTACGAATTTTTCTTTTTCTTTTTCTTTTTCTTCATATTCTTATATTTCAATTTTTATTAAATGATGTTGTTCTCTTGAATCCAATTGCATTAGTTTGGGATATTCAATTATTTTGTTAGAACCATATTCATTCTACAATCTTATCACTTTTCTCATGATTTTTATATTTTGACACAATCATATTCCATTCTATAATCTCATTTCTTTTCTTTTTGATTATTTCATATTTGTGAGGCCCAAACCAATGTCCAACTCTAACTCATCCTATATATTGTTTGATTTATTTTGATACTCAACTCTAAGCCCATGAACAAAACCTGAAACCCAACTTCATTAAACCCAAAGCCCAAGTCTCTATTTAGACCCGAAACCCCTCTATCCCTTATAACTGCTGTCATTAAACC